>CM059034.1:60524256-61774256 GCA_030279155.1 Forsythia viridissima
TCTTGAATTTCAATTTTAAAAATTTAGTGGAGTTAGACTTAAACTTGAACTCAAACTCCTTCTTTTTTTTTTTTTTTTTTCAATTTCATTGCGGGCAGATAAGTTGATACTTTGATGTTGAGTAAATCTCTTAATTTACTTATTAAAACAGAACAATCAACAAAGAAAACAAAAATATACCGCGTAAATTGAATTAAATTTGGAACTTTTGAAGAAGTTAATGGTCAAAGCCATCATCATATAAATCTTTGTGTGTGAACATCAAGAAGTCATTTAGGGTGTGTTTGATTGCAAGTAGAAAATTTGGATGGAAAAAATATATTTTCCATAGAAATGAATTACCAAGAAATTATGGGTTGGAAAATAAGCAAAGATTTTTCATGAAAAATAAATTCTCCTATCCCACAAAGAACATATTTTCCTTGAAAACAAGGAAAATGTGGCTAAAAGTAGAAAAATGAGAAAAAAATTTCCATGGAAAAAAAAGGTTGCAATCAAACAAAACAAGGAAAATAGGTAGGAAAATACCTTTTCTATGGAAAATTTTAGGCAATCAAACAAACAAATTGGAAAATAGGCGGAAAAAAGACATTTTCCATGGAAAATATTTGTCAATCAAACACACCCTTAGAAGAAACTAAAGTAATATTCATCAAAAACTACTGGCCTAGTCTCAATGACAAGGAAGAAGTGAATTCTAGAATTTCAGTAGTTAAGATCCCAAAGAATGGACAAGAAGCACATGTTATTCCATCTTCATTGTCTTTGACTGTTGTTCCTACTTCAAATATAAACAATCGTGGGATAGCGCCAATTTGTTCTTCCATGTCTAGACTTCCGCTTGGAAACTTTTCTTTTCTAAAAGATGTTTTCCGAGAAGCCATGACTAAGTTTCTTAAGAAGTCATTCACGGATGTAACAAAAAACGATTTTTCAAATCTTAAGACTTGGTGGGCTAAAAGCAATCAGACACTTCAAAACTTGATCACTGAATCATTTCTAGCAAATCCAGCACCTTTGACGAGGCGTATGAAAATGTTTTTTAAAAGTGTTGATGCTTAACTTTCTAAAAGAAAGCAAATCTTAGAGTGTCCGACTTTAGAAAAAATAAACTAGCAATTGGAGTCTTTGAAGAGTCGAATAGATGCAGAGATGGCCACATTTTCTTCTTTGGAAATAAGACTGAAAAATTGGCTTCTCAACTAGACAAACTCCGTGATGAACTTCAGACTCGTAAAGACAATCTAGATAAAATGGAAGAAGCCAGGATCACTACGGAACAAGCACAAGTTAGAAATATTGTCGACGTAGAATCCATTGATCAGGAGAGGAAGGCTTTTGAAGATAACTTCTTGCAACTAGTTGAAAGTGATTGATGTATTGAGCTAAAACTCTATATTTCTTCTTCTTCTTTTTTTTAATCTCTTTTGTATAATCATTTTTAATGCAAAGACAAATAAATAGATTTTTTTTTTTATCCAAGCTGCACAACTACTTCAAAATAGATCAAGTTGAACGTAGTTCATTACAAGTTTTTTTTTTGTATAGCCGTTCACAGTTTATCCTCTTGCGGGCCAGGAGCATTACATTTTTTTCATAGGAAAATAAAACAATTTTTAAGCATAAAAAAGCTTCAAAATTTTTTTGTTAATAGGTCTAATCTGCAGTCCATCTTTATCCACGATCTTGTATACCCCATTGGTGAACACATAAGTAACGACAAACGGACCATCCCATTTATGTTGGAACTTGCCCCCTACCTTTTTTGTAATTATGATAGGCCTGCATACAAAAAGTATTAAATCTTCAACTTGAAATGACCTTGGCCATACATTTTTATTGAAAGATTTTGTCATCCGGGCTTGATAACATTGCAGGTGCATTTGAGCATCTAATCTCTTCTCATCCAAAACTTCTAGCTCCTCAAGTCAAAGATGGGTATTTTCCTCTATTATCAAGCATTCTTAGATGGCAATTCGTAATGATAGAATCTGACACTCTAAGGAAAGTACAACTTCCACACCATATACCGAGCATATGGAGTAGCTTGTGTTAGAGTCCGATAAGTAGTACGATAAGCCCACAAAGCTTCTCTAATTCTTTCATGCCAGTCTTTTTTAGATTTGGATACTACATTCTTCAACAAATTGCATAGGGTCTTGTTGAATGCCTCTGCCAATCCGTTAACTGATGCATTATACATGGACGAGTTGTATTGTCTGAATCCAAACTTGGTGCAAAGATTATTAGTATGACTATTGTAGAATGTTTTTTCGTTATTAGTGATGATGTATCAAAGAACTCTATACCGATAAATTATTTGAACGCGAATAAAATCTGCAACATTTTTTTTTCTTTACTTCTCACAATGGTATAGCTTCAGCCCATTTAGAAAAGTAGTCAGTCTCAACAATGATGTAAGAATGCCCAGCTGAAGACTTTGGTGTTATGGATCCAATCACATCAAGACCCCATGTATAAAATGGCCAGGAAGCTATTGTCGGATGTAATAATTCTGGATGCTGATGAATGAAATTTGCATGGACTTGGCAAGCTTCTCATTTTTTTTGCAAAATCCATAGAATCTTGAATCATAGTCGGCCAATAGTATCCAATTCTTTTTATCCAAAAATGGATCTTAAGTCCAGATTGATGAGCACCACATATTCTGAGCTTCCTTCAGGGTATGTGTCGCTTTCTCACTACTTAAGCATCGAAGGAATACCCCATCAAATAAGCGCTGGTAGAGTGTGTCCTTATAGAAGATAAAGTGAGAAGCACGTCTCCGAACTTCGGTCTTGCAACGAGGGTTATCAGGTAATTTATGATGTTGAAGATAATCAATTAAAAGTTGTCTCCAATCATCCACTTCCTTGCCAATAATTTCAACAGTATTGTTCTTCTCAAGGTTTTCAGACACCAGTGGTGAAATCACACATCTTTGAACAATTGATACTGAGTGGAAAAAATCATCATTTGACCTAACCCGAACATCATCCAAATTAGCTAAGGCACCTGCTTCTCTGTTTTCATTCTTGGGAACAAATTTGATTTTTACTGATTCAAATCATTTTAGGAGTGTTGATGCATATTCATGATATGGCTTCAGGTTTAAATTTTGGACTTCCTACTCGAAAAGAAGTTGGTTGATTATCAACAAAGAATCTCCAAAGACTTCTAGTTGATTGACTTCCATATCCAGTGTTGTTTCCAAACCAATAATGAGAGCTTGATATTCTGCCATATTGTTGGACCACTTTTATGTCAAGGTAAATGAATAGGGCGTGAATTGATCATGGAGAGTAACAAATACAACTCCTGATCCAACACCATATCTTCTAGTTGCACCATCAAAGAATAACCTCCATGAAGGTATGACTTCAGTATAAAAAACTTCTTCATCTGGAAAGTCTTCAAGAAGTTCCCATTCTGCTGGAATAAGATCATCAGTGAGGAAATATACCAAGGCTTGTCCCTTAACAGCCTTTTGTGGAATGAATTTGATGTCGAACTCAGACAATAGAAGTGTCCATTTTTCTTTCCTCCTGGAAAGAATCGGTCTGGGCATTATGTATTTTAATGGATCAATCTTTGAGACACGATTGATTGTATGTGGTAACATATAATGCCTCAACTTTTTAGCTGCAAAATCCAATGCAATGCAGATTTTTTTAATAGGCGAATACTCTATTTCAGCACCTACCAATGTCCGATTTAAGTAATAAAGTGCATTTTCTTTTTCTTCGTCATTGATTTGGACAAGAAGTGTACTTAAAGAAGATTCTTGTGCTGCGACATAGAGATCAATGGATTTCTCAGGATTGGAGTTGTGAGCACTGGTGGATGATATAAATATTGTTTAATGTTTTGAAAAGTATTTCGACAAGTATCATCCCATTCAAATGACACAATATTCTTCACTAGCCTGTTGAATGGATGACAACGACCAGCAAAATTGGAGATAAATCTTCGAATGTATGCCAACCTTCCTTGAAGAATTTTTAATTTATGCAAATTACTTAGATCTAGCATGATGATTATAGCATCAATTATTGACTGATCTATTTCAATACCTCAATGTCGAACAATAAAGCCAAGAAATTTTCCAAAAGTGACACCAAATGCACACTTTAGTGGATTCATTTTCAACTTGTAACGCCGGAGTCTTTTGAAAACATTCTGCAAGTCTTGTAGATGACCATCTCATTTCTTTGTTTTGACAACAAGGTCATCCATATAGCATTCTACTTGCTTATGCATCATATCATAGAAGATCTTTTGCATCACCCGTTGATAAGTTACTCCATTATTTTTTAATCCAAACGGTATGACCTTGTAACAATATATACCCTTAGGAATACGGAATGCTGTGAATTCTTCATTTTTTGGATTCATTCGAATTTGATTTTACCCTAAAGACCCATCCATGAAAGATAGAACTTCGTATCCGGTAGTAGCGTCCGCCATTAACTTTGTTATTAGAAGTGGAAAATCATCTTTTAGACAAGCTTGATTCAGGTCTCGAAGGTCAATACAAACCCTTAATTGTCCATTCTTTTTCCTGACTGGAACGTTATTAGCAATCCAAGTTGGCTACTTAACTTTATGTATGAATCCTGTTTCAATAAGTTTGTTGACCTCTAGTTCAATTTGTAGAATCAATTCTGGTCGAAATCTTCTTTGGGGTTGTTTGATTAGGCGAACTACATATTTTACCGTAGATAATGCACTACAACTTTAGGATCCAACACAAGAATTTATTTGTAGGACAATGTAAATACGTCTTTGTATTCCTGGAGCAGGCTGAAGTACTCGGATTCATCATTTTGACTGAGAAGAGCACTCACAAATACTAGTCTCAAATCTTCTTCTGTTCCCAAGTTCAATTGCTTCAAATCATCCACGGTAGCTTGCCATCTTCTTTAAATGTTGAGAAAGCTGGTTCAGGTTCATTTTTAGTGGTTGAATTTTCAAATTCAGACTCTGATTTAGAGGCTTCTTTAAAAGCAATGTGATTAATTGATACTTCTTCTTTATCATCACCGTTCTTTTGAGATGAGACAATTCTCTGATTTCTATACCTTCTTCTTGACTGTTGAGGCTTTAAACTTGAATTAGAAGTCTTAACTCCAAGTCGAGAAAATGTAGATTCTCTTTGAGAAGATTTTAGATAAGCCTGCATAGTTTTGTCAACTTAAACAGAAGTAGAAGAATCACCACTTAACCATTGAAAGACAGATGTTCTATCCCTTAGATCTACTATTGTGGAAGTCTCTCTTTCCATCCTTTCGAATACTGAAACTTTGACATTTTCACTTTGAATTTGATCAAATACTGAAGTCTTGACTCTTTTAGCTTTTTTTCAGCAGTCTCATAGATTTAAATCATGATTGGATTTGAGGACACCTTCTTGATATTAATATTTCTTGGTGAACCTAGATTATATCACAATCCATACTTTGGTTGTACAATAAATGATCCATCAGAATCTAAAGTAACACGTCCACCTAAAAGAACATCATCAAGATCACCCAGTTTATGAGGCTCTCCTTTTCCAAATCTGGTATTCTCGAACAACTTCTTGACTTGCAGATTGTAATATCCCTTAAAAGTTTGTTTCAGATCTTTAACTTCTTTGACATGTGGCATGTTTTGTTTGGATGAGTTAGAGACACTGAGTTTTTCTATACTCATAATAGATGTTGAAACTTTGCTGGCCTATGGAACTGTAACAAGTTGATAGGGCAAAGCTAATTTAGGAATGTTAGGTATCAGAAAAGTTAATTCTTTTCTCAATACTTTAACATTATGTCGTTTAAGATTGTTTGCCTTTGGAGAACTTCCTACATGTAAGTTTTGATTTACCTATCCTGAGTTGATGGGACAGCACTGTAATAAGTTCGTGATCATTATTTGTATCTTCTCTAATTTCAAATTCAGCTGCGGACAATCTTGCTGAATGAAACTCTTCACCTTCAGAGTAGAAATTGGCATCTACAAAATAAGATTCTTCTTTAAAGAATAGTTTTGACTCAGGTACCACATATTTGACTTCTCCATCTCGGCTACACTTGAAACATTATGCAGCCAGACACATCCAAAGAGCAACTCATATAATGTTTTGACATCAATGACATGAAAGAGAGCTTGTGAATTCAACTCTCTTGTTTGCAGCTTTCGATGAATCATGCATATGGCTCGCTGGCCTTTTGATTGAATCCTTGAATCATGATATTGCTCTTTGATAGATTACCAACATTTATTCCAATCTTCTTCATTGTTTTGATTGGCATAATGTTTACAACAGAGCCACAATCAATCATTATTCGATGTAATTTACATTCTCGGATACAACTACTGACGTATAGTGGTCAATTATGCAAGCGAGATATAAGTTGTAAATCATCATTGTTTAACGTAATGGTGTCCATACAGTCTTAGTAAGTTGTATATTTAATTGGTTCCAGTACTTTCCCTTGGTAAGCTTCTTGGTCAATCAGTGATGCGATTAGAGCTATACGATAATCAAAATAGAGATTAAGAGAGCCGCTACTAAAAACTATTCAAAACAGCTCATTCATAAATGTCCAAAACCGATGTTTTAAAAAACCTATAACCAGTATCCTAAAACTCCAAGCATAAAATAAAGCATCCCTTCTACAGATGGTCTGGGTTTTGCCTTCATTAGGAAGGAAAGCTAACACTAAGGAGGGATAATTTTTTTATTATATTGTTTACAGTATCTAAAAGGGGAGAGAAGATGAAGATCTGTTAGGTTCGTACCGGAAGAAATATTACTGAGTTGTGAAATGACCTTCCTCATCTTCGAACTCTTGACATTAGAGGTGAAACATTGTTCGTCAAAGAAACTATTAGGAAAATATTCTCCCACGATTACTGGTCTAGATAAAGGACGTGATGTAGCCTCCACTTCTGTTGATTTTGTGTTTGCTCTTGCTTTAACTTTGGTTTTCCTCTTTTGACTGTTTCTTGGCTTTCTTCTTGATCTTGATTTTTCATCATGGGTGTTAGAACTTGGAAACTGTGGAGCTTTCAGGTGGAATCTTTTCACGAGATTTCATGCCCTCTGACTTTCTTCAAACGATACTTCTTCAATAGATTGAACTTATGTACTCCATGTCCCATGTCACTTCTACAAGAGGTACAAAAGATGATTTTTTACCTGTTTCGTTTGATCTACGATATTTTTCCTTCTTACTTATGAAGGCAGACTATACATCTCCAATTTTATCTTCAGACGCAGAGTCGAAATCCCAAACGTCTAGATCATCAGTCATGATTTCATAGAAGGTTAGACAATTACCGCTATCTAGTTTGACCATCTCTGGATAAACATACGTGACGGTAACTTCTTCGTCTACTTTGAGTTCTACCAGAATAGCTCATTTTGGAAGTTGAAGTTCAAATTCAGTCACCTCGGACAAGGACTTTCCAACATCATATAAAGTATGGAATATCTGCCTTTTATATGAAATGGGAATTAGGTCAAATGATCCAAATGAAACCATCAAGCAGCTGATAATTGGGTTTTTGTCAGTTTCAAGTTTGATTTTATTTTCTTTGTATAAGCGAACAATAAGATCTTTTAGCACAAAACACATCTCCATTGGGTGACTAGTGATTTGATGAAATCTGTAATATTTAGGATGATCAACTTGACCAGCCTCTTCCAACCTTTTTGGTGATAGAAGTTCGATTATCTTTTATTCAAGGAATTAATCTAAAATCTCATAAACTTCTGAGTCTGAGAATGGATACTCATTTTCTTCAAGTTCCTTCAGAGTAAGAAGACCATTCCTTTGGACTTGTACTTTGTTAGGCCTGAACTCCGGTTTCGGCTTTGGGCTCGGATTTGAACCTGATTTTTGAAAAGTGATTTTTGCAGGAACAGTGGAAATTGTCATGTCTTCTTTGGGCTTACATGACTTACCATTCTTCTTGATTTCCTTCTTGGGATCTTTCTTGTCACGTAGATCACTCGGTAAGTAACTTCTATGTCTTGCAATCTAGATTTCCAGATCATGGACACGCGTAGCCAACTCTTCAAAAGAGTGAGGCATATTTGCTTGAAAATTATAAAGTAGTCTCCAATACATACTGTTACCGCACGATTATGATATGGCTGCCACGTCAGCAAGGGTCCCATTCAAGATCCATTAAGAACCCCATCTGAGCCCTGCTAGGGCCTCGGAAGTTCTGATAAAATACCAGAAGGCCCATCGCATGCCTTGGCCTTTGGCAGCCAAAAATCCGCGGGGCTTGTAGAAGGCCTCGGCACTCACGTGCGATCCATAGGGCCTCGTCAGGCTTCGTATCATTCATAACCAGCGAGCAACTCAATATGCTGGGATGACCAGAGAAGTAACTAAGGAAAGATTGCGTTGATTTGGCACAAGAATCCTCATAAGGAAACCGAATCGTAATCTCCTAAAATCATGCAACGTGATAAACTCAAAGAAGGAAGATAATCTCGGAGATCTTTATCACATAAGGAAGGAGGATCCGATTGAGTATCAAATTGATTTGTCTCCTAAATCAATTGGAACTCTTACGCTATAAATACAACGTCTCTTGTTGTTCCAAGGTACGCACTTTTTATGCTTAAGAATCCCACCCTAAACTCTGCTCAAATCTCTGCATGTTTGTCTATCCCACACCCTATTATTTCCACCCCCGTGTATCTCCCATATATCGACAGTTGACTTGATCGTCGGAGTGCCAACGATCGTCAGACCCTTTTCCTCCGGAGATTTTGGTGCCTAACGATTGTCCTAGTGTGCAAGTAATATACGAGTTGGCAGAGGAGTGACTGGAGATCTGTTGACACGTGGACGTTGCAGGTTCCGACATCAACATATTGGCACCGTCTGTGAGAATCGAAAAACGTAACACGACCAAGAGCTTGTGGTAAAAACATGTCTTCTACTTGAAAGAGCATGACATCCGAACATTCCACAGAAGAGGAGGTGGAGTCCCACCACACTAACCTGCGACAGGAGATCGTTTAGGATCTGCAGAACGTCACCCGTCACAGAAAGAGAAGACATCGACAGAAACGGACGGTGGAACAGGAGAACCAGGACCTGAATATGGATAACGCCCAGATGAAGGCCGCACTTGAACTGTTGGAGAATCAATCCCTCCAACATGGACCCAAGCGCAGCCGTGCCCGGAGAAGCCCTTCACCCTCTGGTTCACTGGACAGCCACGGTTCCCGAGAGGAACCGCCTGTCTCTAACGGCCAGAACCCTCGTAACCCCGCTCCGAAGCCCTCGCAGGATTTTCAGAAAGGGAGACCTTTCTCTGTACGAGAAAGCCACCCCGTTTCTACAGTTAGCGTGTTTGACAGGTTGAGAGTAGGGTCCTCGATTGCACCCCCCTGCCCACACACAACAGGCGCAGTGAACACAGCGAGGTCCATACGGAAAAGAAGAATGACCCGAAGAGTCACGAAAAGCCCGAGGAGGAAAAGGAAAGGCTGGAGTGTTATGAGGACGATGATGACAAGAACCTACCGTTTACCAACTACATGAAGGCAATGGAGGTGCCCGCCAACTTCCGAATGCCCTTCATGGACAAGTATAACAGAAGGGGTGATCCTACGGACCACATAAACACCTACAAGACGAAGCTCTTGGGCCAATCCCCCACGGTGAAGTGTCAGAATTTTGATACCACACTCGCTGCTGACGCGAAGAGGTGGTACAATAAGTTGAAGCCAGGGAGTATCCGAAGCTGGCCACAACTTAAAAGGGAGTTCGTTAACGCCTTCATTGGCAACCGGACGATGATTGCTAACATCGCTCAACTCAATGACATCCGACAAAAGGAAGGAAAGACCGTCAAGAGCTACTTCAAGAAATTCAGCAACATCATCAACAAGATAGAAACGGTTACTGACGAGAAGGCCTTGGATGTACTGATAACTGGACTACACATGCGAACTCCCTTCTGGAGGGATGTTCAAAATAGCCAACCGAAAGTCTACAACCAGTTAGTGGATATGATCCAGCGCGAAATCTGATCAGAGGAGACGATCGAGAACAGAGAGAAAGCCGAAAGAGAAAGAGGAGACCGATACAGGAGAAAGGGACGTCGCTCTCCAGAGCCTTGGTTCTCCTGCTTTCAGAGAAAGCGTTCTCCGGAACCAGCCAACAACCACTACCGGAGGTTCAATCAGACGGAGGTAGCCCCTGCGCCCCGTCCCAGGGCACCTGTAGCGGCCCTCCTACCAGCCATGACCCCGTCCAAGTTCTGCTGTATACACCGAACCAGGGTGCATAACACGGAAGATTGCTCGAATATAAGGGAGTTAATTAATCGCAGGAACAACGGGCAAGGTGAGGGGGATCAGTCGGTGCGAGGACGTCGAGGATCGCCCACACAGGGAGGAAGACCTCCTCCTCGGTGCTAGAACGATGGACCTCGCCGCGACGGAAGAAGGAATGATGGGAACAGGGACCAACCAAGAGCGGAGGAGCCCCAAGGAGCCCCCCCTGTCCGAGAGATAAACACCATCATTGGATGGCCATATGTCGGAGGGAACACAATGAACTCGCGATGTAATTACGCGAAGGCAACCAAGGGAGAACCCCTGGAGAGTTGGCAGGTCCACGGGCATCGGCCTAAAGTGCTGCCAATCTCGTTCACCGAAGAGGACGAGTCTGGTATACATTACCTACATTGCGATGTCCTAGTAGTCCATGCCGTTGTTGCTAGAAACGGCCTGGGCCGAATGTTGGTCGATGACGGAAGCGCCGTAAACATTCTGTTCGGTAGTACGTTCGACCAAATGGATGTGGATCATGAACTAACGGCTATCTCAGATCCGCTATTTGGTTTCACAGGAGATAGCCTTGTCCCACGAAGAAAGATCACTCTGGCAGTGGACTTCGGAGAACCTCCTTGCCACCTCCGGAAGTTCATAGAGTTTCTGATAGTGGACATACGCTCCGCCTACCATGGGGTCCTTGGGAGGCCCGCGCTGAAGGATTTACATGCGGTTACATCCATACACCATCTGGTGATGAAATTCTCAATGCCCGGAGGGGTGGTCAAAATTCACAGTAATCAGACAGAGACAAGGGCATACTACATGAACGCATTGCGAAAGACTGCCAAACGCGAGGATATCACCCCAGCAATAACGACCGTACGCTCGGAGCCAACCTAAGGCCGTATTACCAGTATTTCCATTTTTTTTGCATTGTTTGGATCTTCTTGCAATTTTTCTTGTCGAACGTCCCGAAATTTGGCGCCGTCTAATAATATTCGTCGTTTATGAATCCGAAGTGTTCCTCATGCAAAGAGTATTAGTACAATCAATCCGGTAGCGAGGGAGTGTGGTTCGCGGCCAACTCTATCAACTCGTTGGGTAAATATTTTACGCGTAATTAAGCAAGTGCAATCAACTCGGTAGCGAGGGAGTGTGGTTCGCAGCCAACTCTATAAACTCGTTGGGTAAACATTTTATACGTAATTAAGCAAGTACAATCAACTCGACAGCGAGGGAGTGTGGTTCGTGGCCAACTCTATCAACTCGCTGGGTAAACATTTTACGCGTAATTAAGCAAGTGCAATCAACTCGGCAGCGAGAGAGTGTGGTTCGCGGCCAACTCTATAAACTCGCTGGGTAAATATTTTACGCGTAATTAAGAAAGTGCAATCAACTCGACAGCGAGGGAATGTGGTTCGCGACCAACTCTATCAACTCGCTGGGTAAACATTTTACGCCTAATTAAGCAAGTACAATCAACTCGGCAGCGAGAGAGTGTGGTTCGCGGCCAACTTTATCAACTCGCTGGTAAATATTTTGCGCGTAATCAAGCAAGTGCTATCGACTCGACAGCGAGGGAGTGTTCGCGGCCAACTCTATCAACTCGTTGGATAAACATTCAACGCGTATGTAAGCAATTACAGTCAATTCAACGGCGAGGGAGTGTGGTTCGCGACCAACTCTATTAAACTCGCTGGGTAGGATATCAGACGCGTAAACATTTAGAACAATCATAAAAGTTTCCACTAGTATTTCATGAATTAATTACATCAAAGAATTTTACAACAGCAAAATAAAGAGGTATCGCCTATACACATAATCCTACGTCTCGGTGTAACCGGGGACCCCTAGTTTGGCTAGCAGACCCTTAGCCTTCGCCAGCTCGTTCAAAACTTCGGTCAGTTCTCTATCTTTGGCCTGTATCATACTTTAGCAAGACTTCAGCTGCAACTCGACCTTCTTCTGGGCAACGATACACGCCTTCTGAATTATCTGGACCTTTGTAACATCATACGTGGCACGAGTCTGCGCGTCTTCAGAAAACGCGAGTCGTGCCAGAAGACGTTTGATTTCGGCCCTCATCGCTTCGGCATCTTCGTCCTCGCCAAGGACGGAGTGTATTTCGTCAACCTTCATCTCCAGCATTTTGTACAACTCACAGTTTAAGACGTGACTGCGGTAGGTGTACATTTCGGCCAGCTTCATCAACTCCGTCACCTCCGCGGTAGCTGCCGCCTTCCTAAAGGAAGAAGTCCAATATTTGTGGACTGAGGTAGCTGCAAGGGCAACCGATGAAGGTAACTTTTCTACGACTAACGGATCCAACTTGTCTTGACGGGCCCCAATGTTGATATACTCACACCTACCAGGAGGGAGAGAGATGGACGTCCGGGACGCCTGTTTCCTACTCTCGACCTTTGGTTTCTTTTTCGTCGATGGCCTAACGTTCCCAGGAGGGGACACGGGTCTAGCTGGATTCCACGGGGACGGAATGCCCGCTCTCGCCTCTGGCGCTGGAGGAGTATGGGGGTTACCCACCACCGTCTCTGGCTTCTACAACACTGTGGCCTAGGACCAGACACCATGGGTGACGCCAAGTGGGGAAGGGAGACATCCTCCACGATCTCTCCACGCCTTATCTTAAACTTTGGGACTTTGGAGAAATAGAATCCCGACATGACCGGCAATGATCAGAAGTCTGGATATGGCGGCAGAATAGCAGGGAATATGGTGATTTAGGAGAGCCCTATCGCAATATATAAACCCAACAGGATACCAACAGTCGGGTGGGCCGACACGTGGCGAGAGACTAAAAGCACATTCAATAAACCCTATGGAGCTACATCGAGCGCGTGGGGATGCGCAGCACATGATTGTGCGAACGCCAAGACGTGACAGCAATACTACCGACGCCCGCCCACGATAAAGAAAATTTGTTAAACGTTCGCCCCAACCTCGTTGGAATTCATGCGTAACGAGAAGGTATTGATTGTGGCTTGTGAACCACTCTGTGCCACCTGGGGCGTGTTTGGTGGCCTTTTAACTATGTCAGTGATTTCGTAAGCGACACTGGACGTCAACGAAGCCCAAAACGAACGTATAAAACATAGGTATCACGAACAAGATGATGACACATGCGCCAATGAGAATGTAACTCGGCACGATTTTATTAAACCTAGAATACATAAAGGTACAGATACAACTGGAATATGTTCTAACACCCCGCCGTCTCATTGGGCCGGCACATGAGTGGGGACACTAGATCTACTAAACCTATCCCCTGGTCTACGCTAGCATCGTCCAAGTTGGGGAACCTGACTTCACCATGATTGGAAGTCTCCCAAACCAACCTGAGTTGATTTGATGGCTAATTAGGCCATACTGCTCAAAAAAGGCTGTTGACGCCTTTTTGGCAGTGGGAAACCCCCCCAGCCCCATCAACCATTCAGGGCAGGGCCGTGCTAAGGCTACTAAGCCTAAATCCCCACCCCGTACGTTTGGTCTCCTGAACATTAATTGGCCAAGCTTTTGGTCATCTGAATGTTGATTCTCAGATTAACAAGCATCTTGAATGCCAGTTCTCCAGCCGTACTACCATCACACGTTGTTATACTCGTCCCGATCACACGGCTCTGGCAGGTTAGATACAAAAGGCTCACGGTGAAAGAGCTTTGGTACGTTTGCATCCTATTTATAAAGACTGCATTGGAAATGGATACAATACAATGAATACAGTCATCACGGAGGGATTTGGACCGCCACGCTACCGTTCTACCTCCCCAAGGTATTGAAGACGCCAACTCCCCAGAATCCATCAGATGTCTAGGCCATTAATGCCAAGGGAGTGATTCTTAGATTTGAAACATTCCCCCCACGCGCAATCACCCATAAAATTGAAACGGCGGGATAGCGAAAATTCAAGTACAATGCTTCAATCAATTTTGTTTCATTAACTTAGGCAAAACCGGATAACAATTACAAAAGTATGAGTGCTTCGCCGCCTCTCTAAGGATCGGTACATTGCGGGACTTCCTCAGTTGGAGGGGATATTTGCTCGTCCACTGCACTAGGTCCGGCATCAGGAGCTTGAGCCTCGGAGGGGTCCTGCCGAAGGAAAGAAAGGTCCCACTCCAGATGGACCTCTGCAATGCACTCCACCAACTGCTCACCTCCAGCGGTCATCAGACGGTGGGTGAGGTCCTGATACTCGAGCGTTTCCACGAATGCATCCTGATAAACCTCCACCGCCCTGGCCCCAGCAACCACACATTCGGCTCGGACCCTCTCCAGTTCCAGCCTCACGTCCGCCAGCAACTTTCCTTCTTTCGCGACAATGATCTCCAACTTGCTGGTCGCGACGGCTAGGACTTTCTCGGCGGCAAGGGCCCGATCCTCGGCTTGCTTCTGAGCCTCTTCAGCACGCTTCTGAGCCTCCTCAACATTCATCTAGACCTCCTCGGCTCACTTCGCAAAGGCCTCGGCAGCCCGCTTCTGTTCCTGGGCGTCCTTCAGGCACTCTTTTGAAGCCTTCAATTCAATCTCATATTTTCCCTTCACACCCGCCTCCCTCGCCACTGCGGAGTCAAGCTTGAATCGAAGCCCCCCCTTCTCAGACTCCAGTTGCGCCTTCTCGAGCCGCACAGCCTTCAACTCCTCGGCCAGCTTGGCGGACTTTGCCCCTTCCTCGTGGCATTGGCCATCATAACTTTCTAAAGTACTGAACAATTCCTTGCTCAGTACCAGGCCCTGTATTAGGTTCATCTCTGCTATCTTTAACCTCTCCCGAACAGTGGCCTCCTCGGTGGCCTTTTCCCACTTCTGGGTCCAATACTTATGCACGCTCGCCGCCATCATCGCAGGGTGGACCGGGAGCATTTTCAGGATGGAAGTTTCCAATTCTCCCTGGCGTTGAGCTATGCGGACGGGGCTCCCCTGGTCGAACAAAGGGTCGGGTTTCTTTGCACCCTCGGTTCAACCTGACTTGCGTGCATCCTCCATGAACTCCCTGCAGACGCGTGAGCCTCCTTCTTTCGCGAACCCGCATCGCCCGTATCCTCGGCAATGCCCTTCCCATTGTCTTTGGATGGAGCGTGGCTGGGAGATGGAATGGCCACCGCAATCTGCAAAAGCAAGTAAATACATCAAGTCAGGAACTGTAAACAAAATTCTACACGAATGAGGCAGTTTATGCCAAGTTCTCCGAACTACCGAGGGATAGACACGTGATGAAGAGGGTCCTCTGGCACAAATTCCCAGTCCCCGCCAACGAAGATAAACCTCTCTTTCCAGTTGTGCACCTTGTTGGGACTATCAGTGGCCGTCCCCCACTTTTGACTCGGTCAGGAAATATGTTATACCAGCCAGCGGACCGGCAAGGCCGATATATGGACTTGAACTCCCTGGAAGACAAGTCTCTTCCCGCCTCGGCAACACTCCACAAAATGTAGGAGGCAACCATCTGCCCCCATCCATTCGGCGTTATCTGACAAGGAGCCAGGTTTCAATCCCTTAACACCTGGTGAAAGAAGGGATGCATTGGTAGGAAAAGGTCTTGTTGCATCGCAGGTTCGTAGATCGCCACATACCCTTCAGGGGGATGGTCGGCACGTTCTTTTGGGCCCGGGGCTCTGAGTGTCACGGTCGCAGGAATGTCATAGGACAACTGTATGTCCTCCAACTCTGTTTCAGTGATCCTCGACTGAGCCATGGACGCTTCGGTTATCGACCGCTTTAGCTCTTCATCGAAAGCCCTCGCGGCCAGAGCATCCCTCTTGTCAAGAGATCCCTTATTTTGGGCACCCCAGCGTCGGGCCTCCTCCTCACTGCCGTCTCTTCCACCGGTACAGACAGACAAACCTCCCACCCACTCGTCGACGGAGCCGGTGGGCTTATGACAGGAGGCTCTGAATTTACCCCTCCTACAACTTTGGAAGATGAAGATGATGTGGCGGCCGACGAAAAAATGCTCCCAATAATACTAGGGTTTGTGGAGGCGTCGGAAGGGTTCTGTGAATCGTCGTTTCTGGACGACATTTTGCTATCCCCGGGTTATGGAATCGTACAGTAACTATGAAAATAAACAACGAAAACAAATTTCAACTGCTTTCAGCGCGCTTATCTCGAAAGTACGACTCAAACGACACACTCACTAAGAGCTTCTCGCTTATCGACAAAATAATCACAGTGAGCACGAAGGTAAGAAGAAGTCGTAATGTCTGGGAGGATGCTTGGTTTTATAGTGGTGCACTCTCATATCCACCGTCCAAATCCCAAGCATCCCATCTAAGCATGCAGACAGTCGACACGTGTTTTCAATTGCATTGCAGGCGGGAAAGCAAAACCCAAACGTTTAGTGAACCGAGGACACACGTGCCCCCCGTTTTCTGCCACACGCAACCACATTAATTGCATACACCCTCTCACTCATGATTGCCTGACCAGGGAAGGACAGTCTTGATTGACAGAATCACACCAACAGGGGACACGTCGCCATTGGTCTGGCCCCTTGAAGCCCTCACCCGTCATAAATGTTCGGCTTCAGACTTGGGGGACTATACTGGGTAGGTTGAATCACTTCCCACTGAACCACTTCTGTCGAACCACTTTGAAACCATATTTCTCGTGAAGCGCATCAGCATTCCATTCCTACGAAGCACATCAACATTCTGTTTATTCTCAAAGTCCCACGCCCATTATGAATAATAGGCTTGGACTTGGGGGACTATTGTTACCACACGATTATGATATGGATGCCACGTCAGCAACGGCCCCGTTCAAGATCCATCAAGAACCCTATCTGGGCCTGTTAGAGCCTCGAAAGTTCTGATAAAACGTCAGAAGGCCCATCGCACGCCTTGGCCTTCGGTAGCAAGAAACCCGCGGGGCTTGTGGAAGGCCTCGGCACTCACGTGCGATCCACAGGGCCTCGTCAGGCTTCGTATCATTCATAACCAGCGAGCAACTCAATATGTCGGGATGACTAGAGAAGTAACTAAGGAAAGATTGCGTTGATTTGGCACACGAATCCTCACAAAGAAACTGAATCGTAATCTCCTAAAATCATGCAACGTGATAAATTCAAAGAAGTAAGATAATCTCGGAGATCTTTATTACATAAGGAATGAGGTTCCGATTGAGTATCAAATTGATTTGTCTCCTAAATCAATTGGAACTCTTGCGCCATAAATACAACATCTCCGGTTGTTCCAAGGTACGCACTTTTTATGCTTAAGAATACCACCATAAACTCTGCTCAAATCTCTGCTTACTTGTCTCTCCCACACTCCATTATTTCTACCCCCGTGTATCTCCCATATACCGGCAGTTGACTTGACCATCGGAGTGTCAACGATCGCCGGACCCTTTTTCTCCGAAGATCTTGGTGCCTAACGATTGTCCTAGTGTCCAAGTAACATACGAGTTGGCAGAGGAGTGACTGGAGATCTGTTGACACGTGGACGTTGTAGGTTCCGACGTCAACACATACCTTCGACACACATGTCAATAGATGATGCTTTGCTAATGCATTCTTTGTAGTTAAGAACAAGGTTTTTCCATATTTCGTTATACTATACGACCAATCCTCATTGCTCTGTTTTGTTTGAACAAGTTCTGGAAGGTTAACTGTCTGCTTGATACTATAGAAGCATGTTAGGAACTCTCGCTCCCAACCATCAATTGATCTAGCCGGTAAGTCTGTATACCATTCAAATACTACACCTCTGAGGGGGGCGTACAAACTACTTCGCCATGGTATCATTGTAGATGTCAACGTTGTTACATGTTTCAATGAAATGAGCAACATGTTGCTTTAGGCATCATTTTCTATCGAAACATTGGAACTTCAGAGGTTGGTAACCAAGCAGCATCCTCATTTTTTCAATCCGACAGTTGTAGGGTTTAGCATAAACTAGTGAAGATTGTGGTAAACCACCATACTGAGCACGGATTATGTCAGCAATCATATGCTGGAGTTGTTGGACAGATAGGGAGCCAACAGAGAGTTAAGTGGTATCACACAACACATTTTGCACTACTGCTCAGTCATGTATATTTTTCTTCTATTGGTGCTCTTGGATTTTCGAATCCTTAGTTCTGGAAGAACTTACATTTTTTTACTATTTTTCGTCAATGAACTTTGCAGTTCGAGTCTGTGCATGAGGGTAGAAATTTGTGCCTCTTTGTCTTCCAGCAATTTTGTTAACTTTTCAATGGCCAAGGCCAATTGCAGAATTCGAATATCAGAGTCACGTGAGAGATTCTTCAGATGTGGTATAATTATCCCATTTTCGTGGAGAAGTAACATGTGTGGATATGAACACAGATCTGTTACTAGAACCAGAACCATAATCGAAATGAGAACTTTTTGCTAAGTTCTTGGATTTTTCTGCAGAACAGGAACCGGATTTCATGGACTTGAAAATTTTGACATTGCCCTTGTTTGAAAACTCCCTTAATGGTGAAACCAACTGAGTTTTCTTGGTATTCGTTTGGGCTCTGGTTGCATGGAAGAGTTCATCAAGTGTTTCCTCGAATGGAGTCACGATTTTTTTTTGATTTTTCGCCTACCATAGTTGATGTAGCGATTGACTTGAAGATTTCACGGAATTGAAAGATGAGAGGGCAAAAAGGTCCCACTGGACGTGCTAAAAAATTTGTACAACGAATTTCGTGTATTAAAATACAGAAATTGCTACAAATTGAAATTTTGATAAATTACAAAATGAATGATCTTCTTGTGACTGCGTAGCTGCAGAATCATCTGATTAACGATCCGGATGTTGAAGACTAGGGGCCACGTGGCTTGAATCCTGAACTTCAAAACTTGTTGAAAATTTGATTTGCTTGAATCTTCAATGCTTGGACTTGGCTTGAAGTTGATTTGTGAAGAAAATTTTGATCTTCTTTAACTTGGCTTGGACTTGCTTCAATTTGAAGAAGATTTTGATCTTCTTAGGATTTATCAGGTTTTGGACTTTCTTCCGGGTTGTGGATTTTCTCCTGGACTTGTTTATGGACTTCTGACTTTTCTTTTCTGGAATTTAACTTGTCATTTCTCTTGGACTTGATGTCCTATTTCCTAACTAAATAAAAAGAGTCTTGAAGTATTGGCACTATTCATATAGTTATTGAAAACGACGCCGTATTCATGACGTCAACATTTAATTTTGTTTTTGTGATTGACTATTGAGTAACGAAAATGGCGTCGTTTTAGGCCTTAAGAGGCGAAAACGATATCGCTTTAGTGCAATTGTGGCCCATTATCGATTGATTGAGGTAGACACCACACAATCACACAGTTGTTTCTCTCTCTACCTCTAATGCTTTCCACACTAATTGACTTCTCTTCTATATTTTTATGTAGTTTTTTATTTCCATTGTAGTGTTCAATTCATGTAGATGAAATACTTTTTTCCCGGAACGGATTTGGTTACTAAGCTTATGCTATCGCATTTTGGCCAATACTTTCAGCAACAAGCATCAGTGTATTTTTTTTTTATTGTTGGTGTTTTGATATTGTTTTTTTATTGTATTAGTGTTTGATTTGGGTTAGTCTATCGAACATTTGTGCTCGGTACATTTCGATTTGGTTTTTGTTCCTTATGGTTTTTGGAATTTCGATTTTATGGCATTTGCCTCTGATTTGGGTTAGTTTCTCCAACTATTAGTGTTTGTTTGTTTCGTGTTAGTAATTAATTATTTGGGTTTTCCAACCACACACGTTTTAAAATTTTCATCTATGTATTAACATTGTGATAATTGATTTTTAATATTTTTTATTTTGTTTCCTTTTCAATGGATATGGTCGTTAGGGGAGGGCAATATCAACAATAAAACCTCAAAGTCAAAGCAAGTGTGTATTTCGATTTCGTATTTTCTGTGTTGTTGACATGATGATTCAAGAGAGGTAGATAACGATAGTGATTTAGTATAACTTTTGGTGCTTTTATAGTGATGACAATGTTAACATAATTTGTTTCTGAAAGTGTATAATCTTCATATTTTTTCTATCTTTTGCATAGTACAAAATGTTTATGAACTCTGATAAACTTGCATCCTAATTTCTCTGACCCAATAAATGTAATGGCCTATCTAAACAATACTATATATGGAACTAAATGGAAGAACCTTATCAAGAAAATAATATAGTGGATTGAGGAATATAAGAAATATAAAATGTAGCCCTACTATTATAAATCTCTTGATTTGACATGGAAAGTCATGCCGGAGAACACAAATACAATACATAGGAGGAAAATTTTGAATTGGAGTAAAAAAGACAAAAGTAAGTTCCCTAAATGCGAGATCAAATTGAGCAAAATGCTGTTTAGACAAAGTTCGTTTCTTCTATTTGATGAGATGTTGACCAAATTCGTAAGATTTCTAATAAAGTCTTTTCTCTTTATCATTTCCAAATGAAGCTGCATTCATACTGACTAGGCACTTTGAATTTATGTATAATGAGAAAAACTTGTTCATAGATTGTATATAAAAGAACTATAAAGACTAACTATAAAAAACTGTAAAAGAAAATAAAAAAGATATTTTGGGCATATTTGCATATTTGTTACTTTATATTTTGTTGAACAGAATTTCTTTCAAAGAAACAATCTAAGAAAACTTTTTTGGCTTTCAAGTTAGAAAATCGTAAGGGTATATTATGATTTGCATCTAGCCAAGAATTTCGAAATTTTCTTTCGATCTATTTGAATAGACTAAGATATAATGTTTTCCGGAAACAATATACACAAAATAATGATCCATGGACTATTTGAAACAACATGTTAAAAAAACTTGGATGATAATGCATATCTTCCTTCTTCCATTGTTTAGATCACAAAAATTCTGTTAGGGTTACTCGTATAGATCTGGTGGTTCAGACAATCATCATGCAAAAACTACTAATAGTGTTGTTAAGGTTACTCATGTACCGTTTGGATTGGCCATTATCATATAGGATAAACGTTCTCCGCATTAGACGAGAAAGTCGAATTGCACTAATTTTCATCCGACCTTTTCTAATTTTACCTTTTGCCAAGATTTATGCTCTTAACTGTAATTGACTTATTATTGTCTTACTACATATAAATGAACCGTCAATCTACAAGAAGACTGAGATTTAACTCTGCACCTTCTCCCAATTTTAGTTGTCTATGCCTTGTTGACATGATGATTATCTTGTTTCTTTTTCTTATTAATTATTCATCAATAAGATTTGTAACTTGGTGCAGTGATTTAATTCTTACTCATATAATTGTATATGTTACTAAGGATTATTTCATTCATTTTACCTAAAGGCTTCGTTTTGTCGAATAAATATATAGCTGTTTTTATGGTAAAACAATTTGTGGTTATTCACTTTAGATTGTATCAATAAATAGTGTTTTGTAGCTGCTTCAATATAACTATTAATGCATGTAAACTATTGCCTTTGTTCTCAATTTCCATTCTCTATCCCCTTTAGATACCAATGCCAGTTTATTGAGAATAAACGTTCGCTCTTCTTTAGATGTAATTGATGATTTCTGTTGCTTCAAAAATGTTTTTAGGTTTATGATCTCTTGGAAACTATGACGTTTCTCCATTTTTGCCTTCTAATTTAGATATTTTAATTGATTCTTCATAGCCCCAGGATATAGGTAAGAACAACTATTTCCTTGCATTTTTGATTGAAATCGGTGAAGTTTTTGAGAATTTAAAAATGCGTGAAATTTGAAAGAATTTATCGATATGCTCACAAATTATTATCACGTGAAGTATTTATTGCGTTTTAAATTGCCAATTTATCATTTGTTTGATATCATGAAGCTAATTTTCACTCAAGAATAATTATTAATGCCACTTATGCAATAATTGTTCATTCACAAAATGAAGCTTGCTACTAGAAAAGAACACTAGGACCTTTAAGCTCTAAATTTGGTAATTGTGTTCTTAAAGACATTTAAAATGTAGGCGATACAATTTAGTCCCAGACTTGAGTTTTTAGAGTAAAATAAGATAGATCCAAAAGATATAGGCCAATTTAGTTTTCCTTTTGCCACTATCCAATTGCCCTCGAACTCGAACTTGATTTGAAAATGGCCTTGCATTAATACTTTGATTTTTGAAGTACTCAATCATGACATAATCCAATATATGAAGACCAGTACATGACATATTATAAATTTTCATTTAAGAGGTATCCTAAAGCTAATGAAATGCTTAAATTTTGATGAAGGCTTTGACAAATGCCTCAAATGTTCGCAACACCATTCATTTCAACAAGGACCAACTCTATTGTTGTAATAATACATGTGCAAATTAGGTAACATAATAACTTTTTGATGTGTGCCTCAAAATATTGTTACAGTTACTCATATTTATGGCTTGGTTTTGTTTCAGTTGAGAACTTTTTTGTTGATTCTGTTCTCGACCCACTATTATCTAAGTAGTTAGTGTTCATCTATTGGATCAATCAACAATTTGTTTAAGTTCATAAATTGGGATTTTGATAGCATGGAAGGATTTTGCACCCTTGAGGTAGTTTTGATTGCAAGTTTTGTGTGTTCAAGTTTGGTTCCTATAGCACTAAACTAAGCTTGCTAATCAGTCTTCTTCTCTTGAAATCTAAAATTGTTTGAAAAACTCCATTCCCTCTATTTCACACTTTTCTTCAAGTAAATTCATCAGCCTAAGAAGCAGATTTTAAATCTGGCTATCTCTTAAGCTTAGACATCAGTTAGACTCATGATTTGTATTTACCTCGTCAAATATTCCCCCATTTGATAAATACTCATTAAGCATATTATTGCTGCCCCATGTGAAATTATATGTATATACATGCGTATATACGTGGTTTTTAACATTCATGCACGTATGATTTTTGTGCATTCAATTTATTGTATGAATAGCAAATGATGCTGGTTTTTATTTTTGAAGATGGTGTTGTTTGTCATTTCTTTATACTTTAGTTTGTGTTTCGAGCATTGTATACACACACATGCACTATATATAAAAATTCATATTCATGAGGTCAAATTTGACTTGTTTGAGCAACATTTTTACTTGGGAAGGAATTTTTCAAGTACTCCAAGCAAGTCTCAAGAGAAGAAAAAACAGAAACAAAAAGAAGACAAGTGATGTCAATGTCTAAATTACTCCATTCTTTACTTCTGGCATTGTGACAGAAAGCTACAAATTCGATGATTAAACTTCATCGGCATCGAAGTAGAAGAAAGGCCGTTCAAAAGACACTTGTGATGATATCATTTTTTTATTCAAACATTTTGTTGACGTGTATACTTGTATTATGTCTATTTTGGAAACAAACATCGACCATTTGGAAAAAAAAAATTTCTTGCAATTTGGATCCAAGGATAGTTGAAAACTAGAAAACTAGATTTGTTGAACAATCTCATCAGTACAACATGTTTGTCTCTTTCTAAATGTAGAATTCTATAGTTCAAAGTGTCTATTTTCAAAACCAAATTATTTAAACACTATAGATATTATCAATTTGAAAACAAACTTCAATATAACTTAGACTCAAATGTTAACTATTACATTTCACACAAATAACTTACCTTTGTAAATCGACTCAACTAACACTAATACAAACACAATTACTACAGTATCATGTGCAACGCAAAGAGCAACACTAGTATAGAAAAATCTCAAATCACCCACTTTCTATTTATAACCTCCAATTATAAATATTAAATATAAAAGTAGGACGGACTTTCTACGTGAGCTTATTTTAACACGAACGGGTCATAATAGACTTGAACATTTAATAAATTTAAATGGACTATGTGTTTTTAACAGGCCAAGCCCATTTATTTATTTATTTAAGTTAATTTTTAATGTCTACAATATTGTATCTCTATTTTTTTGTCGATATATTTTATGTTGTTGGGTAATTTTTTTCGATGTTTGTATATTAGTGGATTGTATTAGATATTGAATTTAATTTACAAATTTTTTCAATATAATTTGTTGGTATATTTTGTTGTTGGAGAATAAAATTGGTTACATTTGGTCGAAAATATGCAAAAAAAAAAAAAAAGAACACAAAACTTGTCTCTTTGTTGACAAAATAGACGATCATTTTTGTCGATATCATCAACAAAAAAATATCATCAAAATGAGCGCTCATTTTGTTGACATAGTTGGGAACCAAATTTGTTCCCATTTTGACATCGACAAAATGGGCTATATAAAAAAGGTATTAATTTAGTGTCCATGTTGTCTATGCCTATTTTGTCCATATCATCGACAAAAAAATTGTCTACATTGACATAATTTGGTTGATGTCGACCAAAACAAACTTTTTGTTGATGTATTTTTTGATATCAGAATATTTGGATTGATAGTTTCTTTTAAAAGCTATTGTATGACTTTCAACTACCATTAAATCTTAATCACTTGTCATTGTACCAAAAAAAAGTATATTTAAAATTTTATATCTAAAAGATGACATATTTATAAATGTTATAAAAAATTGTCATATTTCCAATCCACTCTTTACTTTTGGTTACATTTCAAAATTCCCCAACTTTTATCATCTCTACTAGAATAGTCAATGTGATCTTTTAAGAGAAAAATATCAATAAATTTCTATAAAGAAAAAGTCCAAATTATGGACTGTAAAATTTGTTGTAATTTTGACTCAATAAATAGTCTAATGATATATAATTTGCCTGTAAATATTTATACATCATTATGAATTAATTTAAAATTCAATCCAAATTTTGATTTTCATAAAGCCTCTCGGAAAAACTAACACAATTTAACTTCTCTCAACAAAGAAGCACTGTATTCTACATCCCCTTCAAGTTAACATTAGTTGATTATCCATTTGGTAACACCAATTAATGCATTGCCAAAAGGTAAGGGGAAAAAAAAAAAAAAAAAAAAAATTCAAAAACTTTTGGGGCAATATTAATATTTGAAACATTTTTTGGATGACACCTTTTGGCGGCTGGCAGTTACTAACCGTTGAGAATTCAAAATTTTCAGTTATCAAAAAAACTGCTTTATAAGTCTTCCTCATTTTCTCCGAACCACAGTATCGTACTCTCAAATTCTCAAATTGTCTGAAAAATCTGTACTATTTATAATCTTTAATTAATTTCTGTCAAATCCCACAATCCCGCAAAAAAAATTTTAAAAATGGAGCAATCAGAAGGAATTGGCATCAAAATCTACACTGCATCACCCCAGGTTGAGCCACCCCTCTACCCTTCTTCACCACCAGGCCATGCCGCCCCTGATCCGCCCCGTCCCGGTGGCCGGAAAAGGCGAGCACTAGCAAGCGGAGTACAAAAGACACTCTCCAAAACATCGATGCTTGTAAACTTCCTCCCGACAGGAACCCTTTTAACATTCGAAATGGTGCTTCCATCTGTCTACGGCAACGGCGAATGCTCTCATGTATCAACTCTCATGGTCCATCTCCTATTAGGCCTTTGCACTCTCTCATGTTTCTTCTTCCATTTCACGGATAGTTTTCGCGGCCCGGAAGGTAAAGTGTATTATGGATTTGTGACTCCAAAGGGATTGGCAGTGTTCAAGCCTGGACTTGGAGTTGAAGTGCCAAAAGATGAGAGATATAAAGTTGGTTTCACAGATTTTGTCCATGCAATGATGTCTGTACTGGTTTTTGTAGCCATTTCTTTCTCGGATCATCGCGTCACGGATTGTCTGTTTCCTGGACATGCTAAGGAATTCGATGAAGTGATGCAGAGTTTTCCATTAATGGTGGGGATTATTTGCAGTGGCTTGTTTCTTGTCTTCCCCAATACTCGATATGGTATAGGATGTATGTCCGCATGAAGGGCTCTATCTAGTTTGTGTTTTTTTCGGGTTTTTTTTTTTTTGGGGGGGGGGGGGGGGGGGGGGGGGTAGTGTTTTTCTGTTGATTGGATGAAATAAATATATAATAGCCATTGTTTTTTTTATCAAATTAATCTAGAATGCTCTGTACAAAAAACAATCATTCCCTCTATACATATGGTACAAATCCCCCGCTGCCATTCAAAAATGAACAGCATCAACAAAATCCTAGAAACTCTACTGACTAATATGCATATAATTAACTAATCTAAAAAATGTGTGCTTTGACAAGTGACAACCGGAGATGGGGTATGAGTTAATCGCCACAGCAGTTAGCGCGATTATTCTCTTGAATTTTCTGCCACAGACAGAGCATCTCTCGGGGACCTTGGTAATGAGCAACGACGTAACCATCCTTGCAGCCCTCGTTAAAAATCCTTTGTTCCTTCTCGTACCTAACTTCCAAGCCGCTTTTCTTCATATCTGAAATCCAGATTCCCATAGCAACATCTTCCAGCTTGAACATCTGTAATATTAAGTTTTGAACTACTTTAGATTAGTTCTAAGTCCTCCAATTGGGGCATTGCTTTCATGACATCCCTTGAAATAACAGTCTAATAGATAAAAAATGAGAATTGCATTTTATACCTTTAGGTCGCCTTTTTTGTGCTTCTCATGAACCGTCTTCGCTATATCACTTGACACGACATATCCAGGACCATGTGCCCAAGGAGGATAAGTTTCTTCAGGCCATTCCTTAAAATGATTCAGATTAGAAGAAAATGAGATTGAAGTTCGAAAAGTGATTTTGCATGACGAAGAAAAATGCTACCCGAAAAGAAGCAGAGATCCAAAACAAGGAGGAGAATTAAGTACCACTAAATCCTACTTTTCAGAAATATTATTTCTTTACGGCAATACATTGACATGATCTAATTCATAATTCCCAACTAAATTTAAGTATTTATTCAGAATTTGATACAAAGTTTTTCTATCAATTCAAAATTTTAAAATTAATTCAAAAACAAAGAGTCACAAACTCAAAAGAGGAAAAAAAAAATCAATTGCAAAATATTTGAGTTCTGATATTTTTAGGCTTTAATAATTTAATATAATATGGTATGAAATTTCATAATAATTATTGATTGTTTTAATTTTGTTCTATCATAAAAGTACCAAGTATAGAATCAAGTAAACAGCTACCTCGCGACTAATATACCACTTGCTATCTGGATTTCGGTGAGGGTGGGAATCTGAATTGATGAGACCGTATAGCAGACCACGCCTCACATTGATTCTATCTAAAGAAGCCAAAATTTCATCGACGCGAACAAATGCATCATCATCTGTCTTCATAACAAACTTCGCTGAAACTGCCTGTGTCTGTTGAGAGATGGGGACAATTAAGGCACAGGAGAATAATTATTAGTAATGAAGGGACAAGCTTTTACCCCAAATATGCAGATGGCTATGGTCTTCCAGGTTATAAGGCTATAGTAGTCAACAAATGGCATGAGCTGGATATCTTCATACGTCCGTGCTTCATTCCAGAGCTCCTCGTTAACCATCTGGTTTTTATGCTGAAAGACATATAAGGCAATTCAAATTATATTTAAATAACATTGTGGATGTGTTGAATTTTGGCATCAACTTTGTGGGAGAATTATAATTTTTAATTCGTTAGAAAGACTGCACACAACAAAGGAAAGAAGAAAAAACTCTATTAGGGAGTGTTCAGTTTGATAGTTTTAACAGGATAATGAGCCTGTTCGGGTAAGTTTAAAAGGTTTACTTATAAGTAAATAAGTAAATTTAAAAAATAAATAACTTTTTAAATTTGTCAAAGTTGGAAATAAGTTACTTATATTTACATTAATACAAGTCACTTTCAAAAACAAAATGCAACTATTTTTTCTTAAAAGTAAGAAAAAATAAGTTAATTAAACATGTTAGGAGATAAAATATTACTTAAAAGCAACTTTACTGTTTTCTAAAGCTTAAGCCAAACACTCATTGCTATCACCTATTGCTTTGTGCATGCACAACAGCACAAGATAACATGTTTAATATTTAGCAAAGATTCTAAAAATTCAATCCAACCATTAATGATAATTAATCAGAAAGGCTTGGCCTACCAGCCCAACGAAGAAACGAACTGCAACTTGTCCAGACCGCACTTCAGGATACTGCATCCATGATCTTCGTACTGCCATTCTACGCTTGAAATTATTGGCAGTAGAAAAAACGCCAATAAAGAGTTTCAGTTGTATTCGTGGAGGAAGTGGAGTCGCTTTAAGAGTTTCCAAGTCAATTATATGCTCTAAATCCTCTGACGTTGGTAACCCACTTGCGACAACAGAAATTAAATTTATGTCTCCTGAAATCCTTACTTCACTAACAACCCACGGCTCTAAAGTCTGCACAAAAACAGACAAGATGGGCAACTCGACATTACTTGACCAATGTTAATCAACAAATGTAATTGCAGCCCGTGCGTCTGTAACAATGTGTGCTAGTGTGGGAGGGAGAGAGGGAGAGAGGGAGAGAAGGGGAGAGAGAGAGAGAGAGAGAGAATACTTCACGGAAACCAAATGATGTGATGTGCTTCCCATCAACTGTCATCTGGATGCCCTCTGATCCGACTCTGAGTGTAGCAACAAACAGATCATTTTGCCTAAATGGAAAGTACATTTTTCGTCCCCCATCCTGAAACATAGAAATCTTTGATGACCCATTGACATGTCTGTTAGCCTTGATAGTCCGATTATCATCTTTACCAACCATCGCACTGCATTGCTCCAGAGCATCGACTGAATAAATGTAAGTAGTATCATATAATGCATATGATGACAGAAAATAATAAATGCAGTGGCAGAAGTTAAACCTATATGAAGTGACTACACAAACTAAAGAGAGCAAACTGCTTAAAGGCAGAATAAGTCAGCATACAGAAACTATGCCTACATGATTGAATTTAGAGGAAAAAGATAAAAAGCACACTGATATAGTAGTTTTCCAAAATAAATGCAACAATTTTCTGGGTATCAGAAAGCTTAAAACATAGTGAAATCAGTATTAGACTACTTTAACTCTTTATATCTTAATGCTAATTTCACAATCTTAACCTAGTTTTCATCATATTAAAAAATTTTAAGAAAATTCTATCAACGTGGAGATATATCTGAAAGAAGCCAAGCCATATTATCCTCTTACCCAGATATTTCATAAATCTCTGAAAAGGCAGTAAAAACCAACAGAAAAAGAAAAAAATACCATATCCAAAAGATAACATAGCAACCAGTGAAAGCTAAGAAGAAAGCAAAAGAGATAAAGATCCACCTATTCGACAACCTAATTAGAAATTATAGTAGTGGAACACAAAGTTCCCCACAGAAATTTATATGATTCAACATAGTTATTTTCATTCAGAATGATACATCACTTTAAGAGTAGTCACATGCAGGTTCCATAGCAGCAGGTAAAAAAAAAAAAAAAAAACCAAAAAAGATAAAATTTGTTTGCAGAAGCTAACATGAATTAACATTCCTGAAATACATGGATAATAGCAATCCACACACCGAAGCGGTGAAGCCTAATGATACATGACATGTTAATCTATCTCCTGACACTTGAAGGGTAGCAAAATAAGATATGCATATACCTTTCTTATTCTTTTCAGGATTAGGAGAAGGGCACCGTTCCTCTTCGCCCCAGTCATGCATAACTGTCCAGGTGTTTTGGACTATTACAGGATCATTGGTTATCTTATCACCGTGGAGCCTAACATTATAGTGCAAAATAATAGGAGCCTCTGGCTCCCCTGGAATCTGTTCACCAGCCAACTCAATCCGGAAATTGCCAAGAAGACCATTTGGAATGCCAATGATTGTGATTGAAGAACCTTGAGTCAAGCCACAAGGAACCCGCAACTTAAATCCCCTGTCATCAAGTTCTGTGGCATTTATTTTACTAAGAAAATGAGGACATTGTTTCTCTTTTCCTCTTCTCTGTGAACTCCCATTCATGTGAAGCTTTTCCTCTTCAGTTGATGCCATTAGGTTGCTCCATGCAACGCCGGCTTCTTTAATAGCCTCAATAGCATTAGGTAAGCCCTGAGCATGACTAATCAAGTGTTTCAAGCGGTTCCATGTATGTAAAGAATTTAGCTCTTCATTTGTCAAGTTCCTTTGGGCAAAGAGATCAGAAACTATAGCTTCCGTAGATATAAACTGAGAAGTGTTTACTGGATTAAGAAGTCCTGGTGAAGTGCCCGGATTTATCCACTCAAGAGGATTTGTTGTATTGAAGTACGAAGGAATTGGGATGTAATTTTCCTTGATGGGATTTGTTATCACATAATACCCAAGAACCAATAACATCAACAAGGATGTGGACAGAACACCACCATACCATTTCTTCATTTCTGTTCATTACTTGTGTGTTTCAACTCATATCGACCCAATTATCATGATAGGCAAACTCCAAAAGCTACAGCTCATCCAAATGGACTGTATGAAATGGTGTCTGCAACAACAAGTACATTAACTAAGAAATGAAAAGTGTCTCAACTCCCACACGGATCTTTTGGCTGGAGCAGATATTATGAATACATTGTTTCTTATCCATTAAAAGGCCTTTAGAATTTTAAACTGAATAAAGCATCTGAAATGGACCACAATGACACTTCAGCTATTAGTGATTAAACTTAATGAGTCATAAAAGATACCCACGTGAAATTTTTTAAAAGAAAGTGAATGAGAGCAAAAGACTTAGATCAATGAATTGGAAAGCATTTGCTGGATAAGTGGTATAAAACTCAAAAACTCAACCATAAAAGAAGAAAGAGTTACAAGGTGCCAATGAGTTTTGTTTGTAGAATATATGCTCATAAATGTTGAGGAAAACATGATCTATGATGATATGGTATAAGAATACATGGTTCAGTCCTTGCCATCAATGCATTCTAGAATCCTGCAATTCTGTCCTTACCCGATGGCCATGCAATGCATGCAACCTTAGAAGTTCAGATGTTCAGAAAAGAATGATGCTACTGCTAAAACACACTTATGTTGTGATTTGTTTACACAGAAATTAGTTCCATAATTGGAATGATGGATAATAATTCAAATTTAAATGCACTTAGCAATTTCCAATTACAAAGACTAGAGGTAAAAGTTCAACTCGATCTCATTGACTATCACCATGAATTGACAATTCGAGATTTGGATACAACAAACTAAATCAAGCTGCAAACTAATTTTTGTTTCATTTTAGTCCTTGCACTCAGTCCTGTCTGTGAAAAAAAAGGATATTTAAGCTTCGAAATCCATGATCTTCTATGACACAAACAAAAAGGAAATTAACTTGAGTTATATTCATTACATGGCAATGATGGCATCGTGGTCTAAGTAGGACTCAGAACAGTTCAACAATTAGGTTTGAAAACCAATGCAATATTATTTGCCATCAAGATATCCCAAGACAGGAATACGTATGCGGCTCTTTGTGCCATTAAAATAAAATTGCTTTTTTGTTTCACGTAAAAGACATCTTTGCCCCTTTCACATGCAGTTTCGATTGTTGAGTTAAGACAACTTTTCATCAGCCATTAATAAATACCCAAATCCAAAAATAGGATAAGAGATTACTACAATAAAGAGCTTTTTCTCCTTAATTCAGAAGTAATAACCAGATTAAACCCAAATGGAAGGGTAACAAGGAAAATGCCAAAGTGATCTAAATCCTTAATGAGATTTATCGGAATTTTGATAAGGGAAAATTACAACAAACCTGCTCATTCATTTTCCCTTTCATCTCAGTTTAGAAACTTCAGAGAGTCCATTAAAGATCTCACTAGTTCTGAAAAGAAACTCAATTATTTTTACATATTTTCCCAAATAGTCAAAACAGAAATATTATATAACTCGTTTAGTTTACTTCTACACACGATATTTTATTCAATGGTCACCAAGCTAAACTTGAAAAACACAACAACTTGCAGACCAACGATTATAGTATCAATTTCAACAACAAAACGAAGCTAGATCATCACAGCAAAGGAGATTTTCGAGTACTCAATTGTCAGATGACTAGATTCTCCAATTGCAGATCTCAATTCTAAGTAATCAAAAGCCCGAGTTGACTTAAAGTTGACATAAAATCGCACATTAAAGGAGCTCTAAACAACCAAAATTCATTCAAATTACTTCATCACGCAATTCAAATATTCCAACTCATAAAAATAACTGAACACAAAAACGCACTTAGACCCTACAATTCTCTATTTCTCTCCTCACATCATCAGAGCATCAATTGGAGTATCGAACTACAGTTGCACTCAAAAAGCATACCACACATAAATATACGAGTTTGTGCATTTACAGCACATATTGAAAAGAAATAGCAACTACACAGATCGGAATCCATTTTCTGAAAAAAAAAAAAAAAAATTTACAAATGTAAACGAAAAATTAAACAAGGTTTATCTCTAAAATTCACAAAAATGGTTAGAAACAGTTTTAGATAACTAAACGAACCGTACCTTGTGGTAAAACCGGCGTGAATGTTGGGATTCGAGTGCGAAAAAAGAGAGTAGAGAGAGAGAGAATTTGATACAGTGTCTAGAATTGCCTAAATATTAGACTTATGTTAGGTCCATGAGGATTAATAGAATCGTTAATGATACTATTAATTGATTGAATTTTAGTATGTCATTTGAAGTTTGAAAAGTACGAGGTGTGTATATTGGAATAACCAATAATAGGTGCAAACGCAGCTAGAAAAATTGCTTTTGACAGAAGGAAATGTAGTGTCCATATTATATATATAACAATAAACTTACTTTTATTTTTAGATAAAATTAAGAAATTTTAATTATTATAATTAAAATAATAAATTTTATTTGTAATTTTTTAAATATACACATATTAATAATACTAGTATACTGCTTTTTTGCTATAGGATTCGATCGTATGTCTTATTGTGATAATAGATTAAAGCGGTGAATAGATTTTGAAGATAATCGATAGCAAAATATAATCAATTATGGGAAATGAATTGAAGAAATGAGCAGATTTTGGAAATATGGAGAGATGGATCGAAGCTTTCAGCAAATATTGATGGAGATAATTTTGTGAGAAAAGAAAATAAAAACGTAGTAACACACGGACTAAAAAAACTCCATACGGTCGTGATAATAGAAGTTCATATTTGTTGATAACAATACGTATTAAATAGAAATATATTAAAAAATAAAAAAGTAATTAGAGAATAGACTATAATGTGGGACAGATGAAAAAAGAAAGTAAGCTTACTTTTTTGGGATAGAGAGAATATTGGACTACCAAAAGGCATATTTGATTAAGCTTAAAAAGTTTGCTTAAAAATAAATAATTTATTTTAGTATTAGTCAAAAGTGAAAATAAGTAAACCACGTTATATAATAGACTAAATAACAAAATTTTCATGATTCAAAATCATGGTATATTGTATATAATCTCGTGATTTCGATCACAGAGTAAATGACAACAATATAATTTTGATGTATTTCATCTACATTAGGCACTTTAATACACAAAATTTGATAATATTACATAGATAATCTGGAAAGAATTGTATTGCGAGCATGTTTGAGTGTTTACTTACTATTTTTCTGTCCTTATAAGTAAGCACTCAAATCTTGTTCAATTCAACAAATTAAGAGTATGTTTGATAAATTTTTTTTAGATTATGAGTAATGAGTTTTATAGAATATAGAGATAAAAAATGAGTAAAAATTGTGGATCTTGTTTAACCAGTTTATAAACATTTATATGCTGTAAATCTTATGAGATAAAATGACTTGAGTTTATATTTTTGTTAAAAGCATAATTATCTTGAATATTCTAACTATTTTTCATTTTAAAAAGGGGTTTTTTCAAAAATAACCACAATAAATAAACTATTTCTTAAAATACTATTATGTTTTTTTTATTCTAAAAATACTGTTTTTTTTATTTTTGTAACACTTGTTGTTACATTTGTTATTTTAGTTATAATAAATGTGTTACATTTGTTATTAACAAACGTAACAAATGTAACAACAAGTGTTATGAAAATAAAAAACAGTATTTTTAGAATAAAAAAAGTCAAATAGTATTTTTTAAATTATTTTATATTTTATAGTATAGGGTGGAATTATCACTTTTAAAAAAGACAAAAAGAAGGTTCTTTTTATTTCTTGGCTATTATTTGAAACTCTCAATAGAATTCTAACAATTATTGATCTAAATAACAATTAATTATAATCAGAATTCTCAGTTTTTGAGCAAATAAAAAAAAAAAAAAAAAAATTGCTATTTTGACGACATGATTGCTTGGGGGTATACATGGAAGTGGGGGTTATTTTCTGGGAAAATACGGTACAGGCCGCGGTCGTTTTAATATTAATTAAAAATTCATTGTTTTACTTTTTTACTTTTATATTATTTTATTACATGTTTGGTATGGTGACGACAGCTGGCAGGCCGCAGCTGGTTATGACGACAACGTTTCACCTGAGGCATTAATATTTAATTGATGGTCAATAAAAGTCTATTAAACCATAGGCCACCTGTCAATTTGTTGAGTTACAACTTACAACATTAAACTTGATTTATTAATTTTTAGTTTGTTCCAAAATTCATAAATTTCTTACACTTATTAGGGCAGTTTATTTTTTAGCAAAATTTTATATTATTTTGGTCAAAATTGATGTATATGCATTTAAAATGAAAGTTTGAAGTAGCGTATGGGGCACCTGAGTTATATATATATATATATATATATATAATATATATTTTTACGAATTTCATAAAATTAAAAATTTTTTAAATCTTAACTTGTTATATAGCTAAAATGTATTTTGCCACGTGTCCTCGGCTTTTAAAAAATTTGACAGACATACATGTATGTCTGAATAAACGCTCTCCAGATGATTTGTGTTCATACACAACCTTTTAAGTAGTATATTTTGGAACACAACTTTTCAACTTATATATAAAGCCTTCACTTCCTGGATCTCGTTTATTTAAAATATTCCCCTGCAATATAATATTATATTCCCCTGTAATCGTTGGTCTTGTAATTTCAAGTGCTATTACAAAGTATGGTCGTTGTATCTTGAGAGATGAGTGCTGAATAATGTCAGCACTAGTGCAGGGCAGTATTATCTTAAAAAAAGAGTCGGAACTCTTGTTCCAGTCGATTTAATTTTGTTCTTTTATTTTATTTCTAAATAAGTTAAAATTCTGTGTGTAGGAAGAAAAACATATACTCATGAATTATATTGTTTATAAAAAAGTAAAAAGAAAAAAGAAAAAGTTAAAGACAGTCGTAATGATGATCCTTAAATTGGGATTCCAGTAAATTACCGAAAGTTGAGGGACAAAACTAGAAAAACAGCCGACCACTTTGCCAAATGACAACAAAAGCTATCACGAATTCCTAGGTCATATTTGGCAGAACATGACCTGCTTTTTTTTTTTGATCGTAAGAACATGACCTGCTTTCTTTTGACGGAATTATCAAAGAATTGTTTATGGCTTTTTCTAAAGCGTTGTTCAGTTTCAGACATATGTCACAAATCATTATAATATCTTCGCAGAAAAATCTAGAAAATAACATTTTTTGTAATTGAAGTACGTTAACTTAAAACCAATAAAACTAGAAAAAAATTGTAAACAATTCGAAGTTTTCTGGGTCGACAATTATTTCATATTGAAGAGATTATTCCTTTATATAACAGAAAAAAAATGTTAATATTATCTTGGCTCTAAATTATATAACGACAAATCATTATATGTTAATCTATTTGATTACATCATATTCAATATACCGAGTTAAAGTAGACATATATGTTAGTGGATATTACACATACTACTTATAAATATTAAAATAATTCTAAATCTAACAACTTAATTTATTTATTCCAAAAATACTACATAATTAATATTTTATTAAATAATAAAATAATGAATTAAAATCAAATAACTATTTTCACGTGAATTCACTCAAATTTGCTTTTGAGTCCTTGATTATTTGCATAATAAATTCTTCATCTTTATAAGATTTTTACTTTAGTCCCTATACTTTATCTTTCATTTCAATTTCGTCTTTTTTTATTTGCAACCCAAGTCCTTCAACTTTTAAATTTGTACAAGTTGGTCCTCATATTTATACTTTTATATCAATTTAGTCCTTTGTATCACTATTTGATACAAATGTTACAAATGATATTTTGTATCACTGAATATGTTACATATTATATTATGTTATTTTACACATCACATGTTACATGAATTGGTATTTTGTATCACTGATGTTACGTATGTTATAAATGATGAAATCAATAATTTTATTTGTTAAATTTAACATTGTGTTACATATCTATATCATACTATAACGAACTTATTGAAGTTTAAAGTTGATTTTGTAGTTGTAACAGTTGTAACAATTTCTGTTTAGTATCGCAATCTGTTACAAATGTTACAAATCATATTGTGTATCACTGTTTGATACAAATGTTACAAATAATATTTTGTATCATTGAATATATTACAGATTATATTATGTTATTTTACACAATACATGTTACATGAATTAATATTTTGTATCACTGATATTTTATATTTCAATTTATAACACAGATTGTTATAAAATATCATTTGTAACATTTGTATCAAATATTGATACACAATATCATTTGTAATATATGTATCAAATAGTGATACTATAAATGACTAAATTGATATAAAATTATAAATATGGGGACCAACTTGTACAAATTTAAAAGTTGAAAGACTTGGGTTGCAAATAAAAAATGACAAAATTGAAATAAAAGAGGAAGTATAGGGACTAAAGTAAAAATTTTATAAAGATGAAGAACTTATTGTGTAAATAATCAAGGACTTAAATACAAATTTAAGTGAATTCACGTGGAAATATATATATTTTGTGGTATAGATTTTGTTTTAATTTATTATTTTATTAATTAATATAATTTTAAGAATGTAGTATTTTTAGAATAAAGTTGTTAAGTTGATAAAAGTAGAATTATTTTAAAAAAGTGGTTTATTTATGAAAAAATCCCTATATGTTATTACCCAATTTTGATAAAGCATTCACGTCAGCAAAAAAGGCCCAGCGAAGGCCCCAAAAGCCCTCACACGCAATGGTAACGTTAACGGAGCCTATTAAGGTCTTCGCCACTTCTTACAGGCCTGGGCTCTCCATCCATTACTTTAGCACCTCACAGAATGTGGATATTGCACCCACTACTTACCAATCTTAAAATAATTCTAAATCTAACAACTTAACTAATTTATTTTAGAGATAATTGCATCATAGGTCTCCCAACGTTTCAAAATCGTAGGGATATGCCCCTAACCTAAAAATATAGCACCACACATCCCCAACGTATGAAAAACTTGACATGATAGGTCATTTATAACCAAATTGCCCTTCTATTTAAATAAACAAGAAAAATAAGAAAAAAGAAAAACATAATTAAAAACTAACCATATGTACCCAAAAAAAAAAAAGTAAAAAATGTATCCCAAAAAAATAAAAAATAAAAAATAGGATATCTTCTCCAAAAAGTCCAAAAATTTTATTTATACCAAATTCACCTGAAAATAGTAGCTGGGAGTTTGAATCTTGAAGGTGTCAATGGATAACAGTATATTATGGCCGGTAAAATTCACCGAGCACTGAGTATTACCAAAAAATTCACTAAAACCTCAAATCTAAACTCCAAAAATTCCTCCCAAAAACAGCAGAAATCTAATGTTCACAGAACTCTTTGGATAACGGTAACTAACCCATATACAACAGACTCCTCTGGCGATGAAGAAGACGACGAGGTTTAGAAATACATTCAAGTAATCAATATCGAAAAAGCTGGAAAAACTCATGTCAATGGTATTAGTAGTGAGCTTCAGGTCAAGCAGAAGCCAATGATGCTGAAGGGGACGGAGCAGAAGGCGGCGAGTTGTGGTGCTCGAAAGTTCAAGGGCGTCCGGCAGCGGCCATGGGATAAATGGGCCACCGAGATAAGAGACCCTACCCGAAGAAAAGTGGTGGTTTTTTTGGTGAGTTTGTGGTGTTTTCCGGCAAATTTGGTACAAATAAAATTTTAGGACTTTTTGGATAATGTGACCTATTTGTTACTTTTTATTTTTTTTGGGTACATTTTTTACTTGTTATTTTTAGGGTATATATGGTTAGTTTTCAATTATGTTTTTTTTTATTTTTTTTTATTTAAATAGAAGGACAATTTGGTCATAAAGAACTTATCACACCAAGTTTTTCATACGTTGGGAATGTGTGGTGCTATTTTTTTAGGTTATGAGCATATCCCCAACGATTTTAAAATGTTGTGGACCATTGATATAATTATCCATTTATTTTATAAATACTATATTCTTAAAATTATATTAATTAATAAAATAATAAATTAAAATCAAATTTACACCTCAAAAGATCACGTGAATCCCCACATGAATTGTGATGAATTTTGACACAAATTTGCTTTTTGAGTCCTTAATTATTTTCACGATAAGTCATTCATCTTTATAATATCTCCACTTTAGTCCCTATAATTTCTCTTTCATTTCAATTTCGTCCTCTTTTATTTTCAACCTAAGTCTTTCAACTTTTAAATTTTTACAACTTGATCCCCATATTTATATTTTTATGTCAATTTAGTCATTTATAGTATCATTATTTGATATAGATGTTACAAACAATATTGTGTACCAATGTTTGATATAAATATTACAAATGATAATTTGTATCACTAAATATGTTACAGACTATATTATGTTATTTTACACAGCACATATTACATAAATTGGTATTATGTATCACTGATGTTACATATGTTACAAATGATGAAATCAATAGTTTTATTTATTAAATTTGGCATTGTGTTATATATCTATATCATATTGATGTTACGCAGTATCAATAGGATTTTAGAGTCCAATGTGTATATTAATACGAACTTGTTGATGTTTAGAGTTGCTTTTGCAGTTGTAACAGTTTCTATTTAATATCGCGATCTTATACAGATGTTACAAATGATATTTTGTATAACTGAATATGTTACAGATTATATTATGTTATTTTACATAGCACATGTTACATGAATTGATATTCTGTATCACTGATGTTTTACATATCAATTTGTAACACAAATTGTTACAAAATATCATTTGTAACATTTATATCAAATATTGATACATTATATCATTTGTAACATCTGTATCAAATAGTGATACTATAAAAGACTAAATTGTCATAAAAGTATAAATATAGGGACCAACCTACAAAAATCTAAAAGTTGAAGGACTTGAATTGCAAATAAAATAGGATGAAATTGAAATGAAAGACGAAGTACATGGACTAAAATAGAGATATTATAAAGATGAATGACTTATCGTGAAAATAATAAAGGACTCAAGCAGTAAATTTACATATTTAGTTACCATATATTATTTAATATAATAAATTAAAATAATAATTTTTAAAAAAAAAACATTATTTTTAAGATAAATGAAATAAGAGACTTTTTGGAAATATTTTTAAAAAGTGGCTTATTTATTAAAAAACCATTCGCAGAATTCCATGAGCAATCTAATATTTTAGTACAGTCAAATAGATATTTCAAGAAAGATTGTATTTGATTATCAAACAAACTCTTACAAGGAAACTCAATCTCAATCTCATAACAAGTAGGTAACACAATATTAAGGATCAACTCAGATTAGGAATGAAATCTAAGAGATTGCGTTCACATTCAATTATCTCTTATCTTATAAAGAAGGAGAATTTCATCAAATGTCCAATTGATTGCTTACTAAATCAATTAGAACTCTGAACCTATAAATACGAGATCTCTCATAATTTCAAGGTACGCAGTATTCTCTACCCTTAAACTCTGCTCAAATCTTTGTTTGCTTGTCTTTCCCACACCTAAATACTCTCCTCATATATTTTTGTATCGGCAGTTGACTTGATCGTCGGAGTACCAACGATCGCCGACCTCTTTTTTCCAGTGATCTTGGTGCCCAACGATTGTCTAAATGTGCAGATAACATACAGGCTGTCAAAGGATTAATTGGAGATTTGTTGACACACATGGATATTACGAATTTCGAGGTCAACAGATTGATGCCGTCTGTAGGAACTGAAAATACGTTACACAACCAACAAATATGTGGTAAAATGTTTTTTCTACCTGAAAAGGCAGGGCAACAAATAATTCTCGAGATGAAATTAAGTCACATCGCATGAATCAGCGGCATGAAAGCATTCTAGATCTCCATAATGTAACCTACCGCCGGAGAAGAAGACAATGACAAAGGTGGACGACTGAACAAGACGTCCTAGACCTGAAGAAGGAGAACGCCCGAATGAGGACTGTGATTGAGCGATGGGAAAATCAATCTCCCCAATGGGAACAAGCGTGTGCGTGACCATGATCGGCGAAGCTCTTCGAGGTCCGGCTCAATCTAAAGTCGTCGATCTCAGGATGTTCCGCCAATATCCGATTGACGAAACCCTCGAAATCTTAAGGGAGTGAGGTTGTTTCATGGGTTTCAAAAAAGAATTGTGTAAAATATAATAAAGAGAAATGTGAGCCTTTGTGTTTAAACTTGAAGATTTAGATAACTAGTTAGTTTGACTTGCCCAGTAAAAGTTAGACGGTAGAAACACTCAAATTTGGGAGAATTATCACCTAAGTTGATAGTCGTTCTTGCCGGTGAAATCTAACTTAATTCTACCGGAAAAGTAATAAGTGATTTTTGAGCAACCGTTGGCTTAACACCTTGGGAGTAAAAAAGAAACATCTAATTTGGTGGGGGTGGGGGTGGGGGTGGGGGTGGGGGTGGGAATCACCTTAAATGGCATTTGAAAAGAGTCAAAAGACATTTGAGGCCTTTGACCAGAAATAAGGAAAAATATAAAAAGGAAAAAATGGTTTAATTTGTGTTTTCCCATTTTACCCTTCTTTCAATGTGATTTTAATTCATATCATTCATCTTCATCCACTTAATGCTAGTCTTTCCTCACGACGTTAAACACATCCAAAGAAGCGAAAAAATTGCAACGGCACAATTTTTCAAATTCAAAAACATTCTTATGAATCCTTGAGGCGCAAAGAAGAATGTGATACTAATTTGTATGATAAAGGTACACTGTTTATTTGTTATTGATTTTTCTAGAAGCTATGTAAAGTTTTTGTTATCGTTTATCTATGATCTAAGTCGCAACTTCATGGGTAATGGTAGCCATTTGTAACTGACTCTGGTGCTGGAAAATCAGTTGAAGGTGTGGTTTATAGAAAACCCAGATGTGCAGAACGATCTGTGAAATGATGAAATTCATCATAGAACGTCAATCGTCGTTTTGGAACGACTACCCTCATTTTTGAACATTTGAACATATGGCAATAAATAAATCAAATCGAACATATGACAGTAAATAAATCGTTTATCTCTGATCTAAGTCGCAACTTCATGGGTAATGGTAGCCATTTGCAATTGACTCTGGTGCTGGAAAATCAGTTGAATGTGTGGTTTATGGAAAACTCAGATGTGCAAAACAATTTGTGAAATGATGAAATTCGTCATAGAACGCCAATCGTCATTTTGGAACGACTACCCTCATTTTTTAACATTTGAACATATGGTAATAAATAAATCGAATTGAACATATGGCAGTAAATAAATTGAATAGCCAATGAGGACTAAGGCTTTTTCACCTTCTTTGTGTGAAATTTTTTTGGTAAAGAATAATTCGATTAATCAATGATGGATCGAAGCTTTTATTCTTCATGTTGTGTTAATGACTCTTTGTATGCTATATTATGTGCTATAAGTTAGGCATGTTTTACAATTATTTTATCATTAGTTGCTACAATATCTAATTGTCTTGTGCTCTACTTCTATCCTAACAATGGCAGGCAACGGACCTCTTCTCCAACCAATTCAACCACAGAGAGCTTCAACTCTATTTGCTTATACGAAGGCACCAGAATTATTTCAATGCCACACAATTCGTCCATCTCTCGCACATGAAAACTGCCTTGAAAATATTGTAAGAGTATCCATTGGTGGTAGGGATCATTTTGATCTTTTCTTCTTCAACCCACAAACTTCATTGGTTACCGTGAATGTGCAGTTAGACGAGCGTATATTTGATGTCTTTCTTGACAAGCATGAATGCCAGTAAAAAGTTCAGGAATACCCACCAAATATTGTTGCCTTGTGGAAAGTGTAAGCTTTGCTTGACATGTTTTTGCACCCTTATGAGTATTTTAATGAAGTCTACTCTTGTTTTTGGAGGTTGATGACATGGAGAAAGAGATTGAGCAGTCGGGTTCGGAGGAAGGAGATTGAGCAGTGAGGGGGAAGATGATTTTTGTTGTGTTGGTCGTTTGTTTAGTTTTATTAGAACGGTTGTTACAGTTTTTGTTTTTGTATTGTTTTGAAGAAATTATGTTTATGTTGGTTTGTTATGTATTGTTTTTATTAGTATTATTTTGGAATTGATAAAGTTTTTGTTTTGTTCTACAGTTTTGTTGTAGTAGATGTTTTATCAGTTTTTAATGATAATAGTAACTTCTTATAAGAGTTTTACGCAATTATGGTCGTAGTGAAAAACATGTAATGACAATGAATACGAGAAACAACGTAAAATAAAATTGTGTAGAATCCAATTGACAAATTGAATCTCAAACTCAATATTAATTAACCAACAAAAGTCCAAATCCCATAAGTACATACAACTTACAAAATGATATGCCAAAGATAGTTCACAGAAGTCTAAAACTAGTACTGATGTTTTAAAATGCACAGAGGAGTTGTAAAACAACAATGGATGTTTTTGAACCACCGTTGATGTTTTAAAACTACTGACATCGTTTTATAACTACTATAGTCGTTTCAGTAGGCTATCAGCCTAAAATGTACATCTTCAGCAACGTTTGCAACTGCCCAACTCTTATATCAACAACATTAAACTGAACAAAAAGCAAAATAAAATCAAAAACCAAAATATATGAGAAATTATGTTCTATGGGATACAATCAAGGGTGTATAATTCAACAGCCAGTTTTCTGCACTATCATGTTTTTGTACTCAGCCTCATTTCCTGGCTTAAAGCCCGTCACAAACATAAACTCAAAAACAGAGAACTGGGTAGCTTGCTCATTCCCCAAATAAAACCAAAGCTCGTCTATATTTTCTGAACGTACCCTCCTGATTAACAGGTTGTGAATTAGCTTTGGAGATATTTGCATAGACCTCACATTGTACAACTTCCCAAAACATGAGTTGAGGAATGGCTCCTTATGTTCATCATCTAATGCATCGTATACTGCATCAATTTTCAGTAGCGTAGATCTCGATGACACCTTAGATTCAGTTACAAAATTCCTGTTTATGAAATACTCCATCCTACAAATAACATAGCACAATCAGTTAATAAAACATCAGGTATAGTTCTAGAAAGACCTCATACTTTTGGAACAACAACATTCATTCTGTAACGTCATGTAGTCGTTAAGTGACAAATGCAATCACGTGTGAAATAAATGCGGTCGTATATTGTAAATTTGAACAAGTGAAAATATTGTGGACCACTCACTGTCATTCATCATAAAGGTGTGTTTGGGACGACTTTCTTACAAGAATGTCAACAAATGATTGGAACCCACAACTTTTCAAACATTGAGACACTGTGATTTTACCTAAAAAAAAACCCTAATTTCAAAATCAATTTTACCAAACACACCCTATTTTCTAAAATGACTACACAAATTATCCCTAATTTTGAAATTAATTTGACAACAACCATAATAGTAGAGATTTGGAATCTTTATGACAATCCAGTCACCTGACTTTATTTCTTGATATTGGAAGTTAGGGTGTGAAACTTCAATAGTACAATTGTGTGCGAACAGCGGCGAGGTTTTACGTCGCGAACATTTTTTTAACAATCGTTTAGTGAGTGGGTGAATGTATCGTAGTGAGTGGGTGAATGTATCGTATACAGTAAAGTAAAATATAAGTAAAAAAGTAAAAAAGTGGTAGTTTTTAAAAACGTCTAGATACGATATAAAACAACGGTTATGTCATCGTAAACAATCCTAGGGTTTTAAAATCATCTAGAGATGTTTCCAACACGACTTCAATCATTTTAAAACAACTATATCGTTCTACAAAGTAATTTACAATTTATTGATCGACACGATCGAGTTCAACGATCGAAGTAATGGAGCTTTAGAAGAAAGGTAACATCAATGTTCAACAAATTCGTTCGACTAATAATTTGGCTGACTTATTTACAAAAGCATTGCCGACGTCTACATTTAAGAAATTCGTACATGAGATAGAATTGTGTCGACTCAAAGATCTTTAGTAATTAACATGAGGGAGAATAATTGTACTCTTTTTTCTTCCACCATGTTTTGTCCCATTGAGTTTTTTTGGCAATGTTTTAATGAAGTAACATTTAATTACTCTAATTTTATAAAAATTAACTGTACTATTTTTTAAGAAGTCATTCAAGGGGGAGTGTTGTAAAATAATAAATAATAATGAATGACTATTTGGTCTTATTTATATATCTATATGACTTTCCTATTTATTCTAAAAGATTGTAATTCACATTGAAACCCTATACATCTGAGTTATTATTATAATAAATTTACATATTTGATCTCTAATTGTCATCCGTTTTTCTCTCTAATTCTCTTAGTTTTATAACAAAACAAAATATTTATGTTGTTGATTTGTACTTTGAATTCATCAAAATCACATGTTGCACATAACATAATTGCCTTAATTACCACGATGCTCCATCAAATATTCTGTTTTTTCTTAGATACTTGAGTTCAAGTTCAATAACTCATAAATTCTTTGTTTGCTCATTGACTTCATATAAGTCAAAAAAGTACTCTTATTGCTGCTTATGTATATAGGATACTATATAGAAGTGATCATCTTAATAGAAGGATTGAGGGAACAACATAAGAATATTTATGACTTTGCACAACCATTGTCATAAGATTTAACTATTTATAAGGTGGTATTTAATTCTCAAAAGACAAATTGTCGATCTTTTATTTCATTTCGAGATAAATGCAATTCGTAGGAGTTAACTAAAACTCCTTTAAAACAATCAAAACAACACGTACATACAAACCCTCTTATTTACCATTAGAAATTACTTGTTTTAGTTGATTATAACAAGAAATTTGAACTATTGCTTAAATACTTAGGTTGTTATTGTCTATTTAACTTAGAAAAAATTTCTACTTCTACGACTTCACAATAGTTATTTATGAGTAGTCAATCACTAATACAAATAACATGAAAATCCCAAATTCGTATTCCCGACGAAGTGGAAAAACTTTTGAAAAAATTAAAAAGAAAGAACTTGTTCTACGACATAAGAAATTATTTCCTAGAAAGTTTTTCTCATTCACTAGCTAGTAGGTTTTAAACTAGTAAATGAAAAGATTGTGGGTCATTCTTACGATTATGTATTATTTGCATTTTCATATAAAACATATTCCATTAATTGTAAATTCATTCAAATATATTCAAACCTTTAGAGTTAGCCATGTTATTTAAGTCAAGTCTTTGGTCCAAACAGTTGAAAATAATAATAATCGAAAATGTGCTAGCGGTTATAGTCGATGACTAAAGAAAGAACAACTACCATTTATTAATTTTGTTGATACCGCCAATGTAAGACTACGTGCCGACAAATATTATTCGAAGTCTTTTATTTTATTTTTGCACATTTGTGTATTTGTTATGTTCTATATGAGTTTACGAAACATTGTTGGTGGAATATGATCTCGTGGAAGAGCACCTTAAAAGAATGCCATAATGGCCAGCATGTGAAGCATTTACAAGATAGATGTAGCATCACCAATATACAAAATCTAAGTCAATCCAATATTCGAAAACAAAAGTTAAATGGAAATTATTTGCTACCAAATATTGATTTATATACGAGATGACAACGAATTATACCCCATTTTTTTTAAAGAATAACGTTATTTGGAGATCATCACTATGCGGCGATGGGTCCTTTGATTCATTGTCCAATAGAATTGTGATACATTTTAATACTTTGAAAAATGAATTAAGAGATTCATCGCCATAGACTAGTGATGATCTTTATCAATGATGGATAACATTATTTTTTTTTTCAGTGGTTTTGCTTAACATGGGCACAAAATTTTAGGCTATCCAAAAAAATCAAATTCATTCGATTCTATTATAAATATTCCAATTGTTTCTCAAATAAATTTTGTTCATAATACAATAACATTCAGTCATCAACTGACACCTAACCCTAACCTTAATATTTAATTAATTTTACTGTTCATACCCAGTATCAAACCGACTTAAAATGACAAATGAAATCATATTCTTCATACCGTTTGAAGAGATTCGATTACTTTATCCATGTGCAGTGATGTGGCTGGCTACATGGATGGGCTAATGATTTTGGCCAGGTGGAATGGAACTCTAAATGGGTGGTGGGAGTGGTAATGGCCAATGGGGGTTTTCAGTTTTGTTACTAGTGATGTTTACTAATTGGAAAAGGAAAATATTTGTTGTACAACCCTCATTACTGCTTTGTTTACCGCAACAAGTTGAATGACTAATTTGCCCATCGAGTAATTTCAAATAACAACAACAAGGATGAAAGTAATCCGTCTCTCTCTCAGTATGAAATTTTCAAGCAATCTGCCCCTCTCTCTCTCCAAGAAGCTCCAATGGCTCACCACACTTTCCGGCCATTTAACCCTCGTTTCTTTCTCCATTAGAGAAGATTTTTGAGATTTTCCACTTCTATGACAGAACATTTTTTAAGATTTTCACTTCCATTATAGAAGATTTTTGGGATTTCCACGGCTATGTTCACGATAACTACTTCAAGCTTTTCCAGATCTGGTCGTGATCGAGCTAAAGAAGGACTTTTCCCGTTTCCAGATTTGGTGTTTATCACCTATATTTACGTCGGAGCATCATTGTTGGCCGGAGGTTCGCCTTGAAATTTTGATCTTGGTGCCTTCATTTTGTTCCACCAAATTGAACATCGGGCCCTCATTTCGTTTCACCGGCTCATTTTGATTTGTTTCAACACAGGTAATTGCTTGAATTTCTTCACATTTGATGAAAAAATATTGTATAAATATTGATTTATTGATTTAATTAGGAATGTCAAACATTAAAACCGTTGAATGAACTCTTAATTGATTTATTTAGGAATGTCAAAATTTAGGAATTGATTTATTAAAACCGTGTTGTAGTTCTCTTCAAAAAAGATAAGTACACGATGATCGAAATTGCCTCCTGAGACATTCAATCGAAATCTTGTCATTTTGTGGGGTTAGGTTTTTATGTGCGTGATGTTTGCTTTGTGTTATGGTGTAGCAGCAACAGTATATTGTCATGTCTAATGAAAGAATATGATATGGCTGTAGAAAGTCGGGTCATATGTTACAGGATTGTAAGCAAAAGCGACGATGCCCACGATATGGAAAGGGATATGTTAAATGAATGCAAGTAGTTAAGGTGTTAAAGACCAAATGAAGGCTTTTTTTTTGCTGCAGTGAGGACGAATGCACATATTTCAAGTGGGATAACGGTCAACCAAGGATGGGGGGTTGTTGAAGGGAAATCTAGTGGCGTTGAATTGGACAAATCTGTGGCCAAAGAGATAAATGAAGACTTGACTAGCACGTTCAAAATGTTAGCCAGTTTATCGGAGAAAAAAGATGTCGAAATTTCGCTCAACCTCACGATCCGCAAGGGCCAAGAAAATGGGCACAAGTTAGATAGTTAGATTCAATTGTTTATAATTGAACAAATAGTTATGTTTTTTTTTTATGTTTCAACATAATGTTGTAATCTTAAATTCGACTTATTTATTTGTTTTAAAATTACAACGTTGGAAAATGTTTGACCAAGCCATTTTTGATTTTCGTAAACTTACAAGATAAATGCATATTACATGTTTGTGAACGAAGTTCAATTTTTTTTTTTTTTTTTTTGCATTACAGTAACACATAAACTATCTTATTGATTGTGAGGTACGTGGAATCTTGGAGTGACTAACAAGTTTATTGAGATTTCTTCTTCGAATTGTTGAACTAGAGGATACATTGATATCAACAATGGACTCGACCCATAAGTTGGCACCAAGTTTACTCCGTAACCTGGAAGCCATGGTTGATTTTGAGCATCCTATGATAAGTCGAGGATGGGGTTATGGGCTTCAGGTGCTTAGATAAAGCTTTCACTAGCGTAATGTTTGTTGGATTGTGTTACGTTCTTTCCTTTACTTGAACTAGAAGCCACCTGTGCAAATAAACATTACAATTAAACAACTGAAAAAGACACTGATTGGGAAGGGAGAAAAATGAAAAATTGCACGACAACTGGCCTGAGCGATTTTCCAATTCTACTTCTGTTTCAATTTGGTTGGCGATCGCTCGGAATAATGGCCTGGTCAGATGCAGCAGTCACCCTAGTTTTGCATCATGTTTGAATTGTCGGCTGAGGCTTCAAGGAAGTGCTTGTATTACTTATTCTTCAGCCTTCTCGTAAACCTGACATTTATTACAAGCCCATCATCATCCTTCCTCGAATTACGTTTTCAAGTTGGGAAACCCACACGAGATGCGTAGTTCCTATAAAATTCAAATGATTCGTCGAGGTACTTAAACTTTATCCCAACCTCAAGTACAATCTAATTTGGTTTTTCAACTCATTCATCATTCAAACTTGGAGAATTCTCTATTTCTATCACATCATCTTTCTGATAGCCCAAGAATAACTAACCAAGAGGGGGGTAAATTGGTTTTCTCAAACTTTTTCGTAAAATATTCTCAAAATAAATAGTTTAAGAAATAAAAAATTAATCCACAAAAATATGAGCACAATGTAAATAAATAAAATGGTAGAGAGAGTGCAAACGATATTTTTATGGAGGTTCGATCCAACCAATGATCTACGTCCCCCGTTAACAAGCTCTCTAACACGATCACGGCCTTTCCACTATCTTGATTGACTTATGGTGCAATCCAAACCCTTACAATATATTCGGTGACTTACAAACAAGGAGTACCGATCCTTATACAATATTGAGCTTTCAAGGGACCTCAATACGATCCAAAGATATAAAGAGATAGATTTGAGAATGTATTTCTCTCTTGATGAATGATAAATATGAGTTTGGTTCTAAGAGAGACTAACACTTTAATAAATAGTAATAGATGAGAAAGCTCAAGTGTTAGAAGAAAACTTTGTTGATAATGATGAATCAAAAGTTTGATTTGACCAAACAAAATTTTTCAATGAATGATATTGAAGATATAAATGCAATAAAGCTTTGAATGAATTTTCTCAATATGATTCTCTCTATAAATACTCTTGTAAGTGTTGTTGAATGATAATAAATAAAGTAATATTTATAGAGATGAATTTTTATCACTTTCTATTAAAACGGATGACCAAGCGGCTTTTTAGAATAGTGCCAGTCGATCGATCGGTCAGATGGTCAGAACTAGCCGTTTGAACTATAAAAATCAGAACGGACACTTTTTGAAAAGTGACAGTCAGACGGTCGACCGGTTCATCAAACGGATGACCCTTTCCACATATTGAAAAATTGATTTGTGGCTTTGACAAAAATATTTTATGCAAGTAATAAAGATCAAAGAGTTAATATCTTTACAAGTTTATCTAGAAATCTATTATTTGATCTTGATCTTCGAGTCTTGAGTTTTGGATCTTGAGATGCTTGAACTTTTGTATTGAAATGACTTTGATCTTTGACATTGCTTGAGAGTTCGATTTGTAGCTCTTTGAATATTACTTGAAAATAGATTGTTAGTAAACACAACTAATTTGTTTGTTATAATAAAAAAACATTAAGGTTTAAAGTTAACCATATGTCAACAATTTCTCCTTTTTTGATTATGACAAATAATGTGAGAATATAAAGAATAATAAGATAAAATAAATTATATACATTCCCCATTTCTTTTTCAAGTAAACATGGTTTGATGAATTTGTAGTATGATACCATCTTCATTTAATTTACCAATTTCATCACATATCAAATGTCCAAGTCGTTTGTCAAACATTATCAAATTTTCATCATATTCGATTTACCAATTTCATCACATATCAAATGTCATCATATCATCACATATTCATATTTATCACATCATCATATTTTATCCCTTTTGTCATAAACAAAAAGGCAAAATCGAAATATTAAGGTAAAAACAAATTTTCCCTAAACAAAAGATGCCTTATATTGATAAAATCGAAAGTTATAAACAATCATATTTCATAAACAAAAACTAGAGCATAAAACTAGACATGAAGGTATTTCCAAAAGCATTGATAAAATTGAAAGTTATAAACAATCATATTTCATAAACAAAAACTAGAGCATAAAACTAGACATGAAGGTATTTCCAAAAGCATAAAAACAAGAAAGCTAAGTGTCCGGCGGGGGAGTCGGAGAAAATTCGGTGCCGAGATAAGCATGAAGTGCTTGTTGGGAAGCAAGTACTTGGTGGAGCAATGATTGCACGCTTTCAACCATCGAGGAAAGAGAGTCGATTTGACCATTGAGTTATTTATAATGATCCTCGGTGAAAGTGAAGCCGGAAGTGGAGAACGACGGCCGTTGTAATCTTGGACCAGGTTGAGACAGGGGATGAGCATGTTCGGCATCATTTCCTTCGTCCATTTCTCTGCCACCCTCAAATGGAAAGGTAGAGGATCCCGACTCATCGTCAAACCCCTTAGATTTTGCCACCAATTGTCCGTCTTCTTTGACAATTTTTATTTCTTTAAGAGTAAGGGTGTTGATGGTATCAGTGGCTTTAGGAAGAAGGGCAACCGAATCACGGAAGGAGATCTCGAAGTATTGAAATTTTTTAGTGAGAATCATTCCGTAAGGAAGCGCCTTAGGCCTAGTGCCGCTAAGGACTGAGGTCAAGTGTTGGAGCATGATGTAAGGGAAGTCTAATTTTCGCCCAACTAGAATGGAATCAAGAAGAAAAACGTAGTAATGATTGACCTTATCTAAATGACCTTTTATAGGAACGATGATATGAGAGATAATATTGCGTAGGACTCGACACAGGAGTGTAAGTTGATTTGTACTGAGATGTACGGCAGCCTCGAAGTGTTTTCTGGTGACATGACAAAATGTCTCAATCGGATTGTACTCTTCGAGGTGAGGAATCATTTTTGTGGTATAAAGACGAATACCACATTCCTCAAGATGAAGAATTGATCAAATAAGTTCTTGAGTGATTCTTATTCTTTTATTTCTAACTAGACATGAGATACCCATCTCCGGAGAGGAAGTCATTTGCTTATAGAATTCTTTGACAACAGAAGGATAAACTTTATCATTGAGCGTGAGAATACTAACCCAACCCGTACTTACAAAAAGATTCTCTATGTGAAAGGAGGGGGCTTCAAAGGTGAAGGAGGCAAGATCTATGTTCTTACCAATGAAGACGAGACATTTGGCAATTCGAATTTCTGAAGGAGAATCCTCTTCTTCAGAGGATGGAGAATGTGCCATTTCCATCCTAGAACGCTTGGCTACCATTTTAACTCGAGGCATGGTGATGGAGGCGGATGATTGAACCTAGGGCTTGTTCGTCCGTTTGAGGGTGATTTTGGATAATGTGGTGGATAAAAATCGGGGATTTTTCGAATTTAGGTGTGGAAATGAGATGGGTTTTTTATTCTTAAATTGAAATTGGAAAGATTTTAGGAAGATTTGATGAATGGAAGAAGATTTGGGAAATGAAATCGTGGGTTGTGCGAAGAACAAGTGAGGAATTTAAAAAATTTTGGGATTAAGGTTGTATCATACAGTCGACCGTTTGAACTTGAATTTTTGAAAATGAACTTTCTGTTCAAACATATGATGGGACGGATGACTATATGGTCAACAGTTAAATTTGCCAATTTTTACCAAATGTCTCTATTTAAACGGATGATCATCCAGAAGATGAAAATGTCATCCGTTTTCTGTTCAGATGGTCGTCTGTTTAAACGGATTTTCTGAAAAATCATGCATTTTTTAATGATTTGGTTATTTGATAAAGATTTTAAAACACGTTTATCACATAAAATGCAATCAATTATAGGAAACATAAAGAGTTACCCACAAACTTCACTTTCATCAATTATGCCAAGATTTCGTCGAATATAAGCAAACATTTCAAGTGCTAATGGTTTTGTAAATATATCGGCTAATTGTTTATCCGTATGTACAAACTCTAAAGATATATCTCCCTTTTGTGCATGGTCTCAAAGGAAATGATGTCTAATCTCAATGTGTTTGGTTCAAGAATGCAAAATGGAATTTTTAGATAAGTTGATGGCACTAATGTTATCACACATAATATGAACATTTTCAAAAGATAGGTGATAATCACGAAGAGTTTGTTTCATCCATAGGATTTGAGTACAACAACTAGCGGCTGAGATATATTCGGCTTTGGCGGTTGATAAGGCAACGAAATTTTGTTTCTTACTAAACCACGAAACTAAGGTAAAGCCTAGAAAGTGGCAAGTTCCGCTAGTGCTCTTATGGTCAATTGTGCAACCGGCCCAATCGGCATCCGAATAACTAAGTAAATCAAAATGAGTCTCTTTAGGATACCAAATACCTAAGGATCTAGTTCCGTTAAGATAACGAAAAATGCATTTTACGGCACTAAGATGGGAATTCTTAGGATTAGATTGATATCTAGCACATAAGCATACACTAAACATAATATCGGGCCTACTAGCGGTTAAATAAAGAAGAGATCCGATCATACCTCGATATTTTGTTATGTCAACAGAAGTACCTTGTTCATCTTTATCTAATTTGATTGATGAGCTCATTGGAGTATTCATTGGCTTCAATTCTTCCATTTCAAACTTTTTGAGCATATCCAAGATATACTTAGTTTGACTAATGAATATTTCATCATTAGTTTGTTTGATTTGAAGCCCAAGAAAGAATTTGAGTTCACCCATCATACTCATCTCAAATTCCCTGCTCATACACTTAGAAAATTCTTGACATAGAGAAATGTTAGTTGCACCAAAAATGATATCACCAACATAAATTTGAACAACAATCATGTTATTCTTTTTGGTTTTTATAAATAGTGTAGTATCCGCCTTATCCATTCAAAAACTATTTGATAATAGAAATTTGCTTAATCTTTCATAACATGCTCTAGGAGCTTGCTTTAATCCGTAAAGGGTTTTTCTAAGTTTGAAAACTTTGTCTAGGTATTTATGATTTTTAAAGTTGGACAGTTGCTCAACAAAAACTTCTTCTTGAATGATTCTATTCAAGAATGCACTTTTGACATCCATTTGAAAGAGAGTGAAATTCTTATGACAAACAAAAGCAAGAAGCATGCGAATTGACTCTAATCTAGCAACTGGTGCAAATGTTTCTTCGAAATCAATACCTTCTTCTTGATTGTAACCTTGAGCCACTAATCTAGCTTTGTTATACACAATTACACCATTTTCATCTCGTTTCTTTCGAAAAACCCATTTTGTACCAATTACGGTTTGTGAACTTGGTCTAGCAACTAAATCACAAACATGATTTCTTTCAAATTGATTTAGTTCATCTTGTATAACTAGAATCCAAAATTCATCAAACTCGACTTTTTTAAAATTCTTTGGCTCAATTTGCGAAAGGAAAGCACAATTGTTAATAAACGTTTTAGAAGAGTTTCTAGTGCTTACCCCTTTTGATGGATTACCAATGATGAGATCTTTTGAGTGAGAATGGACAAACCTTCATTCTTTAGGTAGTGATGAAGTGTTAGGATCTTCATGAGGTTCTTCTTCATTTTGTTGCACAATTGTTTCTTCCTCATGTTGAATTTTAACATTATTTGGATGTCCTTTGTCTTGATTTTGAACATTTAGTTGTTCAAATGGGATTTTTAAATCTTCATCATCAATGACTTTTTCTTATTCAATGGAGTTAGCTTCATCAAAGACAACATGCATAGATTCTTCAACTACTAAAGTTCTTTTGTTAAAAACTCTGTAAGCTTTGCTAGTAGATGAATATCCAAGAAAAATTTCAATATCGAATTTTGGATCAAAATTTCTCAAAATTTCTTTTGTGTTTAATATAAAGTATTTACACCAAAAACTTTAAAATATCTGATATTGAGAATTCTATTTTTCCAAAGCTCATATGGGGTTTTGGTTTTCTTTCAACAAACAAAAACACTATTTAAAATATAACATGAAGTATTTACGGCTTCGGCCTAAAAATATTTTGGTAAATTATTTTCATTTAACATGGTCCGAGCTATTTTTTGCAATGTTCGATTCTTCTTTTCTACTACACCATTTTGTTGAAGAGTTCTAGGAGCCAAAAAATTATGTTCATATACATTTGAATTACAAAACTCATCAAAAGCTATATTTTCAAATTCTCCACCATGATCACTCCTAATTGTGGTAATGGTGTATCCCTTTTCATTTTGAACTCTTTTGTAAAAATGTTTAAATGCATTTAAAGCTTCATCTTTTAAATTTAAAAACATGACCCATGTAAATCTTGAGAAATCATCAACAATAAAAAATGTATAATATTTTTCACTTAAGCTAGCAGTTCTAGAAGGACCAAATAAATCCATATGGAGAAGTTGTAAAGGTCTTGTAGTAGAAAATTGTTGTTTAAGTTTAAAAGAACTCTTTACTTGTTTTTCAAATTGACAAGTCACAAGCATCACAAATTTTATCTTTTTCAAACTTTATATTTGGCAAACTTTTTACAAAACTATTTTTAGAGATTTTTGAGAGTAAGTTCATGTTAACATGACCTAATCTCCTATGCCATAACCAATAATCATCCTTTATACTTGAAGACATTTTATTTCTTTTTCAAGTTCAAATTCAATACTTATGATGTAAACATCATTACTTCGGCTCCCCATGAACAATACATCTTTAGATATAGCATCCCCAATAAGACATTTAGAAGAATCAAATTTAATGAGATAACTTTTATCACATAATTGACTTATACTAAGTAAGTTATGTTTAAGATTATCAACTAATAAAACATTTTCAATTATAGGAGAGGAATGATTACCAATATTTTCAATGCCTATGATTTTTCCTTTAGCATTGTTTCTAAAAGTCACATGACCTCCATCTTTTCTTTTGAGACTTGATAGTAATGATCGATCCCCGGTCATGTATTTTGAACAACCACTATCCAAGAACCAATTGCTCTTGACCTTTCGTGGTACCTAAAAAAATAATTTTAATTTTTGATTTTTGGTACCCACATAAGTTTGGGTCCTTGATAGTTAGTGTGTGTGGATTCTTTTATCCACTTATATTTCATTTTAAAGTATAGTCTCTTTTTAGTTAAGCAATTATAAGCAACATGACCAACTTTCTTGCAAAAACTACATGTTATGTTTTGTTGAGAAAGATTAGATGATTTCACAAATATAGTTTCAATGGATTTTTGTTTTAAGAGAGGTTTATATCCAATTCCACCTTTATTGAACACACATTTTGCTCACCAAGTATTAATTCAAAATTTTTCTTTCCTTAGATAAACTTATGAATAATGCTTGTTAAATTAACCACTTTTTTTTTCAATGAAAAATTTTCTTTAATTAAAGATTTATGATCATCTTTTTCTTTTTCAAAGTCCTTTTGTGTAATAAATAGTTTCTTGACTTCCTTTTTCAATAATGAGTGTTTATTGTTAAGGATAGAGTATTTTGAAACAAGTTTCTCAAATTCCTCAAGAATTTCATCATAAGAAGTGGATAAGTCATTGTATGAGTCATTGTTGTTTGTACTTACTTCATCTTCAATAGCCATGAAGCACATATTGTCGATCTCTTCTTGAACTTCATCTTCTTTGAGATCATCTTCATCACTATCATCCCATGTAACTTGAAGTACTTTCTTTTTGGTGAACTTCTTCTTGTTTGGGCAGTCGGTCCTCTTGTGACCGAGTTTGTCACAATTATAGCATATGATCTTTTTGTTTTTCTCTTCACTATTGTCTTCTTTTTTTTTTGAAATCGTTGGTTATTTCGAAACCCTCTCTACTTCTTGACAAGAAGAACTAGATAATCAAGTTCTTCATCACTCATGTTCGTGTTGGAGGATCCTTCACCGTTTGTCGATTTCAATACAATTTGCCTCTTGGAAGGCTCCTTCATCTATTCTTTGCTTTTTCTTGTTTTCTCCTTCGTTTCGGCATTGTTGAGCTCATACGTCATCAACGTTCCATATAGTTCATCCAATAGATAAGTGTTGACATCTTTTGTAATCTCTATCAACATCCTCAAGGAGTTCCAATCTTCCGAAAGCGACCTAAGCATTTTACTCACAAGTTCACCGTTAGTAAAATTTCGATCAAAGCCTTTAAGGCCATTAATAATATCGGTAAAGTGAGTAATCATATCTACAATAGTTTCATCTTGCTTCATAAAGAAATTTTCAAAATCTTTTGTCAATAGATTTATCTTAGTTTCTTTAACCTTGTTGGTACCCAAGTGAGTTATCTCTAATGCATGCCAAATATCATATACGGAATCACATGTGCTAATTCGATTAAACTCATTTTTATACAAAGCACAATAAAGTAGGTTTTTGGCTCTAGCATTCAAAGATATTTTCTTTTATCCTCTTCATCATATTCTTCTCTAGGCTTAGGAGTAATTTGATCCAGTTTATCATCAACTTTAATAATTTTTGTTGGCACATATGAACCAAACTCAACGACTTCCCAAATATTATAATCAATTGATTGAATATAGATCATCATCCTAGTTTTTCAATAGTTGTAGTAGGTGCCATTAAAGAAGGGAGGACGATTTGTAGAGTGTCCATCAAGACTTTGAATATTTTGGTTAGCCATTACTCAAGATTGTAAATCCAAAAAAAATGAGCACCTTACTCTGATACCAATTGATAGCCCAAGAATAATTTACCAAAAGGGGGGTGAATTAGTTTTCTCAAACTTTTTCGTAAAATATTATCAAAATAAGGAGTTTAAGAAATAAAAATTAATCCACAAAAATATGAGCACAATGTAAATAAATAAAAGGGTAGAGAGAGTACGATATTTTTATGAAAGTTCGATCCAACCAATGATCTACGTCCCCCGTTACCAAGCTCTCCAACACGATCACGGCCTTTCCACTATCTTGATTGACTTATGGTACAATCTAAACCCTTACAATGTATCCGGTGACTTACAAATAATGAGCATCGATCCTTATACAATATTGAGCTTTCAAGGGATCTCAATACGACCCAAAGATATAAAGAGATAGATTTGAAAATGTATTTCTCTCTTGATGAATGATAAATACAAGTTTGGTTCTAAGAGAGATTAACACTTTAATGAATAGCAATAGATGAGAAAGCTCAAATGTTAAAAAAAAAATTTGTTGATAATGATGAATCCAAAGTTTGATTTGATCAAACAAAGTTTTTCAATGAATGATATTAAAGATATAAATACAATAAAGCTTTGAATAAATTTTTTCAATTTGATTCTCTCTATAAATGCTCTTGTAAGTGTTGTTGAATGATAATAAATGAAGTGATATTTATAGAGATGAATTTTTGTCACTATCTATTGAAATGGATGACCAAGCGGATGACCAGACAGTCGACCGGTCAGATAGTAAGAACTAGCCGTTGGAACTGTAAAAATTAGAACGGACACTTTTTGGAAAGTAACAGTCAGACGGTCGATCGGTTCACCCAAACTATTGACCGGTTCAACTAGCTCATCAAACGGATGAGTGTTCCCACCGGTTTGAAAAATTGCTTTGTGGCTTTGACAAAAATATTTTATGCAAGTGATAATGACATACGCTTTGTTCATAAAAGTATTTTTGAGCTTTCATTCATTTAATTGCTAAAAATCAAAGAGTTAATACCTTTACAATTTTATCTAGAAATCTATTCATTAATCTTGATCTTCGAGTCTTAAGTTTTGGATCTTGAGATGCTTAAACTTTTGTATTGATTTGACTTTGATCTTTGACATTGCTTGAAAGTTCGATTTGTAGCTCTTTGATTATTACTTAAAAATAGATTGTTAGTAAACACAACTAATTTATTTGTTATAATCAAAACATTAAGGTTTAAAGTTAACCATATGTCAACACTTCCAAATATTCATCATCAACCACAAACAAATTCATATTTACTATCGCGTCTTCGAAATTTGAAAGGAGATTTCCTGTATAAAAATATCAACATTTAACACCTTCAAGAGCTTCTATCAAGGCAATAACAACAACTTGGAAATACAAGATATCTTCAATGGAAGAAGGAGACTAACTCGAAATTTTCGCTAGAAAGTCGTCGGAAAAATTATTTGTAGTTAAGGCAAGATATGAGAAAATGGAGAGGAGCTAGGAGGTAGAAGTAAAATCAGATGCGGAGCTGGGAGGTAGATGTAAACATTAAATGTTATTAAATTTTTGGAAACCAAAATCTCATGATATATTATCAAAATATCGCGATTTTTGGTTGCAAAAACTCGCAGTCATCCATGCAGTGAATGTGGGTGTACAACAAGCACCAATGTTACTAATTTATGTGTGAGTTTACAAAAATTGATTAGTTTGACAAGATAATATATTTATGTGGCACAAATTAATTGTAATAGATGTCGCAATATTAATAAGCAAGTGTACAGACCGCACAAATAATATAATAGATTTGAGTCCAAATATCGTACCCACATAGATTTAGATAACTTAACATAATTAAATTAACCTTAATATTTAACTTTTGATGTTTGTGTGCCTAAGAACCAATTTATGTGTTAATTAAAAAGAACTAAATAGTGACAATTTAAACAATTAGAAGATTGCAAGTTCACACTAAATTACTTTAAATATGTGAAAGAAAATCACTATAATTCCGAATTCACTTGTACTAGTTGATTCCTTTATTTGGATTATTCAATTTGAAAACTAACACCAATTATGACGATCAATACCCCTAAATTGTTTATTAGTATCTCTCGAATAAAATCAAATATATTCCTAATGCATGACCCGACTATATCTCTATAACGAATGCGAACACATAAAATTTCATTAAATTGTCATGGGTAATTAAAGATCACTAAAGCATAACGGTATATCTCTATCCCCTATCAGACTTTATAACAATTAAAATGATGTATAGCTTGTTTTCAATTTTTCAACGATAAAACAAATCACAAAAATCATACAATCGTTACATATATAATTTTAAATGAAAAGAAATCAAAATCAATTGTTCAAAACTATATTAATGCATATCACCAGAAATCAAGTTTTCAAATTGAAGTATCAAACTACAAGTTTTATCGTAATCCGAGCACAAAACGAATTTAGCCTAACATAGAAGAAGAAAATCAAAAGAAGAGATAAAATTTATTACTCGGATAAAAAGAAATTCCAATATGTTGTCTTTGTTCTTCGTTCAATCTTGCCCGGATGAGTTTTTAGTCCTCCGCCACTTGTTTCTCCTCCTAAAATCCTCCAAAATTTGCCAACCCTAATTTAGAGTTAATCTCCCTATATATAGCTATCGTTCAGTGACCCAAAAAATCCCAAAATATCCTAAAAATGTGGCTCAAGATTTTTTTAGTTGGAGTAAATCTCAAAAAAGAAAAAAAATTCCATTGGTGAAAAATTGCACTGGGGTGATCGATCACCCAAGAAAAATAATTTAGTTCTGCTTGCAATATCTTAAGTTAGGCGATTGCCCAACTTAGAGCTTGGGAGGTCGCCTAGAACAAAAGTTTCTGTTATGCGTGTTTCATCTTCCGATTTCAAATTTTGGTCACTTTAGTACTTTAATCTTTCATTAGCCTTCAATATGGTCTTTGAAGTTTTAATTGAGTAAAATTGAGTCCTATACTCTTTAAATATTCGTCAAATTGTTGCTCTATCCGCCACTTCTTCTCCAATTGCTTATAAATAGGTCCAATACTGAAAACAAAGAAAATTAAACTAGATTAAGTAGAAAATCATCAAACTAATATAACAAAAGCTTAGTTTTAAAGTTCGAATAAGTGCAGAAAACTCACTTATCAATAGACTTCATTGACACATATATTGATCATCATTAAAATGGTAAAATTTTCTTCTTCTTTTTTGTTTTTTCAGTTTTTTCTCCCATTTCTCTATAGTTAATTTAATTCAATTATTTTAATTAAAATTAAATATTGGACGGAAAGTTGTGCTACAAGTATGAAAGTTTGAGGATGTAAACGTCAATATTTAAAAGTCAAAGACTTATTTACACAAAAAGAACTAGTCAGAGACCCCCGCTGCAATACTTGTCTTCTTCAAATTCTTGAACCCTAAATTTTAAACTCTTCTATATCGAATTCGCCATATCCATACTGATATAATGCAATTTGTCTTGGGCATTTCCATTTTTTCTACAAAATACTTCATCACCTGCAGATTAAAGATAACTGCAAAATAAAAAATGCTAAAAAGAATGAATACGACAGTTGAAAGTATCATTCGTCTGATGCTCTGAATAATTATTTCGCTTTGATTTTGCACGGTGTTGATATTGTGACATCTGGGTCGAAGGATTGAAAAATTACCATGATTCTTGTGTGGAATGGCAAGATTTTGATTTCGGGCGTCAAGGCTTCAAAGAGAGCAATATCCACATCATCTTACTTATATGAAAGAATCAAGCAGACAGGTGAAATTTTGTGACCTGCTTTTTCATGTCGAATAAACGTAATTAGCAATTTGTTTTGCGTTTTTCTTGTTCTTCGAAAGTTAAATTGATCACTACTGTAGACAGTACTGATTCCTCAGGTGGATGTGAGTTGGAATATCTTTACCAACAATGACAAGTTCTGTATTTTTTTAATAAACATTACATTTTACTAGGTGTTATTTTGAGATGAAGTGAAAAATGGGATTTACGGTTTTTTTTATTGTAGAGAATGAAATTGTTCAAATGTTCCGCTTGACAAGTCCGAGAGATGAAAGGCAGAACTTTCTTTCGCAGCGACCAGATTTGCGCAAGAAAAGCTCCGCAAGGACACTGGATGAGAGGTTCATAAGGATTTTGAAGATATTTAAGTGGGGTCCTGATGCAGAAAAGGCACTGGAGGTTTTGAAAATGAAGATCGATCATAGATTGGTTTGTGAAGTTCTACAAATAGATGTAGAGATCAATGTTAAGATGCAGTTTTTTAGGTGGGCTGGAAAGAGAAGGAATTTTGAGCATGACTCTACCACCTACCTGACTTTAATTCGTTGCCTGGAGGAAGCAAGTCTGTTTAGTGAAATGTGGAGGACCATTCAAGAAATGGTCCGGGGTTCATGCCTCATTGCCCCAGCCGGGTTGTCTGAAATTGTTAGAATTTTGGGCAGGGCGAAGATGGTAAACAAAGCACTCTCGATCTTTTACCAGATTAAAAGTCGTAAATGCAAACCATCTGCGAGCACTTACAATTCCATAATTTTCATGATGATGAAAGAAGGCCATCTCGAGAAAGTTCACGAGCTTTACAATGAAATGTGTAATGAAGGTAACTGTATCCCCGACACAGTAACATACAGTGCTCTCATATCAGCATTTGGGAAATTAGGCCGCGATGACTCTGCAATTCGGCTGTTTGAGGAAATGAAAGAGAACGGTTTACATCCCACTGCCAAAATCTATACTACTTTACTTGGGATTTACTTCAAATTGGGTAAGGTTGAAAAAGCAGTAGGACTGGTTCAGGAGATGAAAGACAAGGGTTGCACCCCAACTGTGTATACATATACAGAATTGATAAAGGGGTTGGGAAAAGCTGGGAGGGTTGAAGAAGCTTACTCTATATTTCTAAATATGCTGAGTGATGGTTGTAAGCCAGATGTTGTGCTCATAAACAATGTCATAAACCTTTTAGGCAGGGCGGCTCGTTTGGCTGATGCTATGAAGCTCTTTGAAGAAATGGAATCCCTGAACTGCACCCCAAATGCGGTGACATACAACACTATTATTAAAGCTCTTTTTGAAGGCAAAGCTCTAGTATCTGAGGTCATCTCGTGGTTTGACAGAATGAAAACCAGTGGCATTAGTCCTAGCTCTTTTACTTATTCAATTCTCATAGATGGGTTTTGCAAGACAAATAGAGTAGAGAAAGCTCTGTTACTTCTTGAGGAGATGGATGAGAAAGGTTTTCCTCCATGTCCAGCTGCCTATTGCAGTTTGATCAACAGTCTTGGAAGGGCAAAACGGTATGAAGCTGCTTATGAGTTATTTCAAGAACTAAAGGAGAATTGTGGATCCTCCAGCGCTCGTGTATATGCTGTGATGATAAAGCATTTTGGCAAGTGTGGACGATTGGCGGAGGCTGTGGATCTTTTTAATGAGATGAAAAGTCTTGGTTGCAGTCCAGATATCTATGCTTATAATGCACTGATGTCAGGGATGGTGAGGTCTGGGATGGTAGATGAAGCTCATTCCTTGCTTCGAACTATGGAAGAAAATGGTTGCTTTCCTGACCTTAACTCGTATAATATCATTTTGAATGGCTTGGCCAGAAATGGTGGGCCGGAAATGGCGATGGAGATGTTCATAAAGATGAAGTTTTCCAAGTTGAAACCAGATGCTGTCTCTTACAACACCGTTCTTGGTTGTCTCAGCCGTGCTGGTATGTTCGAGGAGGCAGCAAAGTTGATGAAAGAGATGCATTCAAATGGGTTTGAATATGATCTTATTACATACTCATCAATTCTTGAAGCGGTTGGTAAGATTGATGAGGATCGTGCACAAATAGCTCTTTGAACAAGATGTGGTAAGATCTTCACCTTCAGCACTTGTATTAGCTTCTGGCTTCGCAACCTTCTTGATCTTGTTACTTGTTAGTGACTGTTTAGCTCTATGGAATCTGGTTGCATATTCGAATGAAAAAGTATTTGGTGATATACACGTTGAATGCTTTAGGATAAACCAAGATAAAATGATGCCTGATGGTTTTTATGTTTCATTTTTCGTTAATTACTCTTCCATTTACATATTAGTTTCCCCAAAGTTACATTGAATCTATGGTTTGTAGTTTTTTCTGCTTCATATGGATACTGCCAGTATCCTTATTTCCTCGAAGGCAAAACGAAATAGAAAAATGTCATATGTTGCTTATATTTCCGTCTTGACAAGTTCTAGATTTATCACATTTTACTCTTTTAAATAAATTTTTTTTTTTTTTTTTTTAAAGATTTAGCATCCATAACTGAAATAGAGTTAATTTGAATTTTTTGGACTTATTATATATATCACGCCGAATCATTTACCTTTGGGTTTAACTTAAGTTAATAAATCAGTATTGTTTGATTTTACATTCTAAAATATGGCATTTTAAATTGCTTTACATTGTCATTGACGTTGTGCTTCTGCTTGAACTTGATGACATTGCTCAATAATGTTCAATTTTGTTGAAATTGATCCTATTCTCTCTCTCTGCTTGTGTGTGTTTGAGGCGTAATTGTAGACTGCATGGCATTGCTAGAATTTTGTGTGTGTGTGTGTGTGTGATTGTGTGCATTGATCCTCATTAAGCTTTGAGCTAGCAGTTGTGAGGTAAATTTTGGATTTAACAGAAGTTTTGGTTCAACATTCTCTTCTCATTTTACTAAATTCTTTGATTCTGAACGCCGTATCATTTTCAAACATTGAACTGCGATTTTATTTTTTGCTTATCAGGTTGTCACCTTCTTCCATAGGGATTTGATTATGTGCTGCGAATATGAGCGTGGTAGGTTTTGACTTTGGGAATGAGAGCTGCGTTATTGCGATTGCACGGCGAAGAGGAATTGATGTTGTTCTTAATGACGAGTCCAAGCACAAAACTCCTGCTGTCGTATGCTTTGGTGAGAAGCAGCATTTCCTTGGGATGCAGGAGTTTCATTCAGTATGATGAATACAAAAAATGCTGTATATCAAATAAAGTGGTTGATTGGACGCCAGTTTTCAGATCCCGAGCTGCAGGATGATCTCAAGTCATTGCCTTTCTCTGTAACTGAAGGCCCTGATGGATATCCCTTGATACATGCTTGGTATTTAGGAGAAATGAAGACATTTACCCCCACCCAGGTTTTGGGATACTTCTTTCAAATTTGTAGAGCATCGCAGAGAAGAATTTGAATGCAGCAGGACTAGATTGCTGCATTGGAATACCATTTTTTTCACAGTATCTTCAGAGAAGAGCTGTTATAGATGCTGCTAAGATTGCTGGTTTGCACCCTCTTCGTCTTATCCACGAGACTACTGCTACTGCCTTAGCTTATGGCATTTATAAGACCATTTTACCTGAGAACAATCCACTGAAAGTTGCCTCCCCTGCCGCCTGGACCAAATGTTAGCTGCCACTTCCACCAGCGCCGAGGCCTCCCGAGCTAACACACCAAACTCTACCCTATTCCTCTCACCTCCACACAACCCACACAACCCAGCCGACCATGTCCAGCGCCAAGTGGGGACGCCCCTTTACCAGCCATATAAGCACTCCTTTCATATCAACCTGAAGAAGAAAAGGTTTAACCAGAGACCACCACCCCACTTGCTTCCACACCGCTGTCGTAGCTATACACCAAAATAAGGCATGAAGTGTTGACTCCACTCCACCACACCGCTTACACCTGCTATCCCTGATCACCCCTTGCCTTGCTAAATTGAACTGAGTTGGCAAAGAGTCATGGATAACTGTCACAAAAAAAATTGACTTTTGGACACACTGCAAGTTTGCACATAGTTTTCCACCCATATTCCCCAGGCTTCTTGATTCAATTGTGGAAAAGTTATTTTCTTTTTATCTTGATGAGCATGAGAGTGTTCACACTTGGGCAAAGACGACTGACTTTGGAAGCGAAAGTCACCTAAGTCTCTATGGTGTTCTACCTTTGTGTGGTCTTGGTCCACAGAGTAAGGCTCCACACCTGAGCCTCGTTACACTCAGCTGAAGTGTAATGTGTAAGTGAAGAGAATAGAAAAGATGAAGTCCGTCAAGGCCCTACTTTTTTTTTTTGTAAAGCTACTTTGAGTCTATAAAGTGTGATACTTTGATGATGATATATGAGATTTTTTGTTTTGGTGAATTCTATAAAAATCGTTTAAAAACGAAAGTTTACAAAACTCTATAAAAGTTATGTAAATCAATGAAATTTTTTGAAAATGAGAATTTATGAAAGTCTTTTGTAATCCTGTAGATTATACAAAAGTCAATAAGCATCTTTTGCAGTTGTACAACCTTGTTCAGTCAATAGAAAGCGAAGGGGATACAAATTTGGAATTGGATTGAATTGACACATCCATTTTGTTTGACTAGTATCATTCCCATCTCTAATTAATTTATCATTTGTCAGCCTTCTTCGATCACAAACAGAGCCAAGATGTTAGAAAATACAACCTCATAGTCAACCTATTTCTCCTACTCTTGGATCATAGCTCCTTCTTTTAAAAGTATAGCAGCGCATCAAAGGCAATGAAATTGTGTTGCGGAAATAAGTATGCTTTTGTGGGAAATTGACTGGTATTCAATCAATTAGGTAACTCTTAAACAAGCTTACTTCCCCATCTCTCTCGATCTCATGAGTCCAAACCAGGGCTAAGATCTTTAACTCTACAAAAATCAGTCACTTAAAAGAAATTTATGAAAGTCTATAAGTATTTCTACAACTTGAAAGCTACGTAAAATTTAGTTTTGTTTAGTAATTTCAAATTTGTGAACTCTTTTTGAAAACGAATTGAAAAGTTATACTTAAAAGTATGTTAAATGGAGATTTAGTAATATGTTTGTGTGCATTTATAGACACTTATAAGTCGATCAAATATTATTTTTATTTGCACATGTCGTAAAACTTACTGTTTATAATTTACAAAAATCTTTATCAAATATACACTAGGAATGCCCGTGGTCTAAAAACCAATATTTAAATGCAACCTCTATTAGTTACCATAGGTTAGTTCAATCTAAGAGATGATGCATGCAAGAGTTCTCACTCCAATGGAGATTTTTGGTATCCCATCTATGATCTACCTAACTTCGAAGGGAACTAGTTTTGACAACAAATGGACCTCATAGTGCGATTAACTAAGTGTGATAATGAACAAAAGTTGTAAACTTTTAGTGTAATTAAAAAATAAAGGTTCGAGACCTTTAGTACAAAAGAAAACTGTGACGGCAATAAGGTCCCACACCTAAGATGAAATCCACACAAGTCGTTATATTAATTTTATTTTCTTATGCACTAAAATTTTTTAATATGTGCTTATAGTCGCATTTATATCCTCATATTTTTTTGGTTACATTCTTATTATCAATATTTCATTAATTAGCACATCTGGTCTTTAACAATGGTTTTTACAATGGTGATCTCCTACCCCCCATGTGGGCATTATAAGGTGCCCACATGCTGATGTGGCAGCATGTGGGCACTTGATGATAAAGTACACACTTTATCATCAAGTGCCCACATGCTGCCACATCAGCATGTGGGCACCTTATAATGCCCACATGGGGGCATTATATCATTCTTCATGGTTTTTATCAAAGTATTTTGTTAGTGTGGTTTGAAATGAGGGGTATATATTCTGTCGTATTTTCTATTTGCTGTTTTTTGCTTATTTAAAAATATAAAAGGCAAATAAATTTTTTACGTCCTCCTAATGAAGTTTATAGAAAAAAACCATTATGAGGGACAAGACGTGTTAATTTGAAATTGTAAGAATAAGAATGCTTTGAAAAAATGTTGGGAATGTACGATAATAAGTAAAGTTTGAGAATTTTTAGTACAAATAATAAGTGGTGTAAAAATAAAAAATTGTGGTAGCTTTTTGATAACCTATCCATAATCTTGCAAAAGACAAGACTAACCTTAGTTAAATTAACAATTAAAGTGGAAAAAATAAAAAGAAAAAGAAAACAAAGCCATTAAATTGATTTAAATCTCCTCCCATCATATGCATTTGAATTAGAAATGACAAAATACTTCGACTCTGCCCTGCATTGTCCCATTTCAATGAAGAATTGGGATGGAGACTAGAAACTTGGTCCCCACCTTGAACCTATCCAAATTTTTAATATTTTATTTATAACTTTTTAAATTTAAATTGTATTTAAAAATAAATAAATAAATGGAGATTTTTTAATCTGAGCTCCGCCTTTGAAAAATTAATAAGGATGATCACCCTGGTCCTGCCCCTCTCTGCCGTGTCATCTTATCTTAAGCTGTGTTTGATTGCAAGTGAAAAATTTGGGTGGAAAGAAAATATTTTTCATAGAAATGAATTACCAAGAAATTATGGGTTGGAAAACGCCTTTTCCATATAAAATAAATGGGTTGGAAAAGGTTAACAAATTTTCCATGGAAAATAAATTCTCCTATCCCACAAAGAAAATATTTTTCTTGAAAACAAGGAAAATGTGGCCAAAAGTGAGAAAATGAGAAAAAATTTTCCATGGAAAAATAAAAGTTGCAATCAAACACAATAAGAAAAATAGGTGGGAAAATTCATTTTCCATGGAAAATTTTTGACAATCAAACAAACAAGTTGGAAAATAGGTGGAAAAAATCCATTTTCCATAGAAAATTTAAGCCAATCAAACACACTCTTATATCTTACCATATAGGATTGCTTTATATTCCTCGTAGAACTAGGGGTGGGCGTGGGTCGGATTGGGTCGGTTTTCGACCTAACCTAACCCAAACCGAGTAAAATTCGGTTTGGCAAAAAGCCAAACCGAAACCAACCAAAAAAAATTGTTTTTTGGCCTGAAACCGACTCGGGTCGGTTCGAGTTTTCGGTTTTGGGCCAAGTATAGCTAAAATATATATATATATTTTTTTAAACCGAGTCAGTTTCGAGTTGGGTTTTCTCGACCCGAAAACCACCCAAACCGACCCAGTTTGACGGTTTGGAAGTTATTTTGCCCAGCTCTACGTAGAACTAGGGGAGCAGAATAAACATTATAGAGTAATACTACATGAACATCAAGTTGGACATAAAGTTAGACCACATATGTAAAATGTCAAATTTGTCCTTTGCAAAGATATAATTCAAATTCCTATTTATATCTTTTCAAAGAACAGATTTGACATTTTACACATAGTGATCTAACTTTATGTCCAAATTGTTGTTCATCTAGCATTTTCCAACATTATATTTCCAAATAAGTATAGATATGCCATTTTTTTTTATACTTATAACAATTACTTATTTGAGTAATTTGCTTTTTTTTAGTCACTCATTTCTAGTTTTAACAATATTTTATTTTGAAAATTATTTATCACGACGTTTCAACTCAACTCACCTAAAATAGATACTTACTGTCTGTTTTCATCTTGTCTAATTTTTTTTTTTTTAATTTTCTCAATTTTCTTCTTCCCAATTCTCTTTCTGTTCACCATTCTTTTTCAAATCTCTCTTTTCTCAACTTTGTTCCTCCTATCAATCTCTATTTATTTTTCCACAGTCGAATTCTATTGAGCGGTATACTAGTTATGACCGTAGGGAATTTCTCTTCTACTAGTCCAAAATAATTACTTACGTCCGTTTTCACCTTCTTCAATTTTTTTTTTCAATTTCCTCAATTCTCCTTTTCTTAACCATTCTTCTCCAAATTTTTCATTCTTAACCTTCTTCCTACTATCAATCTCTATTATTTTTCTACAGTCGAATTCCACCGACAAACATTATACTAGTCACGACCATAGAGAATTTCACCTTTACAGGCCCAAAAATCCAATATAGGTTTGTCTTCGTCTTCTCCAAATATTTTTTTTTTCAATTACCTCATTTCCAATTATTTTTCTCTTCACCATTCTTCTCCAAATCTTTCCTTATCAACTTCCTTCCTCTTATTAATCTCTATTTATTTTTCTATGGTCGAATTCCACCGATAAAAAGTATACTAGTTTAATATCACAACCGTATGAATTTCAACACCACTCACCCTAAATAGATATTTACTTGTTTCACATTGTCCAATTTTTTTTTTTAATTTCCTCAATTTCCTACTTTCTAATTCTATTTCTTTTAACCATTCTTTTCCAATTTTTTCTCAACATTGTTCATATCAATCTCTATTTATTTTTATACAGTCGAATTCTATCGAGCTGTATATTAGTTTAATATTAAATTTAAACAAGACTGTGTGATTCAAATTAGTTCACCAGCAACATCTTTTCATGTCCTTCAATCTTGAAACTTAAAACTGAAGAACCCAAATAAAATTTTGCCTTTCCTTCAGTATTGGTTACATCTTATGCAACCCGACGCTTACTTCAATCAGGTAAATGTGAATTAACAATCGGTTAATAAAAAAATCATCTTATTATTCGTAAATGAACTAAATTAGACACGAAAATATCATGATTTAATAAGAACTGTTCTCATTGTTAGTTTCTTTATGGTTGTATTGCAATTTCAGTTTTCTGTTGTTTTTCTTGGAAAACAAACTGTTTTGATTAATGGGTTTTGAGTTTTGAGTTTATATGTATCTGCCATTTTTTCCTGCTTCTCTTTTGTACTTGTTCACTGTGTATTAAGTGTTTCTTGGGCAATTTAATAGATTCTTATGCCCTTTTTGATATTTTTGTTTTGAGTATTTTGGACTCGGGATAGTTAAAAAGTAAAATGGCCAAAGAGATGAAAAATAGAGGACTAATGGAAAAATCTTTAGGTAATATATGGAAGCGATATTGGACTTTTACATTGATACAATATGTTAGAACTGTTGCACCAGATCCAAAATGAGCAGGTTATTTCACAATTTCTAAATGGTCGATAAGTTGGTTGTGCACATGCCTGCCATGCTTCTACCGATATACAATGAGCACTGCTTTGATGCTTTCCTTCGCGAGGAGGAAATCTTTGGTTTTGCGATTCGAACTCGTGTCTGAGTTGATGTCAGCAAGGACTGATCTCAGATTTTCACATACTTCAGATAACCCCAGTTAAGGTCAGCCATATATTTACAATATGCATTCCGGATGAGCTCAATAATCATGTCTTCTGTTTAATGCTTTGATGGTATAGGTTCGATTGTCACAAATGGAACTGGCAGCCTACGTCAGTCATAATTCTGACTGGATTTGCCACGTTTTCATGGGTATAACAGGTTTCATTTTGCCTGTTGTATAACAAAGATTGTGCCTTAATTCTGCCGATGGTAAAATTACTTGGCAAGTATTCTTATACATTTGAAACAATTTTTGAAAACACTGCCCTACTCTGCTCTGTTTTGCTTGAACACCTTCATCTCACGCTTGCAAGTTTCTACAAGTGATAACTCTTGTAGAAGAACTGTAACAATGTATTATTAAGCTGTCAACAAAGTAGCGACCAATCAAATATACCAACATATGTTTAGGCGCAACACCAGCAGGGTTGCCCTTTGGCATTTCTCATTCAAACAATTTTATAAAACTAAGAATTCAATTTAACGCCCTCATCTAAAACTTTCTAACTAGTTGGACTGTGAGTCGAGTGATGTTCAGTTTAAGTATATATCATCTCTTTTGAATGGAGAGTCCTGCTTATTAATTCAAAGTCCTCTACTAATGAATTCATCGTTGGATCAATGTGTAATTAGGAAAACTTAAAAATAGTGATGTTCTATTCTGTAGAGTTGAGCAACCTTTTAACTAATGGAGCTTTATGAAGTTCCTCTAATTGCTGCCACCATCATTCGTTTCTATTCAAGATAGTGACATCTCATTTTTCTAAGAACACTTAAGCACCCGGCAAACAAATTAAATGGTGTAAAGGTTTTCTCTTTATGTAACTCTGTTTTAGGTATGTATACATACTGAAGTGACTCTTCATAAACTTCAAAATTTCTACCTCAGATTGAGAGCAGGTTAAGTTGAGTACTTTTGAGGTTTCCCTGGACAAGTTTAAATCTATTTGAGATTGAAAAAATACATTGATAATTAAAAAGAAAATTACATGTATTGTCTGAAGTAGAGAACGGTATCTAATAGATAGCTTGAAGCAATAGTTCTGTTTAGGAAGAACTTTTGCAAGTTGGATTTGATTTCAGTACGAGTTGCCCTTGATCGCATATGGAAGGAAAGAACAAAAAAGATACAGAAAGAACTTGTGCTAATAGAATGAAAAGAGTTTGTGTGCACATGTGTGTGGAAGCAACATTTCTCAATAAATTTGGGGTCGGCTACATGAATTTTTTTCGTCTCTCCGTTTGGTTCATTGTTAGATGTGTGCACCAGCAATCTGTTCTAAATTGTAATAACATGAATACCTTTTTCTATGTTTAGTTTAAAAAATTACATAATTAATAGGTTCTCTATTTGCAGCCTTGAGGAAAGTATGAGAGTGATGGCATAAAATTTTTATGTTGAAGAGACTACCCTTAAAATAGAACAAAAGGAAAAACAAAATATCATTACATTTGCGAGAAGCCATGAAATAGTGAATCCAAACTGATCAAACTTTCCATATAGAAAGCCGTCTTATGGTTTTCACAAGCCAGCACATTTTACTGCACTTTCCCTGGTCTTGATTCATGGTGGAGGCACTTCTGACTCCACGACTGCTCCCGAGGCGTGCTCTAACAAGAAATCGCATTGACAGCCTCCACTCTTGTCCTAGCTAGTTAGAGAGCTCGACTCTCTGTAGCAAAACCTCCAAAACACAAGAAGAAAGTCTCCCGGCAACCACTCCACCTATAGTTTTTTTTAGGTATATACACGTTACTTTGGTTAAGATCGGTTATGGATGGGATCTGATCCTCTATGAACGCTTCGTTTGCTCGATTGGTTTGGATCAAATGTATTGCTGACGCGTGCTGGTTTCTTATCTGTATCGAATCCCTTCACAACCCCGGCCTTGAGTATACGCTGATTCTTTACCATAACCCGATTATCTTCTCCACTATATCGTAGAGCCAGGTCTGCACTTCTCAGACAACAAACTTTTTCTGGATGAAATGCTAATAGTCCTATACAGATGAATAATACAAATGTCCTAGGACTACAGAAAAACATGGTTTCTTTGGAAAAAAACAAGATGGCTAAGAGTTTGTTTTCTTTCTGTCAGAGTATGTTCCCATGTTCCATTCCTGTAGATATAAGCCTATGTTTATTTCTAATAGATTTGGTGGGGAATTTAAAGCATAAAGCAGGGAGGACCCAGAATCCATTGTAGAGTTTTAGATTCAATTCAATCATAAATCTTCGATCCAAGTTAATTAAGGCTGTTATTGAAGAATCTGACTAAGATGAATAAAGGTAACTGGAACAAAACCCTCGACAAGCTAAGCATCTTTTTCCATTTGTTTCCCTACATCTCTATTGTGTTGCTCTGCTTTTGTGTTCAAAACAAAGGCCAATCTCATACTTTGAACTCGTGGCCATCCGGCCGTCTAATACAAAATTTAAATAAATAATATGTTCCGTTCTTTAATATCTTCAGGTTCTACACGATATTGTTCAACATGGTATCAGAAAAATACTATTAGGATAAACTAATGTTCTGAGTTCAAGCATCGGCCTTTTGATACGTGCTACATCATCCAATGATAATATCTCGGTGCAAGGACGGTGAGGTAAATCGGGCTTACTTAGTTATTAAGAAACTTATTATAGTGAGAGTTTGAGCAGCCAAAACACAAGATCTCTAGCAGGGTAAGCAGAGCCATAAAGCAAAATGGAAAGGAAAAGGGATTAGGGAATAGAACATCTTCACTTAAAAAACACCAAACATTAGCTTTATGCCATTGGGAGATCTCACTTTAGAATTCCAATCTCTCTTCCCTGTGTAGCAAATATTGCCACTTCTGGTGCCTTACTATATGTGTCCCTTTTATGCTTTTCTTTGCTCTTTTTTTGGCTGCCAGAATCAGAGTTCCTCATTTAAAGAACCCACTTTGAGTCTCTCTTTTTCTTGAAAATAGAATAAATTTAGACTCCTGTTTATCCAGGTGGAAAAACTCTGCCTATGTTTTTTCATAGCCGGTTCCAAACCCGAATAAAGGTGTAGAGTTGTGTTACATTGACAACCGATGTTAAATTTTCTCAAACTTAATGACAATAGAGCTAGTTGTTCTGGATCTTTACATAATCCAGTCATCAATCGAATGGAATGAAAAAAAATAATTCATATAATTGACTTATCATTTATTAAGAACAAAGCTTAGTTTTGTTGTGAATTAGAGAACCCTAATTTTATATCATCGATATCAATAATATCGCAAAAATAAAAATAGACACACAGGAACATTCAAATTTTATAGAATTTCGTCTTAATGTGAGACTATGTCCTTTTCCTTGCTGTTGTAGAGATTTACTATAATGAAATAGTAGTTTACAAAAAAAAAAATATAACAAGTTTTATTCTTCTCTAGCCGCTCTCTCCCTTTTTCTTGATCCTCTAATAAACAGCTCACTCTGATTGACCCGCATATGGGTTTTGCGAAAGACAATAATTAAAGTTCACAACTTAGGTTTGTTGTTGTTTAATCAAGTAGACAATTCGTATCCTCTCCTTTTGACAACAATAATTAATACAGAATCACATGCAAAGATGGAACATTCTAAAGCATACGATCTGATGCTCTATTTATATTGAATTGATGAGATTCGATGGTGGCTTAAGTTGAAGGTTAAAGTTATAATGGTCCAAACAGTACAACCTGATGCTGAAAGTTACAGATGGATTGAACCTTTTGTTTTTTGAATTCCAATTTCAGTAATTATGTTATCTTTTTCTCTCTTTTGGCTGACTAGTTAAGTTAGCGTCAATATTTATCTAGTTCACTCTAGTTAGGGCTTTGTGTTCGTGATGCAAAGCATTAGTTTGAAGGCACTTTAACGCGTTAGAGCTCCGAAATATAAAAAAATAGTTCTCCTTCCGAGCAAAGCTGGGTCGATTTATTTTTGAAACAATCAAAAAAGTCTTGAAAATGTCCTCGGTTGTGAAAAAATCCACTCTAGGAATTCAAGGATGGTAGAATGCCTCACTCAGTCAAGTCGCAAACCTTAAAAAGAAAAAGGCACTCAAAGCGTAGGTGTTGGTCCTAGATTGACCCAACCAGCACAAGAAAGCGTAAGAACAAAAATATTAGAGAACGCAGAGATTTGTTTTGCTCTAAGGCCCAGATGTTCAACCACGAATAGTCTACATTACCCGTTAAGCATCCACTAAAGGATAACGCTCAAAAAATGCACTAGCACCCAAGAATTAAGGTTCAAAACAATTACAAACCCAAGCACACAAAGTTACAACTCTTCTTCAGAACACAATGCTCTAACTAACAAACTTTCTCTCCTAACTATTGATGTTCACACACCATGAAAGAAAACCTTCCCGACCTTTTTACCGAACACTAAGTTTTGAGTAAAAAGAAACCAGAACAAAAAAGATGAAGAGGAAGATGGTTCAAACTCTTTTGAACTAGAGAGAAAACGAAGAAGAAGAAGACTCAAGGATCTGTTTTTCACTTACACCAAAGATGAAAAGGCATCCAGAGATATATCAAAATGAATGGGGCACCATCAGGTAAGTGGAGAGCCAGAGACATCCAAGGGTCTCTATGATGCCAAGTGTTAGCATCTCCAAGAAGGCTTTCACTACTTAAAGGCGTATGTCCACAAAACTCATACGCCAAACACGACTTCAAAACTTCTTGGTCAGCAAAAATTTAATCAACATTCTTGGTCAACAATCTCTACCTTTGATTCAATTTGATACCAGAGTACATTTTGAGGCTACCAAACTTCAGTATAATTTGGCTCATTTTTACCAGTCATAATAGATCACCCAGCATCAACGTTCAAAAATTGTAAACAATCTCTAAACTTATTTAAATGTAAAACTTTTATACCCATGTCTGCATGATTTATTTTTGTTGAAATCTTGCCAATTTTAATTGTTCCCTTTTCAACAATATCTCTAATAAAATGAAATTTAAAATCAACATATTTGGTTCTATCATGAAATACATGATTTTTGTTAAATGTATGGCACTTTAGCTATCTGAATACAAGAAAACATCATCATTTATAAAACCAAATTTATTTAGATGACATTTTAGCCACATACCTTCTTTTACAGCATTTGCAGCTACAATGTTTTTAGCTTCAGTGGAAGAAAGAGCTACAAGTTTCTGGAGTTGGAATTTCCAGCTTATACAAGTATTACACAAAGTATAAACATAAGAAGTAGTGGATTTTCTACTATCTTTATCACAAGCAAAATCTAAATCTATATAACCTTCTTTTGAATTTCTCAAGGTTAATCTCAAGTTTGAAGTTTGTTTCAATGATTTCATTCCCTCCTAGTGCGTCTCACCAGAATTTCCCATGTATCTACTGAGGATTCTGATAGCATGAGCAAGATTAGGTATAGCATAGACCATAAGATACATAATAGACTCAGTAGCTTTTGCATATGGAACCACTTCCATCCTTGTAAAATCATATTCAGAACTTGTGGATTGATCTTTAGAAAATTTAAAATAATTTGCCAAAGGTGAGGAAACATGTTTAGATTCAAATAAAGAATTTTTTTCAAGTATTTTGAAAACATAAGGTTGCTGATTTAAAATTAAACTACCATTTAATATCTCTTCTTATATACATCCCCAAAAGTTTTCTTGCTTTCCCTAAATCTTTCATTTCAAACTCAGTTTTTAACTTTCCTTTAATTTCAGAAATTCTTTCCTTTTTTGACCCAGCAAGAAGCATGTCATCAACGTACAATAGGAGATAGATGGAGGTAACTTACAATTTGGTCCCCGATTTGGTTTCTGATGTATGATTTTGGTCATTTCTTCGTTAAATCTTCTCAATTCAATCCAAAAGCTTCCAAATGCATTCTAATTAGTCCTCACCCTTCTAAAGTCTTCCAAAGTGGCCTTCCAACTATTCAAAATTTTGCAAATTAGTTCTCAAACTTTTAGAAATCTGATTTTTGTTCCCGAAACTTTTGAATTCACCACAGTAAGCGTCAATTAAGCTTCAAACTCTTTTTTTTCGTTCCAAACTCATCCAAATTGGGTTTTGTATCTACGTATACAATAATTGAACTTATTTAAATAGAAATTTGCTCATATAGTGAATATATAATAAGTTTACAAGTATAAATAAACGTATAAAATACACTTATCAAACACCCCCAAACTTAAACTCTTGTTCGTCCTGAGCAAGGTTATCTACTCAACACACAAAATAAAATAAAATAAAATAGGAATTAAAAACTAGATTCGTTAGATAGCATGCTGTATTCGCTTCAGGTTTTGAAATTGTTCAACAATTCATGAAAATCTTATAAATATTGCTATCAAAACTAATTTTTAACTTATCTGATGTTTGACCGGTGTGTATGTATATAGTCACACCCATTGTCATGAAACTTTAAGGTTGTTCGTTCCCAACCTTAAATGGTCAAATGTTTTCTTCTCCTTTTCGCGAGATGCATCTCAAAACTTGAATTTTTTTTTTCACCCAAGATGTTAATTCTAAGGTTGTTCTCAAATCACTCATTATTTTTCTGCTCAAATTTGGTTGTGTCTATCCAATAAAAGCAATTACTTAGATCTATGATAATTCTCCTTAGATTTAAGTGCTTCGACATTCAAGCTTCCACTAGGCAATTCAAACCCGTTAGTTATCTAAATCCTTATGTTAACTCCGCAAAGGACTCTTTTTGCTGTCTTTGAAAATTTCTTTTTGTTTTAAAAAAAAATCTTATGTGTAAACCTTAGTCCCTTAAGCTTTCTAGATGACCCTTATAACGAGCTTTAGGCCGATGGCTCTCAAATTTTACAAATCTTAGGGCACCGAGTTTTTAGAAACCCCTACGGACTTTATCACTTGAGTCAAAAAGGTTACGAACAAAGGTATAAGATAGAGTCAATGCCAAGTTTACAGGTAAACCTTAGTCCTTAAGCTTTCTAGATGACCCTTGTAACGAGCTTTAGGCCGATGGCTCCTAGATTTTACAAACTTTAGGGTACCGAATTTTTAGAACCCCTACGGGCTTTATCACTCGAGTCAAAAAGGCTACGAACAAAGGTATAAGATAGAGTTAATGCCAAGTTTACGGGTAAACCTTAATCTCTTAAATTTTCTAGATGACCCTTGTAACGAGTTTTAGGCCGATGACTCCCAGATTTTACGAACCTTAGGGCACCGGATTTTTAGAACCCTATGGGCTTTATCACTCTAGTCAAAAAGGCTACGAACAAATGTATAAGATAGGGTCAGTGCCAAGTCTTTTGCGTGCAAGAATTTATATGTGAGGTCTAGAGTTCTAACATCCGGTCATCACCTAATTTCATTTTGTTAGCCATAACACTTCACACAATAATTGGCATGCATGGAATCAACATATCTCTAAATAATTACTCTCACGAGCTCTACCATTCTCAAATAGTCTCACACATAGTCATATGATATTTTTGATTTATGTGGTATATGATATATTTATAACTTGGCAACCTAACTCTCACAATTACACAAATATGGCTAGCTTGCATAACGAAGGTTGTGACTATGTGCTCATGGTATTTAAGTCTCACATGGATAAGTAATTACATGATAAACATATGTATCATCACTTAATCATCAATCATGAATTGATTACATTTTTCAATATAAATTTCATCATCATAAGCCAGCAAGGCTATCCAACACCACACAAGCATGCAATAAAATTTTTTTTAAACAATAAACTCCAAATAGATTAAACTTAAAAGACTCAATAACCAGATAATATTATATCACTCCCAATCATTCAAAATAAAAGTAATGCATAGAAACGGAGTACACCCTCCAACTTAGACATTACATTGTCTCAATGTAAATAAAAGAAATAAAGGAAAAAATTTTACGATACTTTTCGTAGAGGTGTGGTGAACTTTGACTGTTTTCTACTTACAAATCATATAGAGGTGGTGAAGGAACATGTGGAATTTGGGACAAACGAACTTTGATTATTATAACATAAACTTCATGCTGTCCATGAAAAGTCTGAAAAAGAGTTATGATGATTATGTTTCCTCGTTACCTAAAAATTGATAAAGCTTTAAGTCTTAAACAACTAAAACATTGAAAAATATTTATTGAAATCCTAAAATTAAAATGAAACGGAAATTTAAATAAAATGGTAGAAAAATGGGTTGCCTCCCAGTGAGCGCTTCTTTAAAGTCATTAGCTTAACTTTGTCGCAGTAATGACTCAAGACACTTTGAATAGATCCTTGGAGGACTTGATCTAATTACATCGATTGTCCTCACACCATTGTTTGTTTACCTTCCAGAGCTTTATTTTCCCTCTATCATATTGGTATGATTCTATTTTGCCACCTTGTTCAAACTCAACAATGAAAATTTCAGCTTCCTCATCGACTTTGATCACATAATTGATTTTAGAAGACAGATGGAATTTCTCTTTCTTCACATACTATTCTTCCTGATGTTGGGTGGTAGCTCTATCATTTAAACTCTCGACCTTCTGGTTAATGACATCAATCTTGAAACAAGAATCTGAAGAGCTCGGATAATTAGTTGCTTTAAACACATCAAATGTGATATGTTATTCATTCAACATCAGCTTTATTTGCCCTTTTTGCACATCAATCAATGCCCGACCAGTAGCCAAGAAAGGTCGACCAAAAATAAGTGGTATATCCATGTCTTCGCACATATCCAGAATAATGAAATCAGTAGGGAATATGAATTTGTCCACTTTCACAAATATATCTTCAACAATCCCTCTTGGATGTTTGATGAACCTATCTACAAGCTGCAATGATACTATTGTTGGCTTTGCTTCTCCCAAACCGAGCTTCTTAAAAATAGAATAAGACATTAAATTCACACTAGCACCCAAATCACATAGAGCTTTATCAAAAAATAAACTACCAATAGTGCAAGGAATAGTAAAACTTCCTGAATTTTTTAATTTTGGAGGTAGCTTGTTTTGCAATATAGCACTGCATTCCTCAGTAAGCATGACTGTTTCGTGCTCTTCTAACTTCCTTTTGTTTGCGAGAATTTCTTTCATAAATTTTGCATAGCTTGGCATTTGAGCTAAAGCGTCGGCAAAATGTATGTTAATATGGAGTTTCTTGAATACATCGAGAAATTTTTTGAATTGATAGTCTAGCTTATATTTCCACAGCCTTTGAAGAAATAGAATTGAAGAGACGTAAGCCGGTGGTGGAATATAATCTAGTGGAGAGTCCCATTTTTCATGTGCAACTTCTGCATCTGATTTGTTTTCTCTCTTTGTTAGACACAGTTTTCTTTTTTACGCCTAGTCTCTTTACATGAATTTCTGGCAATTTAATTTCTCGTGGTAATTGCATTTATTTGCTCTTTTGAATTGACCTCGGTATTGGTTGGCCATATGCCCGACTGTTGCTCGATCAATAGTTTAGTGTCCCATTCGATTTTCTATATTCTTTATTGAGATATCTGTCCTTTTTTGCATTTCCTTGAGTGTAGAATCCATGTGTTCTGACAATTTAGCGATTGTTTCTTCTAATTCTCATTCTCTTTCCTGGGGTCTTCCCTGATTTGGTGGATTTTGAATATTTTGAGTATTGCCATAGGAGAAGTTTGGATGATTTTTCCATCCTGGATTGTAAGTCTGGGAGTATGGATTATTCTGGTGTAGTTAAAAGTTCTGAGCATATGCAACTTGTTCAAGGAATGACATATCAACTTTGGTTAAAGGGCATTCTGATGATTGATGGTTTGCCTCGCATGTTACACATATTGGTGGAGACATCTGAACCATATTGGCCGAGTGAGAATATTTCATTGCTTCCATCTACTTTGCCAATGCATCAATTTTCGCCAGTTCAAGTGAATTGGTGTCTACTTCATGCATCCATGTTACTTTCTTCTGCAACCATCTGTCTGACCACATAACAAATTGTTCACTCATCGTTTCATACAAGTCATGGAGGTCACCGGCAGATCTATTTTGGATAGAGCCACCTGCTGCAGAATCGACTGAAGAACGACGCTTGGAACTAAACCAGAGTAGAAAAAATAATTCTGAGCTGCTAAAGAAAAATCGTGACTTGGGGCACATTCTGAGCAGTTGCTTGAATCTTTCCCATACCTTGTGAAAATTTTCCAACTCAGATTGTTGAAAATTGGATATTTCATACTTCAGTCTGTTCACTCTTGCTGGAGAAAAATATTTCAGCGTGAATTTTTGGATCAAATATGTCCAAGTAGTGATGCTTCCAGACGGTTGAGAATCTAACAATTCTCTAGCTTTATCATTCAATGTGTGTGAGAATAGCCTCATCTTCAGTGCCTCTTCATTAACACCGTGGTATTTGAAATTTTCAAAGTATTCATCGAAACGAGAAATAGGGTAATGAGGATTTTTGTCTGTTGTACCATAGAACGACAGATTGTTCAAAAATTAATTAATCACATCTGGCCTCAACTGAAAGTTATCGTGTCCATAAGACGGATATATTATGCTGGACCAATTCTCAACAATCGATAACATCATATACTCACCTATAAGAATATCTTGTTCATTAAATTTAACTGGTCGAGCTATAAGTGCAAGATTATTTCTCACATCTGCAGGTAATGGATTCTGAATTCGGTTGTCTTCCATTGTGTTTTTTTGCTGTTTTTTCTTTTTTTCTCATTCACGTTGTCGTTGGTGAAAGCTCTATTCGATTTGTAGATCTAAATCAAATAGATCAAGATTTTTTGTACGGTGCATATACTTGACACCTGAAACTTTAGAAAATACTTAGAATTCAATAGTAACACGAAGAACTGAGAATGAAAAAATAACTAAAAATCAAATAAATAACAATAAAAAGAATTGTTAAAAACTAAATTATCAATTAACGTAGTAATTAATAAAACTAGTCACTGGCAATGGCGTCAAAAACCACTTGCGTGATTTTCATCTCTTTTAAAGAAGAAACAGGGATCATAACTGCTCTTTTTAAAATTAAGACTTTGGATATAAGAGTCAAATCTCTTAAACAATTGTCTAGGGGCTTGTTTTAAGCCATATAGAGATTTTTGAAGAAGATATACTAAATCCTTTTACCAGATTTTTCAAAACTTTGAGCTTGACTCACAAAAAAACATTCACCTAAATTTCCATAGAGAAATGCAGTTTTGACATCCAATTGGTCTAACTTCTAATTAAATTGAGTAACTAAAGCAAAGAGAATTTTGATAAAGTTGTATTTCACAACAGGAGAGAAGATTTTATTATAATTTATGCCATCCCTTTGGTTAAATCATTTAGCAACAAGTCTGGCCTTAAACCTTACATCCTCTTCCTTTTTCTCTCCCTATTTAATTTTGTACACCCATTTACACCCTATTAGCTTTTGATCTATAGGTCTTTCTACCAAAATCCAAGTCTTGTTCTTAAGAAGAGATTGGATTTCATCCTTCATAGCTAGAGATGGAAAAAAAACCCGTCCCCGTCTCAATTATTAACGGGGCGGGGACGAGGATCATAGTCCCCGCCTCGAGTTCTTCGAACATGCCCGAATGTTTTTATTTTATTTTATTTTTATATTTTAAAATTTAAATTGTATATAAAAAAATAAAAATTAATATTAAAAATTAAGTAATTAATAAATAGAGCGATAAATGAAGATTTTTTATACCCGCCCCGCCCCTCCCCTCCCCTCCCCTCCCATCCCAATTCATAGCCATATCCTAATTCTTTGACTCTCTATTATTAACAAATTGTTCATAATGGTTCAAGGTCAAGTAAACTTTGAATAGTCGAGACATATACAAAATCAAGATTATCATACCTTATATGAGGCCTAATTTGCCTCATTTCTCTATCTGTTGCTAGTTGGTAACCGTTTAAGGGATTAGGGGTTTCTTGTAAAGTTTCTCCACCTTCTTCCTAGTGGTTAGTGAGTTTCTACTTGAGGGATTTCTTGATTATGATCTAGATAGTGATGGCAACGGGGCGGATCGGGGCGGATCGGCCTGATCCAAATCCGTCCCGCAATAGTTGTAGGAGATCCAAATCTGCTCCGCGATCTGTCATTTTTCGGGGCGGATCAGAGCCCTGATCCGTATACTGATCCATATTTTTTTTTGGCATTCAAAAAATTTAAAATATATTAAAACAAGCTACTATATTATAAGAGTTTAAACAACATCATCCTCCTCAATTTCCTCCTCACCAAACCTTGTGCAAGGTCCACAATATGTCGAAGGTGATGAATTTTCTATTCAAAAAATATTTTTATTATCTATAAAATAAATAATCAAATCACATATAAAACAAAATATAAATTCAATATTTTAATCCTTTTTTTAAATTCGGGGCGGGGCGGGGTTGCCCCGATCTGATCCGTCTCGAGATCCGCGGCGGATCACGGATATCTGTTCCAATCTGCCCCGCTGACCCGCAGATCAGGTATTTTTCGCTCCATTCGGATCGAGTATCCATCGGGTTCGGGGCGGATCGGATATTTTTGTCATCTCTAGATCTAGATGATGTTGCTCCACCTCAATTTGTATAGTCCTAGAAGAATCTGTCACTAAAGACCCACCAAACTCCAAATGATTGACATTTTGGTTAACTCTAGCATCTAAACAAAGCATATGATCTTCCTTAAAGAGGGCATTTTTGCTAATGATGACTTTAAAATCTTTTTTCTCTCTTACCCAAAGTCTGTATCTCTTCACACCCTCCACATACCCAACAAAAATACATTTTACTAATTTGGGCTCAAGTTTACCTTTACTTTGATGAGCAAAAGCTCCACACCCAAAGATTTTTAGATGAGAATAACTAATAGGGAGTTCAGACCAGACTTGTTTAGTAACTTTAAAACCAATTGAACTGGAAGGACATCTATTAATCAGATAAGTAGTAGTTTCAATTGCCTCTCCCAAAAATATTTTTGGAAGCCCTGAACTAACAAGAATGCATCTTATCTTATCGAGAATAGTTCTATTCATTCATTCAGCAACATCATTTTGTTGAGGTGTATAGGTGACAGTGTTATGTCTAAGTGTCTCACATACTTTACAAAAAAAAAATCAAACTCTAAATTACAAAATTCAAGTCATTATCTATTCTCAAATATTTTATTCTTTTTCTAGTATGATTGATAGCCCAAGAATAACTAACTAAGAGGGGGGGGGGGGGGGTGAATTGGTTTTCTTAAACTTTTTCAAAAAATATTCTCAAAAGTGATATTTAAGAAATTAAAATTAATACACAAAAATTATAAGCACAATATAAGTAAATAAAAGGAAAGAGAGAGTGTAAAAGATATTTTTATGGAAGTTCGATCCAACCAATGATCTACGTCCCTCATTATCAAGCTCTCCAACACGAGCATGACCTTTCTACTATCTTGATTGACTTATGGTGCAATCCAAATCCTTACAATGTATCTCGTGACTTACAAACAAGGAGCACCGATCCTTATACAATATTGAGCTTTTAAGGGACCTCAATATGATTCAAAAATGTAAAGAGATTGATTTGAGTATTTCTCTCTAGATGAATGATGAATACAAGTTTAGTTCTAAGAAAGACTAACACTTTAATGAATAGCAATAGATGAAGAAATCTCAAGTGTTAGAAGAAAACTTTGTTGAGAATGATGAATCAAAAGTTTGATTTAATCAAACAAAATTTTCAATGAATGATATTGAATATATAGATGCAATAGAAATTTGAATGATGTTTTTCAATATGATTCTCTCTATAAATGCTCTTGTAAGTGTTGTTGAATGATAATAAATGAAGTTGTATTTATAGAGATGAATTTTTGTCACTTTCTGTTGAAACGGATGACCAAACGGTCGACCAGTCAGATGGTCAGAACTAGCCGTTAGAACTGCAAAAAAAATCAAAACGGATACTTTTTGGAAAGTGACTTTCAAACGGTCGACCGGTTTATCAAATGGATTGATTGTTTTCACAGTTTTGAAAAATTGATTTTTGGCTTTGATGAAAATATTTTTATACAAGTGATAAAAAATATTTTTGAGCTTTCATTCATTGAATTGCTAGAAATCAAAGAGTAACCTTTACAATTTTATCTAGAAATCTATTTTTCGATCTTGATCTTCGAATCTTGAAATTTGGATCTTGAAATACTTGAACTTTTGTATTGATTTTGACTTGATCTTGACATTGTATGAGAGTCCGATTTGTAGCGTTTTGAATATTACTTGAAAATAGATTGTTAGAAAACACAACAAATTTGTTTGTTATAATCAAAATATTAAGGTTTTAAATTTAACTATAGGTCAACAATTTCCCCTTTTTTGATTATGACAAACAATGTGAGAATAGATCATAAGATAAATTAAGGCAAATATATTCCCTCTTTCTTTTTCAAGTGAACATGGTTTGATGAATTTGTATTATATTATTTGACAAATTTCCAATCACATACCAAACGTCCAAGTTATTTTGTCAAATTTTCATTACTTATTCATATGTATCATTATATTCATCAAATTCATCATATCACATCACATATTTCAAATTGTCTCACATCACATATTTTTCCCCTTTTGCCATAAACAAAAAGGCATAATCGAAACATTAATGTGAAATCATTCATCAATAAGATTTGAAAGTTAAAATGTGCCATGCATTGATAAACGGGAAAGTTAAAAACAATTAGAGTTCAAAGGACACAAATGAAAACTAGAACAAATACATAAACTAAAAACGAAGACAACGATAAGCTAGATCTCCGGTGTAGGATGCGGAGGGAGCACCGTATTGAGACGAGAAGGTAGAGAGTGAAGCAATGAAGTGATGCCGTCTATCGAGTTTTGTAATCCTCCAACCGTATTTTGTATGCTAGCCGCCGTATGTTTTAAGTCATTCACGGCATGTTGTAGGCCATCGACGGTAGATGTGAGTGAGTTGTCCATCCATTTAGAAGATTGTAATTGTCCTCATTGAAGCCGGAGGTGGATGACAACAGTCGATGTGATCGTGGTCTTGGCGGAGACAAAAGAGGAGCATGTTCGGAATTACCACCTTCATCCATTTCTTCGCCACCTCAAACGGTAATGTAGAAGGACCGGACTCATCGTCAAACCCTTTTGACTTTGCCACCCATTGTCCGTTTTCTTTGACAATTTTCATTCATTTGAGAGTAAGAATATTGATGGTATCAGTGGCTTTGGGAAGAAGGGAAACCGAGTCATGGAATAAGATTTTGAAGTGTTGAAAAATTTTAGTGAGAATCATTCCGTAGAGAAGCGCCTTAGGCCTAGTCCCGCCAAGGACGGAGGTCATGTGTTGGATCATTATGTATGAAAAATCGAGTTTACGCCCACGGAGGATAGAGTCGAGAAGAAATACATCATAATGATTAACCTCATCTAAATGACCTTTACGTGGAATAATAATATGTGCAATGATGTTATGGAGGACACGACACGGAAGAGTAAGTTGGTTCATGCTAAGACGTACGGTAGCCTCAAAGTGCTTGTCGATGACATGACAACAAGCCTCGACCGAGTTGTATTCTTTCGTATGAGGAATTTTTTTTGTGGTATAAAGACGAATACCACCTTCCTCAAGATGAAGAATTGATCGAATAAGATCTTGAGTGATCCGTATTCATTTATTTCTAAGTAGACAAGAGATAACCGACCCCGGAGAGAAAGTCATGTTTTTATAGAGTTCTTTGACAATGGAAGGGTAAACTTTATCATTTAGCATGAGAATACTAACCCAACACATTCCTACGAAAAGATCCTCTATGTGAAAGGAGGGGGTTTCAAAAGTAAACGAGGCAAGGTCTACGTTCTTACCAATGAGGACGAGACATTTGGCAATCCAAATTTCTGAGGAAGAATCTTCGTCTTCAGATAATGGAGAAGGTTTCCTTTCCCTCCTAAAGCGTTTGGCAGCCATTTTAATTCGAGGTATTGAGGTGGAAACGGATTTAGAGACTAGGGTTCGTCCGTTTGAGAAATTTGGTGATGTTGTGGACAAAAATTGGGGATTTTCGGAGTTTAGTCTAGAAATGATATGGGTTTTGTGATTTTGAATGTAAATTGGAAAGATTTTAGAAAGATTGGAAGATTGGAAGAAGATTTGGAGAGAAAAATGTGGGTCGCGCGAAGTTGGAATGAAGAAATTTGAAAATTTTCTAACTTAAAACTCTGATTTTCGTTGATACGGACGACCGTTTGAGCTTGAATTTTTAAAAATAAACTCTGTTCAAACGGATGATAAAATGGATGATTAGGCGGACGTTCGGTTGAGTTTAGACGGACGATCAGTTAAATGAAACGGTCCACCGTTTGGATTTTTCAATTTTTACAAAACTCTCTACTTAGACGGATGATAAACCGGATGATCAATGATCCATCCGTTTAACTTCAAACGGACGTCCGGTTGGAAAAAATTTCAAATTTTTTACCAAAATCATTGATTTGGTCCTTTGCCAAATAATTTTAAAACGTGTTTGTCATATAAAATGCAATCAATTATAGAAAATATAAAGAGTTAGCCACATATTTCACATTAATCAATTATACCTAAATTTCATCGAATGTATGAAAATCTTTCGAGTGCTAATGGCTTTGTGAGAATATCGGCCAATTGTTTTTCGGTGTTTACAAACTCCAAAGTTATATCTCCCTTTTTAGCATGGTCTCGTAGAAAGTGATGTCTAATCTCAATGTGTTTGGTACGAGAATGCAGAATGGAATTTTTAGATAAATTGATGGCACTAGTGTTATCACACATTATATGAACTTTTTCAAAGGAAATGTGATAATCATTTAGAGTTTGTTTCATCCATAGGATTTGAGCACAACAACTAGTGGTGGAGATATACTCGGCTTCGACGGTTGACAAGGCAACGGAATTTTGTTTCTTACTAAACCAAGAAACTAAAGCAAAGCCTAGAAAATGACAAGTTTCGCTAGTGCTTTTACGGTCAATTGTGCAACTGGCCCATTCGGCATCCGAATAACTAAGTAAATCAAAATGAGTTTCTTTAGGATACCAAAGACCTAAAGATCTAATTCCACTAATATAACGGAAAATGCATTTTACGGCACTAAGATGAGAATTCTTAGGATTAGATTGATATCTAGCACATAAGCATACACTAAACATAATATCGGGTCTACTAGCAGTTAAATAAAGAAGGGATCCAATCATACCTCAATATTTTGTTATATCAACGGAAGTACCTTGCTCATCTTTATCTAGTTTGATTGATGAGCTCATTGGAGTGTTCATTGGCTTCAATTCTTCCATTTCAAACTTTTTGAGCATATCCAAGATATACTTGATTTGACTAATGAATATTCTATTATTAGTGTGTTTGATTTGAAGTCCAAGAAAGAACTTGAGTTCACCCATCATGCTCATCTCAAATTTCCTACTCATGCATTTAGAAAATTCTTCACATAGGGAAATGTTAGTAGCACCAAAAATGATATCGTCAACATAAATTTGGACAACTATTATGTCATTCTTTTTGGTTTTTATAAATAATGTTGTATCTGCCTTATCCATTAAAAAGCCATTTGATAAGAGAAATTTACTTAATCTCTCAAACCATGCTCTAGGAGCTTGTTTTAAATTGTAAAGGGATTTTCTAAGTTTAAAAACTTTGTCCAGATACTTATGATTTTTAAAACCAGGTGGTTGCTCTACAAAAATTTCTTCTTAAATGACTTCATTCAAAAATGCACTTTTGACATCCATTTGAAAAAGAGTGAAATTTTTATGACAAGCAAAAGCAAGAAGCATGCGAATTGATTCTAATCTAGCAACCGGTGCAAATATTTCTTCGAAATCAATGTCTTTTTCTTGATTGTAACCTTGAGCCACTAATCTAACTTTGTTACGCACAATTATACCATTTTCATCTCGTTTGTTTTGAAAAAATCATTTTGTGTCAATTACGGTTTGTAAATTTGGTCTAGCAACTAAATCCCAAACATGATTTCTTTCAAATTGATTTAGTTCATCTTGCATAGCTAGAATCCAAAATTCATCAAACTCGACTTCTTTAAAATTCTTTGACTCGATTTGTGAAAAAAATGCACAATTGTTATGAAAATTTCTAGAAGAATTTCTTGTACTTACCCATTTGGATGGATCACCAATGATGAGATCTTTCGGATGAGAAGGAACAAACTTCCATTCTTTGGGTAATGATGAAATGTTGGGATCATCATGAGGTTCTTCTTCAATTTGTTGTACACTTGTTTCCTCCTCATGTTGATTTTCAACATTATTTGGATTCCTTTTGTCTTAATTTTGAACTCTTAGTTGTTCAAATGGAATTTTCAAATTTTCATCATCAATGTTTTTCTCTTGTTCAGTGGAGTTAGTTTTATCAAAGACAACATGCATGGATTCTTCAACTACTAAAGTTCTTTTGTTAAAAACTTAAAAGCTTTGTTAGTAGATGAATATCTAAGAAAAATTCCAAAATCGGATTTTTTAATCAAAATTTCCCAAATTTTCTTTTGTGTTTAATATAAAGCATTTACATACAAAAACTTTAAAATATCCGATATTAAGAATTCTATTTTTCCAAAGCTCATATAGAGTTTTGGTTTTCTTTCGACCAACCAAAAATCTATTCAAAATATAACATGAAGTGTTAACGGCTTCGGCCCAAAAATATTTTGACAAATTATTTTCATTCAACATGGTCCGAGCCATTTTTTACAATGTTCGATTCTTCCTTTCTACTACACCATTTTGTTGAAGAGTTCTAGGAGTCGAGAAATTATGTTCATATCTATTTGATTTGCACAACTCATCAAAAGCTATATTTTCAAATTCTCCACCATGATCACTCTTAATTGTGGTAATGGTGTATCTTTTTTCATTTTGGACTCTTTTGCAAAAATGTTTAAATGCATTTAAGGCTTCATCTTTTAAATTCAAGAAAATGACCCAAGTAAATCTTGAAAAATCATCAACAATAACAAATGCATAATGTTTTCCACTTAAACTAGCGGTTCTAGAGGGCCCAAATAAGTCCATGTGGAGAAGTTATAAAAGTCTTGAAGTAGAGGAATGTTGTTTAAGTTTGAAAAAACTCTTTACTTATGTTCCAAATTGACAAGCATCACAAATTTTATCTTTTACAAACTTTATATTTGGTAAACCTGTTACAAAGCTATTTTTGGAGATTTTTGAAAGTAAGTCCATGCTAACATGACCTAATCTCTTATACCATAGCCAAGAATCATCATTTATACTTGAAAGACATTTTATTTATTTTTCAAGTTCAAATTCAATAGTTATGATGTAAACATCCTTACTTCGGCTCCCCATGAACAATACCTCTTTAGATTTAGCATCCTCAATGAGACATTTGAAAAAATCAAATTTAATGAGATAACCTTTATCACACAATTGACTTATACTAAGCAAGTTATGTTTAAGGTTATCAACTAATAAAACATTTTCAATGGAGGGAGAAGAACGATTACCAATATTTTTAATGCCTATGATTTTTCCTTTGGCATTGTCTCCAAAAGTTACATGACCTCCATCTTTTCTTTTGAAATTTAATAGTAATGATCGATCTTCGGTCATGTGTTTTGAACAACCACTATCCAAGAACCAATTGCTCTTGACCTTTCGTGGTACTTAAATTTTTGGTACCCACATAAGTTTGGGTCCTTGATAGTTAGTGTTTGTGGATTCTTTTATCCACTTGTGTTTCCTTTCAAAGTATAGTCTCTTTTTAGTTAAACAATTATAAGTAAAATGACCAACTTTCTTGCAAATACTACATGTGATATTTTGTTGAGAAAAATTGGATGATTTTACAAAAATAGTTTCAAGGGATTTTTGTTTCAAAAGAGGTTTGTATACAATTCCTCATTTGTTAAACACACATTTTTGTTCACCAAGCATTAATTCAAAATTTTTCTTTCCTTGGGTAAATTTGTGAATAATGCTTGTTAAATCAACAACTTTTTCTTTCAATGAAATATTTTCTTTAATTAAGGACTTGTGATCATCTTTTTCTTTTTCAAAGTCCTTTTGTGCAATGAAAAGTTTCTTGACTACTTTTTTTTAATAATGAGTGTTTATTGTTAAGAATAGAGTATTTTGAAATAAGTTTCTCAAATTCTTCAAGAATTTTATCATAAGAGGTGGATAAATCAATATAAGAGGCATTGTTGTTTGTACTTACCTCATCCTCAATAGCCATGAAGTACATGTTGGCGATTTTTTCTTGAACTTCATCTTCTTCAAGGTCATCTTCATCACTATCGTCCCTTGTAACTTGAAGAGCTTTCTTTTTGGTGAACTTCTTTTTGTTCGGGCATTCGGTCCTCTTATGACCGAGTTTGTCACAATCATAGCATATGATCTTTTTGTTTTTCTCTTCACCTTTATCATCATTCTTTTGAAATCGCCTATTGTTTCGAAATCCTCTCAATTTCTTGACAAGAAGAACTAAGTCATCAAGTTCTTCATCACTTATGTTTGTGTTGGAGGATCCTTCATCGTTTGTTGATTTCAATGCAATTTACTTCTTGGGAGGCTCATTTATCTCTTCTTTGCTTCTTCTTGTTTTCTCCTTTGTTTCGGTATTGTTGAGCTCATACGTCATCAATGTTCTATATAACTCCTCCAATGGATAAGTGTTGACATTTTTTGTATTCTCTATCAACATCCTCAAGGAGTTCCAATCTTTCGAGAAAGACCTAAGCATTTTACTCACAAGTTCACCGTTAATAAACTTTCGATCAAAGCCCTTAAGACCATTAATAATATCGGTAAAGCGAGTAATCATATCAACAATAGGTTCATCTTGCTTCATAAAGAAATTTTCAAAATCTTTTGTCAATAGATTTATTTTAGTTTCTTTAACCTTGTTGATACCTAAGTGAGTTATCTCTAATGTATGCCAAATATCATATGCGGAATCACATGTGCTAATACGATTAAACTTATTTTTATCTAAAGCACAATAAAGTAAATTTTTGGCTCTAGCATTCAAAGATAATTTTCTTTTATCCTCTTCATCATATTCTTCTCTAGGCTTAGAAATAGTTTGATCCGATTTATCATCAATTTTAATAATTTTTGTAGGCACATATGGACCAAACTCGATGACTTCCCAAATGTTGTAATTAATTGATTGAATATAAATCATCATTCTAGTTTTTTAATAATTGTAATGGGTGCCATTAAAGAAGAGATGACGATTTGTAGAGTGACCCTCAAGGTTTTGAATATTTTGGTTAGCCATTACTCAAGATTGTATAATAAAAAAAATGAGCACCTTGCTCTGATACCAATTGATAGCCCAAGAATAACTAACCAAGAGGGGGTGAATTGGTTTTCTCAAACTTTTTCGAAAAATATTCTCAAAAGTGATATTTAAGAAATTAAAATTAATCCACAAAAATTATAAGCACAATATAAGTAAATAAAAGGGAATAAAGAGTGCAAACAATATTTTTATGGATGTTCAATTCAACCAATTATCTACGTCCTCTGTTATCAAGCTCTTCAACACGAGCACAGCCTTTCCACTATCTTGATTGACTTATGGTGCAATCCAAACCCTTACAATGTATCCGGTGACTTACAAATAAGAAGCATCGATCCTTATACAGTATTGAGCTTTCAAGGGACCTCAATATGACCCAAAAATGTAAAGAGATTGATTTGAGTATTTCTCTCTAGATGAATGATGAATACAATTTTAGTGCTAAGAGAGACTAACACTTTAATGAATAGCAATAGATGAGGAAAGCTCAAGTGTTAGAAGAAAACTTTGTTGAGAATGATGAATCAAAAGTTTGATTTAATCAAACAAAGTTTTCAATGAATGATATTGAATATATAGATGCAATAGAGCTTTGAATGAAGTTTTTCAATATGATTCTCTCTATAAATGCTCTTGTAAGTGTTGTTGAATGATAATAAATGAAGTGGTATTTATAGAAATGAATTTTCGTTACTTTCTGTTGAAACGGATGACCAAACGGTCGACCAGTCAGATGGTCAGAATTAGCCGTTAGAGCTATAAAAAAAATTAGAACAGATACTTTTTGGAAAGTGACTTTTAAACGGTCGACCGGTTCAACCAGTTTATCAAAAGGATTGACCGTTTCCACAGTTTTGAAAAATTGATTTTTGGCTTTGATGAAAATATTTTTATGCAAGTGGTAAAATATATTTTTGAGCTTTCATTCATTGAACTACTAGAAATCAAAGAGTTAATACCTTTACAATTTTATTTAGAAATCTATTCTTCGATCTTGATCTTCGAATCTTGAAATTTGGATCGTGAAATACTTGAACTCTTGTATTGATTTTGACTTGATCTTGACATTGCATGAGAGTCCGATTTGTAGCACTTTGAATATTACTTGAAAATAGATTGTTAGAAAACACAACTAATTTGTTTGTTATAATCAAAACATTAAAGTTTTAAAGTTAACAACATGTCAACAATTTTCAATGAGCAATTTCCATTGTTAAAAGTCACAAAAGTATTAGATTTAAGTTTCAACAAATAAGTCCAACTTTTTTTTGAAAAATCATCAATTATCAGTGTGAAAGACTTAAAACCAGTCACAGTATTCACAGAAGCAGGACCTCGTAGATCAGCATGCAAATAATCTGAAATTGTAGAGGATTTATGAACTCCAGTCAAAAAATGGAATTTGCTTTGTTTTCTCAAAACACATGGTTCACAAAAGGCCATTTTTCAATTTTATCATCACCTAAGAAACCTAGTTTTAATTATTGTAAACCTCTGTCATTTTTATGACCTAACATCTTGTGCCATATAGGAGACTTATTAGATTGAAAAACATAAGCAGCAATGCCTTTATGAAGTATGGGTTGAGCTATTATAGTGTAAGTTCTATTTTTCTTGGGGCTTCAATAATTTCAACAGCATGATTATCAAAAATTTTGGTAAAACTATTTTTAATTCTTACATCACAGTTTGAATCGTCAAGAATACCTAAAAAATTTAAATTTCTTTTCAAATCAGGTACATGTCTTATTATATTCAAAATCAAGAGTTTCCAGTTTCAAGTCTTAATATGATTTTAACAATTCTTTTTTTTAACAACAAAAATTGTTCCCATAACAACACGGTCACCATTAATTTTAAAAAGGTCAGCAAACCATTCTTTTATGGGACATATGTGAAAGTACATCCAGAGTCAAGAATCCATTCTTGACTGCTGTACTTAAATGAGACCACATAGATTTCACCATTTTCTTTTTCTTCAATTTGTTTTTCTTTTTTATCAGCAATTATTTTAAAACAATCTTTTATGAAATGTCCAGTTTTACCACAGCAATAACATTTCTTACCTCTAGCACTAGTTTTAAATTTTGATTTTCCCTTCCCTTTACCTTTTTCATCAAAATTCTTTTTCTTGTTGTTATTATTCCATTTTCTTTGGTTGCTATTGGTCTTATGAGAAGAGTTGCTCTTAGCCATTAGACTTTTACCATGAATATTATCTTTCCCTTCAGTCTTGAGCTCTAGCTCTTTATTTCTTAGGGAGCTTGTGATTATATCTAAGGTCAAGTCTTTTCTACCATACTCAAAGGCATTTCTCAAGTTTTTGTATATTTTTCCTAAAGAATTTAACAAGGCCACAATTCTGGAAGAACCTTTTCCTTTGACCCTTCAAGATCCTAAGTTATCTTTTTAAATCTGTCAAGATTTATTTCTAGATCTAAAGATGGATCAAACTTGAAGGCATAGAGCTGCTTTTGTTTTATACAATTCAGAAAGTCTATTCCATAAAAGAATCGCTGTATTTGTTTCGCCAATTTCTCTCAAAAAGATGAAGGAAAAGAGAACTTCATGCAAGTTCATCTTGTTCCTTCATTTTACTTTCATCAAGATCATTTTTGAGTGTTTTCAAAAATGCATTTTTGGAAATGGCAAAAAGAACACGTTTTGATTATTTTCAAAAACACAAAACAGAAAACAGGTTGAAAACACCAAAGAGAACATGGCCTAAGTTTTGAGTAAGAAGAAAATGGAACAAAGAAGATGAAGAGGAAGGTTCAAACTTTTTGGAACCAGAGAGAAAACGAAGAAGAAGACTCAATGAGGGGGAGGGGGTGGGGTTAAAATCAGAGATCAAAGAAAAAAAATTCAAGTAATTGATGTATTTAAAAACGAGTTTAGAGATTCGTTACTAGAGGTATGTTCAAGAAATTCATATCACCAGAAAACCATGAATCTAGCAGATTTGTTCCAAGAAACCAGAGAGTCGCCTTTAAAACTTTCAGATATGTCCAGATCTGAGGAGATTCTTTTACAAAGATTTCAAATCTGATGATTTTTCACAAGAGGAAGGTTTCAAACACATAGATTTGTGTTGCCCTAAAAATCACGCTCTTAACCACTTTGGAAAGGAACCGCGTATTGTTAAAAAAAATGCGGACAATGCTTAAATCATGATTATTTTGACCAGCGAAATGAAAAAAAAAAAAAAAAAGGCGCAAGCAAGATTTGAAACCGGGACTTCCACGGCCAAAACGCGTGTTTTGGCCATTTTGGAAAGTACCCGAATTTTGTTAAGAAAATGCAAAAACAGCTAAAATATCATTTTGTGTTTCCTTTACAAATTTTTGAGTGTTTTCAAAAATGCATTTTTGGAAATGGCAAAAAGAACACGTTTTGATTATTTTCAAAAACACAAAACAGAAAACAGGTTGAAAACACCAAAGAGAACATGGCCTAAGTTTTGAGTAAGAAGAAAATGGAACAAAGAAGATGAAGAGGAAGGTTCAAACTTTTTGGAACCAGAGAGAAAACGAAGAAGAAGACTCAATGATCTATTTTTCACTTATACTAAAGACAAAGAGGCATCCAGAGATATATCAAAATGAATGGGGCACCATCACGTAAATGGAGAGCTAAAGACATCTTAGGGTCCCTATGATGTCAAGTGTTAGCATCTCCAAGAAGGCTTCCACTACTTAAAAGGCGTTTGTCCACAAAACTCATATGCCAAACACGACTTCAAAACTTCTTGATCAGCAAAAATTTAATCAACATTCTTGGTCAACAGTAGGCTTTGAGGCTCTTAAATGAAGCTTTACATGAGGTGCATCACAGAGTCACAGACCCCTTTTGGAAACATGTTAACTAGTGAATTTGAGAATATGCCAAAAGATTGCAAAACAAACCTAATATTGTTTCAATCTTGTCCCGTGATTTACCTTGTAGATCGAGTTCTGCTTACTTTACTATGTAGATCCATGTTGCTTAGTTCGAGCTCAAGCTTCTTATGCATGATCTTCGAGGCCCTAGCTGTGGCCTTTTAGCCCCACAATACTCGGTGATTGACCTCAGAGCAGTGGCAGAGGCTCATGTGAATTTTTCTAGATTTATATAAAATAAATTTAATATATAATTAATACATATTTATTTTGTCCCTCTAACATTTTCTCGATGCCTTACGTCAAAATTCTAGCTTCACTACTGTCTCGGAGCGTGAATAATCTTGCCCAATCATGCAAGTAGGTCCTACCTAACATGCATTAAAAAAAAAATCATTTTTAACGACCTATAATTTTATTGGTGAAAATCATTATTTCGTAGTTGAATTATTCAACAACAAAAATAGTATTGTTGTTGACCAGTATTCAATGAAAGAAATAAAATATTTGTCACTGAATATACACATTTAATGACCCACCTTTCGTCATCGATATTCAGCAAATTTTGTTAATTTACATTTGAACTACCAAAATGCATTCGTTAATATTTTCTGCATCGAATATTTTTGTTGTTAAAAATCTCATCAACAACAAAAATATTTTAATGAAGTCGTCGTTAAATATTATATTTAACGACAAGATCTTTTCATTGTTAAATATTCATTTTTGTTCTTGAATTTCTTTTGTTTTGTCGCTAGGTTTCCCAATGTGAAAATCCATTTGATATGAATTTTGTGTGTATTGCAAATGTATGAAAGACAATAGTATGAAAAGGGGCAAAAAGAGGAAAAGGAAGGGGCGAAAGAGATAAACCAAAATTATGTGATATATCAGATTAATATTTTTTGTGTATTATTAATAATGATAATTAATTAAATTGTCTAGTAAGTAAATAAATATTAATTACGATAGTAATTTAAGTAATAAGTAAACATTAAATCAAGTTCATCTAATTGGTAAAATTATTTTAATTTATAACCAATTAATGTTTAATTAAGATAGATTAAGTAATTTCATATACTAAGTAGCTAGTTTTAAAAAAATCGATCAAATGTTCAGACTAACTATTTGAATGCTCATGTAATATAGCAATGTATTATCCTACAACGTATCGAGTCCCCAATTCAAATGAGCGGTTTGAGTAGTCGATCATTTTGACGATCTCTACATCTTTTTAAAATACTAGAAGGTTTAGAATTAGAGATAATTCTCGTTCTTTTTACAATTTTGAGTTTTGAATTTATTTTCAATTTTCTGTTTTGAGAGTCCATTTTTCGATTACTAAAAACGTGTTTGGTTTGTTCTCAAAATAGAAAACTAGAAAACACGTTTTGTTTGGAATTTTGAGAAATTATTTTATGATATTGTATTTAATAAATTTGATTATTCAGTAAATTAGAACAATTTTATGCTAATATATTATAAAGTAATATATCATTTTAAAGTATTTTACTCCATTACAAAAATAAAATACCAACAAATAATGAATTGGAAAAATAAAAAATAAAATACCAATGGATTTTTTCATCAATAATTATGAAATTATTTTTTATACTACAGGTGAATTATTTTTGTCGGCAAGTAGAGATAGTAGGTAATTAGAATCGTGTTCCAACAAATTGTGAATTATTTCAATAATATGAAAAATTTATATTGTCGTTAAAAATACATAACAACGAAATAATTATATTTACTTTGAAATACATTGGTCGATAAAAATTGTCATAGAAATACATTTTTCGATGGCAAACAATTTTGCGGGAAGGTGAAGACTTGAAGATTTGCCACTATTTTGATTCAACGATAAACGTATCTTTATCATAGGAAGTGTACTTTTAATGATAATTTTTTTTTTTTTTTTTGGGTCGTTGAAGCATTCTACAATAACGAATAACAAGTTTTTTCTTACAATGAAGTTTTAACGACAAATTAACATATTTGTCATTAAAACAACATTTAATGACCATTTTTTTTCGTCGTTAGCGGATATGTCACAAGGGTCTTATCCCATGCTCTTTCACGTTATTAGAGGTGGCAAAATTTATCCGATCTATGGGCCGGTCCATATAACCCAATCTTTTGAGTTGGGCTGGTCCTAGCCCAAATAAAACTGGGCCAATATGGCCCAGCCCATCTAGCCCGCGGGCTAGTGAGCCGGCCCGATTTTGAATTTTTTTTTTTTTTTTTTTTTTTTTTTGGCTTCTTAACACTAGTCACTTATTGTTAGTATCAATACATAATCCAAATAATATCAATCTAAAATGATCTAAGCCTAAGTCACCAATAAACATTAGTCCAAAATTCCTAAGATCCAACATGAAATTGTTTAGATTTAATTAAAATTTAGATTAATTTAAGTTTTAATCCAAAATATATTTGGTGTGACAAGTAAATTATTTATTTAAATTTACTTATAAGTAAACTTTTTAATTTAAGCCAAACATGCTTATATCTCAAAGTAATAAGAATAGCATGCTTTTAATATTTGTATTTTTTTTTAAAAAAAAAGTGTACAAATAGTTTACAATTAAAAAAAAATTATTATTTTAAGAGAAAATTGACGTTTATCTATTGACTAATACATGAGGGTCCCAAATTTATAAATTATACTCTTTAAAAATATCAAAATATATAGTCTAAATTTATCTAAGATTGTATTTGATGTAATGTATTAAATTGTATAAAAAAATTATTTAAAAAAAAATTAAAACCAAGTTGGATCAATGAGTTGGATGGGCTAGCATATTTCTGACTCATACAAAATTGGGATGGGCAAACCCAATTCAGTTTTATGTATGACCCTATTCTGACGGGTTGAGCTAGTCCAACCCAGCCCATTTGCAATCTTTACACGTTATGTATCAAACTATCAAAGAAAGTGAATACAACTATTAGTTGTGTGGATTGTTTAGGTGAACAAAGTTTTGGCCTTTTTGCAACTTTTATTTGAACATATGATCTCCATTGGCTGACAGGGCCCCCCAACAAAAGCTATACGAATACCTTGGGGGTCAAGAAAATAAATACAAAAATTACTAGTTAGAATAGTATGTCGGGTTTGAATAGAGTCGAGTGATCAAATACAAAAAATATTAATTTGAAAGGAGAAAGTGGGACATTACATAAGGAATGTCACCATATAAGCACTCGTTTGAATAGTACTTCGTGTTTGAACAAAATTGAGTCATCAAGAAATCGAGAAAAAATATTAACGCGAAAGGAGTATCTCCATAAGACAATTCTAAAGGAGATTCTTGGTCTACTTTGAGATCATCCAACCTTATAAATTATAGTTACAATCCATGTTCTTTCAATTTTATTTATAGGTATCGTTTTCATCATTTTATTAAAGGTAATTATATTCACACTACAATTTTTAATATCTACACCACGTTTAAATTATAATAAAGGTCTCCAACCTTTGATATTTTTAACACTTATATTTTCAATTTTTTTCGTCGTATTTTTATCATTAATTTTCACATATTGTCTCTAATGAATATTTTTGTCCAAATATTCTGTTAATGCGCATTGAAATGAGGGAAAAATATCTTGTCAAATTTCTGTATTTGTTATTTATATTGATTATTTAAAAATACGAGAGGTAAAAAAAATTTTTACGTCCACCTAATTAATTTTTTAGACATAAATCATCATCAAAGACAAAGATAAATCGTTCAAATTAATAGGTTGATAAATAAAAATATGATAAAAAAAAGTTGAGAATATAAATACAAAAATGAGTAATAGTTAAAGACCTTCATTGCAATTAAAATGTGGTGTGGTTAACAAATGATCTTTTTGGACAATTTTGCCTATAGCATAAATAAATTAAAATAGCAAAAAAATAAAAATAAAATGAGAATTTGCAACAGAGTTTCAAATCTTTAAAAAATGTGCTGTAAGCAGGGGCGGATTTACAACATGGCGAGATCCCGCGTCCGCCCGTGCTGGAATTTCGCGAAAAAATGGTTAATGAGTTTTGAGAAATGAAGGAAAAATGGAGAATGGAGGTCTCTGCGTGTAAGTATATGTGTATATAGTATATGTGTATGTGTGTGTGTATGTATGTATGTATGTATATATATATATATATATATATATAGCCTTAAATTTTTTACTGTTCACTTTTTCGTCCTACACGCTGTCGTTTTTGAACTTCTTTTTACAACTATAATTTGTTTTATTTTCTAATATTTTTGAAGCTACTTTTCAAGCTGAGCAGACTTTTATTGACCAGAATTCAAATTCAGCTCCGTCCTTTTACAACTTTAATTTTAATTTGTTTCTATTAACGGCATATTTTATTTACCATTATAACTAGAATTCTAGAATTCAGAGTGGAACTGAGTTTTGAGAGATTGGATCCTAAAATTCAGATTTTCAGACATTGTAAGTATTATTACAACATTTTGAAGCTTTAATGTTCATTGTAAGTATCATTTTGATGCTACTCAAATTACCAATTAAAAACTTATCAACCATAACTAATCTAAATGGAAAGTTTCTACCATGCATGAAGGTGTGTTTATGCAAGTGTGCCTTCTTACTTTTGGTACTTCTAAGTTTCTCAAAATAGCTATAGCTCACAACGAATTTGAGACATCGGAGGTGGAGCTTGCTCTGCATTAATAACAATAAAATGAAGTTGTGTCATTGTATCAGAGTCACTATTAACAATATATTCAAAAATCTTTGCCGCGAATTGAGAATTATGGTATAAATGTAAGAAAAGGTAGGGTCCATACATTTAGCACGACCATATCGAAACATAAAATTTTATTTGGTTTGTTCCACTTTAAAAGACGAGAAATTAATCTCACACAAATACGAGCATCATTCAAAAGTCAGTAAGGTTCGGGCAATATGCAGCCAGAGAACCCCGTTGCTAGAAAATTCTGTGCCTATAATGATCAAGACAATTAGAATAAAAAGACAAATCAATAGACTTTGCTTCACAGATCATATTCGTCTAATCTAAACTGTGCCAAGATGACTGGCTACAGTCCGCAGAGTTAAAAGAGTAATCTGGAATTCCGTATCAACAGCACACAGAATCGAACTACAAGTCCATAATGGTCAAAGGTATATATTAAAGCCATACAATTGCTGTCCATATATACATTCAAGTGTATGTTGGATCGAAACATCTTTACACAAGCTTAAAAGGCAATGACATCTTGCAGCCAGATGATGATGTTAGACAGTCTAATGACAAAAGATGCAGCATTCCAGTTCTACATAAGCTGCATGTTCCCTGCTTTTAACGCCACTTATCTGGTAAGATAGTATACGACAAGGAAAATAACCAAAAAAGACGCCACAAGAGTAAACATCTGTCGGCTTGATTTGGTCTCAAACACCTAAGCAAAGTGAGAAATGCACAAGTAGCAAAGTGATTATCCAGACAAAAGGAAAATGAAAGACAATAGAATAGATGCCTTAGATAAATATACCTTCTTAAATTTATCCATGGTTCCAGATAGAACTCCTCTCGAGGCATCCATGTCATTTCCCTAAAAGCCAATAATTAGGAGGCGAGTAGGTAGATATAGATTATGGGATATTTTAAAACAATACTCACCATTCTGTCAAGCATGCGATTATGAGTCTCGACTTCCTCATGTACATCGCCGGACAACTGTTCGTGTGAAGCAATATTGAGAATTGAATAAGGAAAATTCAGAATTCAAAACAGAAGATGCACATTTTTCCACTCAGAACATAAATAACTAATTTAAGGTGTATAATTCAATTTAATCAAATAACGAAAAACACATTTCAAGATATACCACAGATGTCAAGTTTACACATTAACACCAGGAAAAGTGAAACTAAAATTGTTTTTTAATCTATCATATGCTTCAACCTATAAATTGAAAGGATCTTTCCATCAAGAATACATGAAAATCCATGGTCAGTTGGAGATAAGTTGAAACATGTAAAGCTGTAAAACTAAATGCATTTACTGCTTCGAATTGTTGGCAAATTCTTATTTTTTTCGTACATGACCTTGGCAATTTCTACAACCCCCGACACAGCTGCAAAACAGAAAGCTGTATTTCCATGTTTATCCACCAATTTCAGGTCATTTGTATTCAAGTGTTCGACTAGATTGTGGACAAAAGCAGTTTGCTTGGCGGCAGCAGCTATGTGAAGAGCCCTATCTCCTCTTTCGGTTATCTCAATACAAGCTATAGTTCTGTCTAGACTCAGAGCAGTTTTAGCAGCCTTCCAGTCACCTCTTAGAGCAGCTCGATATAAAAAGGGGCCAAGCCTCAGAGTGTTTACTTTTCCTTTTCCTGATGATGTTTGGGGAGACCATTCAAATGTATTGAAAATGCATAAAGCTCCAGAACTTGGCGAGAAATAAGCTTAATACTATGTAATAACTTGTAAAACCAAAGGGGAGATAAACCCACAAATCAATTCATCTCGGCAATCAATTGATTGCCGAGGTGGCTGGCAATCAATTGCCGAGCCATCTCGGCAACCAATTTGGTTGCCGAGATGGCTCGGCAACCAAATTGGTTGCCGAGATTGATGAAAAGGGTTTTTTTTTTTCAGGAATAATTGTTGCTTCTGTAAACCCTGTAGACGCAAAATTAAAGGAGAAAGTGATTGTGGTAAGGTTATCCAATTCATCAGGTATAAAGTTTTTGAAGTGATTTATTTGTTTCATACCTTGGTTTGAAGGATTTTGAACAAGGTCATAGAGGGGCTTAAAGATGTCGAGAATAGCAATCTTAAGGCCAGGAAGTTGTTTCTGGAGCTGTGTTGCAGTCGAGTTAATTTTCTTATTGAATCCTTGGGCGTCTGTATTGATACGAGACACACAGCCACTCTCGTGGAATCCAAATAAAGTTCTTGTTGCAGGAAGGCAGCCTACCGGTGGAAGAGAAGTAACCCCAATTCTCCTGGCTCCGAGGCCATATAAATTCTGTTTCGAGGTAAGCCAAGATCTCATTAGAATTCGACGAGATTTTTAGTTCTTTTTCCTAGCAACAGAAAAAGAATACACTAATGGCAGTAATATACCGAGATGAAGCTTGAAAATATGGCGATGAGGTTTGATGAATACTGATCGGGAGTATAGACTTTGTTGAGGAAAGGATTCACGTAGTAATTCTTTACAATCAATTTATCAATTGATTGCCGAGGTGGCTCGGCAATCAATTTTAATTGCCGAGCAATCTCGGCAATCAAATCGGCAATCAATTTGATTGCCGAGCCATCTCGGCAATGAACAATTCATTGCCGAGAATTTTAATGTTGACGATATTTTTTTTAATGTGGCAATATTATAAAAAAATAAAAACATTCAATTTGCTTATTTGCTTAAAATAAAATAAAAAAGATTAATAAAAAATTGAATAAAAAGGTGTAAAAAAAATAAAAACATTCAATTTCTCACCAATAGATTTTGAAATTCTTGAATGGCATTTTTTAGTATTTATTTAGAATAATTTGTAAAAGGTAAAATAAAAAAACAAGATTAGTAAAAAATTGAATGAAAATTAAGTGTAAAAGAAAAAAAAATAAGAAAAAAAAATTAAAGATTTTTTTTAAGTTGTTGGCATATCCCAACGATTTTAAAACAATAGGGACCTTTTGTACAATTATTCCTTAAAAATAAAAAAAATTACTATTCATGGCAATCAAAATTGATTGATTGCCGAGCAATCTCGGCAATCAAGAACACTATTAATTTTTTTGTTTTTTTATTAAATTATGTCAAAAGGAAAAAAAAAAAGTTACTGTTCATGGCAATCAATTAATTGCCGAGCACTGTTCACATAATATTTTTTTTTTAGATTGTGTCAAAGAAAATTGGCTACAAAAAAAATATTACTATTCATGGCAATCAATTGAATGCCGAGATTGCTCGGCAATCAAATAAGCACTGTTGACATTTTGTTTTGGTTTTTTTGTTTTGTTTTTTTTTTAATTGTGTCAAAAAAATTGGCTTAAAAAAAAAATTTAAAATACTGTTACTGTTCATGGCAATCAATTGATTGCCGAGCACTGTTCACATTTGGTTTTTTTTTTTTTTTTAAACGTGTCAAAGAAAATGGGCTTAAAAAAAATTGATGAACAGTAAAATAAAGATCATTGCCGAGTTGCTCGGCAATGAACAATTCATTGCCGAGAATTTTACTGTTGACGATCCTTTTTTTGTTTAATGTGGCAACATTATAAAAAAATAAAAACATTCAATTTGCTTAAGATAAAATAAAAAAGATTAATGAAAAAATTGAATGAAAAGGTGTAAAAAAAAATAAAAACATTCAATTTCCCACCAAGATTTCACAGCGTGGATTTTGAAATTCTTGAATGTCATTTTTTTGCATTTATTTAGAATAATTTGTAAAAGGTAAAATAAAAAAACAAGATTAGTAAAAAATCAAATAAAAATTAAGTGTAAAAGAAAAAAAATAAGAAAAATGAATTAAAGATTTTTTTTTTTTAAGTTGTTGGCATATCCCAACTAGGAACCTTTTGAGTCAATTATTCCTTAAAAATAAAAAATAAAAAAAAATAAAAAAAAAGTGTTCATGGCAATCAAAATTGATTGCCGAGCTATCTCGGCAATCAAGAGCACTATTAATTTTTTTTTTTTTTTTATAAATTGTGTCAAAAGGAAAAAAAAAAAAAATGTTACTGTTCATTGCAATCAATTGATTGCTGAGCACTGTTCACATAATATATATATATATATATATTTTTTTTAGATTGTGTCAAAGAAAATTGGCTACAAAAAAAATTTACTATTCATGGCAATCAAATAAGCACTGTTGACATTTTGTTTTGGTTTTTTTTTTTTTTTTTTTTTTTTTTTTTTTTTTTTTTTTTTTTTTTAATTGTGTCAAAAAAATTGGCTTAAAAAAAAATTTAAAATACTGTTACTGTTCATGACAATCAATTGATTGCTGAGCACTGTTCACATTTGGTTTGTTTTTTTTTTCTTTTTTAAATGTGTCAAAGAAAATGGGCTTAAAAAAAATTGGTGAACAGTAAAATAAAAATCATTGCCGAGTTGCTCGGCAATGAACAATTCATTGCCGAGAATTTTATTGTTGGCGATCCTTTTTTTGTTTAATGTGGCAACATTATAAAAAAATAAAAACATTCAATTTGCTTAAGATAAAATAAAAAAGGTTAATGAAAAAATTGAATGAAAAGGTGTAAAAAAAAAATAAAAACATTCAATTTCCCACCAAGATTTCACAGCGTGGATTTTGAAATTATTGAATGTCATTTTTTTGCATTTATTTAGAATAATTTGTAAAAGGTAAAATAAAAAAAAAGATTAGTAAAAAATTAAATGAAAATTAAGTGTAAAAGAAAAAAAATAAGAAAAATGAATTAAAGATTTTTTTTTTAAAGTTGTTGGCATATCCCAACGATTTTAAAACAATAGGGACCTTTTGTGCAATTATTTCTTAAAAAAAAAATACTATTCATGGCAATCAAAATTGATTGCCGAGCTATCTCGGCAATCAAGAGCACTATTAAATTTTATTTTATTTTATTTTATTTTTTTTTAAATTGTGTCAAAAGGAAAAAAAAAATGTTACTGTTCATGGCAATCAATTGAATGTTTTTATTTTTTTTTACACCTTTTCATTCAATTTTTTCATTATTCTTTTTTATTTCGTTTTGCACAAATTGAATGTTTTTATTTTTTATAATGTTGACACATTAAAAAAAAAAAAAGCGTTAACAGTAAAATTCTCGGCAATGAATTGTTCATTGCCGAGCAACTCGGCAATGATCTTTATTTTACTGTTAACCAATTTTTTTTTTAAGCCCATTTTCTTTGACACAAGGAAAAAAAAAAAGGTGAATAATTGTATGAATAATTTAATTTCAAATATTTTTTTATACATGTTATATTAACCATTTTCATATTTTTTTTATTTTAAAAATAATTGTATGAATAATTCTAAAACTTTTTCTTGCATTTTTTACATACGTGCATTTACATACGTGCATTGCACGTAGCCAAAACTAGTATATATATATATAACTTACTAGAATAAAAGGAGAAAGAGGAAGGAAAAAGATATTTTAAATTCAAAATTTCACTTATAGTCCTGAATTTTGAAAAATTAAAATGTAAGGTAATTGCATAACTAAATCCTCAAGTAAGGATTTATTAATTTTTCTTAAAGTAAATCAAAATTGAATAATACAGAAACTATTTTTAGATTTTTTACTCTCGATTTTTTATATTTATCATCAATTGGAGTTGTACTAAACATTTTTTAGCGTTATTACGGCTTGTATCGAATGTAAATTAAATAAGGATATATCAGGAAAAAGAAAAATTTAATACACCATTTATAAAGTTAGTGGCCTATAATTTGGGACAGGTAAATAAGGAAAATAAGTCTATCTTTGTGGGACGGAGGGAGTATATATATATACTGCTTACACGCAGTAGATTCGATCATAGTCCAATTCAATGGCTCATGAAGTAGAAGAATGAGATGGATTTAAGAATTTGATTTGAGAAGATGGGATTTGATGAATGGAGGAGATATGATGAAGAGAGCAATTCTTATCTTTTTTTTGAGATACATGTACAATTCATTTTATTGTGAGTAGAGGTGAAAACACATACGGTCATGATAAAAAATGATTGCAATATACTCTTCTCGACGAAGAACAATCAATGAATGTCATTAGTCAAATACGATTACAAAAATAGTATACAAATGCGATAATAGTAATCAACAAAGAATATAAAATCAAAACTAGAGTTCTCCTTGGCTCAGGCGCTAACCAGAATTGTATTAGGGAAGGCCTTGTCCCTACCAAATACTTTGAAAAAATAACTGAAAATCTTTATGGTACCAGTGGAAAAAGTCTAAACATCAATTACAAACTTACAAAAGCCCATGTTTGTAACGGAAGTATTTGTTTCAAAAGTAGTTTATATCTTGTCAAAGACCTTGACCAAGAAGTTATTCTTGGCACTCCCTTCTTAGTCCAATTATATTCAATCACCGTCACTGAGAAATGTCTAAATCAAAATATATTGATCAAGATATATTCTTTCAATTTACCAATCCACCTACAATTGAACTGGTTGCATCTATATAGAAATTGGGAATTTGCCCGTACTGTAAATTAGAAATGGGTCGAAAATTTTATTTTCCCTGGTTGTTGCAATCGATCAGGAGATTTAATTCTTCCTAGTTTCAAACCCAACTTGAGAAAGTTATGGTAGTTGTTTTTCAAATCCGAGAAAGTTTCCTCTATGGTCGAACTAAACGCAAAATTTGTGAAGAAAATGATTATTGTGGCTACGGACAGAAAAAGTCGAGAGAAATAACTCGTCTCTGGTTTCGTGCGAAAATGGGGAGATTTCTGCCCCTTGTTTGGTCACTGGAGGTAGGGTGGGGAAGAAGAACATGCTTTTCTTTTTTTTCTTTTTATTTAATTGTTTGAAATAATTAAATGTAAAGAGATTGTTTTATACTTTTAAATTTCATTATATTTTCTATTTTTTGCAATTTTAATTTATTAAACTAGAGACAAAATCGTCTAAAATTATGGGGACCATCAGTGTTACTGCGTCCAACATGAAACTTGTACTTGGTAGTAAAACACCTATTTGTTGAGACCTAATTCTATCTTCATAGATTTCTTGAGATATTTTTTTACGAAGTTTTGTTATAGCATCTATAACTGCTTCCGGTTTAGGTAGACAACCTGACAAATAAACATCCACGGGAATTAGCTTATCGACTCCCTAAATAGTATTATAAGAATCGGTACTGAACATCCCTCCTATAATTGTACAAGCTCCTATAGCAATAACATATTTTAGTTTGGGCATTTGCTCATATAATATTACTAAAAAATATGTGCCATTTTCATTGTTCTTGTTCCGGCTATTAAAGTTAGATCACTCATTTTTTTTAATCATCACAATATCTTTCCCTCAATTATTCTATTCCTAGCTATGGAGAATCGGTTAAATTTTTTAAAAATATTGGATATTTTGATAGAAAATGAATTCTTTCTTCTCAAAATCTCAATAATATTCATTCCTTACAGCTTCTTTCGTTCATTCAGAGACACTTGATATGAATTAATAAAAAGATGGAGACGATATCTGTAAATAAAATTGAATAAAGATGATATTATTACAAAGTTGAAACAATATGAAATGTGACTAATGAAAGGATGGAGAAGATGGTGGTGATCTTCTCCCCACAATAGGTAACACTTGTCCAGTGAATTTAATGTCAACTAACTGTCCAATGAAAAGTGAACAAATATCTAGTGAAAGTTATAACTCCTCTACTGTGAAGAGGAAATCAATGATGGTAGAAGATAAGATTTTATTGTTTTATTTTTTGTTTATTTAAAGGGAAAGACGAATCCGTCTAAATCTGTCAATGAAGATGTAATTTACAATTAAATGAAAAATTTGGAACGTCTGATGCTAAAAAAAAAAATTAAGAAAAAATTAGTAACAAACTGCAAAAGTTGAGAATGAAAATTGCAAATTTCCCATCTATAAAATACATTAGATTAAAAAATATAAATACATTTTGATGAAGTTAATTAAGCTCTCGATTCCAAGAAAGCTCGCTCACTCAGAGGATCAACATTCATATACAATTCTAACATTAGGAATTTCAGAATGAAACAAAAGGGAAGAGGGGAAAATATATTTCAATACTGGCGTGAGCTTCTCAGTCTTCTTGCACAGGAAAATTACAGGAATTATCATTTACTTAAACTTGTTCCTGATGCGGAGTGGCAAGAGAAGCAACTGCAGGTGCAGCTGATGCAACAATAAGACCTCTGCTGCTTTGCGCCGATTGTACCACAATTGCAAATTGTGTCGCTGCCAGTGCTGCAGCTTCCTGTTCCAACAAACCCAAGACACAGGCATGACAAACCATACAGGTCACATTACTTCCGTGTAGTGGTGTCAACCTGGCCAGCCGGGCTGGCACAGTTGCAGAGATCCAGAAATGGCCGCTCACTGGCCATGCCTGGCCTACCAAATTTCTTTGTGCCCCATCTCAGTCTGTAGGCCTGTTCCGAGAGGGCAGGGCTAAGCCGGTCAGAACAGGCCTACTTCCATGTAAAGTGCTTTGGCAAGCACACCCAAAATGCAAATAGATATTATAACTCTTACAATAGAAATAGACTAACCTGTCTCTGCCTTCGCTGTTGCAAGATACTAATTGCCCAGATCATGATGTAGCAAGGTAAAAGAAAACCAGCAACTCGAAGCAAGAAAAGCTGCATTCGTCAAGTAGTCATAATAATAAATAACAAACTAACTGCAGCTAGAAAATTCAAATGACAACATAAGAGTTTGCATCAACTTACAGAGAAGAAAGTAGATGCATCGCCATTGCCATCGGCATCTCCCTCACCATCAGGTACAAACAATGCTTGTCGCAATAGCAGAAGAGCCATTAACTGCCAATCAACAACAGCAAGATTTTTTAAATTATGCAGTGTAGCATTGTCCTAGAATCCCACTGAAGAAAATTTTCAAAGCTCAATTCCTTCAATTTATTGAAGATTGAGAGAGAATTGAATTCTCTAACAATCTCACACCCACTAATGTAAAATTCAAGTCTTCAAAGATTTTATTATATCATTTTAAAGAAAAAAACAATGTAGGAATGCACAGAAGAGGATCCTTTATATTGTTTTTGATATTTTGGTATTGGATTTCAAATGATTTCTAATTTGTATCTCACATTTCTGGAGTTGAAATGAAATCCAAAATAAGTACTACAATTTGCAATTTAATATATTTAAATTTACAGTCAACTATACTTCCTCCATCCCATAAGAATAGATTTACTTCTATTTTCACATAAATTAAAAAAATTTAATTATTATAGTTTGAACAATAAATTTTACTTGTGTTTCCATACATTAATAAAATGTTTGTTGATAACAACACACACATTAAATAGAGGTATATTAGAAAACTAAGAAATTAACTATATAAATTTCTAAAGTAATTTTAAGTTTGTAACATATAAACACATACACCATGTCTAAATATTGGATCCTTTTTAGATGTACTCGTATCCCAAAGGATCCAACTCCTAGATATATACCCGTTCGGACATCTGCACCTGAGCCCAAGCAACATAATGATTTTCACATTGTCGAGATCTACTCGTCCTCCCCCTAAGCTCTTACATTCCTTCCAACACCACTACTCTCTCTATCTCTCTCCCATATCTAAATATTGGATCCTTTTCAGTTGTACTCATATCCCAAAGGATCCAACTCCTAGATATATACCCGTTTGGACATCTGCACTTGAGTCCAAGCAACGTAACGGTTTTAACACTATCGACTCCTCCCCCTAAGCTCTTGTATTCCCTCCAACGCCACTACTCTGTGCACCCTTCGCCACTCTCTCTCTCTCTCACACTACTATTGTGTGTGAGTTGGGGGAGAGGTTGTAACATTCTTTTTTTCCAACTCAAATTCATTTATCATCTGCCATTATAGGCCACTAAAACCAGTTCTGCCACCAACAACTACTGTCGGACACTTACACATTCTCCAAATTAAGGCTTTATATCACTAGTTATATACTTGTTCGGACATTGCAACCGAGTCCGAGCAACATAACAATTTCACACTGTTGAGATCTTTCTTGTCCTCCCCCTAAGCTCTTGCATTCCTTCCAAAGCCACAACTCTCTCTCTCTCTCTCTCTCTCTCACACACACACACACTGCCATTGTGTGTGAGTTGGGGGAGAGGTTGTAACATTCTTTCTTTCCAACCCAAATTCATTTCTCATCTGCCGCTATTGGCCACTAAACCAGTTCTGCCACCAACAACTACTGACGCTTTTGCATTCTCCAAATTGAGGCTTTATATCACTAGGTAGACCATGGAGTAGTGATTGACGCATTGGACACAAGTAATTGATGAGGAGACTTAAGGTGAAATTCCCAATCTTAGATAGACGGATCATGAACTGAGCAGCAGACCACTGCCATGAGTTGCATTTAAAACAACCGAGGGGCAGCAGATTATGAAGCTGGGATAAAGAGTGTGTATGCATCCATTTCCATTCTCTTGCTTTCCTTCGTAAGAGGCAAAAACAATTGGTTTAGCTTGCATACTGAGCCCGGCTCACATAAAACAAGAGGGAGAAGTAGTGGAGAGCATCAAGAGGCCTTCGAGCAGTTACTAAAAAATTTCGAAAGTAGTTGTGAAACTCAAGTTCCTCAAAAACTTCATTGTACAAGCTCTTTTCTTTCCGTGTCATTTTCTTTTTTTTTTCTTTGTGCATTCAGATGAGAAGAACAAAAGAAAATGAAAGAATAGTAGCCTTAAGCCTTCTTTATTTGTATTTCATCTAAACATTTTACCTTTCTCGTTCATTTCATTCCCTGTTTTTCCTTCTGCATTCCTCTTCTATCGCAATCATTTACCATCACATTTTGACACCCTTAAGCACTCATCTTTTCGCTGGCTCTTGTATGCACAAGTACACTACTTGTGCTCGGCATCCACCTCCTTCAACCATTTCCCTCGCACAACTCTACCACAAGCAACCACCGTTCACCATATTTGCTTCCCTTCAATTTCTTCAATATCATATAGACCCAATTTTTGTCACAGCGCGCATGCAACATTGAAGGTCCTTGGAATGACACTCCAGCACTGAGAGAGCTGTATTGTGCTTTGGGCGCCAGAGGTAACCAGTACTTTACGACCTATTATTGAACTTCTCTTTTCTAATTTCACTTTCTAGGCTAATGATAACATTTACCCGAGCATTTCACTCGGTGATAATTTTCCTTTCCTGAAGTTAGAATAAGAAACGCTGAAATGAAAAAGCAAATGACTAATGCCTATGATGAATTTGTTGATTGTTGATAGACTAGCAAAGGCTTACAATTAGAGCAGCTGAACGAAAAAATGCGGCACCTCCATTGCTTGCACTATTATAGTCATCATACTCAGCTTCAAAGAACTGACGTTCCACCTCAGCAATTTCCAAAAGACGAGGATCATGCACATCCAGAGGTCTACCAGAAATTTGCCATACTCCCCTGGAAGAAAGATTAAACAACCTAAACATCATAAAATATGCAAAATGACTATCCTTGATAGTCCCAAATCACAGTGAAAAAGTAGCTAATCTCTAATCTGTCGTAGAAGCTTGGCTTTTCCCTCACTTTTCTTTTCCTTTTCCCTTTTGTATGGGTAGTTGGGGAAAGATGGGAGAAGCCAAAAGAACACTAATTTAATACTAGTATACCGCTTTTCTTTGCGGTGGAATCCAACCGAAGAGGATTTTAATGGATTAAGGAATTGAGAAGAATGTGTAAGAGAGAGAGAGAGTTTTGCTTGAGGGGAGTTTGATTTTGATGAATACGGAGAAGAATATGGAGAAATGGAGGAATTGAGAGAGAGTAATATGGGTTTTGACTTGAGAAGACGAAGATGTAGTAACGGACAAAGAAGTACTTTTTTTGTGCTTGTAGCAGAGTAAACCTCCCTACGGTCGGTGATAATAAAAGCTGCTTTCATCACGAATGTACAGAGAACAAGATTTTAACACATGGAGACAGAACCCACCTGATATCTATAGTAGTCTCATCAGTATCAGGCCGTGGGGGAGCAGTATAACCAGGTTGATAAGGCTGCACATACAAAGGGAAAATGCAGCATCACAAACATGAAGTATACACAAGTAAGTTCATTACACTAATTCCAGATCACACTTAAACTAATTCTGTTTAGAAGATAATATTCCTTACAAAACAAATATTTTTTTTTCTTTTGTTTCTAGGAAAGAACATAACTACAATACAAGTCAATATTGGTTAGTATGACAAGTATAGAATTGAATCCTCTTCATTAGATGATCCTGTATTCTAGGGAAATATATGTTTAATTTTCAGGAATTCAAAGGTGACTCATTAAAACAAGGAATGATCTTAGTAATACTGAAAAATAATAAATGCAACAGCAATGATATTCCATAAGACCAGACTCAGCATACTAGTAAACCAGATGAAAGTATGTACAGACATGTACTTTCTAATACTTTATACATTTCATGAGGATCTACAGTTTAAAAAGACCATCTGATGCAACACTAAAAGTATATTGGAGGAGAAAAAGAAATTAAATTAATTAAGATTTCTTTAATTTTTATTTGTGTTCGATTAGGATTATTTCCTTACTTAGTTTCCTACTTAGATTAGATTTTGTTTAATTTCCTACTAGTTTAGGATTGTTTAAACCTTTATAGACAGTTATCACTTTGTTTAGTTACACTTCAATTATTGAATATAATTACTACTTCCCTCTTTGATTTCTCTCTCTCTCTCTCTCTCTCTCTTAAATTCTTCTCAATTTTCATAAATTGCTGATTGTGAGTCTTCGTTTACGAGCTTCCTATGTCACCATCATTTTTCACCCATCCAAGATTGTCAATAGTTTTTTTCTCCCCACTAATTGGTACACAATAATCACAATTCATGATTGTAAAAAAATCTACTTCCCACTGATTAATGTTTTCTGTGCAAACACCGACAGAGTGATCGAGTTTGTATTTGAAACCTTCAATGTCACTTCGAAGGGCCAAAGTCAGCAAAAACATGCAGATAATTTTAAAATGTTTGATATTCCCAACTTTAATAAACAACATAGCAAGAGAACGAAAACACAAGGAGCAAAAATATACCTACCTGATGGCAGATCTCACAAGTAATGTCCCCCTTCTCATTGCACCAGTGTTGAACACATTTTCTGTGAGCATACTACAAAAGAATAGTACTCACAGAGATCATTAACAAGCCAATTAAGTAGTTGAGGTGCTTGGGGAAAAGAGGTGGGAGGGGAAAAAATTTATATGAAGTCGACAGGCAGAAATGAAGAAGTTGATAGATCATAGAATAGTGAGTTCCACACAATAACGAAAATCTGTCAGAATTTGCATCATTCACCCAGGCACAAATAATTCAAGCATCTTGAAGCCTCCTTAACATCCACAAAGTCTAGATTCAGTCTGTTAATGCATATATTAGACAGACATCTGCATGTATAGACGAACACAAAACCCCCATTATCCCCACCCCACTCCCCTATCCCCAAACCTCCTCCAGGGGAGCCTGTCAAGACTGAAGGAAAACGTTATAAGCATAAACCAACATCAGGACTAAGATGAGAAAATAAAAGAAGAGAAAAAGTCAAAATATTACAATGTTTTCCAAACATGTTCTTCTTAACAAGTTGCTTCTATTTTCTAGTTCCAACCACGCAAACCCAATTTTGGTTGCATGAATCTAGGGTGTTAAATTTGGAATCAGAAATGATATTTTCAACTTCAATCGATTTATTTTTACAGTTCCAACTCCAAAGCTCGAAAGTCCACAAAACCATACATAACTCTATGGCACTACAATTCCAACTTTAATATAAATTCAATGGCGAAAGAAAGACTTTTTTTTTTTTTTTCCCCTTTTAATGTCGAATCATTATAAAGATCTAAACTTTAGCGCATGTTTGGTAATGCTGAAATTATAAGTTGTTAGTGAATGTGTGAATAAAAAGTTGGTTGTAAGTTGTGGGTCCTACGAAATATGTGAATAAAAAATATGTTTAACCAGTTTGACCAGCTGAAATTATAATTTAAGCATCAGCTTAACTACCTCGTTTTGAAAATTAAAAAATGCACCAATAGATGTACGACATTTCAATTCGAACTCGACAATTGTACCCTTTCAAATAACAATAGGTAGGGGGCAAGTATATAAAATTGAAGCAAATCTACTTTTATTCTCAAGGACAATAATACAAGAAGGTAAGAAATTCATGTTTTTACTTAAAAAAGATGCAGATAAATTTCAAATAATTCAAGTCAAAACATGATTAGGAATATAAACATTTACCTTAAGACTCCCATTGCAGGCACAAGGGCTCTCCAAATTGTTGAGAGAATCATCTTCTTGGCAAATTCGGCACTCCGCCACCCCAATCAGCGGAGCCTCCTCATCTGCCACCTCATTCTCCTCCTCCACCACAACGTTTGCCTCTGGTGCCTCCATTGAAGATGAGGACCCCACCATTTCAGACTGCTTTCCAGTGGGCCCACGTCCCGCCGCCTCATGAAGCGGCTGGCCTGGCCCTATCGCAGCCTCCTCCGGCTTCACTAGCTGGTCCACGTGCACCACCAAATGATCGCCCATTAACACCTTCGAACACCACCACCACCACCAAAAACAACTTCTACGCAAAATCACAAAAATAAATTCATCAATTTACAGTCCAATAAATACCTTTCTGATCATTTTCGCAATGTTTTGATATTTTGTTACATTCAGAAATAAACATCTAAAAGTTTTCCCTTGATGCATTCCATAAAAGCCATAAAATCATAATTTCTTCAATTCTAAATTCCTCAAAATCACAATTTTTCCGGTTATCCATTCAATAAACTCTAATTTAAATAAAAAAGCCAGCATGGGTCTTTAAAGAAATATTGAAAGTGAAATGAAATCCACTGATCACGCTGGAATATGCAGCGGGATCAGAGAATTTCCTAAAGATATAACTAAAAAGAAACCCAGTTACAATTAATACAGAAAACGAAAAGAAAAAGAAGATTAGAAGAAAATTACAGAAAATGTACCTTAAGAGAGAAGGAACAGAAAAGGAAATGGAAATGAAATCGCGACTTTCTTGCTTGACCAAAGAAAGAAATTAGAAAAAGCAGATACATAGATGTATACATATGAGGGAATTTGGCGCAAATTCTCCCTAAACTTTGTCCTATCTATGAAAATGATCCCTGATGTTTATTTTTTAGCACGAAGGTCTAATATATATGTTTTAGTGTACAATTAATTATTATTTGATAAAAAAAAAAAAAAAAAAAAACTAACATGCTCATAATTTTAATTGGAAAAATTTGTATTTGGATTTTTAACATTTGCAAAAAGTACAAATGAGTATGGTACCTTTATTTAATCATATTGAATTTAACGTGCTAAATATATCATTATATTCGTGTCAATTAAATTTTTTATAAAAGAAAAAATATTAAATTATTGGACCTTAATTAATGTAATTGCTATGTGATGTGAAAAATTTAAATAACAATTGAGATTAAAAAATAAAAATAAGCACACAATTTTATGATATTGAATCAATCTTATTATATTTTATAAAAATACTACTAAAAATTAATTTATAAATTATGTGTTCTTTATTTTCGAATAATAATAAAAACAAAAAATTAAAATATGAAGAATATAATTGGAGCTCTAATATTTTGTAGTTAATAAACAAATAACACAATTAAATAAATGTATTTGAGAATTAAGTTTGTGACAAAGTTATTGTTCTTTTTTGTTATATTCAAAAAGAAAAAATTGAAAATTTAAATAGTATAATTACTTAATAATAAAATTAATAATTTTATTTAATTAATAATTATAAACTTAAATTTATTTCATAATAGTTCGTAAAATATACAAAACTAACAATTTGGTCAATAAAGTCTTAATTAAAAAAAAGAAAAAAAGAACTCATTAGTTTTTTTTAATTTTTTTGATATAAACAATAAAAATATCGGATCCAAATGTAGTTTTTGCAAAAGTTACAAACCCAATTGTATTTTTTTCTTATTAAAATTCGGCATATTGATCTTCTTTATTAAATAAATAAGAATTAATGGTGCACCATAATTCATAAGTTAGGAATATTTGTATCAAAAAATAAGTATTAGGCTATTTCTGCATTTAGAATAAAGATTGATAACCATTTACGCCAAACTTCTTACAGATGAGTGATGACAGAGTCTTTACGCGTTTTAGTTTGCTTTTGGGTAATCCGTAATCTTGACTTGCTCGTTTATTTTACTTTGTGTGTGCGTGTAGATAGATAGATAGATACAGATGTGTGTATGTAAAACAGCTTTGAATTTTGGGACTTCTGATAAATTTGCAGCTGCTGTCCTAAAACTTTGACACCTGTAGTACTTGGCATCTAATCAAAATCTCTTGGTGATCGGATATCCTAACTTTCAATTTAGGTGCAATCGAATCCTTATTGGATGGAAACATCACCTTTGTTGTGAATTAGGTGGGTGTCCTCAACTCAGATTTGAATGAATTTGAAAAATTCACACAAATTTAAGTGTCCTCAATTCAAATTTTAATAGATTTCATTGAAATTTAGGTGTCCTCAACTCGGATTTAAATAGATTCTTTAGAAATTTAGGTGTCCCCAATAACTACTGAATTTCTAAAGATTTCATTAATTGATAGATTTTGACATATTTCAATAGATTTGGAACTATAATTATAACTACTAAAAATTTTAACAATTCTTGTTCCAAACCTCAAAATTTCAATTGATTTATCTTTCTCCCTCTCTCTCTCTAACTTTTCACGTACGATTTTGCTGAAACTCTTTTGTATCAATTGACTTTTTTTTCTTTATCTCACAAACCTCTCACATTTCACATAAATTTTTATTGAAACTCTTTTGTACCAATTTGTAATTATTCACGTCTTTATTCCGTTTTTCTCAAAACGCTGCCCATATTTCCAACTTCATAAATTTTTTGTTTAAAATGACAAAGTTAGAAGTTTCTTAATGCACGATAATGTTATGGATTTTATTTTTTAATCAAAATGCTATATTTTTAGTGATCTAGTCAGACATTAAACTATTTTCTTAGCTTTTAAAAAAAATAATAATCCATTTATGCGCAATGAGTGGTTATAGTTAAAAAAAATCACAATTACGAACTCTATTAACCTCTATAGTTTAGAAATCTTTAAAAGTTAAAACTTCTCGATACTCATTTTTAATATTTAAAATGTAAATTATATGTATTCATATATCATGAATTAGTTGTCATTTTTTTTATTTTTTATTTTTTTGGCTATTAATCTAGTTTTTTAAAAAAGAAAATTTTGTGCTTTTATGGTGAGTTTACTTGTCAACATTAATTTTAGAGCAAGTTTCTCGTCAAAACATAATTTGGCTTGAAAAAAAAAATAGATTTGAAATATTATGATGAAATTTTAAAGTTTTTTCAAAATTTATAGTGATACAATTGAGGAGATGAAAATATAATTTTTAATAAAAAGACCACAAATTCAATGAAATCTATTAGAATCTATTAAAATCTATAATATAGAAATCTATTAAAATCTTATCAAATCTGTCAAATTCTATTAAATTCTATGAAATTTATAAGAATTTATAAATATTAAGAAATTTATTAATAAACAGGAAGAAAGAATAGAGAATAAGTAAGAAAAAACGAAATAATAAAAAAAAGAAAAAGAAAATTTAAAGATTTGTTCATTTTGCTATTTTCAGTATTGTAAAATATCTAAAACTTGTTTACTATGTTATTTTGAAAATTCATTTTCGAAAACAATGTTAAATTTATAACACAAAACTCAAAACAAAGTTTTTGGCATTTTAAATGTTTTCATTGAAAATAAGGAAAATACTCAAAACAAGTAAAACAAAATTTATATAAACAAAAATTCTAAAAATATAAAATTATAAAAAAAACAAAAATTTTAAAAAATAAAAAATAAAATATAAATTTCTAAAAAAATAAAATAAAAATTTATTTAAATAAAAATTTATATAAACAAATATTCAAAAAATATAAAATTCTAAAAAATATAAAATATAAAATTCTAAAAAAAATGAAAACAAAATTTATTTAAATAAAAATTTATATAAACAAAAATTCTAAAAATATAAAATTATAAAAAAATATAAATTCTTAAAAATAAAATTCTAAATTCTTTAAAAAATTCTAAAAAATATAAATTCTAAAAAAATATAAATTCTATAAAAATAAAAAATTCTAAATACCAAAAAGTAATTCAATAAAAAAAATATAAATATTAAAAAATTTATTAAAATCTGAGTTGAGAACACCCCCCTTAGCTTTGCCACTATCACCACCACCATATAGTTTGCCCAGCCCCAACCTCGATGGGGGCCACTTTTTCTTTTTTACTTTTGTTTTTTATTTTTGTTTTGATTGATTAAACAAAAATGCCCCGAAGAAAAGAGGTCATATGCAAGGAAATTTTTAAATAGAAAAAATAACGGTAAGCACCTTACCTCCTTGAAAAAAATTTAAAAGTTTGAGGAATTAAAAATTAGGAAATTTTGATTGGGGACTCAATTTATATAAGTGGAAATGTTTGAGGAACGAAGATGCAAATTACCAATTATCTTATTGAAGTGTTCAATGGTTTGAAATCAACGGGTGGTGGGGGTTAAATTGTCGATTCAAATATTTACATTGCTTCAATAATCCAACTGTTAGTTTTGCTATATTATAATCGGTTTTGTTAAAATTATTTTTTACGTGTTTGTAAATTGTTAATTTTATTGAATGTGTAAATAATAAGTGAAAAATAAGTTATGACTCATGAATCTACAAAATATGTAGATAAAAATTTGTACATCTTAAATTCTAATTTAAACTTTACCAATATTTACTACATAGAAAAATGAGAAATCCACGTGGTTGGTATTGCGAGGTCAATGCTTTATGGTATAGAAAGTTGTTAGACTTGGAGGAACTCTTGGGACCAAATTTTTCTAAGAGAATTCTGTTTATTGTAATTTATGTGGTAAGTAAAATAGACGGATTTTCTGTACATGTGACACTATGTCTATTGAATAAATAAACAAATTATAAATTCAACTCCAATTGGTTCCATGTAAAACTAATATTACTGCTTATTTGACATTACTTTTTTTTAAAATTAACTGGTCTTCAATTTTTATTTCTCTGGTCTGACTTTTTTTTTTATATATAAAAGGCTGAGATAAATTTAAATTTGCTGAGTTATTTCGTCTAAAAGTTCGTTTAAATTTAGATGTACTTCTAGACGAAGTCTATTTTTTTAGTATGTCATAACAGCTAGATAGAGTCTTCATCAGCATGCATTAGAAATAGTTTTTTTCATAATTCTGTCTATCTATGCCTATGTGACATGTTTAAAACATAATAAACGAAGTACTAAAGATGCTCTAAGTTGTTGTGTGTACAGTAGCATCGATATGAATTCATCATATCTAAAAATGATTTGTATATACCATTAAAGTGATTTGGATGTGCTTATCTTCTACTAGTATTTGTTCGATGTAAATAAAAAATATAATATTGCATCAGAAATGTTTGAGTTTTTGATAAATTTTGTTGACGTCGGATTCTGCATATCCATGTGTCAACATATCTCATGTCAATCCTCTGCCAGCCTGTATGTTACCTGCACATTAGAACGATCGTTAGTGCACCAAGATCACCGGAGAAAAATGTTATGGCGAACTTTGGTACTCTGATGATCAAATCAACTGCCGGTATATGTCAACGATAACAATATACAGGGAATTAATTATATTTGGGTGTGGGAGAGACAAGCATGCAGAAATTTGAACAGAGTTTAAGGGTGGGAATAATACGTACCTTAGAACAACTGGAGACGTTGTATTTATAGCTTCAGAATTCTAATTGATTTAGGAAAATAATCAATTAGATATCTGATTGGATTCTCATTCCTTATGGGATAGGGATGATCGGTTGTCAAGACAATCTTGTAGATTTTAGCCCTTATTTGAGTTGATCATGTTGCATAATCTTTAGGAGATTGAGATTTGGTTTCCTTGTGAGAATCCGCGTGCCAATCAAATACAATCATTCTTCGAATATACCTCTAGTCGTTCTGAAAAATTACAGTGCCTGTAGATCTGTGATGGATATGGTTTTCGACGAAGCTCCCAAGGTCGGCCATGAATGTCGAGGCCCTTCATAGGCTTCGCTGTATTTGGTTCAAGAGTGCCAATTTGTTGCATTCAAACGTATTCGCGAGGCCATGGCAAAGTACATTAGGCTTTTACGGATTCGAGAGGTCCTAGCTAGGCTTATGAGGCCTTTACGAGGCCTAACATGGGCTTCATTAGGCCTTTATGGGGCCTTTGTAGACGTGGAGGCCTTACCGAAATCTGGTGATAACAATAGTCTCTCCAAGTCCAAGCCTATTATTTATGGTAGGTGTTGACGTTGGAACCTGCAACGTCCACGTGTCAACAGATCTCCAGTCACTCCTCTGCCAACTCGTATGTTACCTGCACACTAGGACAATCGTTAGGCACCAAGATCTTTGGAGAAAAAGGGCCCGGCAATCGTTGGCATTCCGACGATCAAGTCAACTGCCGGTATCTAGATGATACACGGGGCATGGAAATAATGGGGTGTGGAAGAGACAAGCAGGCAGAGATTTGAGCAGAGTTTAGAGTGCGATTCTTAAGCATAAAAGAGTGCGTACCTTGGAACAACCGGAGACGTTGTATTTATAGCGCAAGAGTTCTAATTGATTTAGGAGACAAATCAATTTGATACTCAATCGAATCCTCATTCCTTACCCATGCAATCTCCGAGATTATCTTCTTTCTTTGAGTTTATCACGTTGCATGATTTTAGGAGATTATGATTCGGTTTCCTTGTGAGGATTCGTGCGCCAAATCAACGCGATCTTTCCTTAATTACTTCTCTGGTCATTTCGGCATATCGAGCTGCTTGTTGGTTACGAATGATACGAAGCCTGACGAGGCCCTATGGATCGCACGTGAGTGTCGGGGCCCTCCACGAGCCCCGCAGATTTCTGGCTGCCGAAGGCCAAGGCGTATGATGGGCCTTCGGGCGCTTTATCAGAACTTCCAAGGCCCTAGCAGGGCCCAGCTGGGGTTTTTGATGGACCTAGGACAGGGCCCTTGCTGGGCTTAGATGGGGCCCTTGCTGACGTAGAAGCCATATCATAATCGTGTAGTAACAATAGTCCCCCAAGTCCAAGCCTATTATTCATAATGGGCATGGGACTTTGAGAATAAACAGAATACTGATACGGTTTCAGAGTGGTTCGGTGGGAAATGGTTCAATCTACCTAGTATAGTCCCCCAAGTCCAAAACTGAACATTCATGACGGGTGAGGGCTTCAAGAGGCCAGACCATTGGCGACGTATCCCCTGTTGGTGTGATTCTGTCAATGAAGATTGTCCCTCCTTGGTCAGGCAATCATGAGTGAGAGGGTGTAAGTAATTAATGTTGTTGCGTGTAGCGGAAAACGGGGGCGAGCGTGGGGCGCGTGCGTCCTCGGTTCACTAAACGTTTGGGTTTTTGCTTTCCCGCCTGTAGTGCAATCGAAAACACGCGTCAATTGTCCGCATGCTTAGATGGGACGTTTGGGATTTGGACGGTGGATATGAGAGTGCACCACTATAAAACCAGGCACCCTCCCAGATATTACGACTTCTTCTTGCCTTTGTGCTCATTGTGACTACTTTGCCGATAAGTAAGAAGCTCCTAGTGGGTGTGTCGTTTGAGTCATATTTCTGAGGTAAGCGCGCTGAAAGCAGTTGTAATTTGTTTCCGTTGTTTATTTCCATAGTTACTGTACGATTCTATAACCTGGGGATAGCATAATGTCGTCTGGAAACGACGATTCACAGAACCCCTCTGACACCCCAACAAACTCTAGTATTATTGGGAGTGTTTCCTCATCGACTGCCACATCGTCTTCATCTTCTAAAGTTGTAGGGGGGGTAAATTTAGAGCCTCCTGTCGTGAGCCCGCCGACCCTGTCGACGAGTGGGAGGGAGGCTTGTCCGTCTGTGCCAGCGGAAGAAACGGCGGTGAAAGAGAGGCCCGACGCTGGGGTGCCCAAAATGAGAGGATCGCTTGACAAAAGGGATGCCCCGGCCGCGAGGACTCTCGACGAGGAGCTAAAACGGTCGTCAACCGAAGCATCTATGGCTCAGTCGAGGATCACTGAAGTAGAGTTGGAGGACATACGGTTGTCCTATGACATTCCCGCGCCTGTGAAGCTCAGAGCCCCGGGCCTAGAAGAACGTGCTGACCATCCCCCCGAAGGGTACGTGGTGGTTTACGAACCCGCGATGCAGCAAGGCCTTCGCGTACCTATGCATCCCTTCTTTCGCCAGGTGTTAAGAGACTAAAACCTGGCTCTCTGTCAGATAACGCCGAATGGCTGGAGGCAGATGGTCGCTTCTTACATATTATGGAGTGTTGCCGAGGCAGGGGGAGACATGTCTCCCAGAGAATTCGAGTCGATATACCGGCCTTGCCGATCTGCTGGCTGGTATAACATTTCTTCCCGGTCGGGTCAGAAGTGGAGGACGGTCACCGATAGCCCCAACAAGGTGCACAATTGGAAAGAGAGGTTTATCTTCGTCGGCGGGGACTGGGAATTTGTGCCAGAGGACTCTCTTCCTCACATGTCTATCCTTCGGCAATTCGGAGAACTTGGTATAAACTGCCGCATTTGTGTAGAATTTTGTATATAGTTCATGACTTAATGTATTTGCTTGCTTTTGCAGATTGCGGAAAACCACCGATCCCGAAGAGAAACCAGGAAGAGCTGAGGTCGAAGTGGGACAAGGTTCGATCTCTCAATAGCGACTTCCGGAGCCTCGGAAACCTGTTGAAAGACGACAACCTACTGGCCAGCTGCGGATTAATGTGTAAGTCTCGCTTGCCTTGATACGTTGGTGCTATTGTGGAGAATTATCTGGACGCGTCGCGTACTTATGTCTATGCTTAACAGCTTTCAGGTTCAAAAGCGTCCCTACATTCTGCTTTGCCCGTCTCGCCAGTGGAGAGGATTCTTCTGTCCAGGCACCTGTGACGGAGGCGACTGGGCTATCACAAGACATCCCGACTGCTGTACCATCAGAATCTGCTCCCAACCACGAAGTTCTCCCTCCGCCCCCGCCTTCGGCAGCCGTTCTATCTCCCAGCCCCGTTCCTCTCCAAGACAAGGAGAAGGGCATTACTGAAGATACAGGTGATGCGGCTTCGCGAAAGAGGAAGGCTCCCTCATCTGCAGGGGGGTTTATTAGGGATGCATGTAAGTCGGGGCGGACCAATGGTGCAAAGAAATCCGGCCCCTCGTTCGGGCAGGGGAGCCCCGTCTGCATATCTCAACACCATGAGGAATTAGAAACTTCTGTCATGGAAATGATCCCGGTCTACCCTACAATGATGGCAGCGAGCGTGTACAAATACTGGACCCAGAAGTGGGAGAAGGCCGTCGAGGAGGCCACTGTTCGAGAACGGCTGAAGATGGCGGAGATGAATCTGATACGGGGCCTAGTGCTGAGCAAGGAATTGTTCAGTACCCTGGAAAGTTATGACGGTCAATGCCACGAGGAAGTGACCAAGTCCGCCAAGCTGTCCGAGAAGCTAAAGACAGTGCGGCTCGAAAAGGCGCAGCTGGAGTCTGAAAAGAGGGGGCTTCAATTCAAGTTGGACTTCGTAGTGGCGAGGAAGGCGGATGTGAAGGGAAAATATGAGATTGAATTGAAGGCCTCTAGAGAGTGTCTGAAAGACGTTCGAAAACAGAAGCGGGCTGTCGAGGCCTCTTTGAAGCGAGCCGAGGACGTCCAAAAGAATGCCGAGGTTGCTTAGAAGCGTGCTGAGGAGGCTCAGAAACTGGCTGAGGATCAGGCCCTTGCTGCCGAGACAGCACTAGCAGCCACGAACAGTAGGTTGGAGATCATCATCGCGGAAGAAGGGAAGATGCTGGCGGACGCGAGGTTGGAATTGGAGAGGATCCGAGCCGAATGTACGGGTGCCGGGGCCCAGGCGATGGAGGCTTATCAGGATGCGTCATGAAAACGTCCGAGTATCAGGACCTCGCCCACCGTTTGATGACCGCTGGGGGCGAGCAGTTGGTGGAGCGCATCGCGGAGATCCATTCGGAGTGGGACATTTCTTTCCTTCGGCAGGACCCCTCCGAGGCTCAAGCTCCTGATGCCGAACCTAGTGCAGTTAATGAGCAAATACCCCCTCCAACTGAGGAAGGCCCACAATGTGCCGACCTTTGAAGAGGCGGCGGGGCATCAGACTTTTGTAATTGTTATCCGATTTTTTCCTATGTTATTGAAAAAAATTGTTTGAAGTATTGCACTTGATTTTTTGCTATCCCGTCGTTTTAAATTTATGGGTGATTGGGCGTGGGAAGAATGCCTCAAATCTGAGAATCACCCATTTGGGCATTAATGGCGCAGACATTTGGTGGAATCTGGAGAGTTGGCGTCTTCAACACCTTGGGGGGTAGAACAATAGCGTGGCGGTCCAAATCTCCCTAAGATGACCGTATTTATTGCATTGTATCCATTTCCAACGCAGTCTTTATATATAGGGTGCAAACGTACCAAGGCTCTTCTACCGTGAGCCTTTTGTATCTAACCTGTCAGAGCTATTTGATCGGGACGAGCATAACAGACGTGTGATGGAAGTACGGCTGGAGAACTGGCATCCAAGATGCCTGTCAATCTGAGAATCAACATTCAGATGACCAAAAGCCCAGTCAATCAACGTTCAGGAGACCAAACGTACGGGGTGGGGATTTAGGCTTAGCAGCCTTAGCCCGGCCTTGCCCTAAACGGTTGAACGGACTGGGGAGGTGTGGTCCACTGCCAAAAAGGCGTCAACGGTATTTTTTGAGTAGTGTGGCCTAATTAGCCATCAAATCAACTCAGGTTGGTTCAGGAGGCTCCCTATCATGGTGACGTCAGGTCTCCCAATCTGGACGATGCTGGGGAGGGCGTAGACCAAGGAATAGGTTTAGTAGATCTAGTGACCCCACTCATGTGCCGACCTATGGAGGCGGCGAAGTGTTAAAACATGTTTCAGTTGTATCTGTTTCTGTTCTGTATTCTGGGTTTAATAAAATCGTGCCGAGTTTACATTCTTATTTGCGCGTGTGTCATCATCTGTTTGTGATGCCTATGTTTCATGCGTTTGTTTCGGACTTCGTTGACGTTTTGTGTCGCTTAAAAAGTCACTGGTATAATTCCAAGGCCATCAAACACGCCCCGGGTGGCGCGGAGTGGCTCGCGAGCAATAATCAATACCTCTTCGCTATGTAGGAATTCCGACGAGGTTAGTGCGAACGTTAACAAAATCGCTCTATCGTGGGCGGGCGTCGGCAGCATCGCTATCACGCCTTGGCGTTCGCAAAATCATGTGCCGCGCGTCCCCACGCGCTCGATATATCTCCCTAGGGTTTACTGAATGTGCTTTCAGTCTTCCACCATGTGCCGGCCCATCCGACTGTTGGTATCCCGTTGGGCTTATATATTTCGATAGGGCTCCCTTAAATCACCATCTTCCTTGTTACTCTGCCGTCATACCCGGACTTTGATTACTGTCGGTCATGTCTGGCTTCCATTTTTTCAAAGTCTCAAAATTTGAGATAAGGCGTGGAGGGATCGTGGAGGATGCCTCCTTCTCCACTTGGCGTCACCCACGACGTCCGGTTCCAGGCCCACAGTATTGCAGGAGCAAGAGACGGTGGTGGGTAACCCCCATATTTCCCTAGCGCCGGAGGCGAGAGCGGACATTCCGTCCCCATCAAATCCTGCTAGACCTGTGCTTCCTTCCGAGAACGTTAGACAATTGGTGAAAAAGAAACCAAAGGTCGAGACTGGAGAACAGGCGTCCCAGACGTCCATGTCTCCCCCTCCTAACAGGTGTAAATATATCAACATTGGGGCTCGCCAAGACAAGCTGGATCCGTCAGTTGTAGGAAATTACCTCCAGCGATTGCCCTTACAGCTACGTCAGTCCACAAATATTGGACTTCTTCCTTTGGGAAGGCGGCAGACACCGCGGAAGTGACGTAGTTGATAAAGTTGGCTGAAATGTACACCTCCCGCAGCCATGTTTTAAACTGTGAGTTGTACAAAATACTGGATATGAAGGTTGACGAAATACATTCCATCATTGGTGAAGATGAAGATGCCGAAGCGATGCGGGCCGAAATCAAACGTCTTCGGGCACGACTCGCATTCTCTGAAGACGCACGGACTTGTGCCATGTACGACGTTATGAAGGCCCAGACAATCCAGAAGGCGTGTGTCGTTGCCCAGAAGAAGGCCGAGTCACAGCTGAAGTCTTGCCAAAGTATGGTTCAGGCCAAAAATAAAGAACTGACCGAAGTTTTGAACGAGTTAACGAAGGCTAAGGACTTGCTAGCCAAACTAGGGGTCCCCAGTTACGTCGAGACGTAGAGGCGATACCTCCTGATTATGCTGTTGTAAAGTTCTATGATGTAATTAACTCATGAATTACTAGTGGAAGTTTTTATTATTGTTCCAAATCGTGGCTGCATGTTTGCGCGTTTAATGTTTTACCCAGCGAGTCAATAGAGTTGGCCGCGAACCGTACTCTCTCGCTGTCGAATTGATTGTACTCGTCTAATTACGCGTAAAATGTTTACCCAGCGAGTTGATAGAGTTGGCTACGAACCACACTCTCTCGCTACCGAATTGGTTGCACTTGTCTAATTACGCATTAAATGTTTACCCAGCGAGTTGATAGAGTTGACCGTGAACCACACTCCCTCGCTGCCGAATTGATTGTACTCGTCTAATTACGCATTAAATATTTACCCAGCGAGTTGATAGAGTTGGCCGCGAACCACACTCCATCGCTGCTGAATTGATTGCACTTGTCTAATTACACGTTAAATATTTACCCAGCGAGTTGATAGAGTTGGCCGCGAACTACACTCCCTCGCTGCTAAATTGATTGCACTTGTCTAATTACGCGTTAAATATTTACCCAACGAATTGATAGAGTTGGCCGCGAACCACACTCCATCGCTGCCGAATTGATTGCACTAGTACTTTTTGCAAAAGGAACACTTCGGATTCATAAACGATGGATTTTATTAGAAGGCGCAGAGTTTCGGGGCGCCAGACAGAAAATTGTAAAAAGATCCAAACAATACAAAAATGAAACTACTGGTGATACGGCCTCAGGTGGGCTCCGAGTGTACGGTCGTTACTACTGGGGTGATATCCTCACGTTTGGTAGCCTTTCGCAATGCGTTTATGTAGCATGCCCTTGCCTCTGTCTGATTACCGCAGATTTTGGCCACCCCTCCGAGCGTTGGGAATTTCATCGCTGGATGGTGTATGGACGTAACCGCCTGTAAATCCTTTAGAGTGGGCCTCCCAAGGACCCCATGATAGGCGGAGCGTGTGTCCACTATCAAAAATTCCATGAACTTCCGGAGGTGGCGCGGAGGTTCTCCGAAGTCTACCGCCAGAGTGATCTTTCCTTGTGGGACGAGGCTATCTCCTGTGAAACCAAATAGCGGATCTGAGATGGGCGTCAATTCATGATCCACGTCCATTTGGTCGAAGGCACTGCCAAACAGAATGTTCACGGCGCTCCCGTCATCGACCAACATCCGACCCAGGCCGTTTCTGGCAACAACGGCGCGGACTACTAGGACATCGCAATGTGGGTAATGTATGCCAGACTCGTCCTCGTGAGTGAATTAGATTGGTGGCACTTTTGGTCGATGCCCGTGGACCTGCCAACTCTCCAGGGGTTCTTCCTTTGCTGCCTTCGCGTAGTTGCGTCGCGAGTTCATTGTGTGCCCTCCAACATAGGGCCCTCCAATGATGGTGTTTATCTCTCGGACAGGGAGGGCTCCTTGGGGCCCCTCTGCCCTCAGCTGGACCCTATCTCCATCATCCCTTCTTTCATCACGGCGAGGTCCATCGTTCTGGCACCGAGGAGGAGGTCTTCACCCTTACGTGGGCGGTCCTCGACGTTCTCGCGCCTGTTGATCCCCCTCACCTTGCCCGTGGTTTCTGTGATTGATTAACTCCCTTATATCTGGGCAGTCTTCAGTGTTATTCACCTTGGTTCTATGTATACGGCAGAACTTGGGTGGGGTTACAGCTGGTAGGGGGCTGCTACTAGTGCTCTGGGACGTGGCGCAGGGACTACCTCTGTCTGATTGAACCTCCTGTAGTGGTTGTTGGCCAGTTCTAGGGAACACCTCATCTGAAAACGAGATAACTGAAGCTCCAGAGAGCGATGTCCTTCTCTCCTGTAGCGGTCCCCTCTCTCCCTTTCGGCCCTCTCTCTGTTCTCGATCGTCTCTTCTGATTAGATTTCGCGCTAGATCATGTCCACCAACTGGCTGTAGACTTTTGGTTGGCTATTTTGTACATCCCTCCAAAAGGGAGTTCGCATGTGTAGTCCAGTTATCAGTACATCCAAGGCCTTCTCGTCAGTCACCGTTTCGATCTTGTTGATAACGTTGCTGAATCTCTTGAAATAGCTATTGCCGGTCTCTCCTTCCTTTTGTCGGATGTCGTTGAGTTGGGCGATATCAGCAATCATTGTCCGATTGCCAATGAAGGCGTTGACGAACTCTCTTTTAAGCTGTGGCCAGCTTCAGATACTCCCTGGCTTCAACTTATTGTACCACCTCTTTGCGTCGGCAGCGAGTGTGGTATAGAAATTCTGACACTTCACCGCGGGGGATTGGCCCTGGAGCTTCGTCTTGTAGGTGTTTATGTGGTCCGTGAGATCACCTCTTCCGTTATACTTGTCCATGAGAGGCATTCGGAAGTTTGTGGGCACATCCATTGCCTTCATGTAGTTGGTAAACGGGAAGTTCTCGTCATCATCGTCCTTGTAACACTCCAGCCTTTCCTTTTCCTCCTCGAACTTTTCGTGACTCTTCGGGTCCTTCCTCTTTTCTATACGAGCCTCACTGTATTCACTGCGCCTGCTGTGTGTGGGCAGGAGGGGTGCAATCGAGGACCCTATTCCCAACCTGTCAAACACGCTATCTGCAGGAACGGGGTGGCTCTCTCGTACAGGGAAAGGTCTCCATCTCTGGCCATCCTGTGAGGGCCTCGGGGCGGGGTTACGAGGGTTCCGGCCGTTAGAGACGGGTGGTTCCTCTCAGGAACAACGGCTGTCCAGTGAACCAGATGGTGAAGGGCTCCTCCAGGCACGGCTGTGCTTGGGTCCATGCTGGAGGGATTGATTCTCCAACAGTTCAAGCGCGGCCTTCATCTGGGTGTTATCCATCTTTAGGTCTTGGTTCTCCTGTTCTACCGTCCGTTTCTATTGCTGTCTTCTCTTTTTACGACATGTCACGTTCTGCAGATCCTGAACACTCTCCTGTCGCAGGTTAGTGTGGTGGGACTCCACTTCTTCTTCTGTGGAATGTTCAGATGCCATGCTCTTTCAGGTAGAAAATATGTTTTTACCACAAGCTATTGGTCGTGTAACGTTTTTCGATTCCTACAGACGGCGCCAATCTGTTGACGTCGGAACCTGCAACGTCTACGTGTCAACAGATCTCTAGTCACTCATTTACCAACTCGTATGTTACCTACACACTAGGACAATCGTTAGACACCAAGATCTCTGGAGAAAAAGGGCTCGACGATTGTTGGCACTCCGACGATCAAGTCAACTACCGGTATATAGATGATACACGGGGCGTAGAAATAATAGAGTGTGGGAGAGACAAGCAGGCAGAGATTTGAACAGAGTTTAAGGTGGGATTCTTAAGCATGAAAGAGTGCGTACCTTGGAACAACCAGAGACGTTGTATTTATAGCGCAAGAGTTCTAATTGATTTAGGAGACAAATCAATTTGATACTCAATCGAATCATCCTTCCTTATGTGATAAAGATCCTTCCTTACCCATGCAATCTCCGAGATTATCTTCCTTCTTTGAGTTTATCACGTTGCATGATTTTAGGAAATTATGATTCAGTTTCCTTGTGAGGATTCGTGCGCCAAATCAACGCGATCTTTCCTTAATTACTTCTCTGGTCATTCCGGCATATCGAACTGCTTGCTGGTTACGAATGATACGAAACCTGACGAGGCCCTATAGATCGCACGTGAGTGTCGGAGCCCTCTACGAGCCCTGTGGATTTCTGGCTGCCAAAGGCCAAGGCGTACGATGGGCCTTCGGGCGCTTTATCAGAACTTCTGAGGCCCTAGCAAGGCCCAGTTGGGGTTCTTGATGGACCTAGGATGGGGCCCTTGCTGGGCTTAGATGGGGCCCTTGCTGACATGGAAGCCATATCATAATCGTGTGGTAACAATAGGCGTGGGAGTTTGAAGAAGTTTTTTTTGTGGCGAGAGCGTCAGATTCTGTGGTGGGCCCTCTCCTTGACTGAGATTGTTCAGTTGAGGTCTTTGCAGATGTCTGCTTGAATAATTCAGAATAGTACAGTTCTCCAAGCCCAAATCCTATTTATTCATAACTGGTGAAGGCTTTGATTGGTTGTATTCAGGTGGCGTGTCTGGGGTAGATGTGATTATGGCCAAGCCGTCAATCAGCATTGTCAGGTAAGAAATGATGAAATGAGATAGAGATGACAATGGTCCGAGCCAGGTCGGCTTAACCCGTGGCACAATGGGGTCCGGCTCGGCCCTTGTAACGGGTCGAGTTCGGCCCGTGAATATACAGGCCGAACCTCAGCTCAGTTCGTCACCAAAACATTGATCCGGACCGGTGCGTGGTCCACGGGCCAGTCCGTGGACCGGCCAGTGGTCCGCGAGCCACGGGTCGGTCCGCGGACCCACGTGAAATCATGATTTTTATTTTTTTTAAGTTTAAAAAAAATAAGAAATAAGTCAAGAAAAAATTTTAAATTCAAACCCTCCTCCTTTTTCTGGCTTGGGACTGGCTACTATTAGCGTATGCAGAGTTAAAATTGTACACGAACAAGTTGTTACGTGTACAATGTTTTGTAAACTTAAATATCAAAACTTAAAAGTTAAAATAAATAAAAATAGAATGAATTTATACAAAATAATAAATATACTTACATTTTACTTACGTATTGAGTTTGTCCATTTCTTCGGCCAATATCAGGCTTACTTTATCTTGGATTCGAAGTTATGTATCCTCTCAATCTTTCAAACACATTAAATTCTCTAATATATCTGGTTTAAGTCTTGATTTCAAATCATTAGGAACCCTACCACCTATACCAAAAGCAGACTCCGATGTTACAGTTGATATCGAAGGTGTTAGTAGATCACGTGCTATAATAGAAATAATTGGGAATTGACGCTCCTTTGTCTCCATCACCTAAGTATATCAAAAGTATTCATCTCGTCTTCATCTAACAAATTAAGCATGTCGTGACCAAAATATCTAGCTAACTCTAACGGTATATCTCTAATATTAGTTTCAATATTTGTGGCATGAGAAAGCGAAGAAGAAGAAGAAGAAGAACTAGGATTTTGAGTTCCCTTATAAATAAAGAAACTCCAATAATCATTAGGATTAGAGTTATTTGAAGAAGAAGAAGGGTTTGACGCAGGAGGTCTTCTAACGTTCCTATCGATTTTTTCTGCATAAAATTCATACATTTCACATAATATTTTTTTTCTAAATTACCGTAAGTTAATGGATTACCGTAACTCAAATTATTAAAAATTTCAGAAATAGTATGTTTAGTACCTTGTAAATTTACTCTGGGGTCCATAATTGAGGCTAACGGGAACTACATAGGCATATCTTCCCAATATTTTCTAAACTTCATTTCCATTGTTTCAACAATATCAGAAAAAATTGCATTTGTCTTATATCTATTAAAATTATTTGCAATAAAATAAAAATAATTTAAAACTAATGGACTAGTAGGGTAGTATACACCACCACATGCATTTGTGGCGTCGTAAAATCCTTTTAAAAATTTTCGAACATGAAATACAATTTGCCAATCATGTGGTTGTAAATTGTGTTTGGACCGTGTAAATGTCGGCCATTATAATAAGCAGTTACACAATGTTCATAACCTTCACATGATTCAAGCATTAAATAAGTAGAGTTCCACATATTATGTATGTCTGTACATATGGTTAAGATGGCTCGTTCCACCACCCTTTTGCCATGCAAACTGCCTTAAAAATTAGTTGCCCATCTGCAGATGTACCGGTCTGCACTCTATTGAAATGATCCCAACACCGAGCATTTTGTTTTGCGACTCTTCGTTTAGTAGTCGATTGAGTAGTGTTCGTCGTTTCTAACTCTTCGTCAATATTATCTAAATCGAAAATTGGACCAGTGTTCCCAACTCCAAAATCATCACCAAATTCTAGAATTGGAATATTACTTAAACCACTAAAATCATCTTGAATTTGGTTTTAGACAGACTCGGCACTTCCTTGAAAATTGTATTGATCCATGAATAATTGTAGATAATAGAAATGTATAAATTGGAATGTAGGGATGTAGAAGATAAGAAGAATAAGATTATAAATCTAGAAATTCAACAATAAATTGCACAACATAATTTTTTTGGAAAATAGAAGTATGAATGTAAGATTGTAAGTTGAGACTTGAGAGATTTGTGAAGAGAATAGAGCTAATTTATGGGGTATTTATAGGGGGAAAAAAATAGCCGTTTGTAAAAAAAAAAATTAATTGGGGACCAAATTGCAACGGTCATATTTCTGACCATTGCATTTTGCAACAATTGGTCCCCTTTGGTCCCTACCAAATGGACCACGGACTATGGGCCTCGTCCGTGGACCAGGCCCGTGCGGACCAATCCACGGGCCGAGCCTGGCTAGGCCTGTGAAATATTTGACCGCCTGATTTGGGACCGGGCTCGGGTCGGCCCGGGTCTGTCTTTTTACGGGCCTGACCACCGGGTCGACGGGCGGTCCAGTCCGTTTGCCATCTCAAAAATGAGACGTCAATGTCATCATTGCTTCAGGCGCGTGGTGGACCTTTGGGGGCACACGTGGCGTGCATCACTTCTTTTCATTAAATGCTTAGGGTTTTGATTCCCGCCTTTTTGCCCTGCCTTTGACACGTGCATGCTAAACGGATGATTGAGATTTCATCTTTTGAATTCGACGGTGGGAGATTGTTAGGAGTTCATTTATATAAACTGCTGTTTACTTCTACTTTGTTTTCTTTTACTTCTACGGCTTTCTTGAAACCGATTAAGCGTTCTAGCAAAAACTAAGGAAGTTCAAGGGATTTCAGTGAAAACCAAAGAAGTTCAAGGGATTTTGGGGACTAAGGAGTTCAACTGTGTTTTTGAGGTAAATATTATAGAGATTGCTGTGTTTCATTTCGTGTATTGCCTTTGTGGTTTCTCAGTTTCTTGGTTTGGACGCTGTTTCTGCCATATTTTTTGGCGATTGCGGAGATATCTTCTTTTCAAATCAAGAAAAATAAAGTAATGTCTTCTAAACACGATGATTCTCAGAATCAATCAACCGCTGGGACAGATCCCAACATTATGGGTGAAGCTTCATCTTCATCTTCGTCTTCACCTTTTGTCGAGGGGCAAGAATAAGCTGATCAGGGACCTACTATCGCTTGTCCCCCCCAGCGTCCACGAATGGAAAAGAAAAAAACCCAAATGTGTTGCCAAAGGCGAAGGCAAGGAAGAGACAACGTGGTGCTGGGGTCCATGAAATGATGGGGTCGCTAGACAAAATGGATATCCCTACTGCCCAGTGATTTGATGAGGAGTTAAAACGTTCAGCTACTGAGGCTTCTATGGTTCGCTCGAAGGTTTGGGAGGTTGACTTGGAAAATATCAGGATGTTTTATGATGTCCCAGCTTCGATGGTGCTCAGGACCCCCGGTCTCAAAGAGTAGGCTGATGACCTACCTGTCCATGCATCTTTTTTTTCTCGAGGTTTTACGAGACTAGAATCTGGCTCCATATCAGATAACACCGAATGGTTAGGGCTAGATGGTAGCAACCTTCTTGTTGTGGAGAGTTGCCAAGGCTGGTGGAGATTTATCCTTGAGAGAATTTAAGTCAATCTACCGGCCTTGCCAATCCGCTGGTTGGTTCAACATATCCCCTCGACTGGGCCAGATATGGAGGACGGCGACTGACAGCCCTAACAAAGTACACAATTAGAATGAGAGGTTCTTCTTTGCCGGAAGGGACTGGAAATTTTTATCGGAAGATCCCCTCTCAAATGTGTCCATCCCTCGTCAATTTGGAGAACTTGGTATATTTTACAGTCTTGCGTGATTTATGATCGCCGTCCCTGACTTAATGCTTCGTTTATCTTTGCAGATTGTGGGAAGCCGCCCATTCCAAAGAGATACCAAGGAGTTAGAGGTCCAAGTGAGAGAAGGTTTGCGCATTCAACAACGAATTTTGGAGCCTCAGCAACTTGCTCAAGGATCACAAATTACTGATTCGTTTTGGACTAATGGGTTAATCGTATAAGAGTCGCGTTAATAGTTATCCTTAACATTTTGAGTCTTTACGATTGTTGCAGCAACACTCAAATTCAAGAGTATCCCCCATTTTCGCTTTGTCCAGGGTACGGGCGGGTCAAGTTCCCTGGTTGGCCACCTTTGCAAGAGGTGCCTTCGTCGTAAAAAGTGTAGGACACAGTACCGCTAAGGACGATACACCATTTGGTCCCTGCAACCCAAGTTCTGGATCAAATTGTTCTTCATCCGCATATGCCTCCACATCTACTTCCACCTCCACCTCCACCTCCACCTCCACCTCCACCTCCGACCCCTATGTCCCCAAAAGACAAGGAGAAAGGAGATTGCAGAGAGTATGGATGAGGCCACTGGCCAGAAGAAGAAGGTTCCCGTAGCTGGGGATGGACTTATGAAGGATGCCTGCAAGGCCATGTGGGTTGAGAAAAGTCGTTGGGCTCCGTCGAATCCTACTGAAGTGGTTGGAGATGCTAGGAATACTTCCTCGTCAACCGGCCGAGTGGGTCACGTGCAAATCATCTCATGTTGCGAAAAGTTAGATCCTAATGTGATGGAGTTGTTCCCCACTTCTCCTGCTATAATGGCGGTGAACGTCTACAAGTACTAAACCCAAACATGGGAGAAAGCCACTAAAGAGGCTTCTATAGGTGAACTCCTTCAGCTAGCAGAGATGAATTTAGTCTGTGGGCTGGTTTTGAGCAATGAGGTCCACAGCACCCTTGTAGTCTTTGATGGAAAATTCAGTAAGGAAGAGGCCAAGTCGAAGAAATTATCCAAAGATTAGAAGGCGATGAGCCTTGAGAAAACTCAGCTGGAGTCGGATAAGAGGGCTCTTCAATTCAAGTTGGATATGGTGGTGGCCAAGGAGGCTGATACGAAAACTAGGTATGAGATTGAGTTGAAGGCCATGAATGAGACTTTGAAGCATGCTTAGGACCAGAAAAGGGATGCTGAAGCCTCCTAAAAATGTGTTGAGACTACCTAGAAAGAAGCCGAGGATAAGGCTTTCGTAGCTGAAACCGTTGTTGCCACTGCCAATAGCAACTTTGAGGCCATGGTTACTATAAACAGTTGGCCAGATCCAGAGAAGAGGTCAAGACAGAGCGTGCCGATGTTGAGGCGAGTGCAGTTATGGCATACAATGAGGGATTTGAAAACATGCCTGAGTACATGGAGCTCACCAATCACTTTATGACAGCAGACATGGAGCAACTAGTTGAAAGGATTGGAGAGACCCATCCAAAGTGTGATATTTCATTTCTGAGGTATGCTCCCGACGACCTTTCTGCCCCAGATGGTCCTGTGGATGCCTCCGTTCCTTCTATTTCCGAACCTTAATATGGGGGAGAAGCCCAGATTACTCATTCCATTATAGTTGAAGGCCTGCACTGTGCTGACCCTAAAGAGGCAGCGGGGCAGTAGGACTTGTAAATTTTTGTTCTGTGCTTTTGTATTCGCTCCAACATTAGCAACGAAATTTATTTTCTATTGTCTCTTGCGTAAAATTTCCTTTGTGTATTGTGAGCAATGGAAACATGTAATCAGTAGAGTTCCTTACTTGTGACGAGGCCTTGTTTTCGAGGATGACATCCTTTGATAAGAGTATAAATTATGCAGTTTTCTTTTTTTGTTGGACACGAAAAGTTGGGACTGAAATTGAAAAGTTATTCCTCCATGCATTAATAGCGCAGCCTTTTTGTGGAATTTGGTGGGTCAACACAATTGATTTCTAGGCAATTGGATGGGCACGCGTGGCACATGGTGTTCCAGATGCCCATTAAATAGCCATCTATTAATAGCTTAATGTTTTGTGTGTTCCCGTGCATTCATGTCTTGTGTTTCCTATGCAGCCCCTATATAAACACTAAGGGTCTTTTATTTTATTTTTCATACATCCATAACTTCTGTGAATCTACTTAATTCATCCCAATGGTTGTAACGTCTCCCGATGAAAGAAGCAAAGAAAGTTTCCATGTAGCTTGCCCAATCAGTTCCTGTGTTCAACTTAAGTATCTCGTAAAGGAATAAATCAAAAATCAATGCTTAGACTACCAAATATGTCCATACAAGTGTCCCAGTTGCACTTCGGACCAGTGGGGTGATTTGGATACCGTTGAAGAAGTTGGGCTTAGCAGCCAGCCTTAGCGAGAAGTTCTCAAATGGTACCTCCACAATGGACATCGATGATAAATGTTTCGATGATCCTGATTTAGATGACGAGGTTGAAAAGCCACCTACCAAAAGTGTCAACGGTATTTTTTGAGCAGTATGGCCTAATTAGTCACCAAATCAACTCATATGATATCATCACAGTGATATCATATTTGGGAGACTCCCTATTATGGTGAAGTCAGACTTGTGTTACTGACGAAGCTCACGCAGTCCTGAAGACTAAAGGTTAATTATGTAGGCTATGGACCCCTTCTTGAGCAGACCCTAAAGAGGCGGTGGGGTAGTATGATGATGTTTACATTCATTTCCTTTCACTTTGTAATCTGGACTTTGATAAATAAACAAAAATAATTGATTTGCTTATCCTTGTCTATTCTATTATCGGGGTTGAAACGAATTACTTGAGTTGTAGTTAACACGTTCACCTGTCGAAGCCTAGGAGATATTTTCATGAATCCTACCAGTGCTTTCTATTTGGAGAGCCTTCGCGAACTGTGTGAGGCTTTTTGGTTAAAGTACATTTGTCGTCGATACGAAGATCTTTGATCAAGACATCTTCGCAAGATAAGCGAGGCTACCTGATCAGGATGCCTTCGCGAGATAAGCAAGGCTCATTGATCATGATGCCTTTACAAACATATCCGCGCGTGATGTAGGCTAGATGACATCATCATTACGCTAAAGAGGTGCAAGTCCCGAGGCGCAATTAAGTCATGCAACCTTTACGCTTTTCTATGGTTTTCTAGAGTGCATCTCTTCTACACGTGTTCATTATCTGGCAGTTTGTATTCTGGGATCCGCATTAATAGCTGGGATCAAATGTTTCACCTATATATATTTCCACAACTTTTTCATCATTTCTCTTCACATCTTTCTCTTTCCCATAATTTCAGAATTCAACCCCTATCATCTATGGTTGGTTATTACTTTTCCAAAATTCCAGTGTTTAAAATAACTGGTGCAGGGATTGTATGTGGGAAAGAGACTCTTCCTCCATAACTTCCAGTACCAGGTATGGCGCCCGTTTCGGTGGCTACTATCCCGTTGAAGCTGGAAGCAGCTTAGAGTGTTTCATCCTCTCTCCCTCCTGAACAATCCCTACTTTCGTCGAAAAATGTCTGACGACAGGACAAAGAAAAAGGGATTGTCAACAATGAAGGTGAGAAAGTTGTGCCAAAAAGGGCCATGGAAGATGAAGATGACGAGGTGGATTCCAGGAGGGTCAAGCGAGGTCAAATGACTCCTCCTCAGGAAAAAAAAGAATCAACTTCACCCCCTCAAGGTGCGACGCGGACCTCCGTTCCTGCTCCTTATAGCTGGGCCGAACGCATCAATATTGGGTCTCGCTAGGATAAATTGGACCCAACTATTTTGGAGAAGTTACCAGCTCCGTCTGCTATGACATCAGCTTCTGTTCATAAATATTGGACTTCTACTTAGACAAAGGTAGCGGATAATGCGGACCTATCAAAGATGATAAAAATAGCAGAGATGAGCACCGATCGGAGTCATGTACTCAATTGTGAATTATACAAGGTTTCGGCAATGAAAATTAACGAACTGCGCTCCACGGCCACGGGTACAAAGGACGTTGATAAGTTGCATTCGGAGAACAAGATCCTTCGTTCGAGGCTTGCCATTTTCGATGATGCCAGGGCACAAGTCGAGTTTAAGATAATCAAATCCAAAATGATCCAAAGATTTTCTGTCAATGCTTGGAAGCAAGCTGAGTTGAAACTCAAAGTACGCGAAGATATGGCATATGCTAAACACAATGAGTTGACGGTGGCCTTGGCAGAGCTTTCAAATGACAAAGAGTTATTTGCCAAATTAGGGGCATCTGGTTATACCGAATCCAAAGGGTCGGTAGAGATGTAGGAATCATAGCCTCTTGTAATATTTGTTTACTTTGCTTTCATCAAACTAAAAAAAATGTCAATGTTTCACATCATTTGTGACGAATGTAGTAATTCAATGCCTTTCTCTTGTTGTTTGAATGTGTGCACGTTGAATGTTTACCCAGCGAGTTAAAAGAGTTGACCGAAAACCACACTCTCTCGCTACTGTGCTTTCTTTGCTTGTTTGAATACACGTTAAATATTTACCCAACGAGTTAAAAGAGTTGGCCACGAACTACACTCCCTCGCTGCCGTGCTTTCTTTACTTGTTTGAATACGCGTTAAATATTTACCTAGCAAGTTAAAAGAGTTGGCTGCGAACCACACTCCCTCGCTTTCGTGCTTTCTTTACTTGTTTGAATACGTATTAAATATTTATCCAGCGAATTAAAAGAGTTGGCCGCGAACTACACTCCATCACTTCCGTACTTTCTTTACTTGTTTGAATACACATTAAATGTTTACACAGCGAGTTAAAAGAGTTGGCCGCGAATCATACTTCTTCGCTTTCGTACTTTCTTTACTTTTTGTAATACGCATTAAATGTTAACCCAGCGAGTTAAAAGAGTTGACCGCGAACCAAATTTCCTCTCTGCCGTGCTTTTTTTACTTGCATAACTGAGATGGAAGTATGGTAACTCGAAAATTACTAAACTTTATTGAAATAATGCAGCGGCTGAACAAAGTCAAAAGGGACACTGATATGCGACTTAGAGGTGATGAAAAAATGAAATAAAAACTACTGGTAGTACGGACGAACATGAGTGATGTTCCAGGGGTGCTTTGTCTCTTTTCCATCTGAATTTTCTAATCTGTAGGTCCCAGGTCGAACCTTATTGATGATCTTGTAGGGTCTTTCCCAAGTGGGTCCGAGGGTTTCGACTCCCACTTCTCTATTAGCTAGAAAAACTTTTTTGAAAACGAAATCGTTGATGTGGAAAGCTCTGTTCCTAACTTCAGAGTTATAGTATCGGACCATCTTCATCTGATAAACCGCTAGGCGAAGTTGCAAGTTGGCATGCCTTTTTTCTTGTAAGTCAATGTTTGCCTTATGTAGATCCTCATTGGTCGCCTTGTTGAAATGTATGCGCCTTGGGAAGGCTATTCTCACCTCGATGGGAATCATTGTTTCTGTCCCATATGCCATGGCAAAAAGAGTTTTGCCAGTTGCCATCCGAGATGTAGTTCGATATGACCATAAGGTCTCGGGTAGTTCTTCGATCCATCCCCCTTTAGCGGATTCCAACTTTCTCTTTAGGGTGTGCTTTATAATCTTGTTGACAGCTTCTATTTAGCCGTTGAACTGGGAGTAGTAGGGGTGGAGAAGTCCCTCATAATACCGAGCTCATCACAGTTCGAGTTAAATTTCTTTCTAGCAAACTGCGTACCGTTGTTAGACATAAGGAAATGGAGTATCCCAAAACGACAAACGATGTTTTTCCAAACAAACTTCTACATGTTTTTCTTTGTGATTTTAGCCAAGGGCTCAGCCTCATACCACTTGGTGAAATAGTCAACCGTTACAACCGCAAATTTGACCCCACTCCTTCCGGTCGAGAGAGGACCTATGAAATCGACCATCCATTTGGCAAAAGGCCAGGGACTGGTGATGGGGGTGAGGTTCTGAGCCGGGAGCTTTAGCACAACGGTGAATCTTTGGCACTTGTCGCATTTCTTCGCATAAGCATGCGAGTCCTTCTTCATTGTCGGCCAGTGGTATCCTTATTTCAGAGCTTTATGTGCTAGGGCCATTCTACTTGAGTGATTACCGCAAATTTTTTCATGTATTTCATTCATTACATAATCGTCCTCATCTTTAGTAATGCAGCGCAGGGTGGGTGGTTGAGACCTCTCTTGTACAAGATCCCATCTTGTAAGACGAACTTTGCTGCCATCCTATGAAGCTTCTTGGCTTCGTCCCTATTGTCCGGCAAAACTTGGTTGGTTAAGTACGCGATGATCTCTTCCATCCACTTGGAGAATTCGATGACCATCATGATGTTATTTGATAGAGCCTCGTCAATGGATGGCCGGCTAAGCTTTTCAACTGGGATGGCTCTCATCAAGTCAGAGTCTATGCTACTTGCCAATTTGGAAAGACCATCGGCATAACCATTCTCAATCCTGAAATCTAGAGTAACTCAAATTCCTCGAAGTGGGATAGAAGATCTTTAGCCTTCTTTAAATAGGCCACCATAGATTGTTCGCGTATTGTGAAAGTTCTATTGACTTGGTTAACTACTAGCTGCGAGTCATTATAGATATGGATTTTCCTTGCCTTCATCTCTTGTGCGAGCCTCAAGCCTGCTAGAAGAGCCTCGTATTCGGTGGCATTATTTGAGGCTTTGAACTCCAAGCGAAGCATATAATTGAGATTATGGTCGTCGGGGCTAATCAACAGAATCCTGGCTCCAGCTCCAACATCAACATCGCCTGAAGATCCATCAACATACAATTTCTATGTTGGTACCTCTTGAGGCTTAGGTTTGAGCAAACATTCTGGGATATAGGCGAATTCGGCAATAAAATCTGCTAAAGCTTGTCCCTTTATGGAGAGTCTCAGCTTGTAGAAGATGTCGAATTGGCTAAGCTCGATCGACTAATTCATCAGTCTTCCAGAGATATCTGGCTTCTGGAGAATCTGTCTTAGAGAAAGATTCGTCAAGACATCGATACTGTGTGACTGGAAGTATAGTTGGAGCTTTCTAGATGCAATTATCAAAGACAATGCGAGCTTCTCCATATCTGGGTACCTCGTTTCTGCGTCTTGCAATGCCTTACTTACATAATAGACGAGGAGTTGTGTTGGGCCTTCCTCGTTAATTAGTAATGGGCTTACTGCCTTTTCAGATACCGCGAGGCAGATGAGCAACATTTTTCTGTTCTTTGGCTTAGACAACAGTAGGACTTTCCTGAGAAGGGTCTTGAGTTCTCAGAAGGCATTCTCGCACTTCTCAGTCCATTCAAACTGCTTCATTCTTTTGATGGTCTGGAAGAAGGGTTGGCAACGGTCTATTGCCTTTGATATGAATCGGTTCAAGGCCGCCAAGCTTTCTGCTTCCTTCTTTTGAGAATGGCGATCGCATATCGACGAGTGCTTTGATCTTTTCGGGGTTAGCTTCTATCCCGCATTGATTCACCATGTAGCCCAAGAATTTTTCTGATGCAACCCTGAAGGCGCATTAAAGGGGGTTGAACTTCATGCGGTATTTGCGGAGAATCCCGAATATCTCTCTCAAGTGTCCAATGTGGTCTTCGGCATTCACGTTCTTCACGAGCATGTCATCAATGTAGACCTCCATTATGTTTCCAATATGTTCCAAAAACATGTGGTTTACTAACCGCTGATACGTAGCTCTGGCATTCTTTAGATCAAATGGTATCATTTTGTAGCAGTACAATCCTCGATCTGTAATGAATGAAGTGTGTTTTTCATCTCTCGCGAACATTAAGATCTGATTGTAACTGGAATAGGCATCCATAAAGCTAAGTAGCTTATGGCCAGTAGTCGCATCAACCAGTTGGACAATGCGTGGTAGTGAAAAGCTGTCTTTGGGGCATGCCTAGTTCAAGTCAGAGAAATCTATACATACCCTCCACTTTTGTTATTTTTCTTTACCAGCATGGGGTTGGATACCCATTGGGGATAGACTACTTCTCTGATGAACCCATTAGCCAGCAGCTTGTCGAATTTTTCTTTCAAGGCTCTATACCTCTCAATCCTTAGAGGCATTCTTTTCTGTATCTTGGGACGTACTTTGGGATCCACTTTCAAAGCGTGGCAAGCCACGGACGGATCTATGCCCACCATGTCTCTGTGCTTCCACGCAAAGACATCGATGTTTTTTCGTAAGAACTGTTTCATCTATTTCTTCATTTCTTCTTCCAATCTCTGCCCTAGCCGCAATATCTAGAAAAGATCTGAAGGGTTTACTGGAAATGCCTCCAACTCTTTTGCTGATGAGCCAAGTGAATCCGAGCCTATAATCTGAGAGTCCAGGCCCTTGTCTAGTACCATATCTTCCTCAATCTTTTCGGGGTTGATATCCATCTGCTTTGTTTGTATTGTCATCACCGCATAGAGGGAGGTATTCGTACTTTAATGCCTTTTTGAGCATGTTCATATAGCATGGCATTGCCTCTATCTGGTTACCACGAACATTGGCGACCCCACTTGGCGTTGAGAACTTCATTGCCAAGTGATGGATGGAGGTGACCGCCTGCAGGTCCTTGAGCGCAGGCCTATCGAGGACTCCATGATAGGCAGAGCGAGTATCGACCACCATGAACTCCATGAGTTTTCTTAGATGAGATGGCGGCTTTTTGAAGTCCACTGCGAAGGTGATTCTCTATCGGGAGACGAGGCTATCTCCTGTGAAATCGAATAATAGTTCTAAAATGGCTGTCAGTTCGTGATCTACATCCATTTGGTCGAAGGCGCTGCCAAATAAGATATTCACGGTGCTGCCATCATTTACTAACATTCGTCACAACCCATTTCTGGCTACAACGGTGTGGACTACTAGGGCATTGTAATGTAGGTAATGGGTACCAGCCTCTTCTTCTTTTGTGAATGTGATCTGTGGGGCCTTGGGCCGGTGCCCGTGAACTTGTCAACTTTCCACCGGTTCTTCTTTTGCTGCCTTCGAGTAGTTTCACTACGAATTCATCATATGCCCTCCAATGTAGGGCCCTCCAATGATTGTGTTGATCTCGCAGACTAGGGGGCTCTTGCAGGTCCTTTCGCCCTTGGTGGATTTATGTTTCTGCCGTTCTCCCATCATTGCGGCAAGGTCCATCGTCCTGGTGTCTTTCCTTGATTGGACGGTCTTCAGGTTGGCTTGTTCCTCTCTCTTTACTGCTGATTCTCTCGGTTGATCAACTCCTATACGTCAGGTCAATCATCTGTATTATGCACCCAGGTCCTGTGTATGCTACAAAACTTGGATAGAGGAACAACTGGCTGGAGAACCACTACGGATGGTTGGAATCGTCTCTGTCTGATTGAATTTTCCATATCGGTTGTTATGTGGTTCGGGAGAACGCTTTCTTCGAAAGCGATTGAAGAGTGACTCAGGAGAACGTCGTCTATCCTTGCGATAGCCATCCCCCATTTCTCTTTCTGTCATTTCTCTATTCTCGATCGTCTCTTCAGACTGGATTTCTCGCTGGATCAAGTCGACCAGCCGAATGTAGGTTTTTGGCTGACTGTTCTGGACATTTCTTTAGAAGGGGGTACGCATGTGAAGCCCGGTCACCAGCGCATGTAGAGCTTTGTCATCAACGACGTTCTCAATTTTTTCCTTATTTGAGTTGATCACGTTGCCTAATCTTTAGGAGATTGAGATTTGATTTCCTTGTGAGAATCTGCGTGCCAATCAAATACAATCCTTCTTTGAATAAACCTCTAGTCGTTCTGAAATATTATAATGCCTGCGGATCCATAACGGATATGGTTTCCAGCGAGGCTTCCAGGGTTAGCCATGAATATCGAGGCCCTTCATGAGCTTCGTTGTATTTGGTTCAAGAGTACTAATGTGTTGCTGGGCCTTTAAACGTATTCGCGAGGCCCTGGCAAAGTACATGAGGCATTTACAGATTCGAGAGGTTCTCGCTGGGCTTATGAGACATTTGCGAGGCCTAACATGGACTTCATTGGGCCTTTATGGGACTTTTGCTGACGTGAAGGCATTACCAAAATCTGGTGGTAACAAATTTATTGACTCATATTGTATAATCTCAACTATTATCAAGTGATTAATTTTTTTTTTCTAATGACCCAAATTAAGTCGCTATAGTTAACACATTGTATATGTCAAAAGAAATATTCTCGACCACCATCATCAACGCTTTATTAAATTGGATAATAAATGAAATAGAAAATTATTAGCACATTAGAAAGGGGTATGAAAAGGAAAACTTTTTATCTCCAAAAAATGTTAAAAAAAAAGAATCTACAAAATAATGTTAAAACTTTCACGGTAAATTACGGCAAATGTTTCCAATTTTTCATTTGTATCATCATCCTTAACCTTTTTTTTTCCCGGATTATTGGGTATCTAGCTTTTGAAAATAGGCATCATTCATTTAAATGGTTGTATTTCATCTATTTTTTTATTAATCAATCCAATTGACTTGTATATCCAAAAATTAAGAAATGTAAAACTATCATTTTAATGTTGTTAGTTAAAATAAAGAAAATAATTGGAAAAGTAAAAAGAAAAAAGAAAAAGAAAAAGTAATCTTCATCTTCCACCAACCTCACACCACCCATCATTGAAACTTTTATTATTTTTTACCTTATTGGTGCTATTTGTGTCAATATAAATGTTTAGAAAACTAGATCGGACAGACCGGTTCAACTCAGAAAATTGTGAACCAGGCAAAAAACTTGTCTGGACTACTAATTTAACCAACTATTAAAAAATTGGACCGGAAACTGGGGTTTGTAGCGGTTAAATCGCGACTCGAGTACGAAATTATTAGCGGTTAAACCGAGTCGAAAATTATTTAGGGCAAAATCACTCATTATGTTATCTTCCTCATTTTTTCTCATCTCTCCAACTAAATTGCACTATTCATCTTCTTCTTCAGCAGTTGTTCCTCATTTCTTCTCTATTTCTCTATGAAAATTCCAGGACTAAAATTCTTCTTCACTTCATTACTTCAACAATTCTTGTGGCTTTATATTCCATTCTCTATTCTTCGATGTGCGCGCACCCATCAGGTGATATTTGGTGTTCCAATTAGAAAGTTTTTGTTGCTGATTTATTTTTATTTTTATGTGTTAATGGTTTATCTATGACATCAATTTTATGGGTTTATGTGTTATGGGTTTGATTTTTCAATGCTTCTCTTTATCTGCTTCATGTTCTTGGCTTCTTACTGCTTCATGTTTTATTGTTTTTTTTTATGTTTTATCTACTTCATATTATTTTCAATAGGAGTAGCCAGTACTTCTATTATCTGCTTCATGCTATTTGTTTGTTCATTTATACAGTCCAATTTGTTGGTTATTATCTTGTTTTTCCCCAATAGCAACTTCTTTGGATCTATTGTCTTTTTTTCCAATCAGCAAGTTTTGAAGCTGATAATGTGAATGAAAAAGTGAAAAAAACATCATTAGTTAGATCAGGATTTGATTGTGTAGGATGAGCACTCCACCATCACCTGAGGGACAATCAATTGCCTCCACCCCTTCTGTTCGTGGAAAGAGTGATCCGACATGGGAGTACTTCACTTCTACTTGTGATAATAATGGTTAAGTTCAGTATAAATGCTTTATTGCAGCAATACCTTTAAGAGTAGGAGTATTAACCAAATAAAATATCACATAGCTGGAATTAAATGTCAAATATCTCAATGTAAGAGAGTTCTTTGATGTTAAGTCTCAAATGAAAAAAAATACTTAGTGAAATATCTCTAAAGAAAAAACAATCAAAAGAGGCTCGTGAAATATACATTTGGTGATGACCCTATGGAAATAGCTGGAGATAATAGGGAGGAAGATGTGGAAGAGATAAGTGTGCCATTACAAAGAAATGAGAAAGCAAAAGGAAAGAAAAAAAACATTGGAAGGAATAGATAACTATTTTGTACCAAGAACTGCTCTAGGTCCTCAACATAGTATTAAGAGTGTTTTAGCTGGTAAAGAAGCAATAAAAAAAGCACATATGGCATGAGTTAGGTGGTTTTATGATGCTTGCATTCTGTTTAATGCTTTGCAATCACTATATTTTCAACTCGCATTATATGCTACTTCTGCAATTGGCCCTAGATATAATGGCCCATCATATGATGATGTTCATATTAATTTGTTAAGAGATTGTAAGAGAGAATGCCAATTACTTGTTAATGGTTATAGAAAAAAATTGACTAGTAGTGGGTGTACGCTAATGACAGATGGATGGAGTGATCAAATGCACATGACTTTGATTAATTTTTAGTGTATTGCTATTCTGGAGATACATTTGTCAAATCTGTTGATGCATCTGATGTTGTTAAAGATGGTTATTCACAGAGGTTGTTGAATGGGTTGGGCCACAAAATGTAGTACATATGGTTATTGATAATGCAATGAACTACGTAGCTATATGGAAGTTGATGCATCAAAAATATGATCACATTTTTTGGTCCCATTGTGATGTACATTGTTTGAATCTTGTTTTGAAGGATATTGGTAGCATGCATCATGTAAACTCCATTGCATTGTGCGCTTCACAAATTATAATATTTGTGTATAATTATAATCACACCATTTTCTTGTCTTGGCTGAGAAAAAGACTCGAATGGAATTTGATTGTACGCCCAGCAACCACTCGTTTTGATACACCTTCATTACATTGAAAAACATTTATGAACACAAGCAAGTACTTCAAAATTTAGTGACAAGTAGACATTTCATAAGCCACAGAATTTCAAGAAGTGCAAAAGGGAAACTTGTAAGCTCTATTATCTTAGATAACAAATGTATATGGTGGTATGGATATAGCAGATAAGACAATCAAGAACATATTTTTGAACAAAGAAAGATTGTACTAGTCTTATAATGACATAATTGATGAAAGATGGGATAAGCATCTTTGCCATGACATACATGTAGCAGCGTACTTTCTTAATCCCATTTTCATTAACGGTGAAGGATTTTGTCAAAACGTAGAAGTCGCGAATGGTCTCTTCAATTTTCTTGAGATCAAAAGTATTTTTTCCGACGAGCAACAATCAATGAGAGAAATATAGATATATCAAGAATGTCAAGAGAGTTTCAGTAGACCATCTGCCTTAAATGCTTGCAAACATTTGTAGCCTGGTAAGCATTAAAAATTTTTGCTATTGTTATTTTATTTTTACATAATAAGATTCTTTAATAGTTTATCTAATATATTGATTCAAGATCACTTTAATGTAATAAGTAGATGAATGGTGGAAACTATTTAGAGCAAGTGCTCTTAATTTGCAAAAGATAGCCATTTGAATATGTAGTTAAACATCATCTGCTTTGAGATGTGAAAGAAAATGGAGTATTTTTTTAGCGTATTCACACCATGAAAATAAATAGATTGGAGAATCAAAGACTAAATGATCTTATAATATTAATTTGCGATTGAACAATAGGTATACTATCTCTTAAATACATTTTATTGTTTCTCAATTGAAGATGTATTAGTTAAATTATTATTTGTTTGTGTAAAGTTTTTTTTTTTACCTTACAAATTTCATCATAAGAAGAAAATTTATGATTCAATTTATTATGGGTGCATTGACAAGACGGACTTTTGGATTGAAGAAGAAACATCGCCTCAAGAACTTGATTATGAAGAATTAGAGGATGCAATTTATGATGACAATGCAACTCCCAATGTTGATTGTCATGTTAATGATGCTTCAACTCAAAGTTACTATATATAATCATCTTATTCGTTCAATTTTACTTTTTCATATACGAGTGATATATATACATATAACTAATTTATTATTTTTCTTAATTTATATGTTTGTTAAATGACAATGAAAATATTGAGGAGATTAATACCCAGGACGTGGATGATCCAGATGTCATTCGCCGTTTTGGTGGTTCAAGTGATATTGAGACGCCACAAAGCTTCAAGCTTATAGATGAGATTGATTCAGATGATAATTCACCATGATTTATTTGTTTCATTTTGCTTTTGTCATACTAGTTGTAATCACTTTGGTTGGTTGTCTTTCATTTATTTCGTTTGTGCTAAATTTATGTTTTGAACTTTGAACTTTGAACATGTATTTTCTACTAATATTGGAAGTGGACATTATGAAAAGTCTATTTGAAGTCAAATTTTGTGAGAATTTTGGATTAATATTTTACTGTTTTAATTGAAACCAGTTCGACCCAATTCGACCTTTTGACCCTTAACCCGTTGCTTTTTTCAGGTCGATGATCGGTCTGATTTTCTAAATATTGGTCAATAAGCATTGAAGGAATGACGCCTCAATAAAGGCCTCTCCATTCAGTTAATTGGGTTATTACCAATAAATTAAAGGATAATTACACTGCTTTGTGGCTGAATTTGAAAATTGTTTATATACTAAAAAATAGGGCTAGACAAAACCCGACACAAACCGGTTGACCCGTCTAAACCGATCCAACCCAACTGCTTTAGGTAAGTTCTTGAATGTGTATGGGTTGGGTTCGGCTTAAGGAGATTGGATTCTGATCGGGTTGGGTCGGGTTACGAGTTGGGTCTAATAAACCCAACCCAACTCAACCCGACCCGACCGTTTAAAAAAAGGAAATAAATGAGAAAAGCCAAAAAGCCAAAAGCCCTAAATCAGAATCTGATTTAACTTTCTCTGTAGCTTCCTTCTCTGCGTCGGTGCTTATCTTCCCTCTCACAGCCTCTCTCATCATTAGTCGCCATTCTAGCCGGCCAACCACCAGTACTTCAGGCTAGTTTACCTCACATTCTTCTATTTTACATCAAAGTTAAATCCGAACCCAACTCTAAAAATTAATTATAAATTGAACAATCAATTCCATCTGTTCATATTATTGACATTTGAGCTCCAAAATCATATATTGTATGTATATATATATATACACACAAAAGAATAAATCACTTAATACATAGAATATAACGACTTGGTGCTAAATGTTTCATTTCTTTCCCCCCAATAATTACTTAATTTTGCTTCAAAGTTAGTTATGCTTTTATTCAACTATTTAACCACGTCGGATTTCGAGATATAAAAACTTCAGTGGGATCAATTAAAGAAGAAATTTTGTGGGATTAGATTTCATATTTCTTTCATATTATTGTGAAAATTTTTATTTGGGCCAAACCGACCCAAACTTAGTTAGATTGGGTTGGGTTAGATCGGGTTCCAACCCATTGGTGGGTTTGGTTAGTTTGAATTCTAAACAAATCGACAGTTTTGGGTTGGGTTTGGGTTGAGCCAAAAACCAACCCAAACCAATCCAACCACGCCCACCTCTACTAAAAAATAATTTAAAAATACACATGAAAAATAATATAATTGAAAAAATACTGAAAATTTAATAAGAGTGACATTTCAGGACTCTAACCTTACCATTTAAATCTTGAATGTTTCATTTTCTTGTTATCCAAAAATATCTACAATAATTCAAATTCAAATTTCAAAAGATTCTCTATCTAGCATTTGTTATCATAGTTAGTTTCAAAAAAGCTTCATCACCGATCATTGCTATTTAAATTTTATCATTGGGATTCAAGATTCATGTGTTTGAATCAAATGGTGAAGACACAATGAACATTAACAAAATTGATTGAATTGCTGATTTCTGAAAATAAAAGAAAAGGTATGTTGGTGATTAATTTTTTTTTTGAGTTCATATACAAATAATGTTCACATAGATAAATGGTACTAACAAATTATCTCAGTATAATCAATAGTTTCATTTTGTAATATTGCAAGAATCCAAATTATTCTTGTTTCGATTTCATTTTTAAGATTACTGTAAATTCAGAAATTAGATAATCGAATTAATACATTACGTTGGAGAAGAATTGAGATTATACAAAAATCTTGGATCAAACAGGAAAAAGTAAATTGTCAAAATTTTTTGGAATTCACTAACATCAATATTTTTAATAGAATATTAATAGATTCTTTTGAAAATGAATACAGTAACAAAATGTGTTAAAGAGAAAAAATATATCGTATAATACTTATAGATCGTCAGATAGTAGTAGTGCTACCTTAAACATTATTTTTTGGTTTCAATATTAGTTGCATAATCAATTATTTCAAAATAAGTTTATTTGGTAGGGTTTAAATTGAAATGAAAGAAATAATGCTTTAAATTGAAATGACTGGATAGAGTCTAATTAATATGTTAGGTTTTAAATTGGTCCTTGATTTAATGATCTTCTGTTAATGATCTCTTTAAATATGTAATAATGAGAAAATTGCAAAAAAAATTAAAATTTGAAAATTCAGTAATTGTAAATTAAATTTAGAAAATTGGCACAATTGGTCCATAACCTTTGTCCTCAATGCATAAATGGTCCAAAACATTTGTTTTATTGGCACAAAAGTCCCTAACCTATATATTTTGTTGCACAATTGGTTTTTATTTGATAAAAAGACAAATATGCCTTTAGTTTTAATTAGAAAAAAATTGTAATTGAATTTCTAACCTTTGCAAAATATGCAATTGGGTCCTAAAATTTTTACGTTTTAAGTATATATAATTGCTATGTGATTTTAAAAATTTGAATAAAAATTAATAAATAACAAAATGACGTATATAATTTTATGACATTGAACCAATCTTATTATGTTTATTTTAACATAAAAATTAATTTACATATATTCTTTATTTTTGAAAACTTTATTAAATAAAAGTATTTGAGCATCAAGTTTGTAACAAAGTTATTTTTTTATGTTGTAATGATAAAATAAAATTTTAAAATTTAAATAATATAATTTTTAATAATAAAAAAATAATTTTATTTAACATAGTTCGTAAAATATACAAAATAATTTATTATATTATCAAGGGTAATTTGCACTTTTGGTCCCCAACCTTTTTAATTTGTAACAAATCTACCTCCAAACTTTTTTTTTAGCATTGGCTATCCCCAACCTTTGTATTTTGTTACAAATCACATCCTTTTGACATATTTTGACGAATTTACCCTTCTTTTTAAATAAATAAAATACAAAAAAACTAAAAACAACAAAAAAATAAAAGAAAATTACAAATGAAGTCCTACAACTTTTAAAAAATACAAAATAAGTTCATCTTCTCTAAAAATCCACCCCTCATGTGGCACAGCTTTGGGTATGGAGATCCCTTTCCCTTCTGTCAAATCAATTTTCTTTCCATCAATCCTTTGCCACTCAAAACTCTGTATCAAAGATCCCAAGGTCAAACTGACAACCCGTTGGGCAAGGCCACTTCCTGGACATGACCCTCTCCCCATTCCAAAGGTAATCAATTGTGACGATCCGAATTCTCCAACTTCAAATCTCTCTGGCTTGAAGCTTGTGGGGTCATCCCAAACCAAGGGATCCCTGTGAATAGCCCAAGCATTGACGAGTAACATTGTGCCACGCAGTATATCATAACCACCAATTTTATAGTCATCTGATGATTCATGTTGAACAAGTAATGGTGCTGCCGGGAACAATCTGAATGTCTCAGAAATAATTGCTTGAAAGTAATAAAGTTTGGACAAATTCGATTAATCGATAAGACGATCATTGCCCACAATACTGTCTATCTCAGCTTTAGCCCTTTCCAGCTTTTCTGGGTGGTTCAGCAAAACTGACAAAGCCCATTCTATGGTTATTGTAGATGTGTCTTTCCTGGCATTTAGCATAACCTGTCATTTGCAAGCTATAAGTTAAATACCAAATTGTTTTTTATATACGCTTCGAAAGGACATGGGAAAAGGAATTGAAAATTTACCATCATAACCCCTTTAATGATTGTATATGTATAATATTCTGGTTGTGATGCTTGCAAAGAAAACAAAAATGAGGAGAGGGGAGGAGTGGGGTGGGGTGGATTTTTGGGAAAGATGAACTTATTTTGTACTTTTTAAAATTTGTAGGACTTCATTTGCAATTTTTTTTTATTTTTTTGTTGTTTTTAACTTTTTTGTATTTTTGTTTATTTAAAGAGAAGGGCAAATTCGTCATAATATGTCAAAAAGACGTGATTTGCAACAAAATAGAAAGATTGGGGATGGCGGGGTAGATTTGTTACAAATTGAAAAGGTTGGGGATCGAAAGTGCAAATTACCCTATTATCAATTTGATCAATAAAGTGTTGTTAAAAAAAACACTCGTTATATTTCTTTAATTTTTTTATAAAATATAAAAGTATTAGAATCATTTGTACTTTTTGTAAAGTTAAGAATCTAATTACAATTTTCTCTAATTAATACTAAGGGATATTTGTCTTTTTTTTTTTTCAAATAAGAACTAATTACACACCAAAACACAAAAACTCATATGTTAGAAGCTTTTGTGCCAAAAAAAAAAAAATGTTATAGACCATTTCCACATTGAAGACATATGTTAGGGACCATTTACGCCAATTTTTCTTAATTTTAAAACTAAATGGTATATTTCAATTTCCTAATTATAAATAAGTATACCCCTTATTTTTCTTATTAGGGACATTTGTTGCATCCTGTAGAACTCTATTTAGGCTTGGTTTGGTATTGTTGTGCTTTTAAGATGATCAATTTTTCCTCTACTACAGAAAAAATAAGCTATAGAAAAAATTGTATGAGTGTTTGGTAAACTCTTGTTCAATATTATTGAATGTATCAAAATCAACAATTAAGCGTTTGATAAACAAAAGTGAGTTATTGTTGTGACTGTATAAAATTACTAAAATAGACATTGACTATAATAATGTTCTTTTATATTAATATTATCATGGGTATATTGTAATTTATTTTTTTTAACTTTTATAACAATATGTAATACTATCAAATAATTTTTCAAGACAATGCATTTGCAATAATAATTTTAAAATAAAATTAATAAACATCTATTAAATCTCAAAATTTATAAAAATTACAAAATAAAAGCACAGTCTTATAATACAAAAATTAATTAAATTTAAATTTAAATTATTTGTGGAGATGCATAATAATTAGAATACTAATAAACGTAAGAAATAAAAGAAATTACTTTAGTTAATTAAGGTAAAAAAAAATGATATATTAGTAATAAATAAGTGAAAAAGTTAAAAGCAAAAATCTAAGAGCATATCTAATGCATTCTATGGGTTGCTATCTAGGTGACATAGATATTGGAAGATTTCTGATCTATATGGCATTGATGTTTAATGAATAGACATTCAAGTTCATATTTGGTTTCCAATGCATTATATGAATTGCTATATATGTGGATTTTATTTTATTAAAATAAATACTGGATTACATTTAAATATGTGTAGAAAATTTAAATTTACATAAGAAATTTTGTCTAACAGAGCATTTGAAACTAGACAAATTGTTAGAAATTGTATTTTTTTTTCTGCCACGTCAGTTTGACAAAGTGCCTGACAACTTGCATTAGAGAAGCAATTTTTTAGACATTGTCTATTTTGTTTATGTGTCATAATTTTTTTTTACAATCCACGGTTGTATTGGAAATGCTCTAAGAAGCTACCATTTTACTGCTTCTCCAAATTTGTGTCAGATAGTACAGATTCTTTTATAATCATTTTTTTTAAATTTACCAAAAGCCTAAAACAACTTGTGACTATTTAGACCGTTAACGAGTAAAAATTATTTTGAATTAAATAAAAATAGAAAAAGAGAAAAGTCTATTATATGCGTGGTATATACTGAATATAGCCTCCAAGATTTGTTAAATATTAAGAATAGCCTTTGACCAAATAATACCTAAAATACACTTAAGATATAAAAATTTCAATATTTGTTATTTTGCTCCCCTAAAATTACGATTTTAAGGTTCTGCACTCAAAACTGGTATCAGAGCCTCGTTAAAAATATAATTATGTCAAATAATTATAACAAAATATCAAAAATTAATATAATTGAACAAATTAATTGGATAAAAACCTTTTTGAAACATAAATTTAGGTTAATTGGACAAAAACATATTAGAAAAGAAGATCAAGAAATTCTGAAAGAAATTCTGCAAATTGAAATATTAAGAAAACATTTAACTCTAGAAGAAAAAATAATAAATATAGAAAACGAAATAATAGATTATAAAGAAATAATTACTGAAATTGGGAAAAGATTAGGATTTCAATTTGAAGAAAAAGACAAACTATTAATGAAAGAAAATATTGTTAAGATGAATGAAATAAAACAAAATTTTCCAACAGAACAAGAAACTATAATAGAAGAATTTCTTGAACAAAATAATAAATACTACCAACTACTTGAACCTTATAACTTAAATCCAAATATGAACACTCAATTAAAAGATATTTCAGAAAATCTTTTAAAAATTAATGAAAATATTAAAATATCAACAGCGATAACAGGAAAACATATAAAATTCTATACTAGAGAAGAACCCCAAACTCTAGAATCTGTATAAATTAATGAATGAAACCAAACAAGATCTTGAAGAAAAATTCTTTGAAACTTCAGGAGAAGATGCAGAGAGATATAGAAAAATGTTAGAAGATTTAGAAATACAAATGGCTAACATAAGTTTAGGAAATACTAAAACGAATACTAGTACCATGAGAGTTAGTAGTTCTACTACCCCTCCTACAGTAAGTCAACCTCCCTTTACACTTACTACACTACCAAAAATTGAAGGAATATACCCTACAGTATGCTCAGGTCCCGTACCACCCATTGCACCAAGATATGAAGGACCAGGACAAACTAGTGGTGTAAATAAAGAGAAAGAAGATGAAGAATATAATAGTTATAGATATTCGACAGATGAATGAGAATTATATACTTGGTATAAATTCAGTCCAAAAGTAGAAAGCCTAAATAGAAGAATAAATCCTAGCAAATTAAAAGGCAACTTCAAAATAACTACCAAAGAAGAAAGTCCTATGGAAAATCTAACAGAACCAATACCAACAACAGGAATATGGTTAAATCTAGATTCAGGAGATAAAGATAAAAAGATATCTGCTTGGGTTAAAGCCTCTAGCCTTGCTATACAATTTAGCAAAGGATGGGATACATATACAATTTTCAATTTTCTTGAACATACCTTTAGTGAAAATATTGAAGAATTATGGAAGAAAACCTCCGACCAAATAAAAGGTAATATAAAATATGGAGAAGAATTGATAGTTAATACAAGAGAACATTTAAATAATCAAACATTTATGGATATATTAAAAAGGTTAGAAAAATACTTGAGAGCACAATTTATAGGAGAAATTGCAGAAGAAACTAGTATAGAGAAAGAAATAAGGATGAAATTAGAAGCACAAATAGAATTGGAAAATCTAAAAATTTGTGATATGTGTGAGCTAAAAGGATACTTAAGAAATTTTGAAAAAATCTACATAAAGCTTTAAATAAGGATATGAGTTATAGTGAAAAACTAAATTATCTCAAAATAATGTTCCTAAAACTTTCTTACCTTTGGAGCATAAAAATACACCAAGAATATGAAAAGATTAGGTCTGTCATGACTAATCCAGAAATAAATGATACTTTTGGCAATAGAAAACAATTTATTATCAATACAAATAATAAATGATGTAGAGAAATAGCTGATAACAAAGCAATAAAGAAAATGACAAAGAAGAAGCCCCTTTGTTGCAATCAAGAGATATTTCATACCCATCAATGGGGATGTTATCCAAAAGAATATAAAAAGAAAAAGAAATTAAAAAAATTTCTTAAACCTTATAAAAAGATAGATTTTAGGAAGAAAAGAGATAATTGGAAACCAAATAAAAAACCTTTTAAAAAGAGAACAAAACCAAAAGGTTGGATACCTAAAAAAGAATGTATTAAAAAATGTAAATGCTTTATATGTCAAAAACCAGGACATATAGCACCAAACTGCCCAGATAAACATAAAAATAAAACCAATTCAAAATTTTTAGAAGTATACGAAGAAGCCATATATGATTCAGAATATAAACCTCATGAGATAAGTGAAACCGAATCAGAAGTTTCTACTATATATATCTATTCTGACAGTGAAATACAGAGTGAAGAAGATAATGAGTTCATAAATTATAACTTTATGAATGAAGTAAGAATTGAAGAAAGTATGGAAATACAAGAAACTAATATAGATAATATTGAAGGAATAAGCCAAACTGTTACCTTCGAAGAAGAAAAATATGATGAAATTATGAAGAAAGTTTTATCTTTGAATCAGAAAGATATCTTCAAAAATAAAACATTTTGGAATATACAGCCAAAGTTAAACAAAACTATTTATGTTATAAAACATAATGAAGTTCCTATTTATATAGAAAACGTAAAAGGATGTACAAAAATTCCCATACTGAATAGGAAATGGATAAATGAAGAACTAGGTAAAATAAAGTCTAATATTAAAAACAAAATCAAAAATGTAGAAATTGGAGGAATCCAGATTCTTATGAAATGATTCTTTAGACAAGATATGGATATACCAATCAATATATTCTGCATGGATAATAGAATATGACATGATCATATAGACACCCTTCTAGGAGCTGTTTCAGGAAATTTAGTATACCAAAAACTAATATTTATCTTAAAACCAGGATTTGCAGTATCTCTATTAGATAAAAATATAGATATATCATTAAATTTATATCATAAAATAGACAGTATGCCAGAAAAATCTAAGGCAGTAAGCCTTACCATAAGATCTATATTTACTTTTACTACAAGCCACCATCAGGAAATAAGAAGAAGTTTTGAAGAAATAAAAATTGAAGAAGGATTTGAAGAATTAGCACAAGCTATTCCGCCTAGAAAATTCAGATCCCACAAAATCGAGATATCTGAAGAATTTGTTTTAGATTTCAAAAGAAGAATTAAAACAATTAAAGAAACGGGAAAAACCAGTAATCTACAAGGAAATGTTTCTATAGATTCAATAGGAAATATGATAGCAAAATTCTCTCCTAGAAGAAGTCTCAGTCTTCCTAGAAAGAGCTATATAGGAGAGACATCCACTTCAAAAAACCATTGGAAAAAGAATATACCAGTACTTGCCAAATTAGATAGACATGGAATAGAAGAACAATTCTATATCCTAACTGAATGGATAAAACCTACAGGAGAAATACAAGAAATGATTGCCCTGATCAATACAGGAGCATGGTCAAGTCATGTTCAAGGAAATATAGTTAGCATGCTACTTGAACAAGACCTATCTCAAGGATATAAATATAAAGATTATCATGGAATAGAATATGAAATTAGAAAATTCGTCGAAATGAATCGTATACTTACTAATATAAGAAGAGAACAATTTCCTATAACTATAGTTATACATAAAGATCCAAATAGGATAGAAACTAATGCACCAATCCTATTAGGAATGGACTTTTTAGATATGTTTAAACCATATAGTATTCAAAATGATAGATTACAAATGACAATCAATCTTGAAGAACAACATATCCCAAGGATTACTAGTGAAAATAAAAGATTTACTAACTATATGATGATTAGTTATAAATCTATAACCAAGAATATAACAAATCCATTAAGTTCCTATGTTGAAATAAAACTCAACCTACCTGAATATTGTAGAATTACATTTCATGCTTATCTTGATACAGGATCAATATTATGTACATCACAATATAATGTTTTACCAGCCTCTTACTGGAAAACAGACCCTAAAAAGAAATACTATACTCAAACAGCTAGTGGCATATTTGAACCATACTCTTTATATGCTGAAAATATACCATTTTTACTAGGGAATAGAGAAGTCATAGTTAGATAACTCTACTATGCCCCCAAAATAGAATGTGACATTCTTTTAGGACAGACTTTCCTCCTAGAAGATTATGCACCCTTTACACAATATAAAAATCCCACAAGATTTGAATTCACAACACCCTGTAACCACAAAATAATTGTACCACAAATACAAAAGGCTATATATCTATAGCTCAAAAACCAATAAATCATCAGAGATCCTCAACCCAGCGTGGTAGATGTTATACAGAAATAGAAAAAGAAAATTTCAAATCATATTATACAACAGTATAAACTTCCAAATAAGTGAATCTAAAAATGAAAAGCTAGAAAGAATAAAAAATAATCTCAAAAACAACTTTTCAGAAAATCCATTAGAAAAATGGTCCATAAATAAAACAACAGCAAAAATTGAATTAATAGAACAAAATGTCATAATTAGAGTTAAGCCTATGACATATAGTCAAGAAAACATAAAAAAATTTAAAATACAAATAAAAGAATTATTAAAAGAAAAAATTATTAGACCAAGTAAAAGTCCCCATAGTAGCCCGGCCTTTATGGTTAGGAACCATGTTGAAATAAAGAGAAATAAAGCCAGAATGGTTATAAATTATAAGAAACTAAATGAGAAACCCAAATTTTATGGATATTACCTACCAAATAAAGATATCCTCATAAAAGCTATGCAGAATAGCAAAATATATTCTAAATTTGATTGCAAAAGCAGATTTTGTAAATATGTCTAGATGAAGAAAGTAAACCACTAACAACATTTATCACTCCTAATCCTTTAGGACAATTCGAATGGAATGTAATGCCATTTGAATTAAAAAATGCACTCCAAATATATCAAAGAAGAATGGACGAAGTATTTAAACCAATTAAAAAATTTTGTGTAGTATATATTGATGATATACTTATACATTCTACTACTTACAAAGAACATCTAGAACACCTAGAAAAATTTGCATATATTATCAACAAACATAGAATAATACTCTCAGAAAAGAAAGCTAAAATAACTAAAACAAAAATAGAGATTTTAGGACTCATCATCAAAGAAGAAGAAATTCAATTACAATATCATATTGGAGAAAAATTACTTGAATTCTATGACGAAATAATAAACAAAAAACAGCTACAAAGCTTTTTAGAATTATTGAATTATTCTGAACAATTTATCGAAGGATGTGCCTTACTTAAAAACCCATTTCTAAATAAACTAAAAAAAGATCAAGTTTAGAACTGGACTAATGAAGATACTAAGAGGATCCAACACATCAAAAAATATTGTTCTAATCTCCTTAAACTATCTATTGCAGAAGATGATGATTATTTTTGTTACTACCCGATTTTGATAAGGCCTCCACGTCAGCAAAGTTCTAGTAAAAGTCCCATCTAGGCCTAATTCAGGCCTTGCTAAGGCCTTATAGGCCCAGCGAGGGCCTTCCAGATTCATAAAGGTCCCATGGGCCTGACGAAGGCCTCGGGGGCCTAGCAAGAACCTTGTAAATTCTCAGAAGGCCTCGAAGGCCCATCGAACATCCTAATATTCATGAAGCAGAGTATTATGAAGCCTATAAAGGGCCCCGACACTCATGGCCGACCCAAAGAGCCTCGCCGGGCTTCGTATTTATTATGGTCCGCATATAATTCTTATTTTGGGACAGCTAAAAGTATATCTCAGGGAAGATTGTGTTTGATTGTCACAAGGAAACCATATCCCAATCCAATAAAATCAGCAATATAATCTTAGAGATTGAGAGAGATTATGATGCAATCTCGGAAGATCACAGCGAGATTGGAACCTACCTTATCTGATAAGGAAAGAGAATCCCAATTAGAATTCTAATTGATCGCTTCCCTAAATCAATTAGGATTCTCCCTATATAAATATCAGAATCCGGTTATTCTAAGGTACGCATTCTTAAATACGCACAATTTTGATTACACACTCTTCCATGCTTAATAATCCCATCATAAACTCTGCTCAAATCTCTGCCTGCTTGTCTCTCCCACACCCCATTGTTTCCACCCCCCGTGTATCGCCCATATACCAGCAGTTGACTTGATCATCGGAGTGCCAACGATCGCCGGACCTTTTTTCTCTGGAGATCTTGGTGCTTAACGATTGTCCTAGTGTGTAGGTAACATACGAGTTGGTAGAGTAGTGACTGGAGATCTGTTGACACATGGACGCCGTAGGTTCCGACGTCAACAATTTTATTCTTGAAACAGATGCTTCAGATTATTGTTGGGGAGCAGTCCTAAAAGCAGTAACAAAACATGGAGAAAATTGCCCATGTCATAAAGATTGTTCAAAAACATGTCCTGAAAAATTAGTTGCATATACTTCAGGAACCTTCAAAGATGTTGAAACCAGATATGACTTCAATAGGATAGAATTACTTGCTGTCAAAAAAGGAATTGCTAAATATGAATATTATTTGATTAAAAAATCATTTACTATAAAAACAGATAATACTTAGGTTAAATATTTTCTTAAAAATAATTTAGAGCCAAATGTTGGATGACTAAGATAATTTGATATTCAATATATTCGTGGTAAAGATAATTTTCTTCCTAATTTCCTTTCCAGGGATGGAACAGATCAAGCAAGAGTTACAATCAATGAAGCTCAAAATAAAAGAGATGGAATAGAAAATATACAAAATGGAGAATGAAAATCTCCAAAAGGAAGATATTCCACGAAATATTCAAGATATCAAAGAAAATAAAGAGGTTTCCTCCTCTCAACTTCCACCAGCCATTAAACAAGATATATCTGAAATTAACAAATCTAATGTTATACAGCTTTGCAACAGTCTACTATCTTTTGGGATAAAAGATGAAGCAGGATATAAATATAAAATATGTCTTTTCAATCTTGTGACTTGTTGGTTTATTGAGATTGGTAATAAGCCATGGATAAAGACTTTGAACTATGAAAAATATAACAAGGTGAATTTCTATCTTGGAGCACCACCAAATTGGATTCGCCATATGTATGATATTGGAAATATACTCAATATTTATCTTAGCCAAAATCTCAGAGAAATTTCCATGCTGCCAGCAAGAATCAAAATAGCAATCGAAGAGTTTGTCCGAATTACTAAGCCTACAACCATTTATATCATATTCTTCTCTACGGTTCCAGAATGGGATATATATGATCATTATCTCATTCCAGTTAAAAATGTTATCAAAATTGGATTAACGAAAAATTTTTTCGATCCAAACAATCAAAATATTCATGAAGTCACTCATCAGGAAATCTTGAAGATTGAACATTTCAGAAGAGCCAAAGGATTCAAAGATTAATTTGATTTCTTAGTAGACACCATGAGCAAGAATGAAAATATTTTGGATATACCCATGTGAAGATCACATAATCTTCAGCAACTGTACCAGAAAAACTCGTGATAAGGATTGGGCCCTACTTGACCACTGGTGCAACAAAATAATGAATAATGAAAATGATGGATCACCAAACTTCCTTCAGGAGATGTGTAAGATAATGATGAGTCATGCTGAACATAGCTGTCCGAATTGCATTATTGAAGATATGGACCACGTCTCCCTCAATGAAGACGACATGCCACCAGACTACTTTGAAGGAAAAATGATCGGATAAGACCCTTCACTCACTACCAACAGTGATAATCTTATCACTTTGGAAAAGCTGAGGTCCCTACTTACCGACAAGATAAAAAGAAGATTCCTTCTTGATAAGGATCAATTATTGAAAATAGGTTACATCTGAGTCTTTATATACCACTTACATGTCGAGTTGTAAGATATCGAAAGTTCGAGACAATCATTGAGGATTCTCATATCTCTCTACTATAATACCATAGTCTTGCAGTCTTTTCTTCAAACGTCAAGAGTCTTTGTTTATCAAGTGTGTACCTCTAAAGCTTAAGATATAAGCTTGTAATATGCTCATATTGATTTCTATAAAAGTATTTGAAATGTTTTCTCATCATCTCTTTTCTAGAGAAAACTTCCTTTGATAGCCAGTTTCTGGCGATAGTAAGATAACCTTGTGTTATTTCTTTTAAATCTATTTGTTTTCCCGTTTTGGCTTGTGTTGCCTTGTTTGAGAATGTTTGGAGTGTCATTGGAAAAATCAAGTAGGTTCTAAACTGAAAGATTTGTTACGATAGGGGTGAAAACAGCTAGTCTGAATTTCCGTGGTAGGATTGAATCCTTTTTGGAATCATATCCGTTAGCTTGAACTATCAATGCAAAAGGAAGAAGTAAAAAAGAAAATGAGCGGAAGTCATGTTGGACCCTTCTGTTGAAACCTTATGAGCTATAGACAAAAGCAGATATTGCTTTGTAAACACACATATATAAAGACTTGAAAAAGATCACTCAAGGGAAACCCAGCTTCCTTTATTGAAGAATAATTCCAGGTTTGACGTTCTTATTTTCATGAACACTGCACAAGCATCCACATCCACTGATTGTAATCTTAAATTGTATTTAGATGATAAATATATTTCGTTTTTATTAACTCTGGTTGATAAATTAGAAAAAATTTATTCTACTAGTCAGTCTAAACTCAAGAATATTTATACTAGCATAGATTTTGCTTGTGAAAATAATATAAGAATCAATTCTATAGAAACATCCAAAAATATAAAGAGAATTGAAGATATTATTTCTGAATATAAAGATTTAAAAGAAGAAGTATCAGAAGGAATTGTTTTAGGATATATAACTCAAAAGAAACATCCTAGCGCATTCAAGAAATTATCTGCATATATAGATTATTTAAACTCCAATGCCAGGATATAATTTAAAAGGTTACGATAATCTTGAACATCACGTGTGTAATTTATTAGAAGAAGAATTCGCAAAATTAAATAATATCCAAGATAAAGTATCTTTAGAATATCTAAAACAAACTAGAATAATAAATAAACTATTAGTTAGGCTTGAAAATATTATAGAGATTAAATTGAAATTATTAGAAAGATTAAGCGACGAGGAGATAATTAGACATAGAAGAAGTTAAAAAGGGCAATTTAAGCACTTTACTAAAAAAGAGGTATTTATAACTTATTTGTAAAACACTAGACCATTTTTTTGTAAGGTTAATTTGACAAGGTCATTTAGAAAAATTCCCCATTATACGCCAAACATAAATCAATGGCTAGTTTACTATAAAGTCTCATATAAAATTATTATGTTCTTAAGAAGTCTTTACACATACGAACTCAGGGTTGATTTTTTTTATTATTATTAAATTGTTAAAAAAAATGTGATAAAATTCGAACCGAGTTTAATTAATTCATTTACAACTATTTATGAATTAAATAAGCAACATATATTTTTGTGAGAAGGTTACTAACAACTTGTCGTTAGTAACAAGTAACATCACCATTGATTATCTTCTATATATATATATATATATATATATATATATATATATTTTTTTTTTTTTTCCTTTTATGACTTATTTGTATTGAGTAGGATTAAAAGAGAGACAAAGAGAAAGTTAAGAATTTTTTCGATATTATTGTTTAGTTTTAACTTATTAAACATGTCGCTAGAATATTCATAAAATAGTGAGAGAGAGATATTTGGTCCACGTTAATTCTCTTCTATTGAAGGGCATGGAATAAAAAAGTCGGTGAACACATTGGGTCACCAACTTATTGCCCAATAGACATTTCATTTGTTTGTGAAAAATAATATAATTGTAAGTGTACAATATTACAAATAAGTAATAAAATAGATATATTGAGCTCAAATTATTGTTTTCATGAAAATTATCTTATTTATATACTAGTTAAATTAATCTTAATTCTAATATACTTAAAACACTTTAAAATAAGTTGATTTGAGAGTTTAAATTATAATTATGAATTTTAGAAAACAACGTATTAATTGATATGAAAGCAAAAATTAAGAATTTAGAAAATATGGTTATCAATGCATTTGGATTCACAAGTTCACTATAATTTTCATATCTAATTTCTCCTCTCAATATTTATTCCTAAAGTTGTATTCGGTCGAATTCACGAATTTAACCCAATTTACCTCTCTCGAGTTCAAATTAATCATATCTAATTAACTTAATTTATGAAGTCAAAATGATATTTAATTAGATGCATTAAATTGCCTAAAAATTCAATTCAAGACCGCGACAACAATAAAAGCGTATCTCTACTTTTTATCCAATTGCCGAATTTACTACGTGGTCTAGATTAATAACTTACTTATCAGTTCATCACACTCCACAAATCAATGACAAATAATGGCCAATTATTTCAAGCATTAAGAGAAGAAGTAAAATCAAAACACAATTAATTGATAAGCAAAACTTGAAAGTCGAAAATAAAGAATTAAACGAGGTTACATTGTTCATCCAAACTTTAAGTTTAACTATTCATAATTCTAGAGAAAGAAAAGATGAAGATATTTGAATACATAACCCGGTCTTGAATAAGAGATGAGAAGAAGTTGAATATCTTGCACCAAGAATTCTTCGTCTTCACGTTCCAATCTTCAAGATCTTGGTCATTCTTCGTATTCTTCGCCGTTCTTTTTTCCCTTTTCTCTTATGTTCTCCAAGATTCAACAACCTTCTTTTGACCTAGGTTAGGTCTTTATATAGTGTTTTACTAATTTTCAAGCACGTGTACGTAAAAAGACGAAAAAGACCTTTACTAAAGTTGAAAATAAGCCAGAAAACATCCAGACAAGATTTTCGCGCATTGCAGTGGTCAACCACAGTTTGATCGCGGAAAACAGTAGATAATTGTTGCCAAATTTGATTCCAATCATATTTGCAAGCTTTAGTCCAAATTTTAATATGTATTTTATTTGGTCTCCACTTCATGTTTGTTCATAATTTGTCATTTTGTCCTCTTTAGTCTTCTTATTTACAGCTCAAGTTCTTCAACTTTAGATTTTTGCAAGTTGATCCACATATCCAAGTCTTCGTACGCCTTCAATCATTGTTTGCCTATTTTACTTTGTTTTTCTCCAATTCCATCCGATCTCGGGTTTTGACCTAAAATAATTAAATAAACACACAATTAAGTAAAAAATCACTTAAAAGTACTTACAATCGTCCACTTTTGATGGTCCAGATAAGTGTAAAACCACACTTATCAAATACCCCCAAACTTAAACATTTGTTCGTCCTCGAACATGACTATTTACTTAAACAATCAAACAAATAATATTAAAATATACTATAATAGATAGCTTGTCGTATTTGCCTCATATTTTTGAAACAACTCAACCAAATCATAAAAAACTTCTAAATTATGCTACCAAAATCAATTTTTACTTATCCGATGCTCGATTGATATATGTGTGCGCGCATAGTCAATCAAATCAAAATAAACTTTTAGGTTGGTAATATTCTGCCCCCAATGGTCAAATATTTCATTTATCACTCGTAAGAATACACACTTCCATATTGATATTCATTCTCTCACATTGGGTGTTAACTCTAAAGTTGCTTTCAAAACACTTATTCTTTTACCATTCAAACCTTGGTTAGGTCTAACTAATACAGTTGCTATCTAGATCTGTGATGATTCTCCCTTTACTGAATACTTCGACCATTAAGCTTTCACTAGGTAAGTCAAACCCACTAGTCATCTACATCTCCAAGTTATGCGCACAAAGGCTCAATCTTGCTTTTGTTTTTTGTTTTTAAAATATATTCTATGTGCAAGACCTCACTCCCTTAAGCTTTCTAGATGACCCTTGTAGCAAACTTTAGGTCGATGGTTCCTAGATAGACCTTAGGACACCGAATTTTGAGAACTACTACAGACTTTATCACTCTAGTCAATTAGACTACGAAGAGAGGTATAAGATAATGCAAGTGTAATGCCTTTTTTTTTTGCAAGATAAATAAGCGGGGATTAGATTTCTAGCATTCGGTCAATACCTAGATTCCACTTGGTAACTAAATACACTCTACACAAATATTACTCATGCACGGAATCAACACCTATCGAAATACCTTCTGCATTGGTTTAACCACCCTCAAACTATCATTTCAACTGGTTAGGTAATTCAGTTGTCAATTGGTGGTCTTGGTTTTCACAATTTAGGTTTACTATTTTTTCATTGTATTCTATTTAATATACCAACCAAAGGTAATGATATTCATGATTAGTGTGCTCACACTTAATCATATCTCACATAGATAAGCATAGTTTATAAAAACAGCTTAAGTAGTATCACCGAGTCATAATTTATGAATTGATAACAGTTTCAAATAGATTTCATCATAAGCCGGAAAGGCTATCCAACATACAATCACACAAATAAAATATTATTTTTTTAAAATTCATCCACAACACACACAACAATAGCGAAAATAATAAAGTCTCACCCCAAAACTTAAAATCCACATTGTCCTCAATGTGACAAAAGAAAGCGAAAAAAGGAGAAGAGATAACCCAATGACAACATCGAAATTTCAGCTGATCAATACGCTTTGGGATTGGAATGACAAAGTGTAGCCTGAAATATTAAAAAAAAAATGTACTTAATTACTAAAAATCGGAAAATGTGCTCTACTTCCTAATACAATCTTAAAATTCTATATGCAATGCAATAAACATATAAGAGATAGAAAAATAAGTTGCATGTCATTAAGCACTCGATTTATAGTCTAGAGCTCGACTTTTTGTAAGTATCATTTATGGAGGCTTGAATTGGGCTTTGGAAGTCTTGCATTGCTTGCAATTACCAGCTTTGCAAGATTTATCATTTGCTCTCCATATTTTAAATCGGTCATTTCATCTTTAATTGTTGTGACTAGCCTACCTGTATCCGGTTTGCAGTTTTCTTGTCCAATTTTCACCACTTCATTAACTCTAAAACACTCTTCGAGGTCAACTGATTTCTCGGGTATGGTGTACATACTGAATACTGCTCGTTCATCATCATGTACCCTCAAGATTAGCTCACATTTTTCAACATCAATAAGGGCTCGACTCGTCACTAAGAATGGTCGGCCCAATATGACTAGCATATTTCGGTTCTCTTCGATATCAAGGACAATGAAGTCAAACGGAAAGAAAAATTTATCTACTTTGATGAGCACATCCTCAACCACACCCCGTGGGTACTTGATTGATCTATTAGCAAACTATAGAGACACAGTTGTTGCTTTAATTTTTTCCAAACCTAATCTCTTGTAGACAGAAAAGGACATCAAACTTACACTTTCACCTAAAACACATAAAGCATTAAAATTATAAAAAATTTTAATTGTGCAAGGTAATTTAAAACTCCCTGGATATTTTAACTTCAGAGGCAACTTATTTAGCAGAATAGCTCTACATTCCTCAATTAAAGCTGCTGTCTCGTATTCCTCTGGTTTTCTCCTATTGGACAATATTTCTTTCATAAATTTTAAGTATAATGGCATCTGGGCTAACGCTTCGGCGAAATGAATGTTGATGTGTAGTTTCTTGAAAACTTCAAGAAAATTTTCAAATTGCTTGTCGAGCTTGTGCTTCTGCAACCTCTGAGAAAATAGAATTGGTGGCACATAATCTTTGACAGGAATTGGCGCCCTTACTTTTAATGATTCAGCAGATTCTTTTGAAACTTCTTCTCTTGATTTCGCATGTGGTTGTCCAGTTTCTTCTTCTTCAACTATTGACTGTTTGTCATTTTTCTTTGGTCTTTTTACGTGAATTTCTAGAAGTTGTACCCTGCTTCTAGTAGTGATTGTATTTACCTGTTCTTTTGGATTTGTTACTGTATTGCTAGGCAAAGTGCCTAGTTTCCTATTTGACAATTGTAGGGTTAACTGGCCAATCTGAGTCTCTGTTTTTTTGATAGACGTCTGTTGATTTTGACAGTTTGTGTCCAGCCACTCCAATACTTTATCAATTTTCTGCATATATTGTTGAAACATCTCTCCTAGACTTGGTCCTCTTTCTTGATAAGCATTATAGGCATTGCCACTTTGTTAATTCTCAGACCACCTAAAATTTGGGTATTGCTTCCAACTCAGATTGTATGTTTGTGAATATGGATTATACTGCTGATGTGTATTATTCTGCACAAAATTGACATGTTCTGGAAAGGCTAATAACATACAATATGATGTTGAGTAGTTAGCCCCATAGTTTTTGTACATCATGGTTGTTTGTATTGCATTCACTCATTGTATTTGTGTTCTGACCAAGAGCTACACCTGCTTTGTCAATGCAGCAAATTGTGTATTAGTAGCTGATTGACTGTCAATTTTATGTATACATGCTACTTTTCTTGGAGTGGTACGATTAGATGAAAATATGGTATGTGTATTTGCAATCAGCTCATATAGATCTCATGCTTCATTGACATTTTTATTCACAATAGACCTGTTTGTAGAGGAGTCCATTGTTGATTTAGACTGAGGAGATAGCCCAGAGTAAAATTATTGAGCTAGTTAGCTCTTTTTAATGCCATGGTTTGGACATTTTCTGAGCAACTCCTCGAATCTATCCCAAATTTCATGATACCTTTCTACATCCAGTTGCTGAAAAGTAGAAATTTCAAGCTTCATCTTTGCTACTTTAGCTGGTGAAAAATACTTGTTGCAGAATTTTCTAGCCAAGTCATCCCAGGTGGTGATACTAGCATGTGATTCTGAGTATAACCATTCTAGAGCCCCATCACTCAATGTATAGGGAAATAACCGAAGTCTGATGGCATCTTCATTCACTCATTGAAATTGAAAGTTACGGCACATCCTTAGGAATATGGAGAGGTGAGTATTCAGATTTTCATTCGCCTTTCCATAGAACTGCAAGTTATTGCTGAAGAGATTAATCAGATCGACCTTTAATTGAAAGTTGTTCTAACCAAAAGATGGATAGACTATGCTTGAACTATCAAGAGCTGCTGCCGGAGTTAAAAACTGAACCATTGGCATGTTTCCATCGTCATCTTCTTCTTCTTCATGTTGCTGAATTTGCTGAGCTGCCAATCGGGCAACTTCTAAGAGAAGCTTCTTGTTCAGCTTCTCTTCTAAATTGTGCATTTGCCATTTGAATTTGTTTCTGATCTTTCTATTTTTGGTTGTGTTCTTTGCGTCTTCTTCTGAAAGTACGTTCAATCTTAGGATCGAAAGTCTCAAAATTACCGCATTGTATATGGAGCATGCAACCAACACATTTTCTGTAGTAAGAAAACTAAGAAGAAAAATAAAAAGTATCATAATAAAAAATAATAATTAAATAACAAAATAAATAAAACAACTAACATTAACAATTAATCTAAACTAATATTAAATAAGAATAGTCCCCGACAACGGTACCAAAAATTTGTTGTGAAAATAATGTAATTACAAGTGTACAATATCACAAACAAGTAATAAAGTGGACTTATTGAGTCCGGATTATCGTTCCCACGAAGACTATCTTATTTATATACTAGTTAAATTAATCTTAATCCTAATCTGTTTAAAACACTTTAAAATAAATTGATTTGAGAGTTTAAATTATAACTTTGAATTTTAGAAAATAATGTATTAATTGATATGAAAGCAAAAATTAAGTATTTAGAAAATATAGTTATTAAAGAGTTTGGATTCACGAGTTCACCATAGTTGTCATATCTAATTTCTGCTCTCAAGATTTATTCCTAAAATTGTATTCGGTCGGATTCACGAATTTAACCTAATTTACCTCTTTCGAGTTCAAATTAATCATATCTAATTAAGTCAACTTATGAAGTTAGAATGATCCTTAATTAGATGCATTAAATCGCCTAAGAAATCAATTCAAGACCGCGACAATAATAAAAACGTATCTCTATTTTTTATCCAATTGTCAGATTTTACTACATGATCTAGATTAATAACTTACTTCTCAATTTATTACAATCTACAAATCAATGAAAAATATGGCCAATTATTTCAAGCATTAAGAGAAGAAGTAAAATTTAAACATAATTAATTGATAAGTAAGATATGACAGTCGAAAATAAAGAATTAAACTAAGTTACATCGTTCATCCAAATTTTAAGTTTCGCTATTTATAATTCTAGAGAAAGAAAAGATGAAGAGATTTGAATACATAACTCGATCTTGAATAAGAGATGAGAAGAAGTTGAATATCTTGCACCAAGAATTCTTTGTCTTCACGTTCCAATTTTCAAGATCTTGGTCATTTTTTGTGTTTTTCGTCGTTCTTTTCTCCCTTTTCTCTTATGTTCTCTAAGATTCAACAACTTTCTTTTGACCTAGGTTAGGTTTTTATATAATGTTTTACTAATTTTGAACACATGTACGTAAAAAGACGAAAAAGACCCTGATTAAAGTTGAAAATAAGCCAGAAAATGTCCAAGCGAGATTTCCGCGCATTGCCGCGGTTAACCGCAGTTTGACCACGGCAAATAGTACATAATTGTTGCCAAATTGATTCCAATCATATTTGTAAGATTTAGTCCTCTAAGTTTTGATGTGTATTTTATTTGGCCCCCACTTTATGTTTGTTCATAATTTGTTATTTTGTCCTCTTTTGTCCTTTTATTTGTAGTCAAAATCCTTCAACTTTGAATTTTTGCAAGTTTATCCCCATATCCAAGTTTTCATATACCTTCAATCATTTTTCGCTTATTTTACTTTGTTTTTCTCCAATTTCATCCGATCTCGAGTTTTGACCTAAAATAATTAAATAAACACACAATTAAGTAGAAAATTACTTAAAAATACTTACAATCATCTATTTTTAATGGCACAGATAAATATAAAACCACACTTAATCAATTACACATTAAGACATACTATTGAAAGTAAAGTAACAAAAAATAGTAAGAAGAAAATAATAAACTAATTCTTTTCGTTTGTTGCATATCAAATAATAATAATAATAATATTGCCCTTTTGTACTTTCTATGGTATTTTGTGGACATATATTAATAGATAGTATGGATATGTCGTCAAAATTTACTACAAGATTGAATAACATTGATATTTGTGGGATATCAAAATTTATATGATATTTGTGGGATATGAATCACTAAACCCACAAATTTTACTAAATTTTCAATCACACATTTGAGACGTGTCTTTTCACCTTTTTTTTTCTTCATTTTATCGACAAAGATGTAGTTTTTATCAAATTGCATAACAATTCCCAAAAAAGTCATAGTTTTGATTGGAATATTCCCTATGCAACGTTGTTTGAATCAAAGTCAACAAAAGTAGTGACTTCCCTTTTGTATCTTTTTCTTCTTCTTTTGGGTTAAAAGTTATAACAGTAGTCTCCCCAAAGTTGAAATTGAACTTTAGAAAAGGATAATTCAATATCCTTCTGTCACTCAATATTATCAAAATAATAATAATAATAATGACACAAAACTAGCTTATTTTAGATTTAAACATTCATATAAATTTGATTTATTTTCATTTTTTAGTTTTAATTTTTCAAATTTAAACCAATTCAAATCTCTTTTAATGTCATGATTAAAACCATTTTAAATGACATACATTTTCATAAAAGCAGGATTGATTTTTCTACTATAAAATAGGGGGTAGTTTCATATTTTTCGATACAACAAAAGACAACAACATTTGAAAAATTACTATGCACCCTACTTATTTTCTTGTTTTGACAATTAGTTAAAAAACTTGTTCTTATCTCTATGCGTTGTTGTCCATAGAAAGAGAAAAAGTTGTGAGCTATAGCATATGTTTGATAATGCCAAAATTATTTTTGAAGTGTTTATATTATAATGTGTGGATAAAAAATGTATTGTAAGTTGTGGGTCATATGAAATATGTAGATATAAAATATGTTTGAAATTATAATTTAAGTAATTATGTTTGATTTAGCCACGTGGCTTTAAGACAACAATTTTCGCGACTCTATAAAGTCATATCTTTCTAATTCTATATTAAAATAATTTTGTATTAATTATAATTTAATTGTTTTATTACACAAATCACTTATTGTGAACATATTGTTTTAAAATGATACACCTTTTTCTTACCAAAAAGCAAACCACATACCTTGAACCTGATTGTCAATGCCTCCACCTAAAAAGTGTAGAAATAAAACATCTCTTTGCATTTTAAAAGACAGCAAATGTAAAACTTTCCATTACCATGATGTTCTAAACAAAAGTTTCAATACACAGAAATCATTCAGTTTACAAGCAAAACAAGAATTCTCTCCTCAATGACTCTAATTTCTCCATATTTATATCATGTGGTCCTCCACTTGTGCCTTGTAATTGCATCTGTAATGAGCACATGCTGCTTGATGAATCATCCTAGGTCGTTTTCTTTGAATGGGGTATGGTAATTATCAATATACCCGACTTTGCAATTTTACCTTTTTTTAGGAAACATACATATTGGTAATCTACTCATCTTCACTAACTTTTTCAATGGATCATATTTATTTATTCTTGAGGAATGGAAAAATTAAAGTAGAAATTAAATAAAAATAAATAGACCGGTGATTTAACATGTGAACTTTTCCCCGTCTTATATGAACCAGCTTTGTGTAAAATTTATTGCCAAAACATATGGCTTCCAATGATGTAGAGAGAATTGAGAGCAAAAACCCTCAAGAACCACTACAACCAAGAAAAGGCACCACAGTAGTCCAAACTTGCTTTAATGGCCTAAAAGCTTTATCAGGTCTCTCGTAGTTTCTTTGTTAACATATGATATGACATCACCTAGTTTCTTTGTTAACATATGATATCACATCATATGCAATATAGTAAAATTCAAACAACCTTATTACCAAGGGTTAGTTTGACAGAGTATTTGTGCATGAAAATTTGACGGTAACGTATTGACGGCTCGTTTATTTAGTTTTAGAGACAAAGTTATGTTCATCACAAAAAAAAAAAAAAAAAGTTTGGGTCATCACTTTATATAAATTTAAAAAGTCGTCAGGAAATGGTATTTTCGGTTACGATTATGCAATCATCGACTTCTTTCAATGATTTAATGGCCTAAATGCCTTATCATATCTCGTAATTTCTTTGTTAAAATATTGATTTTCCATCATATGCAATATAGTAAGATTCAAGCAACCTTATTACCCAAATAAGGGTTAGTTTGACAAAGCATTTTATATAATTTTTAGCATATTTTTATAAAAGTTGATGAAAACTGTGGCATAAAATTCACTCAGGTTTTTAGCAATTTTTTTAAGCTTTACGAACCATGGATTAAATCTAATGTGATTGTTATGTTTACCAGGTATTGGAATATTGTCAATCCCATATGCACTTTCAAAAGGATGGTGGATTTGCTTAATAATACTTTTCTTGATTGCCATTCTCTATTTCGGTTACTTCTAAAATGATGCATGGATGTAAATTCTTTCGTTAAAATTGCTAGTTTTAAATCTAGATAACATTCAACTTAGAAGGGGGGTTGAATTGGTTGTTACTAAAGTCTGTAAATAAATTTTTTTTAAATACACAATGTTCACTTTAATGTTTTGATGTTGATAAAAATTTGTTGAACGTTAGAACATTTCACCGAATGTTTTCACAAATTCGAGACAGTTAATAGTAAGACGATTAAAACATTGATTAACACTAGATATAGCGTGGTAAACCCTTAAGGGAAACATCTACAGCCCCCCATACCACGGGTAAATAAATCCACTATTTTTAGAATATGTTACACACGTCTCAACTTTTTGAAATTACAATTTCAGACATAATCTAAAACTTTATTAGCAATTTACAAAAAGTAAAACTCAGTTAAGAACATCAATAAAACTTCCCTGTATTATATCTTCTTTAACTAGTTAAGGAATGCAGTCAAGTACTTCGGTATTGATCTTGGTCCATTCCATGAGTGTCCCCAGATTGATTCTACAAATCAGAATATAAGGACATAGTCCTTATCTTGCCATCGAAATGCTGTTCTCTCTCACAATGGATTTTTACAAAGCTCAGTTTCTTATAACCGTTCTCAAAAATAGAATTTTGATCGGGATAGGACTTTTGAATATTTCTTTGAACTCTCAACTCATAAATGATTTGCTCTTAGATGCTTGAGTATCTTTTCTTTCAAAGTCAGTATAATTCTTGGAATAACACCTGTCTTATTTATAGCATAAGAAGTTTTTCTAAACTTAATAACTTAGTATTTATCTTATATAGAGATAAGACAAAATAAATCTTTAAGTTTAAATAAACTCTATAAAAGATAAGGTGAGATATATCACAGGAATATGAAAATAAATCCAGTTGTATATTTTCATTTAAGTAGATAAATAAAAAAGATAATATTTCAATATCTTATCTACTTAAAAACCTAGTTCAATTAGAATACTTAAACATGCAATTTACTCAATCATTTATTTAACTGATATATAACAAGAGTTTTAGAATAACTAAAACTGATAAATGGATTGGGATAAATATAGCATTAATGTTTTCAGTTTTCATACAACTACTAGATAGTCATTGAATCTTAATTAGCTTATATCAATAAATACAATATAATTAACTATGCCAAAACTGGATTCTCCAACAATTTCCCCCTTTGGCATCTCTTAATTACAAAACTTATATCAAGTTGGTTTTTAGGTGAGCAAGCAGGCAAATTAGATTCAAGAACATGATATTCATTAAAAGCAATACATCCTAATTACTAACAATTCGTAATTAAGAAAAAGCAAAATGCAAGTTATTTAATTTAAAGCAATTCTTAATTACCAAGCAAAAGCAAAGTCTACTCCCCCTAAGAGCAGTTCCTAAGTCAGCAAAGTCTACTACCCCTCTTTGTAATAAAGAGGGGCCAAAGCAAAAAACGAAATGAATGAAAGAAAGACAACCAACCACATGAAACTTAGTGGTAACCACTCTTGCGGGTCCTCTTTTTCGAACCACCAGTTTGGGTTCCCTTCTTGCGTTTGGTGGACGAAGGCATAGAAGTAACATCTTGATGCGGAGACATGTCAGCATCAAGGTCAGTGTCAGGATGTTGAGTGCCGGCAAGACCAATATCACGATTTTGAAGAGGATTCATGGTAGCATCTTGATGCTCTTCTGGAATAGGAGTTCCAATCCGCTCGGCCAAGGCCACAAGTAAAGCCCTTATGAATCTGTGATGATGCTCAAAATTATCAGATAGTGTATTGACCAAAGAAGTTAAATCCCTCACATGAGTTTCGAGAAAACTGGTGTGATCCTCGGAAAGGTTTGGCCTTGCATGAGGCGTTGGACTCTTAGTGACTTTCTTTGAAGGACGAAGGACCAGAATTTGTGCGGTGAAAGTGTCACCCTGAAGAATAGGAACCTTGTGATACTGGAGATAGGTATGAAGTAAACCAGGAAAAGGCAACATCTTAGAGTGTGCTTGACGGGTCGCCGTGAATACAATTTTGTAAAAAATAATTGTAGCAATATCCAGCAGGTAGAGGGTGCCCAGTTTGCACAAAAACTCAACCTTATCCATCCCAATGTCTGACCTATGCTGAATTGGATCAATGTTGTGCAAGGTATTTTTGTGAAGCACCTTATACTTAGGGGTTAGCAATGCGGCAATTATTTTTCCCGTAGGCCAAGGATTTCCAGTGAGTTCTAAGGCCAAAGTATCAGTGGCTGCTTCAAATTCATCATCCATTCCTTCAGTTATGGGTGATAACCCAAGCCAACGACGAAGATTGGAAGGACTAAATGGTACTAGCCGACCCCTAACATAGACTGACTACCTAAAATTATTACCCGACTGTTTAATTTGTCGAGAAAAATTAGCCAAGAATTCTTTGATCAATGTTTCACAAGGTCTCCCAGTCCAACCCAACAATTTTTGTATACTCCAATGCTCAATTAATTCAACAAGATCAGATTTTCGAAGGACATCCTCTTTGACATTAAATTCGATCACAAAATCCCGATTTGAAATAAATTTGTGAAATTGAGCTTGTGCATCAAGAGTCCCAAATCTGTAATTCGGAAGAGTAAAGACATGGTTACCTTTACAGAGCAAACTTTGTTCGAACAAGTGAGCATGGGTCGCTGATGTTGGAACATCAGAGGATGGGTGCCCAAAGTTCTGATGTTCATTGGGAAGATCAGCAACGTTCGAACGTTCATCAATTATTTGTTTACCCTTCTGTGCGCGTGAAAGCCTGACAGAGATAGATTTTTCAGCACTTAAGTTGTCATCTTCCTCATTCATGGACTCTTCATCTTCTTCAACATTTTCATATACAAAATCTGAGCCTGATTTCTGTTGTTCTTCTTCAAGATGCTCAGTTTGTGGAGACTCTCTCGAACTATCATTGGACTCACTGCTAGATTGAGACTCACTTCCATGATCAGAACTCGTGTCCTCATCAAACTCTCCCTGACTCGTGACTTATGTGGGATTGGCGGTGGTGGAAGGAACTTCATTGGCGACGGTTATTGGTTGAGGAGCTGAAAAAGGTGGAACAGTTGGCGACAGCAAAGGCAGTGTTGCAGAAGATAGAGGCAAAACCACTAGTGGTTGTGGAGGTGTGGTCGCCGGAGGAACATCTGCGACTTTTGCATTAGCGGCGCCGGGACGACTGCAGCGAATCTCCGGGCGGTGAGTGGTGGTCTTTGACCTTGCCATTGATTATTTCCTAAGCATTCTTGCAAGATCAAGTTATATCAAAGAAATCAAGAAATTAACAAAAGAGAAATTTGGGGTTTTAGGGTTTTGAAAATAAAAGGAAGAAGATGAGGATATAAGGACTTATTTGCTAACCGAAAGAAAATATGGACTCTTTTTAAAAAATGAACTCTTTTTAAAGTGGGACAAGAAAATAAGACTTCTAATCCTAAAACAATTTGAATGCAAAAAAGAAACAGATAATTAATAAAAAAAACTTTTTTTTTTTAATTTTTATTTTTAAATATAAATGCAAAATTCATGAGCAACTTTGAAGAAATCACAATCATCTTTCCCTGATCATAGAAAATTGTTAATATAATTCAAAATCTCATATATTAATCATGAAAAGTAGTGTAGTGTGTGAATAAATAATCAAAATAAGATCAATAATATCGAGACAAATGAGCATCACCCTCTAAATCACATGACCTTTTATAGAATAGAGTTTCAAACCAGCCATCATCTTATTTGTCCTTTTTATGAAGAAAACATTTAACCTGCCAAACATGAGTGAAAGTCATTTATTTTTTATTTCAACTCTGGCTTTTTTTTTTTTTTTTTTAATTTGAAGAATTTACATATTTATTTTGTGTTTGTATAGCCAGTTAAGTATTTAAGAAATGACTTTCATATTTACAAGGCGACAGCCCTATTTTCATGATTTTTATTTTTTATTTTATCAAGGATGGCTTCTCATCATCTAGAGAAAGGTAGCCCTCCTTCAAATATACATGCTTATTTAACAAGACAAAATATTATGGTGCCGAAAGATATAGTTACTGACCATAGGTCTTCAATCCATATTTAGTCAGTAAATTAGAGAGTAGAATACATAATTTGTCAAAAGATTATCAACCCAATTTCGACATCTATAAAGTGTATAAACAAGAGATAAATATATGGAGATTCAAACTATATTTTCAAATTTTATGATAAGAGCAATAACATATTTAAAAAATCAGTATTTCTTGCACAATTAACTCAAGAGTATGTACAAATATATATAATATTACAAAGAAGATTCACACTAAGTTTTGTCAACTCTCCCTTTCTTGTACCCGTTTTTAATGAGATAAGTAGTTAGACGTTCATACCAAGCTTGTGGAGCTTATTTTAAACCATAAAAAACTTTTTCAAGTCTATACACATGGTTTGAAAAATGGGGACCTATAAAACCCTTAGGTTGTTCAACATAAACATCCTATTAAGATAGCCATTTAAAACGCACTTTTGACATCCATTTGAAATAGTTTAACTTTCATTTGGCAAGTAAAAGTATTATAGAGTTTAATTTTGCAATTGGAACAAAAGTTTCTTCACAATCTAATCCTTCAATTTGAGTGTATCCCTGGGCTACTAAGCAGACTTTGTTTCTAAGTGTATTTCCATGTTTATCAGACTTGCTTTTGTATATCCACTTAGTTCCTATTACATTTAAATTATTTGGTTGAGGGACTAATTTTCAAACTTTATTTCTTTCAAATTGGTTAAGTTCATCTTGCATGGCTAACACCCATGATTCATCTTCTAAAGCTTTTTTCACATTTTTTGGTTCATCATGAGAAATATAACATACATGATTTATCTCATTTGTAGCTTGTCTTCGAGTCACCATACCGTTATCCCAATTTCCAATGGCATTAGATGTTGGGTGTACTTTTTGTATCCAGGTAGTTCTCTTCAGGTGCTTTGTTCTCCAAGAGTGTGCATGATATCAGTTGTAACATGATTCTGTTCATTTTGATCTGACTGCTTTGTTGCATTAGTTTTGGCTCCGTCTCCAGGAATGTTCCGACTTCTGTCAGTGTTTTCTCCAACATTATGATGTTCGTCTGCTGCTTCAGATTTTTCTGTCATTGATTTTATTACTTGTTCATGTGAATACTCAGCAAAGTTATTAGTATCATCTACTACAACATTAACTAATTCAATTATGTTTTGAGTACGTATGTTGTAAACCCGGTAAGCCCGACTATTTTTTGAATATCCCAAAAATACACCTTCATCACTTTTTGGATTCATATTTTCTATTTGTTCACGATCATTTAGAATATAGCACTTACTACCAAATGTGTGAAAATACTTAAGGTTAGATTTTTTGCCTTTCCAAATTTTATATGGTCGTTGAGATATGTCTGTCCTAATGGGAAAAAACTTGTTGTGCGGTTTCAATCTCGCAAGTGTACAGTTCGTTTACAAGTAATAAAGTGATATGAAGAGTATCGAACCCACGAGGACTAGATATCAATTTAATCAATTAATTTGTAATTCAAATTCTAACAATATGAAAAACACAGATTTTTCTTGGTTTGTGATTCTAAACTATTTTAACTATTTTTAATCAAATCTAAATTATCAATAAGCAACTTTAAATGATGAGAATAAATTCAAGTTTTTACTAACACTAGGATTTGCGAATCCACCTATACGCTCTATAATCAATTATTCATTAATCACATTAGCGGTTAATTGCCCTATATTGAAAATCGGTGATCCTATAATAATAAAATTACTCTCTCGATGGTCGATTATTTTATATCAATATGCGAACATAATTATCTCTAATCAGATTTCGAACATAACAATATGCATTTAAATCTCAAGAACACCTAACCAGATTTCTCAGAGCATAATAGTAATTTCTATCTATTATTGGACCCTATGTTATTCAAAACCACGTGCTAAATTTATATTGAATCTCTCGACTTCAATATAAATCACAAAATATTCTAATGATGATCAGACATTAAAATATTAAAAATAATGAATAAAGAATAATCAATCAAGAAGCAATTAACTGCTAAAACGAAAAACTTCTAATTAATTAAACACGTGAGGTTTCATCGTTCATCCTAGAAATAAGTAAACTTAGCCGGACATGAGTTCGTCAATTATTACAATAATTGAGTTCATCATGATCTGGAGAAAGAAAAACAAAAAGTAAATAAAACCTGTGATCCTGACTCAAGAATCTTCAATCCCATGCCTTGATCTTCGATTTTTCGTTTGTATCTTCTTCCCCCAAAATTCGTCCCTCTTTTGTTCTGGTTATTATCTGCCTTTTATATTGTTCTCCTAACCTCCAAGACGTAAATTATGTAGTTTTTTTTTATCCTAGACTTGGTAGAGTTTTAATCCCATCAGGAATCTGCCAAACTGCTGCCGCTTATAGCCTTGCGATCGCATGAGCTTATTCTTTGCGATCGCATGGTTTGATCAATTAACGTTCTGCTAAATATCTTGGGACCTTGCGATCGCAGACATGGTTAACCATGCGATCGCATGGTTAATTTGGACGCAGATCCAGTTTTCTTTCTTTGATATTTGCATGCCAAGTCCCTCAAGTCTCTTTGTCTGTTCAATTGAGTCCATTTTTCTTCTATTTGCTCTCTTTTCGTCTTTTCGTCAGATTGACAATTGAATTTGATTATTTCCTAATATAATAAGAAAACAACATGCCATTAAACTGAAAACAACTAAGTGTACTCATAATCGTCCTTTTTTGTGAGCTCCAATAAGTATAAAATTGTACTTATCAAATACTCCCAAACTTGAACTTGTATTCGTCCTCGAATAAACTAGCTAAAAACAATAATGCACATACTGATAAAAATAATCATAATATAAATAGGTTACCATTCTTGCTTTAGCCTTTGCAATAACTTATAATTCATTACGAGTATCCAGGTATTACTATTGCAAACATGATCCTATTTAAATCATATTTGATATGTGTGTGAGAGCAGTTATTTTGATCCATTAAATTTCTATAGTGGTGATAGCCCAACCATTTGGTCAACTTTTTCTTTCCCTTTCATTAGGTACACATTCTTCCCAAAAAGATTTTCTCTTTCAATTTCCCGAGAATTTGGGTCTAAGGTTATAGTTCACATTCTTTTCTTGTTCGAGGTTGGTTGAGAAAGCTAGTAATCATGATAACCTAGATTTATGAAGATTCTCCAATTTCTGAGCGCTCTTGACCAGAAAATTTCTACTAAGTAAGTCAAACACATTAGTTATCTAATCTCCATGTTTACTTTGCAAAGGATTTTTTTTTACTAAATTTTATGTGTAGAACTCAGTCCTTTAAACTTTCTAGATGACTCATGTAACGAGCTTTAGGTCGACGACTCCCAAGTCTTTTGAACTTTAGGACATCGAGTTTTGAGAAACCTCTACGGGCCTTTTCACTTGAGTCAAAAAGGCTACGAAAAGAGTTATAAGTTATTAATAATGTGCGAGACTCAGTCCATTAAGCTTTCTAAATGACCCATGTAATGAGCTTTAGGTCGATGACTTTATTACTCGAGTCAAAAAGACTACGAAAATAGTTATATAATAGTAATAGCTTTGTTCCTTGCATGCAATAAGTTTAAAGGGATTAGATTCCTAACATTCGGTCATTACTTAGTTTCTTTTAACTGGTCTAAAGTGCCCACACAATTTTTCAACATTCATAGAATCAAACAAATAGTATTAAAATATACTATAATAGATAGATTGTCGTATTTGCCTCATGTTTTTGAAACAACTCAACCAATTCATAAAAAACTTCTAAATTATGCTACCAAAATCAATTTTTATTTATCCGATGCTCGATTGATATATGTGTGCGCACATAATTAATCTAATCAAAATAAACCTTTAAGTTGGTAATATTCCACCCCAATGGTCAAATATTTCATTTATTTCTCGTAAGAATACACACTTCCATATTGATATTCATTCTCTCACATTGGGTGTTAACTCTAAAGTTGCCTTGAAATCACTTATTCTTTTATCATTCAAACCTTGGTTAGGCTTTGCTATCTAGATCTATGATGATTCCCCATTTACTAAATGCTTCGACCATCAAACTTTCACTATGTAAGTCAAACCTACCAGTCATCTACATCCTAAGTTATGCGCACAAATGCTCAATCTTGCTTTCTTTTTTTTTTTTAAATCTATTTTATGTGCAAGACCTCACTCCCTTAAGCTTTCTAGATGACTCTAGTAGAGAGCTTTAGGCCGTTGGCTCCTAGATAGACCTTAGGGCACCGAGTTTTGACGGGCTTTATCACTTGAGTCAACTAGCTATGAAGAGAGGTATAAGATAATGCAAGTACAATGCCTTTCTTTTTTTTTTTTGTGCAAGATAAATAAGTGGGGATTAGATTCCTAGCATTCAGTCAATACCTAGATTCCACTTGGTAACCAAATACACTCCACACAAATGTTACTCATGCATGGAATCAACACCTATCCAAATACCTTCCGCATTGGTTTAACAACCTTCAAACTATCTTTTCAACTGGTTAGGTAATTTAGTTATCAATTGGTCGTCTTGGTTTTCACAACTTAGGTTCACTATTCTTTCATTGTATTCTATTTAATATACCAACTAAAGGTAGTGATATTCTTGACTAGTGTGCTCACACTTAATCATATCTCACATGGATAAGTATAGTCTATAAAAACAACTTAAGTAGCATCACCGAGTCATAATTTATAAATTGATAACAGGTTCAAATAGATTTCATCATAAGCCGGCACAGCTATCCAACGTACAAGCACACAAATAAAATATTATTTTCTGAAAATTCATCCACAACACACACAACAATAACGAAAATAATAAAGTTTCACCCCAAACTTAAAATCCACATTGTCCTCAATGTGACAAAAGAAAGCGAAATAAATAAAAAAGAGATAACCCGAATCAAAAGGCGTGGAGACAACATCGGAATTTCAGCTGATCAATACGCATTGGGATTGGAATGACAGAGTGAAGCCTCAAACATATAAAAAATGTACTTAACTACTAAAAATCGAGAAATGTGCTCTACTACTTAATGCAGTCTTAAAATTCTACATGCAATGCAATAAACATATAAGAGATAGAAAAATATGTTGCCTCTCATTAAGCACTCGATTTGTAGTCTAGAGCTCGAATTTTTGCAAGTATCATTTATGGAGGCTTGAATTGGGCTTTGAAAGTCTTGCATTGCATGCAATTACCAGCTTTGTAAGATTTATCATTTGCTCTTCATATTTTAAGTCGGCTATTTCATCTTTAATTGTTGCGACTAGTCCGCCTATATCCGGTTTGTAATTTTCTAGGCCAATTTTCACCACTTCATCAACTCTAAAACACTCTTCGAAGTCGACTGGTACATACTAAATACTGCTCGTTCATTATCCTGTACCCTCAAGATTAGCTCATATTTTCAACATCAATAAGGGCTCGACTCATCGCTAAGAATGGTCGGCCCAATATGACTGACATATTTCGGTCCTCTTCGATATCAAGGACAATGAAGTCAACCGGAAAGAAAAACTTATCCACTTTGATGAGCACGTCCTCAACCACACCTCGTGGGTACTTGATTGATCTATCAGTAAGCTGTAGAGACATAGTTGTTGATTTAACCTTCCCAAACCTAATCTCCTGTAGACAGAAAAGGGCATCAAACTTACACTTTCATCTAAATCACATAAAGCATTAAAATTATAAAAAATTTCAATTGTGCAAGGTAATTTAAAACTCACTGGATATTTTAACTTCGGAGGCAACTTATTTAGCATAATAGCGCTACACTCCTCAGTTAAAGCTATTGTCTCGTATTCCTCTGGTTTTCTCCTCTTGGACAATATTTCTTTCATAAATTTTAAGTATAATGGCATCAGGGCTAATGCTTCGGCGAAAGGAATATTGATGTGTAGTTTCTTGAAAACTTCAAGAAATTTTTCAAACTACTTGTCGAGCTTGTGCTTCTACAACCTCTGAGGAAATGGAATTTGTGGCACATAAGATTTGACAGAAATTGGTGCCCTCACTTTTAATGATTTAGCAGATTTTTTTGAAACTTCTTCTCTTGATTTTGCATGTGGTTGTCCAATTTCTTCTTCCTACACTACCAACTGTTTGTCATTTTTCTCTGGTCTCTTCATGTGAATTTCTGGAAGTTCTATCCCGCCCCTAGTAGTGATTGCATTTACCTGTTCTGTTGGGTTTGTTACTGTATTGCTAGGCAAAGTGCCTGGTTTCCTATCTGACAATTGCAGTGCTAACTGGCCAATCTGAGTCTCTATTTTTTTGATAGACGCATGTTGATTTTGATAGTTTGTGTCCAGCCGCTCCAATACTTTATCAATTTTCTGCATATATTGTTGAAACATCTCTCTCAGACTTGGTCCTCTTTCTTGATAAGCATTATAGACATTGCCACTTTGTTAATTCTCAGACCACCTAAAATTTGGGTATTGCTTCCAACTCAGATTATATGCTTGTAAATATGGATTATACTGCTGATGTGTATTATTCTGTACAAAATTGACTTGTTCTGGAAAGGCCAATAACATATAATCTGACATCGAGTGGTTAGCCCTACAGTTTTCGCACATCATGGTTGTTTGGATTGCATTCACTCATTGCATTTGTTTTCTGACCAAGAGCTACGTCTACTTTGTCAATGCAACAAATTGTGTATTAGTAGCTGATTGACTGTCAATCTCATGTATACATGCCGCTTTTCTTGGAATGGCACGATCAGATGAAAATATAGTATGTGTATTTGCAATCAACTGATATAGATCCCATGCTTCGTTGACATTTTTATTCGCAATAGACCCGTTTGCAGAGGAGTCCACTGTTGATTTAAACTGAGGAAATAGCACAGAGTAAAATTATTAAGCTTGTTAGCTCATTTTAATGCTATGGTTTGGACATTTTCTGAGCAACTCCTTGAATCTATCCCAAACTTCATGATATCTTTCTACATCCAGTTGATGAAAAGTAGAAATTTCAAGTTTCATCTTTGCTACTTTAGTTGGTGAAAAATACTTGTTACATAATTTTCTAGCCAAGTCATCCCAGGTGGTGTGGTTCTGAGTCTTACCATTCTAGAGCCCCATACCTCAATGTATAGGGAAATAACCGAAGTCTGATTGTATTTTCATTCACTCTTTGAAATTGAAAGTTACGGCACATCCTTAGGAATCTGGAGAGGTTAGTATTCAGATTTTCATTCGCCTTTCCATAGAACTGCAAGTTATTGCTGAAGAGATTAATCAGATCGACACTTAATTGAAAGTCGTTCTGACCAAAAGCTAGATAGACTATACTTGAACGATCAGTAGCTGCTACTAGAGTTAATAACTGAGCCATTGTCATGTTTCTATCGTCATCATCATCATCGTCGTCTTCTTCTTCTTCATGTTGCTAAATTTGCTGAGCTGCCAATCGGGCTGCTTCTACAGCGGCTGCTCTTGCAACCTCTTGTTCAGCTTCTCTTCTAAATTGTGCATTTGCCATTTGAATTTGTTGCCGATCTTTCTGTTTTTGGTTGTGTTCTTTGAGTATTCGTTTGAAAGTACGTTTAATCTTAGAATCGAAAGTCTCAAGATTGCCGCATTGTGTACGGAGCATGCAACAAACACATTTTTTGTAGTAAGAAAACTAAGAAGAAAAATAAAAAGTATAATAATAAAAAATTACAATTAAATAACAAAATAAATAAAACAACTAAAACTAACAATTAATCTAAACTAATATCAAATAAAAATACTCCCCGACAACGGCGCCAAAAATTTGTTGTGAAAATAATGTAATTGCAAGTGTACAATATCGCAAACAAGTAATAGAATGGACCTATTGAGTCCAGATTATCGTTCCCACGAACACTATTTTATTTATATACTAGTTAAATTAATCTTAATCTTAATCTATTTAAAACACTTTATAATAAATTGATTTGAGAGTTTAAATTATAACTATGAATTTTAGAATATAATGTATTAATTGATATGAAAGCAAAAAATTAAGAATTTAGAAAATATGGTTATTAAATCGTTTGGATTCACAAGTTCACCATAGTTGTCATCTCTAATTTTTCCTCTCAAGATTTATACCTAATGTTGTATTCGGTTGATTTCACGAATTTAACGTAATTTACCTCTCAAGTTCAAATTAGTTATATCTAATTAAGTCAACTTATGAAGTTAGAATGGTCATTAATTAGATGCATTAAATCGCCTAAGAATTCAATTTAAGACCGCGACAATAATAAAAGCGTATATCTACCTTTTATCCAATTGCCGAATTTTACTACGTGGTCTAGAATTAATAACTTACTTCTCAGTTCATTACAATCCACAAATCAATGAAAAATAATGGCCAATTATTTTAAGCATTAAGAGAAGAAGTAAAATCAAAACATAATTAATTGAAAAGTAAGACACGAGAGTCGAAAATAAAGAATTAAATTAGGTTACATCGTTTATCCAAATTTTAAGTTTAGCTATTCATAATTCTATAGAAAGAAAAGATGAAGAGATTTGAATACATAACCCGATCTTGAATAAAAGATGAGAAGAAGTTGAATATCTTGCACCAAGAATTCTTCATCTTCACGTTCCAATCTTCAAGATCTTAGTCGTTTTTCGTGTTCTTCGCCGTTCTTTTCTCACTTTTTTCTTATGTTCTCCAAGATTCAACAACCTTCTTTTGACCTAGGTTACGTCTTTATATAATATTTTACTAATTTTGAAACACATGTGCGTAAAAATATGAAAAAGACCATGATTAGAGTTGAAAATATGCCAGAAAATGTCCAAACGAGATTTCCGCGCATTGCTGCGGTTCAACCACGGCAAATAGTACATAATTGTTGCCAAATTTGATTCCAATCATATTTGTAAGATTTAGTCCTCCAAGTTTTGATATGTATTTTATTTGGTCCCCACTTCATGTTTGTTTATAATTTGTCATTTTGTCCTCTTTAGTCCTCTTATTTGCCGTCAAAGTCCTTCAACTTTGGATTTTTGCAAGTTGATCCTCATATCCAAGTCTTCATACACCATTAATCTTTTTTCGCCTATATTACTTTGTTTTTCTTCAATTCTATTCGATCTCGAGTTTTGACCTAAAATAATTAAATAAACACATAATTAAGTAAAACATTACTTAAGAGTACTTACAATCGTTTACTTGTAATGGCACAAATAAATATAAAATCACACTTATCAATTACACTTTAAGACCCACTATTGAAAGTAAAGTAAGAAGAAAATAGTAAGAAGAAAATAATAAACTAATTATTTTCGTTTGTTGCATATCAAATAATAATAATAATAATATTTTCCTTTTGTACTTTCCATGGTATTTTGTGTACATATATTTCATTAAGATTTTATATTTGGTTGTAAAAGACATCTCGTCAAAATTTACAACTACAAGATTGAATAACATTGATATTTGTGGGATATCAAAATTTATATGATATTTGTGGGATATGAAATTTTCAATCACACATTTGAGACGCATCTTTTCACTTTTTTTTTTTTCCCGACATCGATGTAGTTTTTATCAAATTGCATAATAATTCCCAAAAAAGTCATAGTTTTGATTGGAAATATTCCCTGTGCAACGTTGTTTGAATCAAAGTCAACATAAGTAGTGACATCCCTTTTGTATCTTTTTCTTTTTCTTTTGGGTTAAAAGTTAAAACAGTAGTCTCCCCAAAGTTGAAATTGAACTTTAGAAAAGGATAATTCAATATCCATCTGTCACTCAATATTATCAAAATAATAATAATAATAATGACACAAAACTAGCTTATTTTAGATTTAAACATTCATATAAATTTGATTTATTTTCATTTTTTAGTTTTAATTTTTCAAATTTAAACCAATTCAAATCTCTTTTAATGTCATGATTAAAACCATTTTAAATGACATACATTTTCATAAAAGCAGAGTTGAATTTTCTACTATAAAATAGGGGGTAGTTTCACGTTTTTCGATAAAATACAAGACAACAAGATTTGAAAACGCAATATGCACCCTACTTATTTTCTTGTTTTGACAATTAGTTAAAAAACTCGTTCTTATCTCCATGTGTTTGTGCCCATAGAAAAAGAAAAAGTTGTGAGCTATAGCATATGTTTAATAATGCTGAAATTATTTTTGAAGTGCTTATATTATAATGTGTGGATAAAAAGTGAATTGTAAGTTGTGGGTCATATGAAATATGTAGATAAAAAGTATGTTTGAAATTATAATTTAAATAATTACAAACATGTGCATAAGAGTTTTATCTTGAATTAGCCCCATGACCTTAAGACAACGATTTTCGCAACTCTATGAAGTCATATCTTTCTAATTCTATATTAAAATAATTTTGTATTAATTATAATTTAATTGTTTTATTACACAAATCACTTATTGTGAACATATTGTTTTAAAATGATACACCTTTTTCTTACCAAAAAGCAAACTTCATACCTTGAACATGATTGTCAATGACTCCACCTAAAAAGTGTAGAAATAAAACATCTCTTTGCATTTAAAAGACAGTAAATGTAAAACTTTCCATTACCATGATGTTCTAAACAAAAGTTTCAATACACAGAAATCATTCAGTTTACAAGCAAAACAAGAATTATCTCCTCAATGACTCTAATTTCTCCATATTTATATCATGTGGTCCTCCACTTGTGCCTTGTAATTGCATCTGTAATGAGCACATGCTGCTTGATGAATCATCCTAGGTCGTTTTCTTTGAATGGGGTATGGTAATTATCAATATACCCGACTTTGCAATTTTACCCTTTTTTTAGGAAACATACATATTGGTAATCTACTCATCTTCACTAACTTTTTCTGTGGATCATATTTTTTTGTTCTTGAGGAATGGAAAAATTAAAGTAGAAATTAAATAAGAATAAATAGACCGGTGATTTAACACGTGAACTTTTCCCCGTCTTATATGAACCAGCTTTGTGTAAAATTTATTGCCAAAACATATGGATTCCAATGATGTAGAGAGAATTGAGAGCAAAAACCCTCAAGAACCACTACAACCAAGAAAAGGCACCACAGTAGTCCAAACTTGCTTTAATGGCCTAAAAGCTTTATCAGGCCTCTCGTAGTTTCTTTGTTAACATATGATATGACATCACCTAGTTTCTTTGTTAACATATGATATCACTTCATATGCGATATAGTAAAATTCAAACAATTCACCTTATTACTAAGGGTCAGTTTGACAAAGTATTTGCGCATGAAAATTTGACGATAACGTATTGACGACTCATTTATTTAGTTTTAGAGACAAAGTTATGTTCGTAATTAAAAAAAAAAAAAAAAATTCAAAAAGTTTGGATCATCACTTTATACAAATTTAAAAGTCGTCAGGAAATGGTATTTTCGGTTACGATTATGCAATCATCAATAGAATAATTTGCTTTTATTCGACTTCTTTCAATGATTTAATGGCCTAAATGCCTTATCATATCTCGTAATTTCTTTGTTAACATATTGATTTTCCATCATATGCAATATAGTAAGATTCAAGCAACCTTATTACCCAAATAAGGGTTAGTTTGACAAAGCATTTTATATAATTTTTAGCATACTTTTATAAAAGTTGATGAAATCTGTGGCATAAAATTCACTCAGTTTTTTAGCAATTTTTAAGCTTTACGAACCATGGATTAAATCTAATGTGATTGTTATGTTTACCAGGTATTGGAATATTGTCAATCCCATATGCACTTTCAAAAGGATGGTGGATTTGCTTAATAATACTTTTCTTGATTGCCATTCTCTATTTCGGTTTACTTCTAAAATGATGCATGGATGTAAATTCTTTCGTTAAAATAGCTAGTTTTAAATCTAGATAACAATCAACCTAGAATGGGGGTTGAATAAGTTGTTACTGAAGTCTGCAAATAATTTTTTTTTAAATACACAATGTTCACTTTAATGTTCTGATATTGATAAAAAATTGTTGAACGTCAGAACATTTCACTAAACGTTTTCACATATTCGAGACAGTTAATAGTAAGACGATTAAAACATTGATTAACACCAGATATAGAGTGGTAAACCCCTAAAGGAAACATCCACGGGCCCCCATGCCACGGGTAAATAAATCCACTATTTTTAGAACAGGTTACACACGTCTCAACTTTTTGAAATTACAATTTTAGACAAAATCTAAAACTTTATCAGCAATTTACAAAAAGTAAAACTCAGTTAAGAACATCAATAAAACTTTCCTGTATTATATTTTCTTTAACTAGTTTAGGAATGCAGTCAAGTAGCATGCCTTCGAGTCATGAGAAATATAATATACATGACTTATCTCATTTGTAGCTTGCCTTCGAGTCACCATACTGTAATCCCAATTTCCAATGGCATTAGATGTGAGGTGTACTTTTTGTATCCAGGTAGGTAGTTCTCTTCGGGATGCTTTGTTCTCCAAGAGTGTGTGTAATATCAGTTGTAACATGATTCTGTTCATTTTGATCTGACTGCTTTGTTGCATCAATTTTGGCTTCGTCTCCAAGAATGTTCCGACTTCCGTTAGTGTTTTCTCAAACATTCTGATGTTCGTCTGCAGTTTCTGTCATTGTTTTTATTACTTGTTCCTGTGAATACTCAGCAAAATTATTAGTATCGTCCACTACAACATTAACTGATTCAATTATGTTTTGAGTACGTATGTTGTAGACCCGGTAAGCCCGACTATTTTTTTAATATCCAAAAAATACCCCTTCATCACTTTTTGGATCTATATTTCCTATTTGTTCACGATCATTTAGAATATAGCACTTACTACCAAATGTGTGAAAATAAGGTTAGATTTTCTGCCTTTCCAAATTTTATATGGTCGTTGAGATATGACTGTCCTAATGGTAACCCTATTTAAAACATGATAATTCAAGTATGTTTTCTTCAATCATAATTGTCAGATTTTAGTTGGATTTCTTTTATTCAGTAAGAGGTTTTTCAAGTTCGTGCTAGTTTTACAAATAGTTTTCTTGTGCTTTACTTAGGTGAATAATTTGAGAGGTTAGCACGATTTTGGTCTATCTTACCATAAGTTGGACAAGCAGGAGATGAATGTATGTTTCCTTTAGATTCACATTTGGTTACCTTGTCAGCATTTTTTGTAATTCCTGATTTTTTCAACACCTGATCGTTGATTATATATTTAGTGGACATCAGAACGTTATCTGGAATATCATAACCAGTTTCTGTTATTCATTTGAAAACGTGATTTTCTTTGCTTCTTGATCTTCTCCATGCTGAGTATATCCTAACATATGTCTGCTATTGGTGGTTCTTCCATAGCTCAGCACCTCATTCAATCGAGCAACTCCAATGGTCAATTGTTTGTTTGCTTTCCTACTTTGTTTCAATTCTTCCTGCAAATCACACAATTTTTTATTTTTATCAGCCAACAATGTTTCGAAATAAGTTATTTTATCATTGGAGAAACTTTGTTCTTTAGTGGACACAGTAGTCAAAGCCTTTAGGTTGGCATTAATGTCATCGGCTCCAACGTTCGGTTCTATGAAAAAGATCTGAATTGAATCAGAAATAGTGCATGCTGTAAATGAAATATCTTGAGTATTAGAAACTTCCCAATCTCCTGATTGATCATCGGTTGATTTTTCGTCCTCGCTCCAAGTTACATTCATAGCCTTTTTACCAAATGTTCTTTTTTGATTATTAGCACATTCAGAGGCAATGTGACCATATCCTTCACAAGTATGACACTGGATACGATTTTCTGTTCTCTTTGGAAGATTTGATTGATTCTGTCTATTTTGGTTAGGATATATATTTCTGAATGATCCCTGATTTTTAGCTGATTTGAGTTTTTGAGTCCATTTCAAGAATTTGTCAAACTGTTGGGTTACTAGGGCAATATCAAAATGTCTGAATCACTCTCATCACATTCATCTTTTTCTTCCTCAACCCGAGAGGCTATGCCTGTAGCTTTTTCTTTTTTTCTTGTATTAATATTTAGTTCATAAGTCATTAATGACCCAACCAGCTCTTCAATTTTGATATCGTTGAAGTCTTTGCTCTCTTCAATTGGGTTACTTTGGAGTGGAACCTATTTGGCAATGACCGCAAGACCTTTCTGACTAATTTTGACTCAGAATATTTTTCTCCAATGGCATGTGCTTGATTTTATATGTCACACAGCCGAGCATAGAAATCTTTGAATGCTTCATTGTTCTTCATGTGTAGGTTTTCAAATTCTGTGGTGAGTATTTGTAGTTTACATGATTTCACCTTGGAAGTTCCTTCATGTACGATTTGTAGGATCTCCCAAGCTTCATTTGCTATCCTGCAATTAGATATTAGCCAGAATTGATTAGCATCTACAAAACAAAAAATAGCATTCAAAGCTTTACTGTTCCGACTAGCATTAATGAAGTCAGTAATTACCCATTATTCACATGGTTTTTCTATTTTAATATTATTTTCAATGATAGTGGAGGAACTATAACCTCTAATGATAAAATGCCATGATTTTTCATCTAGAGCTTGAATGTAAACAGTTATATGAATTTTTCAATAATTATAGTTCGTTCCATCCAAGACTGGTGGTCGAAAAGAAACACTGTCCATACCTAGATTCAAGGACCTCACTTTCTAAAAGTGAACTATCTCTGATACCAATTGTTAGTTTTAAATCTAGATAACAATCAACCTAGAAGGATGGTTGAATAGGTTGTTACTGAAAGTCTGTAAATAATTTTTTTTAAATACACAACGTTCGCTTTAATGTTCTGATGTTGATAAAAGTTTGTTGAACGTCAGAATATTTCACTGAATGTTTTCACAGATTCGAGATAGTTAATAGTAAGACAATTAAAATATTGATTAACACCAGATATAGTGTGGTAAACTCCTAAGGGAAACATCCACGGGCTTCCATACCACGGGTAAATAAATCCACTATTTTTAAAACAGGTTATACACATCTCAACTTTTTGAAATTACATTTTTAGACATAATCTAAAATTTTATCAGCAATTTACAAAAAGTAAAACCCAGTTAAGAACATCAATAAAACTTTCCTGTATTATATCTTCTTTAACTAGTTAAAGAATGCACTCAAGTACTTTGGTCTTGATCTTGGTCAATTCCACAAGTGTTCCCAGATTGATTCCACAAATCAAAATATAAGGACACAGTCCTTATCTTACTGTCGAAATACCGTTCTCTCTCACAATGAATTTCTACAACGTTCAATTTCTCATAGCCGTTCTCAAAAATAGAATGTTGATCGGGTTAGGACTTTTGAATATTTCTTTGAACTCTCAACTCATAAATAATTTGCTCTTAGATGCTTGAGTATCTTTGCTTTCAAAGTCCGTATAATTCTTGGAATAACACCTGTCTTATTTATAGCATAAAAAGTTTTTCTAAACTTAATGACTTAGTATTTATCTTATACAGAGATAAGACAAAATAAGTCTTTAAGTTTAAATAAACTCAATAAAAGATAAGGTGAGATATATCACAATAATATGAAAATAAATCCAGTTGTATATTTTTATTTAAGTAGATAAATAAAAAGATAATATTTCAATATCTTATCTACTTAGAAACCTAGTTCAATTAGAATTCTTAAACATGTAATTTACTCAATCACTTATTTAACTGATAAAGAGCAAGAGTTTTAGAATAACTAAAACTGATAAATATATTGGGATAAATATAGCATTAAGGTTTTCAGTTTCCATACAACTACTAGATAGTCATTGAATCCTAATTAGCTCATATCAATAAATAAAATATAATTAACTATGCCAAAACCGGATTCTCCAACAAAAACTTATCCTGACATTGGTAACATATTGGCGACACATTTATTTAGTTTTAGCGATAAAGTTATGTTCGTCACAAAAAAACTCAAAAAGATTGGATCATCACTTCAGACATATTAAAAAAGTCTTCCAAAAATGGTGTTTTTGGCGACAATTATGCAATCTTCAGTATAATTATTTGCTTTTACTCAAAATTTTCAACGATTTAGTGGCCTAAATGCCTTATCAGGTCTCTCGTAGTTTATTTGTTAGTATATTGGTTTCACATCATATGCAATATATTAAGATTCAAGCAACCTTATTACCCAAATTAGGGCTAGTTTGACAAAGCATTTGATAGAAGTTTTAGCAGATTTTTATAAATGTTGATGAAATTTGTGGCTGGAAATTCACCCGGCCAGTTTTTAGCAACTTTTTAAGTTTTAAGAAACTTGGACTAAATCTAATGTGATTGTTATGTTTATCAGGTATTGGAATTTTGTCAATCCAATATGCATTTTCAAAAGAATGGTGGATTTGCTTAATAATACTTTTCTTGATTGCCATTATCTATTTCTACATGGGATTACTTCTAAAACTATGCATGGAAATAAATCCTCTCTTAAAATTATCCTGATATTGGTCATCTTGCATTTGGGAGTATAAGAAGAGCCATTATTTCTACTTTTACGTATCTTGAATTGTTCTTTCTTGCAGTTGAATTTATGATATTCGAATGTGACAATTTGCACAAACTCTTTCCAAATGCATATTTGCACATATTCAAGAAAAATATTGGGGGCAAGCACTTGTTTGTTCTGCTCACTACACTAGTAATGTTGCCTACAACCTAGTTAAGGAGTACCACTACAAGAAAATTAATTTTTAGCGACAAACGTTTTCGTGACGCATCAAAAACTCGTCGTTAAGGTCACTTCTTCCAACGAACTTCTTTACATCATCGGAAAAAATCCACACGGAGCACAACAATTTCTCTCGACGGATGCTAATTTCTCTACCGACGAGTTTGTTTGTCGAAAAACATACCTCAATCGATGAATAAATTGTTCGTTGTAAAAAGTCATAGAATGATCAAGTATTTCGCACAAAAAAAAATTGCGCTTGAAAATTTGACTGTAACATATTGGCGACACATTTATTTAAATTTTGAGACGAAGTTATGTTCGTCAAAAAAAATAAAAAAAAAATAAAAAAACTCAAAAAGATTGGATTATCACTTAAGACAAATTTAAAAAGTCATCAGGAAATGGTGTTTTTAGCGACGATTGTGCAATCATTGGTAGAATTATTTTCTTTTATTTGACTTATTCCAACGATTTAATTGCCTAAATGTCTTATTATATTAGGTCTCTCGTAGTTTCTTTGTTAACATATTGGCAAAGTATTTGATAGAAATTTTAGTATATTTTTAAAAAAGTTAATTAAATACGTGGTTGAAAATTCACTAAGTTTTTTAGCAACTTTTGAAGCTTTACGAAACAGTGACTAAATCTAATGTGATTGTTATGCTTATCAGGTATTGGAATATTGTCAAATCTATATGCACTTTCAAAAGGGTGGTAGATTTGCTTAATAATACTTTTCTTGATTGACATTTTTTATTTCTACACGGGGTTAGGCATGCTCGGCTCGGCCCGTAAAATATGAGTTCGGCTCGTCTATGGAGACGAGTGGCTCAGTTTGGCCCACGAGCCCCTAGGCCGAACGAGCCAAGCCGAGCCGGCTCGGCTCAACCCTCTATTTTTTTTTGGGTTTAAAATTTGAAAATAAATCATTCTCTTTATTTTGTTAAAGAAAAAAAATGTAAATATTTAAAATGAATCATTTATCTTTATCTTTATGTTAAAGATTAAATATTTATCTTTATGTTAAAATTTTTATTGAATCCTCATATTGATTATGTTTTTTTAAAATCCTCATCTTTGACTCTTTGTTATGTGTTTGTTTTTTTTTTTTTTTTTTGAATTTGAAAATAAAAAAGAAATTAGAAATACAAAATCCCTTAGGTTAAAAATTAAAGATTTAAAACACACCTTTTTTTTTGTGTTTTACATTTTTTTAAATTTGAAAATAAAAAAGAAATACCATATCGAAAATCCTTTATGTTAAAAATGTAAGATTTAAAACCCTCCTCTTTTTTCCAGGCTTGGGACCGGCTACTTTAAAAGTAGGTGGAGTTAAAATTGTACATGAATAAAATGTTACGTGTACAATTTTTTATTAAAATAAGGAAAATTCTTCAAATATAGAAATATTAATGCAAAATAATACTTACTACGAATATGATTAATCCATATTCAAATCTTCAAGTTCTTCGGACATTATTCTGTCTAGTTTATCTTGAATTCGAAGTTCGGCATCATCCCAATTCTTTAGACACAGTAAACTTTCTAAAATGTCGGCTTTGAGTCTTGACCTGATATCAGATAAAATCCTGCCACTTATACTAAATGTAGCCTCCGATGATACAGTAGAGACCGGATGTGTTAGTAGATCACGTGCCATTTTGGAAAGAATTGGGTAACTACGTTGATGTTGTCTCTACCATTTAAGTATATCAAAGTTTTTTCTCTCCTCGTTATCTAACATGCTAAGCACATCATGCACAAAATACCTACCTAACTCTACAGGTGTATCATTAGAACGGGGAAGGGAAGAACTAGAAGAAGAACCAACTAATTGTTAACATTGAGTGGTCCTATGTGTACTGACATAACTTCATAAGTCAATGTCATCAGTTGATGACGAAGTATATGTTGGATTAGGGGGTCGTATAATGTTTGTACCCGGCCTTTTCAGCATAGACCTCATACATAGAACATAAAGTTTGTTCTAAATTAGCACACGTGACTGAATTTTCAAAAGTTAATTTATCTGAAATTGCCATTAATGTTACTTTTGTACCCTCTAAGTTAAGTCGAGTATCCATGGTACATGCTAATGAAAATAACGTAGGCAATTGTTTCCAATATTTCCTAAATTTAGCTTCCATAACATGTATAATACTAATAAAAAGAGCAAAATTCTTATACCTATGAAAATTGTTAGCAATATAATAGAAATGATTTAAAACAAGTGGAGTAGTTGGGTAATAAACACCAGAACATGTAGTTGTTGCGTCGTAAAAAATTTTTAAAAATTTTCTAACATGACCACATATTTCATAATCATGTAATTCTAAATTATATTCTGAGTCGTGTAAGTGCCGGCCATTATAAGACACAGTAATGCAATCTTCATAACCTTCATACGATTCAAGTATAAGATATGTTGAATTCCACCTATTGGCAACATCAGTTGCAAAATATTTTGATTGCAATCCATTTTCTGTAGATAGAGCAGCAAAAACTTGTTTTCTTGATGGTGAAACCGAAATATAATTAATAGCATATCTAATTTTTTTTAATTGGTGTTGTATAAATTTTAATCCATCTTGTATAATTAAATTAAACACATGATACACACAACGAATATGAAATAAAATACCATCAAAATGTGGATTACAGTGTTGTATTAATTTTTCAATTACTATATTATTTGGGCCTGCATTATCAAATGTAAAACTACGAACCTTAGAATTATATTTAAATTCATGTAATACACCTAATAAAACTTGATAAATATTATTTCCATTATGAGAATAGTCTATTTATTTAAATGCTATTACTTTTTTATTCATTAACCAATTATTATCAATGTAGTGTGCAGTTACAGCCATGTATCTTTTTTGGTTACAGCCTGTCCATAAGTCTGATGTAAAAGGTACAACACCGTTGTAATTATTAATATCATTAATAATAGCTTCTTTCTTAGTATTATATCTAACAATAGTATCTTTACGAAGTGTATTTCTAGAAATACTAACGTACTTTGGTTGTAGATATTTTTAGACGAATGACGTCCAATGAGGATTGTCCACCAAGCATAGTGGAAACTCGACATTTGCTATCAATTTCGGCAGTCATTCATGTCGCATGAGTTCTTGTGAGTATATCCAGTTGTTGAGAGCGGGACTACTGGACCCGACTCTCGGAGATCCAAACTGGAGTTGTGCCTGATTTATATCCAAACCTCCATATTTGTATTGACACTTTTTGAAGTGTCTGTTTAGATAGGTTGTGTCTATCTTCTTATGCCAAGCAAACTTCTCCTGACAGTGTTTACACTGTGCTTTGAACTTAGGGACTCCGTTCACTAGTTTTCCAGTCGGCACCAACTCAAAATGCTCCCAGCACTTAGCCTTTTGTTTGGTGGCTTTTCGTTTAGTGCTAGAGCCGATTGTAATTTGTGTATCGGCATCTTCTTGAAAGTCTTTCAAATCAATTGGATCAATGCTACCACCAAACTGATTAAGAATGTCTTCTGGAATTTGAATATCATTAAGACCACTGAAATCATCATCACTTCGATTGTATGCCATTTGGAATAATATAATAAAGAGAATAGGAGAAAATAAAGATGTAGTAGAACATAGAAACTAGAAAATAGAAATGTAGAGAATTAGTAGAAGTAAAAAATTATAACTTAAAATTATACAGTAATATCTAGATAATAAGATATTAGATACTAATTAGAACACTAATATTGAGAGAATGTATTTTGAGAATTGTTAATGGATTGAGTATGTAATTGAATGAGAGATAAGATATTGAAGTGTGAAAAAATGAGTTTAGAAAATGGGTATTTATAGGAAAATAATGGAAGTAAAAAACAAAACAAAAAAAATAAAAATAAAAATAAATAAAAATGACCGTTTGCTAACGGTCGTGACCGTTGGGACGAGCCACGAGCCGAGCCGGCTCGTGCTCGTCCCTTGGCTCGTGGGCACGAGCCCACGATCCCAAACAAGCTGGGCTCGTGGCTCATTCCCACGAGCCCAATGAGCCGGCTCGTTTTTTGGCTGAGTTGAGCGAGCTCGGCCCTTTTTTTTTCCTCAGCTCGGCTTTAGCTCGTGTTCGTGGCTCGATGAGTCCGAGCTCGAGCTGGGCCGAGCTTTTACAAGTCGAGCCGACGAACTTTTTTGCCACCCCTACACAGGGTTACTTCTAAAGCGATGAATGGATGTACATACTCTCGTTAAAACTTATCCTAACATTGGTAATCTTGCATTTGGAAATAGAGGAAGAACCATTATTTCCACTTTTTTGTATCTTGATCGGTTATTGTTTGCGGTTGAATTTATGATATTAGAAGATGACAATTTGTACAAACTCTTTACAAATGCATATTTGCACATTTTCAAAAAAAAATAGTGGATGCAAGCACTAGTTTGTTCTGCTCACTGCACTAGTAATGTTGCCTACAACCTGGTTAAGGAGTACCACTATAACAAATTTGTTTTTAGCAACAAACTTTTCCCGACGCATAAAAAACTTGTCTGTAAAGGTCACTTCTTCCAACAAATCTCTTCCATCGTCATAAAAAATCCACACAAAGTGCAACAATTCCTCCCAACGTATGCTAATATCTCTACCGATGAGTTTGTTCGTCGAGAAATAGACTTCTATCGATGAATATATTGTTCGTCATAAAAAGTAATGGAAGGAATAAATATTTCGTGCAAAAAATAATAATAAATTGCGCATGAAAATTGACAATAGCATATTGGCGACTCATTTAGTTTTAGCGACGAAGTATGTTCGTCACAAAAAAACTTAAAAAGGTTGGATCATCACTTCTGATAAATTTAAAAAGTCGTCAGGAAATGGTGTTTTCGGCGACAATTATGCAATCATCGGTAGAATTATTTGCTTTTATTCAAATTCTTCCAACGATTTAATGGCCTAAATGTCTTATCAGATGTCTCATAGTTTCTTTGTTAATATATTGATTTCACGTCATATGTGTTATATAGTAAGATTCTAGCAACCTTATTACCCAAGTAAGGGTCAATTTGACAAAGCATTTTATAGAAGTTTTAGCAGATTTCATAAAACTTGATAAAATCTGTGGCTGGAAATTCACTTAGCTTTTTAGCAACTTTTTAAGCTTTATGAAATAGAGACTAATTCTAATGTGATTGTTATGTTTATCAGGTATTGGAATATTGTCAATCGATTATGCACTTTTAAAAGGATGGTGAATTTGCTTAGTAATACATTTTTTGCTTGCCATTCCCTGTTTCTACACGTGGTTACTTTTAAAACGATACATGGATGTAAATCCTCTCGTTAAAACTTATCTTGATATTGGTCATCTTGCATTTGGGAGTACATGAAGTGCCATTATTTCCACTTTTATGTATCTTGAAATGTTCTTGCTTGGAGTTGAATTTATGATATTAGAAGGAGAAAATTTCCACAATCTCTTTCCAAATTCATATTTGCACATTTTCGGAGAAAATATTGGAGGCAAGTACTTGTTTTTTGTACTCACTGCATTGGTAATGTTGCCTACAACCTGGTTAAAGAGTACAACTACAAGAAAATTGATTTTTAGTGAAGAACTTTTTCCTTAACGCATCAAAAACTCGTCGACAAAAGTCACTTCTTCCAATGAACTTCTTTACATCGTCAGAAAAAATCCACACAGAGCACAACACTTTTTCTTGACAGATGATAATTTCTCTACCGTCGAGTTTGTTCGTCTATCAATGAATAAATTGTTCGTCATAAAAAGTCATGGAATGAATAAATATTTCACGCAAAATAAAAAATTGTGCATGAAAATTTAACGGTAACATATTGGCGACACATTTATTTAGTTTTAGCGACGAAATTATGTTCCTCACAAAAAAACTCAAAAAAATTGGATCATCACTTCAGACAATTTTAAAAAATTGTCGAGAAATAGTGTGTTTAGCGACGATTATGCAATCGTTGTTAGAATTATTTGCTTTTATTCGACTTCTTCCAACAATTATTTGGAATGTCAGGAAAAGTTTGAAGAGTTGAATGATTTTTTTTTTTGACGATGTTACAGAGTCGTTGCGAAAGGGTACATCTTGCTACAATTATGTTATTGTCGGTAGAAATGCTTGTTTTCTAACTATTTTTGTTGTTATTGGATAACAGTTTGGGGAAATGAATAATCTCTACTGACAACTTTACAATGTTGTCAAACTTTTTCCGACAATTATATCTTCCTTAGAAAAACACATTTGCTTAAGTTTAAGTTCTTTCGACTAATATTTATGTTCGTCAGGAAAGAAGTGTGGAGATTTGAATATTCGTTGGAATAACAAAGCAATATAACGTTATATGTATTATTACATAATTAATTTTCAATTTAATTGCCTCAATTATAAAATTAAATTTTAATTTTTTTTCCCTCTTATTTAATTAAGATAGTAAGGTAATGAATTATTATAACACTTTTTATAAGTAGTGATATAAGTAGATTTTATACTTAATTATTTGTTTAAATTGTATATACATATTGATGAGTTCATATTGTATGAGCGTGGTCCTTAAATATATTTTTAATTAAAAAAAAAATGTGAACTTACATTTAATTTTATTTTACTTTTGTACTAGTAATTAATTTTTTTTTAGTAATGATATAATTAGCTATAGTAAGTATATAACATACGAGTTGTATGAACAAAAAATGAATAAAATAGTAGTATAATATATAACAATATAGGTTGACATATGATTAGTAATTAATTGATATGTAGGGATGGATTTAGGGAGACTCCACGACTCTCTTTTGTTGGAATCCTCCATTTGCCCAAAAAAAAAAAAAAAATTATATAGAAATTTTATTTTTATCATATAATAGCTCTATCTAAATTTATTTTTAGCCCCCATCTAAATCCACCCCTATCCGTATGTAATTAATCTATTAACTGATATTTTACATACATACTTAGTACTTATTTGAAAACCATTATAAATTTGCTTTCCATTTTTTCACTTCCAAAGCGGGCCCCACGTCAACCGCAACAATTGACAAAGTGGCTTGTCCAAATCAACTTTGTGCATGAAAATTACCATTTACCATATTGATCCCCATTTTACCAATTCATTCTAAATGGTTTGTGAGTTCTGTATTTTGGGAAATTGGGTGGTGGAATTCATGTAATATTTGCACAGAATGCAATGCGTGCATTTGTGACGTGGGGCCTACTTTGGAAAAGAAAAAACTATAAACTAGTTTATATGGGGTTGATCTCCTGCCCTCCAAGTGGGCAGGATAACCTGCCCACATGCTGACTTGTCAGCATGTGGGCAGTTGATGTAAAAACAATTTTTTACATCAACTGCCCACATGCTGACAAGTCAGCATGTGGGCAGGTTATCCTGCCCCCAAAGAGGCAGGAGATCAGGCCCCCTAGTTTATAATGGTTTTTAAACAAGTACTTAATTTAATATGTATTAAAACATATTGTAGAAATGTTGTTAAAATCGATTTCTATATTTATCAAAATATTTTAATCACAACCATACAGAGTTTCACTACCACTAAGAATAAAAAGACACGTATACATCTTCAATTTTGAAAAAAAAAAAAAAAAATCTATATCTCTTCAAATATCTCATTTTCACTTTTCTTTGCCATTCTTTAAATTTCTCTTCTAAATTTTATTCCTCCTTCATTATTTTTCAAGGTGAACAAGTTTTTACGGTCGGATTCTACCGAGCAAGCGGTATACTAGTTTAATATATTATAAAATATAAAATAATATAAAATGGCAAAGTTTAGAATATTATAATTATTTCAAAAAAAAAATCAAGTATAGGGTGTAATTTCTCTTCATCTTAATTAATCTGTGATTTAGAAAATAACCCCAGCTGCCGATCCCCTAGCAGTGGATCGAATTTTTGTTTTCCCAAAAAACACATAATCCCAATTTCCCAATTGAAACCGTAAACCTTCAAGTCCCCTAATATCCGGTCAAATACTTGACCGCCGGCACCTGATGTCTGCCCCAAGATTCAGGTGTTTTAATATTTACTCCCCCGTCCAATAAAAATTGGCTCGTCCTTATTTACGTGTCCTAAATTATATATCACTTATTTTATAAAAAGTGTATTAAATTTTTATTTTTTCTAATATATTCTTATTTAATTTACATTATCATCAACCCAAATAAACTTAACATATTCCAATTATAATAAAAAATTACATAAATTTATTCACACATTTACTCGAGTAGGCAGTCAATAAATTTCACATTGATTAGAAACATTTATCTCCCAATAACAAAATCAATAATTGATGTTATTATTGTTTCAATGTAATACAATTCAATTTCATTTGCATTCCAATTGTAACTTAATAAGCATTTAAATTTATTAGATTTATAAATGACTAATATTAAATAGGGGCAAAATAAAAAAAAGTGTATGAAAAATTTATAATTTCAATTACATTAAATGAGAGTTCTTAATCTGTGTAAAAAAAAAAAAAATGAGTCTATCTTTGTGGACGGAGGAAATATTTAATTTTACTCATTTTTTGTAGTAACCATAATTCCTCTCATTCTGTTAATTCTTAAATTAGTGAAAGTTATATTCTCTAGCATATTCTGTACTTTCTTTTCAATTTTGATTTATCATCATGAATTTTTGAGAAAAAAGATAAAGAGTGAAGGTGGGGAAACATTATATTTCTTCAATCCCACAAAGATACGTTCATTTCTTTTTTTACACAGATTAAAAAAAATCTAATATAATTGAAATTTTAAATTTTTCCCACATTTTTTTTCTATTATGCCTCATTTAATATTAGTTATTCATGAATCTAATAAATTTAAATGTTTACAATTGAAGTGCAAATAAAATTGAATTGTATTACATTGAAATAATAATGAAATCAATTGTTGATTTGTTATTGAGGATTAGTGTTTTTAGGTAAGGTGAAATTTATTGACTGCATAATTGAGTAAATGTGAATAAATTTATGTAATTTTTCATTATAATTGGAATATGTTAAATTTATTTGGGTTAATAACAATGTAAATTAAATAAGGATATATTAAGAAATAAATTTAATACTCTCTCTATAAAGTAAGTGACCTATAATTTGAGACAGATAAATAAGAAAAACGAGCATATCTTTATGGAACGGAGAGAGTATATGATTCAGTATATATTTACAAAGCTGATCTTCAGTTATACAATATAACTACTAATTAATTAATTATTTAATGCCCTTTTCATTTATTTAGTTCTCAAATCAATGGAAGTTACTTTCTTTACTTACCACGTTCTGTAATTGTTTTTCTTTTTTAATTTATTATTTATAAATAAAATTGCCCTTTTCTTTTGTTCAGTTTTCAAATCACTGAAAGTTATATTGCTTGCCAGTTGCCACATTCTGTAATTTCGTTTTGAACATAAGTGCAATTTTGATCTGTTCTCGAAATTCTATTATTTACTACATTCTGTAATTTCTTTCTTTTTTAAATTATTATCAAGAATTGTTTGTGCACATTCTTTTTTCCTCCGACTTTCTTTCAAATTTTCTTATTTTACTGTCTATGAATCAAAATTTCTCATTTTGTGAAGGACAATGCCAATATTAATTTCAAATTCATATCTTAATTAGGCTATAACAATTCATTTCATGCAATTTTACTGGCACTTAACAGGCTAATTAACATTTTCCTATAATTAGTGCTGTCATTTCATTGAGAGATTAGATGAAATTGGCAGACAATCTAACTCTCTATGTGCGTTCCAAATTAGTTTCATAATTGAAATATCAACCAACCTTTAATTTCCCATTAGGCTATCTGTCATGTATCAGCATTATATATATAGTTGGGGTAAAAATAAAAAATCTTAACTTTAATAATCTTGAAATATATAGTGATTCTATCTAGCTTATAATTAAGTACGAATCTTGCTAATTATGACATAATTGGTTGCAGTTGTTTTGATGTCTGATATTTATTAGTTCAAACCAAGTCTTTACTGAGAAACTCTCCTCGGCATCTAGTTACCTATGGAACTTACAAATTGACATATGTGCACAGATTTTGGGAAAAAGAGCTGAATATGTAACGACCACGGACTTTCTCCTACAGACCTTTCGCCCAAGGGCTATTCCGTAGTAACAGCATTCCACTTAAGTTCTCCTTATGGGAGGAGATCAAGGGTTCGAATCGTTGGAAACGCGAAAGAAATTCAGTTTGGAGTCCAACCTCCAATGGACAATACGTAAGTTAACGTCGCACGAAATAGTCCGTAGGCGAAAAGCCTGTAGGGGAAAGTCCGTGGTCGTTACAGAATATGTCAAAGGTTTAGGGTTTGAGCCACGTCCTCGGTAGTTGTCGTCGTCATCATCATCCCTGAACTATAGAGCATCAAAAGCAAATGCAAATAAATTGAGGAGCAAATTGGAGGGAACACAACAGCTTGTTGAAACTACACAATAGCGTGTTGAAATTGGAGGGAACACAACAACGTGTTCAAATTGAAGGCAAATGAATTGAGGAGCAAAGGCAAATGGACTCGAAGTCGCTACCGAGGCACCGGAGCTAGTAGCGCCGTCGGGGACGGTGTTGGGACAAATGTGAGTGGCGGTGTGGGGACGGGTGGTTTGGGGGGAATTTAGAAATCAAAGGTGAGGATACAAATTTGAAATCAAAGTTGAAGCCTTTACATTGGGATAAATTTGAAGATCATTGCAGAAATTGTTTTTTTTTTTTATACGTATTTGAAGCTAAAGGCATGTTTGGCAAGTGCGAGTTGACTGACGTGGATGATTTTAACGTCATTATTGTGCCATAGACATTCTGTTCGCCATGTAGCGTCTATTAACTTAAAAATTAGTTTGTTGGTCATTCATTAAATTAACCCACCATTAGTCCAAATTGCTATGACCAAAATATAAGAACGGAGAAATATAATTAATACAAAATGAAACAAATAAAAAAGAGAAGCTGGATAAAATGGCAGATACATATAGACATATAGTCACAACTATTATTCATAAAAACTTGTTTTACAGGGAAAAACGAAAAGTGAAATGCTTAAAGAATCATATAGAAAAGCTGACAAGGAGAATAGTCTGACATGTGAAAATACAAAATATTTCCTTATCTAATTTAATTCACTCAAGAATAATCAACGTTTTTTTTTTAATCAAATAGTTGATCATTCACATTTACCTTATTGTAGTAAGTGTTAACATTGACAACAAATTTTGAAAAACAACAAAAGGATAACATTTTATATTCTACTTTTAGCTATCTCCAATTGTCTATAATAAAATTATCAATTTTAATCTTAATTAATTAAATTAATTCATTTTCTACTATTGTTACCACTTAGATTTGACAAAGACACCACATCAGCAAACGGGCTCTAGTGAGGACCTCCATAGCATTTGCCCGTGTCACGCTCATCATAGAGAACCTCTAATTTACGACGGAAGGCCCTCGCAATTCAATATGTTGTCAAAGGAGATTCCAGGTGGGGGTTGACCGAAGTCTCCTAAACCCTTGTCCTTCGCCACCTCCTTGCATCCCACGAAATCTTCTGGGCAGTCTGTTATTCCAGGTAGCCAAAGAGATAATTAAGGAAGATGTTGTCCTTGATTCACCAGATGACCCCCATAAGGAAACTATATGTTAATCTTCTAAATATCACTAGTGCAATCTTGAATATTGATTAGGATTATGATCGATATCTTGGGGATCACGAAGACCATTGGATTCAACTTTATCCTCATAAGAAAAAAGAATCCAATCAAATAACTAATTTATTGATTTCATAAATTAACTAAAACTCTTTTCCTATAAATATCCATTCATTATTCAGTTTAATGTACGCATTATTCATAACCCAAAATTTTGGTCAATTTTCTGTTTGTTTGTCTCTCCTATACCCATATTCCTTATATATATTTTGATACCATTAGTTGAATTGACCGTTGGAGTGCCGAAAGTTGTCGGGCAATTTTTCTGTGGTGATCTTGGTACTTAACAGTTGTCTAAGTGTGCAAATAACATAAAAGCTAGCAGATAATTAATTGGATATCTGTTAACACATAGATAGTGCAGATTTCGAAGTCAAGAATTGTCCAAATTTATTGACCCATATAGTATAATCTCATTATTATCAAGTGACTATTATTTTCTTTTCTAATGACTCAAATTAAATCGCTATATTAAACACATTATATATGTCAAAAGAAATATTATCGGCCTCTATTATAAACGCTCTATTAAATTGGGTAAATAAAAGAAGGAAAATTTGCATTTTCATCCTTAACCTTTGTTAGTTGTAACAAATCTACTCTCAACTTTTATTTTAGCATAATGCATAACCAAACTTTCATTCTGTAACAAAACTCGTCATTCCCTCTATTTTGGCCATTAAATGATGAATTTTCTCTCCTCTTTAAATAAACAAAAATAAAAGAAAGCAATAAAACAACAAAAATAAGAGAAAATTGTAAAAAAACAAAAAATTGTCCCATAAGTTTTTAAAAAAGTACAAATAAATCTCACATAAAATAATTAAATACATATTAACAAAAAATAAATATTAAAAAAAGTAAGAATTTCATCTTTTCCAACCAAGCTCACCCCACCAACCTACCACTTACACCAAACCCACCCTTGGCCAAACACTACTTCTACAAATACAATCACGACGGCGGCACCTCCACTTCAGAAAAATTAATTCATATAAAAGGAAAAAAAAAATTGATTAGATAAAAAATTGATAGTATGTTGGTTTGCAGAACTGCCACCGATTGTGGGGTATTTCACCAGCCCTCCACTATCTCTTTGTAAGAACTAAATCGCAGCCTAGATCGCAGAATTCAAATTGCGATTGTCGATTTTTTATCTAATCAGTTTTTATTTTCTTTTTTTCTGGATTAATTTATCTAAGTTGGTGGTGCCACCGCTAATGTGATTCATTTGTAAGGGTAGTGTTTGGCCATTAGTGGGTGTGAGGCTTGGTTGAGAAAGATAAAATATTTACTTTATCTAATTTTTTGTATGTATTAATGTATTAATTTTTTTTAAGTAAAATTTATCTGTACTTTTTGAAAAGTTATGAGATTCTTTTGTAATTTTTTCTTATTTTATTGTTTTATTTTATATTTATTTATTTAAAGATATGGACAAATTCGTTATTTTATGGTCAAAATGGAGAGAATAATGCGATTTGCTACATAAATGAGAGATTGTGGATGGATTGTGGTAAAAAAAAATGGAGGATAAATTTTTTACATTTTACAAATATTAACGTTGAAAAATACAAATTTCCTATAAATGAAATAAACGATTGGCACACTAGAAAGGGTAGTGGAAATGGAAACTTTTTATCTCCAAAAAGTGTTAAAAAAAAAAAAAGAATCTACAAAATAATGTCAAAACTTTTAGGATAAATACGGCAAAGGTTTCCAACTTTTGAGTTCATTTGCATTTTTGTCATCAACATTTTTTTTTTTTTTTTTTTTTTTTTATAGTTATTGGGTTTCTAACTTTTGAAAATAGGCGTCATTCATCTAAATAGTTAAATTTTATCTATTTTTTTGTTAGTCAATTCAGTTGACTTGTATATCCAAAAATTAAGAAATACAAAATTATTATTTTAATATTCTTAATTAAAATGAAGAAAAGAATTAGAAAAAAGAAAAAGAAAAAGAAAAAAGAAAAAAAAGGGAAAGGCTATCATCATCTTCCACCAACCTCACACCCCCACCAATGACAATTTTATCATTTTTTACCTTATTTGGCGTTGGCACTATTTGTGTAAATAGGCATTGAAGTTATGACGCCTCAATAAAGGCCATTTCACTCACTTATAGCTTCAAGCCTTCAAATATTAACAAAAGAAAAAAATTAATTAGTCCATATTTAAATTACAAACTTATCACTAATATAATAACATGTCTTACAGTTAAATATAAACGACCAAATAAAAAATTAAAAAATTTACAGTTGGATCTTCAACCAATGCAAAAAATAAGGGGCCGTTCTCTTTGTGTTTTAGTTTTCAGTTTTCAGTTTTGAATTCATTTTTAGTTTTGTGTTTTGAGTGTCTGTTTTGAGATTGTTGAAAATACGTTCTTTTAGTCATTCTGAAAAATTGTTTCTCAAAACAGAAAACTAGAAAACGTGTTTACTTTGAAATTTTGAAAATTTTTTTATTAATATTTTATTTAAAAATTTTGATTATTCAATAAATTTTAATATTTTAATACTAATATAGTATTAAATAACATATCAATTTTAAAGTTGGTGAATCTTTACATATTTTTTTCGAGTTACAAAAACAAAACCTAAATTAAATTTGACAAAAATTAGAAAATATAGAAGTAAATATTACAGACAAACTCAATTAGAATAAGAACATGTAATTGTTCATATGAGATTATATCAAACAATTTAATAGATACGTGATGAGTGTGTTTTATACATTTATCCTAGTTTATAAACTTGATGTTCACTTGTGGATAGCAATTGCCAAAGTTACCTATATTCCCTGAGATAAATTCCTAGATCCAGCAAAGGATCGACAATGTTGAAATAATAAGATGGTTTTTTTTTTCCCGAAAAAAAAAATCAATGAACCAGTGGATCAATTAAGCCGATTTCCAACAATACATTTATAAAAATAAAAAGACCACCAAAATATGTAAACAAGTAGTTACACAAAATAGGGATTACAATCCATTAGTAGAATCCACAAGCCTGTATACGTTGCATTCAGGCAAACAGATCACCTATTTCACTTCCTAAGTCTACAACTGCGAAATTTTCACGTGCTTAAAGAAACAATTTTAAATGTACTACATACAACTATAAGAGAATCCTACAGAAAAAGAAGAAAGTAATATACAACTATAAGAGAATCCTACAATTTCTAGACCATTTGAAGGCGTGTTGCTTCTCCTATCACTTTCCATATTTGCTTGATAAACAGGAAATTCTGCAAACCTCAACTTCCACATGTTGGCAATTCTCTCCAAATTGTCTTCTCCAAATCATCATATGCTAACCTCAAATGAGGTAGGTGCTATCGTATTCCAAGATAAACTCAAAGACTGAAAGTCAAGAAGATTGGACAAACAAAAGTCAGGACCTAATCAAATGTATCTATGCAAGAAAAATTGAAGATTAACATGCACATAAGGAGCAATAGCCATCAGTAATTCTGATTAGTAAAACCTAACTGAAAATGATATAAGATTTAACCATGTACGGAAACAAAGCTTAAAAACTGTTATGCAGAAATTCTTAAAACAATACCAATTCTGCCAATTTAAATAAGGCAATCTAAGGCAAGGTATAATCATTCTAGCACAACATGTGAATTTTTTATAAACTAGCAAAATAGGGGAAATCAAGGCATTACACAGTCAAACTAAGAGAATTCAATTGATTGAAACTTGAATGAAGTGAAGGTTATATAACAATACAATGACCTGAAAATTCAAAGGTTACTCTTTTACCCGAAAAAAAAAAACACAGGTTACACTTTTCACCCGAAAAATAAAAATAAACTGGCAATTCATTCAAATTTACCGACAGCAACTTCTCTATACCAAATTAAAAAGTTCTCAATCAAGGTTTCAACTTGTAATCACGATTCCACGCTATTCCTCACAAACTCGGCAACAAAGTTCAATGCCCCACAAAATCGAACATTTTGAATTTTTGAAAAAAATGTAATAAAAACCAAAAAGATAGACAACCCTTGCCGAATTGAGCTTTACAAATTTCACGAATTACTCTTTTCACCCACAAAATGATATTAAACTGACCATAATTTAAATTTTACATATTGAAACTTCTGTATATCAAATTAATAAGTTCTCAATAAGGGGTTTCAACTTCCAATCACAAATTCCACAATATTCCTAAAAAAAAAATCACCGACAAGATTCAACTCCCTAAAAATTGAACATTTCGATTTTTTAAATTCAATAAAAACATAAAAGATAAATAACACTTACCAAATTCAGCTACAATCAAACAAGAGAAAAAAATTGAAACCCAGGTGACCACTGACCCAATCGAGTTAACAAGCATTTGCACATCCAGAGACAAACATATATGTATATATTAAGAGAGAAGGAGAGGGAGAGGGAGAGGGAGAGGGAGAGAGGATCTGCAAATGCACTTTGTGTTTATGAGAGAGAATGAGTGTGTGTTTGAGAGAGAGTGCGTGAATTTTGGTGTTTTTAGAGAGAGAAAGAGGAAGGGTGAAGAATAAAAAAAATGGTCTAAAGTTGGGTGAGTGTAGAATCGAAATCCAGACCACAGAAATGGGGAGCCTATTTTCCGTGTTTTGGCCGTTTTGGACATGGGTCTCATTTTGCAAAGAAAACAACGAAAACGACAAAATATCATTTTCTGTTTTCTGTGTAATTTTTTTTAGTGTTTTGAAAAATGCATTTTTGAAAATATTTAAGTAAACACGTTTTCACCGTTTTGAAAAATTGAAAACTGAAAACGACTTGAAAACAGCAAAGAGAACAGACCCTAAAGTGCTCGTACCAATTAAGTCTTCAACTTTTTAGTTTTGTTACAAGTGAATCGCCAATATTCGAAGCTTGTAACTATTTGGGCCGTTAACAAGTAAAAGTTTATTTTGAATTAAATAAAAAAAAAAGGTAATTGAAGGCCAGTCACTGTTGTTGCACTTATGTGCTCTAAAGTAATATGGTCAAAATTTAATTCAATTAAAATCACATTTTAGAGCCAAAAGACCAACATATCCTTGTAATCGTAAAAAACGTTAATTTAATGATAGTGTTTTATTTAGATAATGTACATTGGTATATTTATACTATAATTTTATTTTTGATACTGTTTTATTATGATAATGTTTAAACCTATAATATTGTTAATGAATGCAAACACAATCAATAATCTTTTACTACTAATAGAGTATTTTAAGAACAATATCATTACTTTAACCATTAAAACATCTTGTGCTTAGTTTTATCTATGATACTGTTTTAATTAGATAGTGTGAATTGATATACTTATTCGATGCTTTTATCTTTGATACTGTTTTATTATCATAATGTTTCAACCTATGATACTGTTTCAATCTATTAAAACAGTATCATTACTTCAACCATTAAAATATCTTGTGTTTATTTTTATCTATAATATTGTTTTATTTAGATAGTATGAATTGATATATTTATACCATTCTTTTATCTTTGATACTATTTTATTATAATAATGTTTCAACCTATGATACTGTTTAGCCCCTAGGGCTGCCTTGACCTCCTTCACCGAACATGACCACCGGACGGTCACTGGTCGACTCGCCCACTTTGGACGAGCAGTTTGATGTCTCAATTGGCGCCCAAGGGTTGGCGGTTGCTGATTTTTCAACGGGACAGATGCGTAGATCGACCCAAATCTACGCCCAAGTGACCGATGGAGGTTTGTAGATGTGGAAGAAGAAAGAAGACGCCAAAGTTTTTGGAGGGTAATTTTGGAATTAATTTGAAATATTACTGAATAGTATGACTTAATCACAATTTTGAAAAATATTTTGATATAATGTGGAACAAGTCACTTACAAATGACTTACAGAAAATTTTTCCAATAAAAAAAGAAAAGAAGAAAGTCTATTATACTCTCAACATAAATCAATGGCTAGTTTACTATAAATTCAAGTATAAATATATTATGTTCTTAAGAAGAAGTCTTGTTCTTAAGAAGAACTCTTTACAGATTTGAACTCAGAGTTGATTTTTTTTAAAATTATTAAATTGTTAAAAACAAATGTGGGAAAATTCGAACTGAGTTTAATTAAATCATTTAAAACTATTTATGAATTGAATAAGCCAACATATATTTTTGTGAGAAGGTTACTAACATCACCATTGATTATCTTCTATAATTTTTTGCCTTTTATGACATATTTGTTACGTTGAATTTGTTAATACTGAGTAGAATTAAACAAGAAGAGAAAGTTAAGATTTTTTCAATGTTAGTGTGTAGTTTTAACTTATTAAACATGTGAACACATTGAGTCATCGACTTGTTGCTATTTCACTTGTTCAATCGTCGAGTCATTGTGAAATTTCTAATTAAAATAATTTTAAAAAAAAAATAGAAAGACAACGAATAAATATAAATATAAAATTACCACATTAAGATATACTATTGAAAGTAAAGTAACATAAAAATAGTAAGAAGAAAATACTAAACTAATTCTTTTCGTTTGTTGCAAATCAAATATTAATAATAATAATTTCTTTTTGTACTTTTATGGTATTTTTTGTGGACATATATATATATATATATATATATATATATATATATATATATATATATATGGTAAATAGTGATTTTATATTTGGTTGTAAAAGATATGTCACGTTCTAAATTTTGATGACGATTGAATAACATTGATATTATATGATATTTGTGGGATATTAGTCGTCTTTCAACCACACATTTGAGACGAGTCTTTTTCACATTTTTTTTTTATTGACAACGATGTAGTTGTTATCGAATTGCATAATAATTCCCACAAAAGTTGTAGTTTTGATTGGAAATATTCCCTATGTGCAACATTGTTTAAATCAAAGTCTACATAAGCAGTGACATCCCTTTTATATCTTTTTCTTCTTCTTTTGGGTTAAAAAAAGTTGTCTCCCCAAAGTTGAAAGTGAAGTTTAGAAAAGGATCAACATATTTCCAAAATAGTGGGTTAGAGTATATTCTACGTAGTTACGTGTTAGCTTGGGCACAACATATTCGACATGCTTGTTGCATCTTCATGTGGTCGTCCACAGTATATACTATGTACTACGTGTCTACTTGTATCTATGCACAATATAGTTTTTCTTCAATTATTAAAATGATACACCTTTTTCTTACAAAAAAGCAAACCTCATACCTTGAACATGATTGTCAATGACTCCACCTAAAAAGTGTAGAAATAAAACATCTCTTTGCATTTAAAAGACAGCAAATGTAAAACTTTCCATTACTATGATGTTCTAAACAAAAGTTTCGATAAACATGTTTTGCCTTCTATTATGATTTAATTAATTAGCAAATTGATACCAGAATTCATTCAGTTTAACCTAAAAGGGATGCAAAACAAGAATTCTGGTATTGAACAATTGTTGATCGGTTGGAATGGCGTCGCGTAAAGTCTTGCACAACCCGAGCATGCTTTATCAGGTCTTCCTCAAATCAAACCATGTTTACTATGACATAAGTGTTTTAACATAAGAAAAAAACAGAAAGTTGAGTGGTATTAATTATAGTGGATGGGGTATGGCATTATCAATATGCCTAGACTATTCAGTGTTACTTTTTTTTAGGAAATTGGTAATCTACTCATCTTCACTAACTTTTTCTATGGATCATATTTTTTGATTCATTGAGGAATGGAAAAAAGTAGAAATTAAATAAGAATAAACAGACCAGTGATTTAACATGTGAACTTTTCCCCTCTTTATATGAACCAGAATTGTAGGAAATGCATTGCCAAAACAGATGGATTCCAATAATGTAGAGAGAATGGAAAGCAAAATCCAGCCTCAAGAACCACTACAACCAAGAAAAGGCACCACAGTAATCCGAACATGCTTTAATGGCCTAAATGCGTTATCAGGTCTCCGTCTCTCATAGTTTCTTTGTTAATTTAATGATTTCACGTCACATACGATATAGTAGGGGTCTGTTTGACAATGCTTTTGATAGAAGTTTTAGCAGATTTTGATAAAAGTTGATGAAATTTGTGACTTTTTAGCAACTTTTAAGCTATACGAAACAGGGGCTAAATCTGGTGTGATTGTTATGTTTATCAGGTATTGGAATATTGTCAATCCCATATGCACTTTCAAAAGGAGGGTGGATTTGCTTAATAATACTTTTCTTGATTGCCATTCTCTGTTTCTACACGGGGTTACTTCTAAAACGATGCATGGATGTAAGTCCTCTCGTTAAAACTTATCCCGACATTGGTCATCTTGCATTTGGGAGTACAGGAAGAGCCATTATATCCACTTTTATGTATCTTGAACTCTTCTTGCTCGCGGTTGAATTTCTGATATTAGAAGGTGACAATTTGCACAAACTCTTTCCAAATGCATATTTGCATATTTTTGGGAAAAATATTGGAGGCAAGCACTTGTTTGTTCTACTCAGTGCACTGGTAATGTTGCCCACAACATGGTTGAGGAGTCTATCCTTGCTAGCTTATGTCTCGGCCGGTGGGGTTCTGGCTTCTATCGTCTTAATTGGTTCTGTTTTTTGGGTTGGTGCATTTGAAGGTGTTGGTTTTAATGAACAAGGAGTCCTTTGGAGATGGAATGGCCTGCCAACTACCATAAGCCTGTACACCTTCTGTTATTGCGGTCATGCAGTTTTTCCAACTCTTTGCAGTTCCATGAAAGATAGAAGCCAATTCCCTAAGGTAACGTAATTTCTAAGTGTTTGTTTGGTAAAACTTTTTGTAGATTATAAGCAGTGGGTCCTAACTTCAGGTAACTAACTATTGATTAACTTATATTTTGCAGGTTTTGCTTGTATGCTTTATATTAAGCACTATCAGCTATGGAACTATGGCGGTTTTAGGATACTCTATGTATGGAGAAACTTTGTTGTCTCAAGTGACTTTAAATCTTCCAACGAGAAGCATTAGTTCAAAAATTGCAGTTTATACTACACTGATAAATCCCGTAACTAAGTATGCCATCATTGTTTCTCCAATTGCGACTGCTCTAGAAGATGCGTTGAGTTCGCGTAGCAACAGACCAATAAGCTTAATCATCAGAACAGTTTTGGTGATTAGTACAGTTATTGTGGCATTAGTCATTCCATTTTTTGGAAGTGTAATGGCTTTTATTGGCGCGTTTCTTAGCATCAGTGCCTCGATCTTGTTCCCGTGCCTATGCTATCTGAAGATCAACAAAGCTTCTCGAAAATTCGGGATAGAGTTGATCTTCATTGTGGTGATTCTGGTATTAGGCTTTTTTGTGGCCGTGGCGGGCACCTATATGTCTGTAAGGGACATTTTAAAGAATGTTCATGCAAATTGAATATACTATAGGACATGTTCGGTATAGTTTTTTTTGGAAAAAATTGATTTTTTTGAGTATTTTATTGACTTTTCAAATTTTTTTGTAGTGTAAAAAAGTTGAAAAGTCAAAAATTATAGTCAAACAAATGGGTTTTTTTGAAAAAGAATAACTACCGAACATGTCCGTAGTTTCTCAATGGACCTCTATTTACCTTTTTATCGGCTGAGTCCAAATTGCTCTGAACAGCAGTATCAAGAAAAAAAATAAAAAAGAGAAGTTGGATAAAATGGCAGTCACAAGTCACAACTATTATTCATAAAAGCTTGTTTTACAAGGAAAAAGAAAAAAGAAAAGTGAAATGCTTAAAGAAAAAAACCATATTAAGATACTAACAAGGAGAACAGTTTTGATATATGTGAAAATACAAAATATTTTGTCTAATTTAATTCATTTACGAATAATTGACTTATCAAACAATTGATAATTCATATTTACCTTATTGAAGTAAGCATTAATAAGTTGTAATCCAATGCTAAAAGAAACGACAAAGCTTAAATTACATTTGGGATTAATTTTAGACCCTGAACTCTGATTGTCAAATCATCAGAAATTGTTTTAGTCGTTCGATAAATTTTTAAAAAATAAAACTAATTATAAAGACAATGAATTTTGAGAAGTAGCAAAACGACAGCTTCTCATATTCTACTTTTAGCTTATGGGTAATTATATTCACACTACATTTTATGTTAATTACATCATATTTTAATTGCAATGAAGGTCTTTAACTATAGCTAATTTTTTCATTTATGTCCCTAACTATTTTTTTATCACATTATTATCATTAACCTATTAATTCTCTCATATTTTTAAATAAGAAAAATAAATGACAGATACTAAAGTTTGACAAAATTTGTCCCTCATTTTAATGCACATTAATAGAATATTTAGACAAAAATCGTCATAAGAAACAAGATGTGAAAATTAATTGAAAGTTAATGATAAAAATGTGATGAAAAAAAGTTGAAGACATAAGTGCTAAAATGTCAAAGGTTGTGGGGGTGGGGGTGGGGGTGGGGGTGGGGGTGGGGGTGGGGACCTTTATTACAATTAGAACGTAATATAGATAATAAAAATTATAGTGTGAATATAATTATCTTTAGTTTATTCAATTATCGATAATTAAAATACCAATTTTAATCCTAATTAAATTAATTTTTTCTACTATATGGATTATGTTTTTATTTTATAATTTTATAAATTTTGAGATTTAACGAGTATTAATTACTTTTTTATTTTAAAATAATTATAGTGAATACATTCTCCTACAAATATATTTGATAATATTATATATTGTTAATTTTATAATACTATCAATGATAATAACAACACAAATGGACATAAATCTCCATTTTAGTTATAGATGGTAAAAAAATCTGCCCCACCCCGCTACTAATCGGGGTAGGGACGAGGATTATGATCCCCGCCCCGAATTTCTCAAACTGTCCAAATTATTTTATTTTGTTTTATATTTATATTTTAAATTTAAATCATATTTTAAAAAATAATATTAAAATTTAATTAATTAATTAAACGGGCGATAAATAGTGATTTTTCAATCCCCACCACGCCTCCCAAAAATCTTTGATAGTGCAGCGATGGAATTGGCTGCCCCTGTCCCGGTTTATTGCCATCCCTAATTTTAGTATGGATATATTACACTTAGGTCCCCGACCTTTGAAAGTTGTTGCAATTTTGTCCTCGTTTATTTTATTCGCACATATCATCTGTAACTTTTTAGTAATTCACACAGATAATGATTTATGAAAAAAAATTTCTCCAACTCAAATAAACTAAAATAGAAAAAAAGATAAAAATAAATAAAAATAAATTACATTAGGTCCCTGCCCCCACTTTTCAAAAATCTCCAACGGGTCGGGGATGGTATTGGTCGCCATGGCCCCGTTTTGCCCTATTGGCATGCCTAATTTTAGTAAGGGTAAAATACACTTAGGTCCCCTATCATCTGCAACTTTTTATTAATTCACACAGATGATCATTTTTGACAAATTTTTCCTCCATCTTAAATAAACTAAAACAGAAAAAAAATTGTATTTGGGGTCTTTTTCAAAAGTACAAATAAATCTTGAACCTTTTATTTTTTTATATTTCTTTACTTAAAAAATTTAAACCAAAAAACATAAAACATAAAAAAGGAGGAAAAAAATAACAATTAAAATAACTAAAAAAAGAAATCCAAAAAAAAAAAAAAAAGAATTAAAAAACTAAAGGCTTCATCTGCGCCTATAGATAAATATTACCACATTTTTGTATGGAAATTTGGCGAAAATAGTCTCTATCCTTTGCCTTCACTATAGAAATGGTCTCTAATGTTTGTTTTTTGATACGGACATCTCTAACCTATGTGTTTGGTTGTACAATTGATCCTTATTTGATGAAAAAGACCAACATGTCCTTAATTTTAATTATGAAAAATTGTAGTGGGGTTGTTAATCTTTGCAAAAAATACAAATGGATCCGATACCTATATATAAAAAGAGAAAATGGGTTTGAGATCATTTGCGCCAAAACACATAATTTGGACTCACACAGATGGTCGTTTCTGACAGAGTCTTTGATAGCTTGCATTGGAGATAATTTTTTTTAGACATTGTCTATTTTACTTATGTAACAAAAAAAATTAGCAATCCACGATTGCATTGAAGATGTTCTAATAGATATATAACTATAGACAGAACTATAGATAATGTCTTTGTGAAACCATCTTGTATTGGAGATGAATTTTTTTAAACATTGTTCATTTTATTTATCTGACAAATATTTTAACAATTTACGGTTTCATTAGAGATGCTTTTAAGGATGCTCTTTATTTTTTGTGCTCCTCGTATTACCACTACAAGAAAGGAGGTGTCATCGTTAAAAGATTAGTAGTCGTCGATTTTTATATATTAGTGCCTCTAGAAAATTAGTGACAACAAAATATCATCACTATATACATTTGAATCTATATCGACAACACTATCGCCTTTACATTGTCGTGCTCTATTTCTCGAAATTAGAGAAAATGAGACGACAAAGTGGTCGTAAAAATCGTCGATGTTAGCATAAATAGTAGCAGCGTTGTTATCGTCGCTATTAATTTTTAGGTATCATAATTATTAGCAACGACATTGTCGCCGCTATATGTATAAGATATATAGAGATGACATTGTTGTCGCAAATATACATGATTTTTTTATTGTAGCAACGGCTTTGTCACATCTATAAATATTCTAAATTTAAAAAAAAAAAAAAAAACTATTATATTATACATAAAATCTACAGATCCTCCAAACCCCCACTGTCGTTCTCATTCTCATCCTCGTCCTTATCTTCCTATGGCACAATCCCCGGTATTGTATACTTCAGATTCGCCGTAAGACATTCAATTGTCCTCTTCATTCGGTGCAGTTGGGCTTCATATATGGCAAACCTAGGATCGTCATCTGGGGGTCTCTAGAGAACTGATTGAATATTCTTCGTGGGACGTTCGATGCAGCGGTCAAATCTAGAGAGGGAAAGATGCTATTCGAAACTTGTCTAATCCCATGGACATGTCCCTGTCATTCTCCGAGAACCTTCTTTGCAATTGTACGCTCGTCAACTGACGCGCCACTGGAGACGACTTGTATGTGTTGAGTCTTCCTCACCTCAACAAGTTTATACTATTTAATGAAAAAAATAAAAAATAAATAATAATATAATGTCAGATAAAATTAACAACATTAAAAAATAGAAATTTGTCCTCACCTAATTACCAGCCGCGTCCGAGTTTACCCAATTGCCATCGCAGAAGGTGTGAAAAGTCCAAAATGGCTCAATAATGTCCGACTACTGCTGGGTCACGGGGTCCCACTATAACAATTGCAAACGTGAAATTTAGTTAAAAAAAACATGCATATGTGATGCATTGAAGATTTGCAAAATGATATTGAAAAATTTACTTGTACCTGATTGTAACGCGTGGCAGAGAAGCTCTTCGACCTCTGTACGCTCGAGTATTTAGCCTTACCTCGATTGGCCTTATTCTTTGTCAACCGTTCTTGAAGACATAAAAAATAATTGATTAGCGAAAAACTTTATAGTTATAAAAATATTAATATAAAAACGTAAAAAGTAAATGATAATATGTACAACGAAAGTAGGACTTGTAAAGAAGTCAATGCACTTCTGCCATTCTTCGGCAGACAGCTCGCCGTATGAACGGCTCTGCCCGTGCTCTTTCAAGTGGTTATGCGCTTTAAGTTTATAATCGCGATAACGATCGATTTCCAGGCGATCTACAGCGGCACAGACTGTTCGGTACTCATCGAGCGACTGATCGCCCTGAAGATCAAAGTAGCTCTGCAACATTGGAAAAAATTTCGTTAATGTATATTACATGGAACAATATGTTTAGAGAATGCACTAATGTAAAAACTATTGTAAGACATTACCTCGATGATGTTACGTAACCGTGCCCGCTGCTCCTCTGGAACCTCTGTCCAAAAATAGTATCAAGGGAGCACGGTGAACCTAACTTGGTTCCAACCAAGCGCGTGAAATACTTCGCGTTATTTTCGATCGACTGCATTGTATGTTCGACATTGTCAAATGCGATGGAAAGTGGCCGCTTCCCGTTTGCCTGCCAAACCTTCTCAAGATTAATACCTCGAGAGATAACCGTCGCTTAGACGGGGGCGCTGAAATAAAACAAATACGATATATTTGATATGACATTCAACGATAATGAATTCACTGTAAAAATTGTAAAATAAAAAATATTGAAACAAAAATTCTTACCAGACTCGCATGACGAATCGAGCTGGTGGGGTGGCTAATGTAGAGGATCGCCTGCACCATCACCTCCGTGTAACATGACGTCAACCATACTAGCAACTAACAAAAGAAAACATCAATTAGTGCATAAATGGTCCCTAGACTTTTTTTTTTTGCACATCAATCCTTAAATTATGTGTTTTCGTGCAAATAGTCCATAATCTTTGTTTTTAGTTCGGAAATGGTCCCTAATCTTTGTTTTGCACATTAGCACCTACAAATGGTTCCTAGACTTTGTTTATTGGCGCATAAGTCCATAACATATGTATTTTTGTGTAATTGATCCCTAGTCATTGTTTGTAGTGCTGAAATGGTACCTCGACTTTGTTTTATGGCACATAAGTATCTAAATTATGTGTTTTTGTACAATTGGTCTCTAATCTTTGACGGTTGTGCTTAAATGGTCCCTAAACTTTGTTTTTTTGCAAATCAGTCTCTAAAATTATGTGTTTTTGTACAAATGGTCCATATTCTTTGTTTTTAGTGCTGAAATGGTCCTTTATCTAATAATTTCAAACTGATACATACCGAGCAAAAAAATATGGAAAAGTTAGATACAAAAAATTTTATAAAAATTTTGGCATAATTTTCCTTGTAAATTGGACTAAACCAAACCTGAAAATTAAAAAAAAAAATCCTAAACAAAATATATATTGTATCAATTGGGGTCCACCTGCCCCCTAATATGAACTAATCAAAATTAAACTATAGCCAACTCAAACATTTCTACTATCATTTATAAAACAGGCCAAATATATAACATGTCTATTATGTAACAAAATCATGCCTATAACTTACAGCTATCATAAGAATGCTTATATAATACAAGAAAACAAGTAAATAAAATCAAGATGTCTACAGATTGCATTTTGCCAAACTTTTTTTTTGATGACTTAAAAAGGAAAAACAAATTTTCCATATTCATAGAATCACTACAAAATTTGAAAAGATGATATAAGATGACAATCGTGTATAATATCTACACATCTGGCCAACAATAGACTTTGGCAACTCTCAAACAATAGACTTTGGCAATAAAGGACCAGAAAAACTAATGACGATTATAATAATATATAGTTAGAGCAAAAAATGAAACACACATGCACCAAAAGTCCATCAATGAAGTTTATCAACCAAGAAAGTTTCTAAAAATATGATATTTCCATGAATAATTGAATACATATAATTTAACTACTGGCAAAAATGAATTAAAGAAAAAGCCACTGATAATTGAGAACAACACAAAACTCAGTCTTGACATAAAATTCTTTCATTCTAAAGAAAACCCATTAACAATTATATAAAATCATAACCAATACAAAAATTAGACATAACCCATTTAAACAAAGAAATCATCGATCCCTTAATGCAGCACTGTCTAATTTCTCCAATAATTTATCCAACGTGTGATTTTCTTAAGAATATTTACCTTTGAAATGCAGTTGTCTCTCTTGACCTGAGAAGCCTCTGCAAAGGAGTTAGAGCAAAAATGAAAGTGTAATCTATCCCCAAGTTGTAGATTTGTGGTGCAAAGAATAAATTCTAGAACATACCTTCAAAATCTTATAAGAGCAAAAGAAAACTTCAAAAGGATGGCAGCAGTTGGACGGCAGTGGGCTGGACGGCGCCGGAGGGAGTTCAATCTAGAGAAAACAAAAATGGGAAGAAGAAGGGATTTCTATACGTTATAAAATTGGGTAACTCTATAACGACAACATTTATTTTTAATTTTTTGGTGCACACGCTGAAAACGTGCCGCCAAAAATTTTAACATATAGTGACGACATATGTCATTTCTATAAGGATCGTCGCTGTAATATTAAACATTTGTTATTTGCATTAGGTCCCTCATCTTTAAAAATTATTCATTTTGGTCCATATATATTAATTCCTTCATTTCAATTTGGTCCTTTTTTTAATTTTCAATGTAAGTCCTTTACAAGGTTACATATATGTCCAATTTTCATAATTTTGTACAATTTCAGTCCTTATTCGAACTTGGGTTTTGACATAAACTAATCATTGTAGTGACGAACAACATTCAATCTGATTAACTAATAAAAAAACAAAAACTTGCAAATTTTTATATATCTTCATAAATTATATTAACGAACAACAACATTCAATCTGATTCACTATCATGATACGATTGATCATCATCAACGTCACTGTTGTCTTTGTTGCTTCCACTGCATGTTTCGTCATCCTCGTATTCTTCATGTGTGTCATCTTCCACATCCTCATCGTTAATGAACGAAGTATCTCCTGGTGCAAGGATATGTGCTCCAAGGATAAGAGAAAAATGAAAAGAATTGGTATTGTGGAGTAGGTCTATCTCTATGATGTTAGATCCCATCATAACCCACGTGCTCATGTGATGGACTACATGTACAACTCACTAGTTCAAACCACAAGAAGGATCTTCAATGTAGAACACTTGTTGTGCTTGGCTAGCGAGTATGAACTGATCATTCTTGTATGCCTCTGCACTGATGTCAATACTAGTAACGTTATTATCAGTTGCCCTCCGTCTCTCATCACACCTAAACCATTTGCATCTGAATATAAAAACTGAAAGTTTCAGTTCAAACTGTAGCTCTAATATCTCTTGTAGCTGCCAGTAGTAAACCTCACCCCCAATACCTGGGACAAACACACCACTGTTATGCATTTTTCTTCAAATATCATGATCATATGTTAGGAAGCGAACTCCTTTCACAACACAGGTCGTGTAAGACATAACCTGATGGTAATCCACTGGCCAACAAAAACAACTCAAGCGAAACTTTAGAGGCGTAGCTTTGGAGAAGTGTATATATCTTGGTAGAAGTTGGTTTTAGTCAATGTTACAGAAAAGAAAAATGTTCACATATTCGAAATGTAATTGGTCGTCGTTCGTTTACTTTTCTGTAAAACCAACAGTGAAAGTCTCTTATATACACTTGGTTGATATTTGGGCAGCCATTGCTTAAGAGCTCATGACTATGTTCCCTTTACAATGCAAATAAAATCAACTAATTAGTTCATTTAAAATGACAAATCTTATTCAAGATAATTGAATAATATTTAGAACAGTTACTTACTGCAAGAATGTCTCAATTTCAAAACAGTTGTTGATGACATAAAACATTGATTGACTTCGAACATTTGCAGGAAGCATCGTTGGTGTCTTCTTTCCAATTGGGCGACATTACGACTAAAAAATAGAAAGTTGTCTTTGTGGAACACTTACATCATCGTTCTTCTCCAGTCGGTTGAACCTTGTTTCTATGTCTTCAAAATACCTCGAACAAAAAATCAATGCCTCGTCAACAACATACCCTTCAGCTATTGAACTCTTAGGCTGAGCTCGATTTTTGACGTAGTCCTTAAGTTTCTTCAAGTATCGCTCGAATGGATACATCCATCTCATATGCACCGGACCTTCAAGGATTGCCTCTTATGGAAGATGCATTACGAGGTGAATCATGATGTCGAAAAAGGCTAGCGAAAAGATTCATTCCAACTTTTAAAGGATGACTATCAGTTGATCATGGAAAGCCATCACGTCTCTAACATTTTAGTGTTTTTGCACAAAGATGCTTGAAGAATGTGCACAGTTCAATAATTGTAGTGGAAATAGTTTTATTCAAGAATGCATGACATCTGACCAGCAATAACTGTTGCATGATAATGTGACTTCAACCCTACATTAGGAGCAATATTCTTCCGAATATTAGAAACGAATCCATCTGGAAACTCAACCTATCAGATGAAGTTGCAAAACTTCTAATGGTTGAAGTGGACATGGTGTAACATGCGACAGGCTTCATATACCTATTCTCGTTCTGATACAAGTACAGCTCTCTTTTGATCTCTAATTGCATCAGATCGCGCCTGGTATTGACCGTGTCCTTTGATTTGAAAGGATTGTCCAGAATTATGCCGAGAAAACTGTCACAAACATTCTTCTCTATGTGCATGACATCGATGTTATGTTTTAGCTCAATAGAAAACCAATGTGGAAACTCATAAAAAATGCTCATTTTTCTCCAATTCAGCTCGTCATCACTTTTCCTCTTTCTATCACCCCCGTCGTTAGGGTGCTTTCCCGGAATACTATGTCTCACATAGCTTAACTGTGTTAAAATGTTTGCAGGTGTTAACCGACGTGGAGGTGGTCGCATCTCTGTCTTCTCATCAAAGTCTAAATTACTCCGAAAATGATGCCTGGATGGCAGGAATCGTCAGTGACCCATGTAAGATGTCTTACCTATCACATGGACTGAAAGAGTCACCTCGTTGCACGTAGGACATGCCAGGTACCCCTGACTGCTCTACCCAACAAACTACTTAACGCTAAAAAATCGTTAACTGTCCACAACAACGATGCACGCATTTTGAATACCGACATATTATTGGTTTCAGCATCACGCGTGTCAATCCCATTAGCCTACAACTCCTTCAAATCGTCCACTAATGGTCGTAAGAATACATCAATGTCCTTACCCAGTACTTTAGGGCCAGGTATTAGGAGAGTAAGCATGAGATATTCGGGTTTCATGCATAACCAATGTGACAGGTTGTAAACTGTTACAACTACTGACTACATGATGTATGCCAGACTCATGTCTCCAAATAGATTGAATCCTTCTGCGGCCAAACCTAATCGGACATTCTGGATCTCACTTGCAAACAGTGGATGTTTTCCGTCAAAATCCCATCATGCTTTCCCATCAACAGGATGCTGCATTTCATCTTCATCCCTAGATCTTCCTATACTGTGCCACCCCATGAGTTTTGCAATATCCTTCGCCGTGAACATATGTTTTAGTATAGGGCCCAAGGAAAAATATTGCAACACCTATTGCAAAACATTCTTCCTATTTACTCTCCCAAAACAGTGCACAGTCATTTTTATAGGCGTGAATAGATTTGTAACTCAAACCAAGCTTTGTCATCATCTTCTTAGCTTCGTATTGGGAGTCCACCAGATTAATGGTTGGGACAGCTAACTTCAGCAACTTCAAAAGATCATCGATAGATTTATTTGTCCATTTGTTCACAACATTAATATGTATCAACTTCAATAAAAAATTTAAGGACGAAAATGATGAAACTCCCGGATATAATTTTAAATGCAGAGCCTCAAACAATTCGTCATAGTAACCATCGGTGCCTGTACTAGCATGCTCATCACCGACTATGTTGTCCATGACATCCATCATCTCATCATACACACCTGCTCTCTTATTTTGTGTATACACATTCACAGTTTGAACATCGGTCTCGCCATAGTATATCTGGGTTACATAACTCTCTGCAAAACCATTACGAAATATGTGAGCCTCGACAATTTCCAATGAATGTGTGAGACCATTTAAACATCTTGTGCACAGACGTTTAATCCTTTTCCTGTCATTTACGTATGGCCTAGACATGTTTATAAATGCTTTCAAACCTTTCTGAAAATCTGACGATTTTGTGCGATTTTTAATTTTTGTCCAACTTTTATCAATATCCATACCTGAAAAATACTATTTTTTTGGCAGTTAAGTATAGAATTTTTAGAAATATAGTGATGAAATGGGCGAAAAAGAAGATGAAGATGGAAATGAAATGGAAAAAATTACAGTACATAAATGCGGAGATGAAAATCTAAAAAAGGAAATTCTATAGCGGCGACAAATGTCGTCTTTATAGATTAAGTAAGTCATCTCTATAGATAAGAAATGGACACCAATTTCCATGCCAAATTTGACAACTCTAAAGCGACGACAAAAGTCGTCACAATAGATATCAATACAATTTACGAAGAGAATCATGCATCACGTAACTAAAAACAACAACTGTAGCTCTATTGTGACGACTCATATCGTCTCTATATGTACTGTGTACACATAACTGGTGCGAATTATTCTCACCATTTGGAATATATATAGCGACGACAAATTATGTTGTCACTATATATCCAAAGTAATAGCGACGACTATTTAAATATACAGACGACTTTTGTTGTTGCTATAAAATTGGAATGTATAACGACGACATTTCTTTGTCGTTCCTACTATACAGAACAAGTAGTGGCGATATTTTGTCGTCGCTATAGACACTGTTTCTTGTAGTGTACTTGGATCTGGTTTTCTTTACAAATATAGATAAATAAATTTATTATATTATAGATAAATAAATTTATTTATATTTTAACCATTAAAGTTTGAAATAATGTCATTTGGGTAAATAAAAGTTCTATATTTAATTCTTGTTACTACTTGTTTATGAAAAGAAAAAAAGCATCCACATATTAAAATTTCAAAGGAAAATGAGTTAGAAAACCTCACATCAGACGTTCGAAAAAATGAATCTATGCATATACTAAGAGATATGTTGAAAATACAAATAAACAAATAGAATATTACTCTTTCCTCAACAATTTAAATTTGTTTTTTACACAAAGTTGTCGTTCAATAAATAATAGAAAAGTGCTAAAATACAAAATTTGCAATTGAATTTATTCACCCGATTTTTTTTTTTTTTCTTTTCCTTTTTGTCACTCTTAAGCATCATTTGTCATGTCTTTCTAATTTACCTATGTTATGATCAAGCTTAACAAGTTTTAAAATTTATCATTCTTGTCCCTATTATTTAGTAAATACCCATTTACGAAATACTCTCTATCTTTGTTAATTCAAGTCTTACGTAAACAAATCAAACAACAGGATTAAAGTATGGATAAGGTATGTTTGGGAGATTTTTTCCACCGGTTTTGCATGGTAACGTTTATAAGAAGTAGAAAAAATCGTTATTTTTTTGGGACAACACAATGTAGTGTAATTTGAAGCGTATTTCTCAACCCCACAAATCGGTGATTTTTTGTTGTTCTTCAAATTATCTTCCAATTTTACCTTCTCTAAAATAATTATTTCTAAATCTACCATAAACCTAAAATACATACTTCATCTTCATATCCTCTACAAACTCACATTTTGCATATTCTTTCCAATTTTTTTCTACTATTGAACTAATTTTGAAATTTTTTGCAGTCGAATATATATTTATATTTAAATTTTTACATACTTAATATTGTTTACAAATATCTACATTTTTAATATAGAGTTATAAATGTAATTTTATTCTTTTAAAAAACTTTCAAAATCACTGGATAATAAAATCTCAAGAATGAGTTTGACTGTTTTAAAAATCGTTACTGAAACCATTCAAAACCTGACTCCTCATAAACACTCAAAATCGATACTTTAAAAATTCATCATAATTAATACTCCAAAAACTCTCAAAACAAATCCTATAACTATGACATGTTGGTCAAAGTATGATGATTGAACACGCTAAAATTAAATATGAAAATATGATGACTAAACAAAACATAAAAATCATGATTAAAGTCATTTTTCCCGCTTAGCACGTTTTATTACAAGTAACTATAAGTGTTTGTTTGCTTGTTTGGTAATTTTGGTTTTGTTTTGTAGATTATTGATAAGTGCATTTTGTGCACTTATTCGGGTCCTTAAACTAAGCTTTTATTTTGTTATTTTATTAATTTTCTACTTAATTTGGTGCATTATTCTTTTTATTTCAATTTTGGACCTGTTTATAAACAAATGAAGAAGAATGGATGGAAAGAACAACAACTTGGTGAAATTGACGATTAAATTGAGTTGTTGAAGTGAATATCAAGAGCCAAATATTAGAGGATGATGAAGAAGATAAATTCAATAAGTTTAAGGTGTGTTGGAGTGACAATGAAGAGTTGAATCAATGGATCAAATACGGGAAAGTCAAATAACCGAACTGAGAAACTACCTACCGAAGCATGTGGAGAAATTCGAGCACAACTTTTGATATATATCTCCAAAAGTAAAATGATATACCATTGAAAATATAATTGAATTACGAGTCCAACACTTTTTACGGATTTCAATTTGAAGTTTTCTACAAACAGTTATGACCGTTTAAAAAACAGCCGCTGTAGAGGAAACAACTTAAGCTGGGCGATCGCCCAACACCTTCAGCCAACAGCATAGATGGAAATTGCTTGCCTGGGCGATCGCCCAGACTTGCACTGGGCGACCGTCTAGTGTAAAACGTCTTGACGCAGATTTTTATTTCCTTTTTGAATTCTTATTCAATTAGAAAACTTGCATTGGGCGACCGTCTAGTGTAAAACGTCTTGATGCATATTTTTATTTCCTTTTTGAGTTTTAATTCAATTAGAAAACTTTTGGGACACGATTTTAATAAATTTTTGGGCTCTTTTGAGACACAATTAGGTAACTATAAATATGAGTTCTTAACCCATAACCAGGAGTCCTTTTGGGGCCATTTTTTTTTGGAGAAAGACAATAGAACACGACACCAACCAAAAATCAAGAAACTCTTTCAAGAATTCAATTGAAGATTAAGATCAAGATATCATCTCTTTGATTTTTCTTTTTTTCCAGGTGATGAATTCTATATTTTCTTCTCCTCTTTCTTTTTTTTTATTATTAGTATGTTAGACTAGTTTAATTTGTGCTAGGATTATGATGAAGCTTGTAATCTAAATTTTTCTATCCAAAGACTTGGCTTTTGACAATTTATTTCAATATAGTTTTTGAATAATTAATTTTGATTTATTCGAATCTACAATTATATGCGCAATAATTGTATGAGTGTTGTGGTTTGTTTTATTATCGAAAGATCGAAAGCAGGCTAGACAATATTTTAATTATCTTAAAGTCCAATATGGATAGAAATATACCGCTATACTTTAGGTGATCTTTAATTATCCACAGAAATTTAATGCTTTCATTTGTATTCGCATTCGTCATAGAGATATAGTCGAGTCATACTTATGAATAGGTTTAATTTTATTCGAGAGAAACTATTAAACAATCTAGGGATATTGATCTTCATAACTGATGTAATTTGTTAAAACCAAGAATTAAGATAGATGAATTAATAATTATAAGTGGATTTGGGATCCTAGTACTCTTCTTTCTTCAAGTTAAAATAATTTTCATTAATCTAATTTTTAGTTCTTTGGATATTAATTATTTTATTGTTTTTAGTTTATTAGTTTAATTAGTTTTTAATCACAAAATTTTTCAAAGATCATTAGATTCGGTTAAGGTTAGTATAATTGAATTGAATTATCTAAATCTTCGTGGGAACGATACTTGGACTCAAAATCCACTTTATTACTTGAGTGATCCGTGCACTTGCAAAATTATTTAAGATACAAAATCGCTGACAAGTTTTTGGCGCCGTTGCTGAGGATTTAGTTTTAGTTCTTTTCAATTATATTAGCATTAATTCGAACTTTATTTATTTAATTTATTTTTTATTTTTTTTATTATCATTATTTTTTTTAGTTTACTTCAGTTTCAATTTCTCTTTTCTTCAGACCACAAACACAAGATGGAATATCAAGAGCTTGATGAAGACAATATGTTAGTTTGAGACTTTTTGACTCCACAGATTATTTAGAGCCAATCTAGCATTGATGAGGACAACATGCTTGTTGGAGATTTCTTCGCAATGCACCAAGCCAATATAGTGAGATATGAGGCTACTTCTGAAATTGATGAGAACAACATACTTTTTGGAGATTTTCTTGCAATACAACATGCCAATATATCGAGATATGAGGCTACTTCTGAGATTGATGAGGACAACATGCTTATTGGAGAATTCATCGTAGATCATCCAAATTTCTCTTGGAAGAATAATTACAATAATAGCAGACTACAAGGTCCTCAATTTCAGCAGCTAGACAAGAGAACTTCACTAGAAGACATTCTCGGTAAATTCATTGAAAAAACTGACCAGTTCATGAGACAGACAGAGATCAATCTTAAAAAACAAGGCGCTTCAATAAAAAATTTAGAAATACAGATGGGTCATATGGCAGTTGCTCTATCAGCCAAAGTGCTAGGTACGTCGCCTAGCAATACAGAGGTGTATCCCATGGAAAGTGATACGGCTATTCCTATAAAAAGTGAGGTTCAATTACTAGAAATCTATGTAAATAGGCCAGTTGCAAATAAAGAAAATGAACCATCCATTGATAAGGAGAACGTGGAACAGACTGAGCAGACAACAGATATTAAAGAGAGTTCAGATATACCACAGGTTAAGGCAACCGTTCATATCAAACTATATGAGCCTCCAATCCCACTTTTTCAGAGATTACAAAAGCACGAGTCAGACAAGCAATTCTCCTACTCCTCTATTTCTTCTAAAATTGATTTTGTGATCAAGGTCGATGAAGAAGTTGAAATTTTCGTAGTTGTGTTCGAGCAAGGTGCTACATCAAAATCCTATTTTTATGAGGAGCACAAATTCAAAATTTGGAGGTTAAACGAAAAATGGTGCAAAGTCAATAGATGCAGGCAGACAATAAGTTAAGCTAATGACTATAAATAAGCGCTTAATGGGAGGCAACCTATTTTTCTAATTCTTTTATTTACTTGCTTTATATGTAGTAGTTTTAATTACTTTAAATAATTTATTAGTTTTTATTTCATTTATCTATACCCTTAAAAAGTTTCACCATGTCAATCGCAGGATGTCCAACTTTGCAAGAGTCCCAACTCCACATCTGATTCTACTTCAACCGGGCCTTCAGTCAGCCAGATCCATTTTCTCCACATCTATCTCCGGGGAGTAACTGAGATTTTCCCTCCTCTATTTGCTTTATTTTGTTATTACATTGGGGACAATGTAATGTTTTAGTTTAGGGGTGGGTTAAGTATCATGATACTTAATTATTTTGAATTTGCTTATTTTTCGAGTCTAATTAATTGCAAAAAAAAAAAAAAATTGTTATTGTTGAATATCTTGCCGCCAATGATAATATTTGTTTGAATTTAAGTATGTTTTTAGTTAGAATATTAGACAACACTTTAATTCGTACTTCTACCTGAATACTTATCCATGTTAGACTAGATTTGAAGCACGTAGCCACTGTTGACTTATCACTTATTGAAAACATGACTTGAGTGTATGTGTTGATATTATTGACTTAGATCATTGTGAAAAAAATTCCGTTCCTAAAATCTTAGACTAGTACCTAAACTGTTTGAGAACAGTTTGGAGGTGTTAAAGTTAGTACATGTTTTTGTAGAATTTTGATAGTTTGGGTTGTCTGGATCTCATCTTTGGTTGAATAGGTTGTAGTCAAAGAATCTAAATCGAGCACTACTCACTGCTGAAAAAATAAAAAAATAAAATATCTGACTCGAGCAATTAAGTTTGTTAGGGTATTTTGAAACATGGTGCCCTAAAGTCGTCTGACTTGGGAGTCATCGGCCCAACGCTTGTTACATGAGTCAAAAAAAAAAAATTTACATCTTTACTTCTCTTATAGCCTGTGGGACTCGAGCAATTAAGTCTGTTAGAGTATTTCAAGACCTAGTGCCCTATGGTCATCTGACTTGGGAGTCATGATAAGTGTTATTTTACACTTATCTAGACTATCAAAAGTGGACTATTGTAAGTGCTCATAAGTACTTTTCTACTTAATTGTGTGTTGATTTAATTAATTCAGGTCAAAACCCAAGATTGGATGGAATTGGAGAAAAACAAAGCGAAAAGGACTGAAAGTGTACGAAAACTTGGAGATGGGGGTCAACTTGCAAACATCCAAAAGTTGAAGGACATGGGGTGCAAATAAAAGAGGACTAAATTGAAATATAAGAAGAAATCAGAGGACTAAAATGACTACAATCAAAAGTTGAAGGACCACAAGCGCAGAATGGATATAAAATTGTGCTGGGCGAACGCCCTACATCAAAGCTGGGCGTGAAGAAGTAACCATCAGAGGCAAAAACCTAAGCCTGGGCGTACGCCCCAAACATGCCTGGGCGTGCGCCCAGGCCATTTTTTACCAGCGAAATTTTCTTGTTATTTTATTTCCTTTTTGAGTCCTAAAGCAATTTGGAAACTTGTAACCCACGATTTTTAGGGATCTTTTAGGGCTTATTGGGGGAACTATAAATATGGGTTATACACTCATAATTGGGGGTCGAAAAATCTTGTAAAAATCATATTGAGAGAGAGAGTTACCAAGAGACGAAGAACAAAGGCGGAATTGAAGATTGGAGCTTGAAGACAAAGAGTTCTTGGTGCAAGATATTCAGCGTTTATTCATCTATTATTTTCAAGATCCGGTTATGTCTTTCCTTCTCTTCATCTTTTCTTTCTCCCGAGTCATGAATAGCTAGATTTAATGTCTGGATGAACGATGTAGCCTAAGTTTAATTCTTTAATTTCGAATCTCAAGTTTTGAATTATAAATTATTTATGTATTTGATTTTACTTCTTCTCTTCATGCTTGAGATAATTGGCCATTATTTGTCATTGATTTGTGGATTGTAATGAATCGAGAGGTGAATTATTAATCTAGACCACGTAGTAAAATCTGGCAATTGGATAAAAGGTAGAGATACGCTTTTGTTATTGTCACGGTCTTGAATTGAATTCTTAGGAGATTTAATGCATCTAATTAAGGACCATTCTGACTGCCTAAGTTGACTTAATTAGATAGGACTAATTTGAACTCGAGAGAGGTAAATTAGGTTAAATTTGTGAATTCGACCGAATACAACTTTAGGAAGAAATCTTGAGAGGAGAAATTAGAGATGATAACTAGGTGAATTCGTTTGTCCAAACGCTTTAACCATCTTATTTTATTAATTCTTGATTTTTTCTTTATTATTATTTTCGAAAAATCCAAAGTTTTAGCTTAAATATTCCAATTCAATTGATTTTAACTTGTTTTCAATAGATTAGCGCTTTGATTAATTTAACTAGTATCTAAATAAGATAGTCTTCGTGGGAACGATAATCCGGACTCAAAAAGTCTACTTTATTACTTGTTAACGATATTGTGCACTTGCAATCACATTATTTTCACAACAAGTTTTTGGCGCCGTTGCCGGGGACTATTCTTATTTAATATTAGTTTAGATTAATTTTTGTGTTAGTTTTATTTTTTTATTGTTTTATTTATTATTATTATTATTAATTTCTTTTATTATTGTTATTATTACTATTTTCCTTTTTATCTGTTTATTTTCTTTCATGTTTATTTCTTATTTATTATCAGTCTTAAATTAATTTTTATAGTTAAATTGTTTTTAGCTTGATACTCTTTTTTTTTCTCTTTTATTTACTACAGAAAAGGTGTTTGTTGCATGCTCCGTGCGCAAGGAGGCGATCTTGAGACATTCGATCCTGAGATTGAACGTACCTTCAGACGAAGACGCAGAAAACACAACCAAAAACAGAGAGATCAGCAACACATTCTAATGACAGAAGCACAAATAAGAAGAGGACTTGAACAACGCTGTAGAAGCAGCCCGAATGGCAGCTCAGCAAATTCAACAAAATGAAGAACAGGAAGAAGATGACGATGGAAATATGCCAATGGCTCAGTTCCTAACTCCGGCAGCAGCTCCTGATCGTTCAAGCATCATTTATCCAGCTTTTGGTCGGAACGACTTCCAACTAAGAGCTGATATGATTAATCTTTTCAGCAACAACTTACAGTTCTATGGAAAGGCGACTGAAAACCCTAATACTCATCTCTCCAGATTCCTGCGTATGCTCCATAATTTTCAATTTCAAGGAGTCAATGACGATGCCATTAGACTCCGGTTATTTCCCTACACTTTGAGGAATGGGGCTCTGGAATGGTTAGACTCAGAACCACATGCTAGTATCACAACTTGGGATGACTTGGCTAGAAAATTCTGTAATAAATACTTTTCACCAGCTAAAGTAGCAAAGATGAAGTTGGAAATTTCTACTTTCCAACAAATGGAGGGCGAAAGGTATCATGAAGCTTGGGACAGATTCAAAGAATTGCTCAGAAAATGTCTAAATCATGGCATTAAAAAAGGGCAACAGGCTCAATATTTTTATTCTGGGCTATCTCCTCAATCTAAATCTACAGTGGACTCATCTGCAAACGGGTCCATTGCGAATAAAAATGTCAACGAAGCATGGGATCTCTATGAGTTGATTGCAAACACACAGACCATGTTTTCATCTGATCGCACCACTCCAAGAAAAGTAGCAGGCATACATGAGATTGATGGTCTATCAGCTACCAATGCACAACTTGCTACATTGACAAAGCAGGTGGAGCTCTTGGTCAGAACACAAATGCAAGGAGTGAATGCAATCCAAGCAACCATCATGTGTGAGAACTGTGGAGCTAACCATTCAACATCTGATTGTATGTTGTTGGCCTCTCCAGAACAGGCCAATTTTGTGCAGAACAATACACATCAGCAGTATAATCCATATTCACAAACATACAATCCAGGTTGGAAGCAACATCCCAATTTTAAATGGTCTGAGAATCAACACAGTGGTAATGCCTATAATGCTCAGCAAGAAAGAGGACCGAGTTTAGGAGAGATGTTCAAACAGTATATGCAGAAAACTGATCAAGCATTGGAGCGATTGGACATCAACAGTCAAAATCAGCAAGCGTCTATCAGAAAAATAGAGACTCAGATTGGTCAGTTAGCCCTACAATTGTCAGATAGAAAACCAGGCACTTTACCCAGCACTACAGAAACAAATCCAAGAGAACAGGTAAATGCCATCACTACTAGGAGCGGGGTACAACTGCCAGAAATTCTTGTGACAAGAACAGAGAAAAATGATGAACAATTGATGATTAAGGAAGAAGAAACTGGGCAGCAGCATGAGAAATCAAAAGAAGACGTTGCACAAGAATCTGCTGAATCATCACAAGTGAGGGTGCCAATTCCTGTCAAAGCTTATGTGCCACCAATTCCATTTCCTCAAAAGCTACATAAGAACAAGCTCGACAAGCAGTTTGAAAAATTTCTTGAAGTTTTCAAGAAACTGCATATCAACATTCCTTTTGCCGACGCATTAGCTCAAATGCCATTGTATTTGAAATTCATGAAAGAAATGTTGTCCAAGAAGAGAAAACCTGATGAAAACGGGACAGTGGTTTTAACTGAGGAATGTAGTGCTATTCTGCTAAATAAGTTACCTCCGAAGTTAAAAGATCCAGGGAGTTTTAAATTACCTTGCACAATTGGAGAATTTTATAATTTTAATGCTTTATGTGATTTAGGTGCAAGTGTAAATTTAATGCCTCTTTCTGTCTACAGGAGATTAGGGTTGGGAAAAGTGAAAGCAACAAGTGTATCTCTACAGCTTGCTGATAGATCGATCAAATACCCACGGGGTGTAGTTGAGGATGTGCTCATCAAGGTGGAAAAGTTTTTCTTTCCAGTTGATTTTATTGTCCTTGACATCGAAGAGGATCGCAATATGCCAGTCATTTTGGGACGACCATTCTTAGCAACTAGTCGGGCCCTTATTAATGTTGAAAAGGGTGAGCTAATCTTGAGGGTACAGGATGAACGAGCAGTATTCAGTATGTACACCATACCCGAGCAACCAATCGACCTCGAGGAGTGCTATAGAGTGGATGAAGGGGTAATAATTGGCCGAGAAAACTGCAAACCGGACTCAGGTGGACTAGTTGCGCCAATTAAAGATGAAAATGGTCGATTTAAAATATGGAGAGCAAAGGATAAATCATGCAAAGCTAGTAAGAGCAACCAATGCAAGACTTCCAAAGCCCAGTTCAAGCCTCCATAAATGATCCTTGCATTAAGTCGAGCTCTAGACTAGAAATCGAGCGCTTAATGGGAGGCAACCCATTTTCCTATCCCTTACATGTTCATTGCATTGCATGTAGAAATTTAGGACTGCATTAGGAAGTAGAGCACGTTTCCCATTTTTTTTAGTGATTAAGTATAGTTAATCATCATTGTTTTTCATATTTCAGGTTGCACATCGTCATTCCAATCCAATGCGTACTGATGAGCTAAAAGTCCGATTGTTATCTCCACGCCTTTTGATTCGGGTTGTCTCTTTCCTTATTTCTTATTTACTTTGCTTTCTTTTGTCACATTGAGGACAATGTGAACTTTAAGTTTGGGGGTGACTTTGAGTATTTTTGTTATTTTTGTGTGTTATTTAAAAAAAAAAAAAAAAAAAAAAAAAAATTTAGTTGTGTGCTTGTATGTTGGATAGCCTTGCCGGCCTATGATGATATTATTTGAAACTGATATCAATTCATGAATTATGACTAGGTTATGCTACTTATGCTTGTTTTATAGACTTCACTTATCCATGTGAGATACAATTAAGTGTGATTTATGGTCATGAATTTCACTACGCTAGGTTGGTATATTGAATAGAATACAGTGAAAGAGTAGTGAATCTTAGTTGAAAAAACCAAAACTACCAATTGACAACTCAATCACCTAACCAGTTGAGAGAATAGTTTGGGGGTGGTTAAACCAATGCAGAAGTTGTTTAGATATGTGTTGATTCCGTTCTTGAGTAATATATGTGTGGAGTGTACTTTGGCTACCAAGTAGAATCTAGGTATTGACCGGATGCTAGGAATCTAATCCCCGCTTCTTTATCTTGCAAAAAAAAAAAAAAAAAAAATTGAAAAGCATGGCACTTGCATTATCTTATACCTCTCTTCGTAGCCTAGTTGACTCGAGTGATAAAGTCCATTGGAGTTCTCAAAACTCGGTGCCCTAAGGTTTAATAGACCTGGGAGCCATCGGCCTAAAGCTCGTTACAAGGGTCATCTAGAAAGCTTAAGGGAGTGAGGTCTTACACATAAGATAGTCAAAAAAAAAAAAAAAAAAAAAAAAAAAAAAGAAGCAAGATTGAGCATTTGTGCGCATAACTTGGGGATTTAGATAACTAGTGGGTTTGACTTACCTAGTGGAAGCTCGATGGCCAAAGCATTCAATAAAAGGAGAATCATCACAGATCTAGATAGCAATTGTATTGGCTAGATCTAACCAAATTTTGAGCGGTAAAAGAACAGGTGTTTGAAGACAACTTTAGAGTTAATACCCAGGGTGAAAAAATTGAATATCGGTTGGGGGGGTGTGTATTCTTACGAGCGAGAAAGGAAATATTTGACCATTGAGGGCATGATATCACCAACCTAAAGGCTTATGGTGAGTGAAGTGACTATGCGTACACACTGATATCTGTCAAGCATCGGATAAGTCAAAATGATTGATTTTGGTAGCATGATTTAGAAGTTTTATCATGAATTGTGTGATTGTTTCAAAAACATGAGGCAAATGCGGCAAGATATCCACTATAGTATATTTTAATATTGTTTGTTTGTTTGTTTAAGTGATTAGTTATGTTCGAGGACGAACAATTGTTCAAGTTTGGGGGTATTTGATAAGTGTTATTTTACACTTATCTAGACTATCAAAAGTGGACTATTGTAAGTGCTCATAAGTACTTTTCTACTTAATTGTGTGTTGATTTAATTAATTCAGGTCAAAACCCAAGATTGGATGGAATTGGAGAAAAACAAAGCGAAAAGGACTGAAAGTGTACGAAAACTTGGAGATGGGGGTCAACTTGCAAACATCCAAAAGTTGAAGGACATGGGGTGCAAATAAAAGAGGACTAAATTGAAATATAAGAAGAAATCAGAGGACTAAAATGACTACAATCAAAAGTTGAAGGACCACAAGCGCAGAATGGATATAAAATTGTGCTGGGCGAACGCCCTACATCAAAGCTGGGCGCACGCCCAGCTGAAGAAGTAACCATCAGAGGCAAAAACCTAAGCCTGGGCGTACGCCCCAAACATGCCTGGGCGTGCGCCCAGACCATTTTTTACCAGCGAAATTTTCTTGTTATTTTATTTCCTTTTTGAGTCCTAAAGCAATTTGGAAACTTGTAACCCACGATTTTTAGGGATCTTTTAGGGCTTATTGGGGGAACTATAAATATGGGTTATACACTCATAATTGAGGGTCGAAAAATCTTGTAAAAATCATATTGAGAGAGAAAGATACCAAGAGACGAAGAACAAAGGCGGAATTGAAGATTGGAGCTTGAAGACAAAGAGTTCTTGGTGCAAGATATTCAGCGTTTCTTCATCTATTATTTTCAAGATCCGGTTATGTCTTTCCTTCTCTTCATCTTTTCTTTCTCCCGAGTCATGAATAGCTAGATTTAATGTCTGGATGAACGATGTAGCCTAAGTTTAATTCTTTAATTTCGAATCTCAAGTTTTGAATTATAAATTATTTATGTATTTGATTTTACTTCTTCTCTTCATGCTTGAGATAATTGGCCATTATTTGTCATTGATTTGTGGATTGTAATGAATCGAGAGGTGAATTATTAATCTAGACCACGTAGTAAAATCTGGCAATTGGATAAAAGGTAGAGATACGCTTTTGTTATTGTCACGGTCTTGAATTGAATTCTTAGGAGATTTAATGCATCTAATTAAGGACCATTCTGACTGCCTAAGTTGACTTAATTAGATAGGACTAATTTGAACTCGAGAGAGGTAAATTAGGTTAAATTTGTGAATTCGACCGAATACAACTTTAGGAAGAAATCTTGAGAGGAGAAATTAGAGATGATAACTAGGTGAATTCGTTTGTCCAAACGCTTTAACCATCTTATTTTATTAATTCTTGATTTTGTCTTTATTATTACTTTCGAAAAATCCAAAGTTTTAGCTTAAATATTCCAATTCAATTGATTTTAACTTGTTTTCAATAGATTAGCGCTTTGATTAATTTAACTAGTATCTAAATAAGATAGTCTTCGTGGGAACGATAATCCGGACTCAAAAAGTCTACTTTATTACTTGTTAACGATATTGTGCACTTGCAATCACATTATTTTCACAACAAGTCATCGGCCCAAAACTCACTACAAGGGTCATATAGAAAGCTAGTGAAAGAGAAGTATTGCACAGGATGTAATATCGTTTATATTGGTTAAATAAAATAAAAGAGTTAAAGTGCTCGGTAATGATTACTAGGTTAGAACCTAAGAAACTGAAGATGGTAATTTAGAAATCACTCACCATCCTAGTTCTAAGATTACAAGTTCTAATTCTTACCACTTTATTTGAAAAAAGCATTGTGTTGATCAATAGGAACCAAATTTGCTAGAACACCTCGGGATTGGAGAGAGAAGCATTAGACGTGTGTAATTTACGAGAGGTGTAAGGAATAAATGACTACAAAGGATTCAGGTTTGTAAAAATATCAACAACACAATATTGGTCGTGGTCTAATATAGGTGTATGTTCAATTTTTGGCTAATCACACACTCACTAAAGGTCGAGCATTGGATAAGTGATTTTTTTTTTGTGTTGTTGTTTAATCTCTTTTTAAAAGTGTTGCTTTATTTTCGAACTTGAGGCATATGGCAAGAAATTTAACATAAACTCAATCACTATTAATTTGTTTAGCTTAGTTTAAATATATGGTTTATTTTTATTTTTGTTCGAGGACGAACAAAGGTTTAGTTTGGGGGTTTTTGATAAGTGCGTTTTGTGCACTTATTCGGGTCCTTAAACTAAGATTTTATTTTGTTATTTTATTTATTTTCTACTTAATTTGGTGCATTATTCTTCTTATTTCAGTTTTGGACCTGTTTATAAACAAATAAAGAAGAATGGACGGAAAGAGCAACAACTTGGTGAAATTGACGATTAAATTGAGTTGTTGAAGTAAATATCAAGAGTCAAATATTAGAGGATGATGAAGAAGATAAATTCAATAAGTTTAAGGTGTGTTGGAGTGACAATGAAGAGTTGAATCAATGGATCAAATACGGGAAAGTCAAATAACCGAACTGAGAAACTACCTACCGAAGCATGTGGAGAAATTCAAGTACAACTTTTGATATATAAATCTCCAAAAGGCAAATGATATACCATTGGAAAGATAATTGAATTATGAGTCCAACACTTTTTACGGATTTTAATTTAGAGTTTTCTACAAGAAGTTATGACTGTTTGAAAAACAGCCGCTACAAAAGAAACAGCTTAAGCTGGGCGATCGCCCAGGATTAAATTCGGGCGATCGCCCAACACCTTCAGCCAACAGCAGAGACGGAAATTGCTTGCTTGGGAGATCGCCCAGTGTAAAACGTCTTGACGCAGATTTTTATTTCTTTTTTGAGTTCTAATTCAATTAGGAAACATTTGGAACACGATTTTAATGAATTTTTTGTCTCTTTTGGGACACAATTAGGTAACTATAAATATGAGTTCTTAACTCATAACCAGGAGCCGTTTTGGGGATATTTTTTTGGAGAAAAACAATAGAAGACAACACCAACAGAAGATCAAGAAACTCTTTCAAGAATTCAATTGAAGATCAAGATCAAGACATCATCTCTTTGAATTTTCTTCTTCTCCGGGTGATGAATTCCATATTTTCTTCTCCTCTTTCCTTTTTTATTATTAGTATGTTAGGCTAGTTTAATTTGTGCTAGGATTACGATGAAGCTTGTAATCTAAATTCTTCTATTCAAAGACTTGACTTTTGACAATTTATTTCAATACAGTTTTTGAATAATTAATTTTGATTTATTTGAATCTACAATTATATGTGCAATAATTGTATGAGTGTTGTGGTTTGTTTTACTATCGAAAGATCGAAAGCAGGCTAGACAATATTTTAATTATCTTAAAGTCTGATAGGGGATATAAATATACCGCTATGCTTTAGGTGATCTTTAATTATCCACAGAAATTTAATGCTTTCATTTGTATTCGCATTCGTCAAAGAGATATAGTCGAGTCATATTTATGACTATGTTTAATTTTATTCGAGATAAACTGTTAAACAATTTAGGGATATTGATCTTCATAACTGATGTAATTTGTTAAAACCAATAATTAAGCTAGATGAATTAATAATTATAAGTGGATTTGGGATCCTAGTACTCTTCTTTCTTCATGTTAAAGTAATTTTCATTAATCTAATTTTTAATTCTTTGGATTATAATTATTTTATTGTTTTTAGTTTATTAGTTTAATTAGTTTTTAATCACAAAATTTTTCAAAGTTCATTAGATTCGGGTTAAGGTTAGTATAATTGAATTGAATTATCTAAATCTTCGTGGGAACGATACTTGGACTCAAAATCCACTTTATTACTTGAGCGATCCGTGTACTTGCGGAATTATTTAAGGTACAAAATCGCTGACAAGTATAAGTAGTGATCATATGGAATATGTAGATAAAAAATAGATAAAAATTGTATATTTTACGAAATATATAGATAGAAATAATGTTTGACTAACTTATAAATATTTACAAATACTCCCAAACATGCACTTAAGTATTTTAACGGACGGTGAGTGTATGAAGAATGATATATCTCTTGGTATAAATTCTTCTTCGAATTTCATATGTTTTCACATTAATTTGAAGAATGTTTATGCATTTAGGCCAACTCCAATGTAGCGCTAAATCAGTACTCCAAAATGGAGTAGTAAACAGTGTTGCACCTTTGGCGTGAAAAAGTAAATTTTTTTTTATTCTATTTTGTCCTTCATTTTATATTTGTCAAATTTGTATTTCCTTATATATCCCTTTTCATACTATTTTATTATTTTATGGTTTATTTTATATTTATGTTTTCATTTATAAATTTGATTAGTAATGGTATATTTTATTAAATAATTTTCAAAATCAATAAATTGTTGAAAATTTAAATAAAAAGGAAACAAAAAATTACTATTCATTTGGTGCAATTTTTAAAAATCATGGTTGGAGATGAGTATAAAAGATAGTGTGAAAATTGCACTATTTTTGTGCAAATGTTGCACAATTTTAAAGATCATTGTCAAAGTTGGCCTTAGAGGTGGCAAATGGGTTGTCCGGCCCAACCTGGCCCGAAATGAATGTGCCATACATAAAACTGGGCCGGATTGGCCTTGGCCCATTTTTAGACAGGCCAATAAATTGTTGGGTCAACCCAACCCAATTTTGGACCACGGGCCAACCCAGCCACAATTTTTTTATATAATTTTTTTTTTTGTGGAGTTAATTTCCTACATGTTCTCTGCATTGAATCGTAGGCCCTCTGCAATCATGGACTCACATCCACCACACCAAATATTAAACATCTCAAATCTGGAAAATGGAAATCAAAGATTAAATATTTGGTAGCTAGCTTTCTCAAGAAACAAACATCATGCATGTCACGCAACAAAAATCAATCATTTTTCAAGTTGATAAAAAATCAATAATTTTTCAAGTTGATTAAACAACTACTAAAATCAAAACATAGGATCCCAAATTCCTTTCAATCCAAAAGCGAACAAAGCATTCGACTAACTTAACAAATTAGAATTAAAATGATAAAATATTAACATCTTCTGACTTCACGTTGATAACATGCGGAGTAATCCAACACCTGAAAAAAAAAGTCCTATGTTAGATTTATATGATTAAGCCAATAATTATATTTCTTAGAACGACGAATGAAAAGAAAAAATAAATACAAATTAATAAATAAATGAAAAGAAAATAATACAAAGACTTCATTTACAGTAATTTCAGAGCAAATACTGAACTAACTATCAATAAGTCAATCATCATCAGAAATGATATTTGAGTCTGAGAAAATTGTATCATCTAGAACTGATCCATCTGCATCTACAATTCACAATACAAGATAAGTCAATTAGTGAATTGATTGCAAGTAAGAAAAAAAAGAAGTCATACACTAATAATTTTATAATTATTATTACCAGAAGGTTCAATATTTTCTTCAAAACCATGTACCCAATTACGAGTACAAATAAGGGCTTGCACATTTTTAGGGAGTAGGCAACTTTTATACTTGTTTAAAATACGACCACCAATGCTAAAAGTAAATTCTGAAGCTACCGTTGATATTGGGATACTTAAAATATCACAAGCCATAATTGTAAGATCAGGGAATCGATGTTTATTCATCTTCCAATATTCAAGAACATCAAAGTCCTTATCATTACCCACAATCTTTGCTTCCAAGTAAGTATCAAGTTGAGACTTGTCATTATTTATAGTCTCTTGGCTCATTTCCTTTTCAAACTCCTAAAATTTTACAAGCATATAAACAAAATGCAAAGTGCATTAGATACTTGAAAATAAAACAATAAATAATATATGGCATAATTATCTAATTCCTAAACTTACTTCATTTATGGATGGCAATGAACTTGTTCCATTTCCTCCTATAGTCATTGGCCTATGTGGAGAAGATTGAGTCATATGACTCATATCATGTGAAGCAATTGAGTTTAATGTTCTATTCTTTATATATTTAGAAAAGAGAGTATACAAATCATTCTTCACCCTATCCACCTTCTCTTGATAGTCATGTGGATACATTCTCCGATAGCAAAAGCTCAAGAACTTCAACTTCGTGCGGGGATCAAGAACACACCCTAGTGCAAGAACTACAAAATATTCACTCCAATACTTATCAAATTTTACCTTCATCCTTGTTACCATATCTTTGATCACTTCATCTTCACTATTCAATTTCTCATTCAATTTCATCTCTATAGTGTAAACTTGCATGAAATATAAGTTAGAGGTGGGGTAAGATGACCCGGATATCAAGTTGGTTATTTGATAAAATGGGGCCAAGAATGTACACATCTTTCTCTGCTCTTTCCCATTCCTCATTAGACGGACAATGCTTGTAATTTCTATCATTTTAAGTCAACCTAGTAAAAGCACGGCGATATTTAATTGCACTTTCAAGCATCATGTAGGTAAAATTCCATCATACTGACACATCCAACCTCAAGAAACTATCAATGTCATCTAAATATATTGTTTGAATACATCTTTTAAATTGTTTCAACATTCCTTTTGAACTCTTCACGTACTTAACACTCTCTCTGATTTTATACAATGCCTGACTAGCTACTTTCAAACCCTCTTGAACTATAAGGTTCAAGATATGAGCACAACATCTTATATGAAAAAATTCACTATTGCACAACAAGCCATTCTGCAACTCAGGTTTTTCTTTCAACAAATTTTGCATGCTATTATTGGAAGTGGCATTATCCAATGTGAGAGAAAATATTTTCGTATCTATCCCCCAATCTTTTAAGACTTCAAATGCTTTCCTGATAATTCAAGCCTTGTATGTGAACTATCCAAATCACAAAAAGCAAGCAATTTACTATTCAACTTCCAATTATCATCAACAAAATGAGCAGTCATAGTCATATTAGCCAGAGTTGTTATGGCAGACTATACATCAGAGGTTAAACATACTTTACTAGGAATATTAGCTAACTTTGTCTTTAGTTTGGTCTTTTCAATCAAGTACGTATTCCAACAATTAGTCTTAGCGGTGTTTCTACAAATAGGTTTGAATTCAGGATTTAATACTTTGTTCACCCCCCCCCCTCCTCCTCCTCCTCCTCCTCCTCCTCCTCCTCCTCCTCCTCCCCAAACTCCTCTAAACTCAGCATAGCTAAAAGGTAAATCATGCATTACAATACATTTATCAAGTACATCTCAATAAACCTTCTGATCAAGTTTCCTAGACCTCAATATCCCAGCATCTATACATTTAGGAATCAATGGACACTTTGGAATATGGCGGAGTAGGTGAGAGTCCCCGCTGCTGGTGGACAACCATATACTTTCCCACATTCTATACATTTGCATTTTTCGTTCCCATCTTTCATACCAATCTTTTCAAAATGATTCCAAACATCCGAAGAGCTAAGCTTAGCTTTCTTTTTGAAAGATTCAATAATATCAGTATTCCTACTACTACTAGCAATAGTATTAAGAGTTTCCAAAATTTCTAACTCAACGTGGATATATTCAGGATTGAAATCCATATGTCCAACTCTGCAATGCAAATAATTGTGTAAGTCACTTATTTTGCAATACAAATTTCTAATTTATTTGTTTACATTTTTCCATAAATAAGGCTGAAAATATTAAAACTGTAACCCATCACAAAATCTCAATGGATTCATAGAAAAGATTAAATCAATTTACTTCAAGCCAAAATCTTCTTCCACATCTACCTCTTAATAAGGATGAGTATTTTCCAGTGTTGAATTTAAAAATAATACTAATATAAAACTTACCCAAGATCGGATGGAAGCCTAAAACCACTAATTCGTACCCGCTTTAATGCATGAATTTGAAACAATGACAAAGAAGTTTAGTGAATAACTATAATACAATGCACTTTTCTGGAAAGGAATTAGGCACCAGTACTACTAAATACACAAAATACAGTTTCCAAACTCAGTAGGTGAGGACACTTGCACAATACATATAGAGTGCAGCTAAACAACTTTTGGGCCCACTCACTTTGGGTTCTTTTCTTTGACTAATTTCTTGTCCTAAATTATTGATTTGATTAAGGAAAAATATTTAGAATGACTAAGACATCAAGGGTTAAGACAATTAATGAATGTATTAGACAAAAATTGTATATGCTTGGAATTTTGAGGAAATAGGTATTGAACCGAAAGTACAAGAGCCAGACTAGATAAATAGACAAGTTCAGCTGCCAGCATATATGCGGAAATGGATGACATATATGCATGCATAGACACATACAATTACTGGTTATAATGCCATTTACCAGTACATAAACAGAGCAACAAGAAAACATTAAAGATTGAATTTAGCTCGACAAACAACAAAATGGATAATAATTTAATAAAGGCAGTGGCAAATGAACATTTTATATTAAATAAGAAAGATTAATTCATATTAATATTAAAGATGAGGAAGAGTAATAATATTCCCGAATGCATTTTTGGACCATAATCGACCAAAAGTACAAACGGGATAACACTTTCCTCAAATAAATTAGCAAGGCACGACGTTAGTCAATGGCAGTGGACTAGTATAAAATAAGGCACCAGATTTTGAGAATCGCATCATAAGAAAAGCTATGTAATGTTATGCAGAATTTAAATCGAAAAGCTAAAAACTCAACAAAAAAAAGATGTTCAAAATGTAACCGAAAGTGAAGTCAAACCCCAAAGTGCTTGATGATGAAAAACATATCAATTCCTCTCAGACAACTGTACACCAGCAAAGCTCAAAAGCAAGACATTTTTTAGAAAGAACCATAATAGAAAAATCTACGGACGGGGGCTTGGACAGAAAACGTGTAGTCAACGGAAGAGAAATTATCACTATCTTCACGCCCCAAACATCGAAAACAAGCAAAGATAAAAAATAATTAATTTCTCCAAAATTCTTAGCAAATCACCAAGGACCGAGCAAAAACACTGACAATCAAAATCAAAATCAAAATCCCAAAATTCGCATAAAAAAGTAAAACAAGTCACAAATTCTAAAAAAAAAAAAAGGAAATACAAAAATTACCGATAGTTTTTCGCACTTCGCAGCCAAATGTTGGACTCAAACTTTACAGTCATCGGTCGGGGAAGAAAATAAATAGAACTGGCAAGATGGGTTAATGGATTTTGGAGTTGATTTCAACATATTTCGGGAGATTGCAGTATGAAAATGTTTCTGAAGAAAAATCCTTTGTAGTCGGTCGGACACTCCACAAGTGCCAATTCTCCGTCGAACTTTGCCGTCGCTGTCGCTGTCTAGGTTAACGGATTGTGGGCTGATTCAACATATTGGTTCGTGATTTTGATGAAGAGGAGAGAGGATGAGAGGAGAGGATTGATGAATCAAAGAAAATTAAGGCATTCATAGTTACGCTGCTGGGTTTTTGGCTAAGATTGAAAGTGAAAGGGAAAAAAAATCAAAAAATTTTTTGGGCCAGCCTAGCAAAATCGGGCCAGAGTAACCCAGATCTAAATTGTCCGTTGGGCTAATTGGATTGGGCCCATATGGGCCAGATTTTTGCGGGCCAATTTTTTAAGGCCAGCTCGACCCAATAACTGGGTTATACGGGCCGGCCCATCGGGTTGGGCCAATTTTGCCAACTCTAGATGGCCTGATGTAATTGTCACATTATCTGTAAAATGTAATAGGAGAAAATAACTCGGTATAGCCAAAACCTTACAATATAGAAGAGACTAATTTGAGATTTACTATTCACATTTTCCATCAAAACGACGTGGTTTTGGTAGAATGTTAATGATGACAAAAAGATTTTTCCCTCTACAAACATGAAATGACGTGGTTTTGTGTTTGTGTTTACTTTTGATCAAACCACTGCATCATCTGACACAAGATCTCTCCTCTTCATTACAACACGCAAGATCTATCTCATGCAAGCCCAACTCTGGCCATTCAAGAATTTGACTTCAATTATTTTACCGTCCACAAAAAATGAGAGATCAAAATTGAAGAAAAGGATGAAAAAAAATAAGGAATAAGAAATGGAATACACTTCTTGATGATGGTGGTGATGAGATTTCTTGTGGGATGTCATTTGTGTCAAGATTGTGTTCCTAAGGTTTCATTCAAACGATTTGTAGGTAATTTTTTTTTTTTGGGAAAACTATATGAAATTGTGTTTTTGGCATGATTCATGTATTATATATGATTTTGATTTGTTTCTATTTTTCTTTCTCATGTTTTTTGTATAGAATAGTTTATGTTTCTCATGCAGATTTTGGTTACCTTGAAAGACGAGGTCCGTTATTTGCAGAAAAAATCTCCAAATTATCTGATTTGCTCGTGCTCTTTGTTTCTCTTGTCCTGTCTATGTTTGGGTTTCTTCTTGCGAGGATTGGAGATCTATCATTGGGTCTTAGATTACTATTTATCTGGGTTTGTTCTATATCAAATTGATCGAGTTTCCATGGTTTCATGTAGAAGATTTTTGGGGGAAACAAACATGCTATACTCTAGAATGTTTTGCTCTTTTATGTTTCTAATTTTATATATTCATGGATTATGGTTGATGTTGTGCGATTTAAATCCCGCAAGTGGACGGATCATTTACAAGTAATATAATGATGTGTAGAGTGTCGAACCCACGAGAACTAGATATTAATTTAACCAATTAATTTATAACTTAAATTTTGACAATAAAAAGAAACACAGATTTGATTTGGGTTTGTGATTCTTAACTATTCTAATTAAATCTAAATTATCAAACAATTAAAATAACTTTATGAGAACGAATTTTTTTGTACCAACACTAGGATTCACGAATCCACCTACACGTTCTTTAATCAATTATTCGTTTAATTGCTTTAGCTTATAATTACCTTGGATTGAAAATCGGTGTTCCTAAAATAATCAAAAGCCTCTCTCGATGGTCAATCAATTCTATACGATATGCGAACCTAATTATCTCTAATTAAGCTTCGAACATAAACATATGCATTAAAATCTCAAGAACACATAAATGGATTTCATAGAGCATAATAGTAATCTCTATCTATTATTGAACCCTATGTTATTCAATACAACGTGCTAAATCTATATTGAATCTCTCGACTTCAATACATAGCACAATATATTCTAATGGTGATCAAGCATTAAAATAATAAAAATAATGAATAAAGAATAATCAACCAAAAAGCAATTAATTACTAAGAAGGAAAAACTTCTAATTAATTAAAAATACGAGGTTTCATCGTTCATCCTAGAAATAAATAAATTAGCCGGACATGATTATGTAAAATAATACAAGAATTGTATTAATCATGTTTCGGCGAAAGAAAAAGAAGAAGAAATAAATAAAACCCGGGACTCTAGCTGAAGAATCTTCAATCCCGTGCCTTGATCTTCGATTCTCTTCTTGTATCTTGTTCCCAAAATTCGTCTCCCCCTTTTTTGTTCTGGCTATTATCGCTTTTATAATCATCTCTAAAGACTCCAAGACATGTGTTTAAGTTGTTGTTTTATCTTGGAGTTGTAGAGTTCTAATCCCATCAGAAAACTGTCAAAACTGCTGCCCGTTATGCCCTTGCGATCGCATGGTTTAGAACCGTGCGATCGCATAGCTTGATCAATTAATTTTCTGCTGAAATTTTGGACGTCTTGCGATCGCATCCAATGTTAACCATGCGATCGCATGGTTATCTTGGACGCATTCTTGATTTTCTTCCTTTTATATTTGCATGTCAAGTCCTTTAAGTCTCTTTATCTTTGTAATTAAGTCATCTTTTCTTCAGTTTGCTATCTTTTCGTTAGATTGACACTTGATTTTGATTATTTCCTAAAATAATAAGAAAACAACATGCAATTAAACTGAAAACAAATAAGAATACTCATAATTATCCTTTTTTGTGAGTCCAAATAAGTATAAAGTTGTACTTATCAGTTGATATTTGGGATGTTAATAGTTCTACCTTCAATTTGGTCTACTACATCTTTATGAGACTTTGAAGTTGAAGTAGTAAATATGCTGCAGGTTAATGAAAGAACTAACACTTGTGTCATGGCATTTTTTGGGGATTTATTTATTTATTTTTCTCTCTTTGTTCTCTGGTTAGTAGTACTTGCATTTAGATCATATTGTGTCTATTAAGAGAACATAATTATGAGATGTAGCTGTTAGCAGCACTTACAACTAGATCATATTGTCTGTTAATAGCTCTTAATTGTAGTTTTATGTGCAACTATTTGCCGGATGAATATTAATGTTATTCACAGTCGTTCACTATCAGTAGTCATCATACGTGGACATTACTCAATTGGATGAATTATATACTCCAATTAAGTAATGTATTTATAGCCATTAATTATAAATAATTAATCCAAATGAGTAATGCCACGTAGAATGACTACCGGTAGTGAGCCACTATCAATAGCATTACTCTACTACTTTACTTTGCCGAAATTACATCTGATTTTATTGAGCTATTTGAATTGAGGTATATATTCGTTTCTTTTTTAATTTTACCCTTCAATGAATGCAATTTCTTCAATTATGAGATCATGTGAAGGTTTTTTTTTTTTTTTTTTTGTATTTAATGTGCTTTAGATTGGAGCAATCTTCATTTGATTTTTTGGGTGCTTCTCATGGTGATTTTTGTTGTTCACGAGAAATTTTTTTTTACAAATTCGGAAATGTCCAAAATTGTTTTAAGTTTTTTATTTGTTAGAAGTTTTGAATGGTCCAAAATTGAATCCTGCACTATATTTAGTTATAAAGCTAAATAAATGAAGACGAAAAAAATGAAACGTGAAATCAAAATTGTAGTTGATTGTTTTACATTGTTTTAACTTTCATATGATTTTATGGATAATTCACTTTCTATTATTTGTTGTTTGAAAAAATTATGTCGAATGGCTAAATGAAGATATGCCATCAGTTTTTCAAATCGAAGATACCAGTTAAAATTCTTTGAAGAAATGTTTACATTTATGTTGTGGAGTTGTATACTGACTTATATATATTCAATTAAGATCGAAGATCGGGACATCAAAACTGAAAATATTATGTTAAGCTAATGAAACACTTCAAATTGCTGATTTCAGAATGACTTACCTGAAGCATAAGCATTTATTTTTTTTATTAGTAATTCTTTTTTCTTACTTTCTCATTTATCCACAAAGATAGATTATAAATGACTTATTTTGTGCAGTTTTTATGTTTCTTTTTTTTATTTTTTATTTTATTTTTTATTTTTTTTTATAGGTTTAGTCTTTTGAAGGAGTCTTCTTCTGAATGAGAAACAAAGATTGGAGCTCGGTAAGTTTTAGTTTTAGAATAGAATAATTTAAATGTGTACTCAATTCATATTTTAATGGATTTTAAAAATTTATATTTATTGAGGCGTTCTCAACTCAAACTACAACAGAATTTCTATTTTGCGACAAGATATTTTGCAACATACATAAATTTGTTGCTATAAGTAATCTATCGCGACACGATTTTAAAGTTTGTCGCAGAAAAAATAAGTTCCAAAAAAATTTAAGACGACATAAAAAGTTGTCGTGAAATGTCAAAATGCGCGACAAGTATTAAAGATTGTCGTTAAAAATATGATGGGAAGCAATGCGTCAAAATGTTTTTGTGGAAAACTTATGGCGACAAACTTTTATTTCTTGTAACAATGTTTTCTGTGATGCAATAGATCTACTTTTTGCAACAACGAATATTTTTTACTAAAAATTCTAGGATTGAAAAAAAAAAAAAAAATTGTGACACCTATATTTGTTATTTCTCTAGCTTGTAGGGATGGTGGAAAACAAATCATAACATCCACGATAGCTGTCTATTAGTCTTTGTAATGAAAAATATTTATCATAAGTCTATTCTACTATTATTCACAAATGAATGTTTGAAATTAATTAACAAACATATAGTAAATTATTAATAATAAGTATGCACAAACATGCAATGGTATATTTTTTCAATATGAATTTATGTTTTATACTATTATATTGTGTATAACGTGTGAATCATAAAAATTTCTAAATATTAAAATTGGATTAGCAAAGATTGGGGAAGAGTCGTCAAATTATATATAAATAGTTCATAGTATGATCATCAAGTCCAACTATAACAATACCCAATGCATTAGTCGACGTAAGTAGGAAAACTTATTGTCTGGAAAGGTAGTATCTCAAAATGGTACTATAAATAAGTGACACTAAGAACAACAAAAGTTAGGAAAATAATACAAAATTTGAATTAGTTTTAATGGTGACCGATTATAATAAATCTTCATTGGGCAACTTCAGTATACCCTCTAACGTCTTGAATTCTCTCAACCAGGAGGGTCACTAAAATAATCCTCAAATAATATTTGATGACTCCAAATAGATTTTTTGTGCTCTTGAATAGTTTTAAAAATATAACTATTGCAGAAAAATAATAAGCGCGCAAGGAAAAAAAAATTTACTTCTAAAATTGAAGGCTTTTACCAATATGTGCCGCTACAAATTATTTGACCATCCAAAAGTATTCTAAAAAATACAAGATTTGAACTGTAAGTACTTCGGACTTTGAACTAGACCATGTTAAAAATTTAAACTTTAGCTACGTCGTTTGGTAGGTAAAAAGTTGGCCAAAGTTGTTTAAAAAATTGTCTCCGGTACTTTAAGGCAGCCCGCTAAAACGTTCATAATAACTTCATATGATGGAATTTTTGAGTGATTCGAATTGCTGCTATTAGAATATTGAGCTATTGCTCCTAAAGAAACATGGTTCAAATAATAATTTATTGTGCTCTTAAAAAAGCATATGTGTTGAAGAAGAATATTGAGTTATTATTTCTTGAAAAAACATAATTTTTACATATTAATATTCTTGAAAAAAATTATTTTTAATTTTTTTTATTAATCACAACTTTATAAATAACAATATTTTAAAAAAAAATTGTATTGATATTCCTAAAAAATACAAATTCTTTTACATATTAATAAATAAATAAAAATTAGTGGTGATGTTCTAGAAGAGACCCTCACTAAGTATATAAATATTTTAAAATAATATTTATTTTTTGTAATGCAAAATTGATTGCGTTTTTTTATCAATTCATGTAAATGCAATAATTTTGTGTTATAATTTTATAGGTATATCATTTGTCTATAAATAAGAATTAACGGCTTATCTTTATATGCCTTCTACGTATATAATTTTGTATATTTATATGTATTCTTTTAATTTTTTTATTGTGCCTTAATGCCATTAAAATATATATACTTTATAGTGTATTTGTGTGTGTTCTATTAGGCTGTGTTTGATTGCAAGTGGAAAATTTGGGTGGAAAGAAAATATTTTCCATGGAAAATAAATGGGTTAGAAAAAGTTAACAAATTTTCCATGGAAAATAAATTCTCCTATCCTACAAAGAAAATATTTTCCTTGAAAACAAAGAAAATGTGGCAAAAAGTGGAAAATTTTGCCATGGAAAAACAAAAGTTGCAATCAAATAAAAGATGGAAAATAGGTGAGAAAATGCATTTTCCATGGAAAATTTTACCAATCAAACAGACCAAAGATGGAAAATTGGTGGAAAATTTTCATTTTTCATGGAAAATGAAAGGAATCAAACACAGCCTTAATTATTTTTAGATTTACTAACATGAAATATTGAATCACAAATGGCATCGTTATAATCCATGTTTGAAAATCCTGCACTTGATGAAGGAATTGATGGAAACGGAATCTGTATTCCTCAGTCCACACAATCTGCTATTAATAATCGATATTTTACAAGTTTTTGATTTTGTTAATTGAGATTTTAGAATTTTTGTTTTGATTATGCTCTCTAAGTTATAGTATTTGTGAAATATTTATTCCTCGCCTATTATGGGTATTTGTCGTGTCTCTAATTGTTTAGTTAAAAAAAATTAAAATATTAGTGATATGAATGCTTATTTTATTCTTATCCTTTAATGACAGCATACAACTCATGTCATGTTGATATTAATTTTTGTGAATCTTTGATTGAGGGCGGTGTGCTTGAAAATATAGATTAATTTATTTTCAATATCTTAGTAATTCAATTTTATTCAAAAGTTTAATTTGAAATATGTTTTTATTTCACTTTAAAGTTTGACAGTTTAATTTACATTGTCAAACATTTTCATGATTGTTTAAAGTATTACTTTAATTTTAACTTCTTTTGATTATAAACTATTTTTTTTTTAAAATATCTATCTGATCATCTTTATAGAATTAGGATGAGTTGCCATGACACCTGTTTAGCTCATAGTGCAACTACGCAAGCTATTTTTCAAGACAAAAAGTATTTTTTTGGAGTTAACATTAGCAGAAAATAATGTTAATACGATATTAGGTGCATCGAATATCGTTGAAAGCTCCAAAAGAGCTAGTATTATCTTACTAAATAATATAAAATTATATATTGACGATGCAATTTACTCCAGTAAATCCAGAAGGAATTTGCTTAGTTTTAAAATAATCTGCTACAATAGATTTGCGTAGTTTTAAAGATATCCGTTATAATGGATACCACATTGAGACGATGCAAGAAAATAATAATTAATATATTTTCATAACTTATTTTGTATCTTGCCATAAACAGATAAAATAAAAATTCACGGCACTCATGTTTGGCATGTATTATACATTTTAAAAAACAATCGAATCAAACAATGTTACGAATTCGAAATTCGTTGAACTAAAAAACTTTATGCTTTAGTATGATCGACTTGTACACCCATGAGTAATAATGATGCGCCGATTAATTAATAACTCACATAGACATCCTCTAAAGAATTATAAAATTATTTTACCTAATGACTATCCATGTATTATTTGTTCATAAGGTAAGTTAGTCATAAGACTTTCTAGTACAAATGTTAATGTTGAATTCCAACCTTCTTTGAAATGATCCATGGAGACCTATGTGGACTGATACATCCATCATGTGGACCATTTTGGTATTTTATGATTTTAATTGATTCTTCTACTAGATGTAAATTATTACTACTTACTCAAATCATAAAATTTCAAGCTCAATTCCCTGCTTACTCAATCAAGAGAATCCATCTTGATAATGCTGGTGAATATATATCAAAAGCATTCGATGATTATTTTATGTCAATCGGGATTGTCATTTAACATTCGGTTGTCCATGTCCATATACAAAATGGCTTAGCAAAGTCAATTATCAAACATCTTCAATTGATTACTAGGTAATTACTTATGAAAACAAAACTATCAATTTTTGTTTGGGGTTATGCTATATTACATGCTGCATAATTGGTCTGTATAAAACCAACTGCTTATTATCAATACTCATCTTTACAACTTGCATTTGGTCATGAACCTAATATTTTTCATGTACGAGTTTTCAATTGTGCTATACAAGTCCTAATTTCACCACCCACAACGTAAATGGGTCATCAACGAAGACTTGAAATTTATGTTGGCTTTGATTCACCATCCATTATTAGGTAAATTGAACCTTTAATGGATGATTTATTTACTGTATGTTTGACAGATTATCATTTTTATGAATTGACTTTTCTAACTTTGGAAGGAAAAAAACTTCATCATGAAAAACAGCATAAAATTTACAATTTCTTGTAATGAAACAATTTTATCTCACTTTGATTCCCAAAGCAATCAATGTGAACAAGAGGTTGAAAAAATCATTCATTTGCAAAGAATTGCAAATCAATTACTTGATATGTTTATTGATATAAGGAAAGTAACAAATTCATATGTACCATCAGAAAATACTTCTATAAAAAATGATGTCCCTGTAAGACAATATTCCATAGCAAATGAATCTCAAATACGCCAGAAGCATGGTCAACCAGTTAGTGTCAAAGACTCTTTACCACGAAAAGAAAAGGTATAAGAGAAAACCCAACTAAATTTTTTTAATGAAACAATGGTAGAAAGATTAATCAATCAAATACTGATAATGTGATTTCTAAAAAACCACAAGTATCCGAAAATAATGAGATTTATAAATTATTTATTATCTTATAAATTATGGGAACGAAGTAATATTGTCATGGACAATATCTTCACCTTTAATGTGGCACTTGATATCATAGAAAATGAGGCTCCTGAACCACAATTTACTAAAGATTGTCAAAATAGAAATAATTGGCCAAAATGGAAAGAACTCATACATGCTGAGTTGAATTCCTTACAAAAACGTAAAGTATTTAGATCTGTAGTTCGAACACCTAAAAATGTAATCCATGTAGGGTACAAATGGGTCTTTCTAAGAAAGATGAATGAAAATAATGAATTTATAAGATACAAATCTCGACTCGTAGCCCAAGGCTTCTGACAAAGATCTGGAATTAATTATGAGGAAATATATTCTCCCATAATAGAAACTATCACATTTAGATTTCTAATAACTTTGAATGTGTTACAAATGCTCGATACGCTATTTATGGATGTAGTAACTGCCTATCTATATGATTCACTTGATCGTGACATATACATAAAAATATTTGAAATATTTAAAGTGCTAGAAAAAAATGATTTATTCTCAAAACTATGTTCTCAATTAAATTGCAAAGATAATTATATGGATTAAAACAATCCGGACGAATGTGGTATAATCGCCTTAACGAATATTTGTTGAAAGAAAGTTATAAAAACGACGATGTTTGCCGTTGTGTTTTCATGAAGAAAGCATATATTGGATTAGCAATTATGGCAGCTTATGTTAATGATTTAAATCTTATAGGAACTCCTGAAGAGTTCAACGAAACTGCGGATTATTTTAAAAATAAATTTCAGATGAAATATTTGGGAAAAATCAAATTGTCTTAGATTGCACATTGAACATTTCTCATAAGGATTATTTGTTAATCAATCTTCTTATATAGAAAAAGTTTTAAAGGGTTTTTATATGGATAAAACACATCCATTGACATCACATGTGATCGATTGATCACTTCATGTAAAAAAATATCCATTTCGCCCACTTGAAGATGGAGACAAAACTCTTGAACCTGAAATATCATACTTATATGCAATTGGTGCATTAACATATCTTGCAAATTGCACTCGATCGAACATAACTTTTTCTATAAATCTCTTTACAAGATATAGCTCTGCACCCAATCAAAGATATTGGAATGGTTTTAAACACATTTTTTCATTACCTAAAAGGTACTATTGACATGAGATTATTTTATTCACAAAAGTTAAGATCTTCTTTAGTAGGATATGCAGATGCAAGTTATCTATATGATCCACATAAAGCTAAATCACAAACACGATATGTGTCTATAGCTATATCATGGAGATCTGTGAAGCAAACATTGGCAGCAACTTCTTCAAATCATTCTGAAATTATTGCAAAACATGAAGCAAGTTGAGAATGTGCATGATTGAGTAACATGACTCATCATATCCAAGCATCATGCGAATTAAGTTCAACAAAGAATAGTCCATATTATATTGTATAAAGACAATGCTGCTTGTATCAATAGGGATAGGACAAAATATATTTCTTCAAAATTCTTCTATACACATGAGCTTTACTAGAATTGTGACATCGATGTTCAACAACTTCGCTCAAATGACAATTTGGCTGACTTATTCACAAAAACATTATTGACATCCACATTAAAAAAATTGGTGCATGAGATTAGGATGCGTTGACTCAAAGATCTTCACTGATTAACATCAGGAGAAGTAGTTGTACTCTCTTTCCATGGTCCAGATTTTGTGCCACTGGATTTTCCTGACAATGTTTTAATGAGAGGCATTGTTTTCTTAATACTCCAATTTTTAACAATTAACTATACTCTTTTTTTCTTTTGTTTGATATTTTTTTCCACTGAATTTTTTTTTCAAACAAAGTTTTTAACGAGACAATTATTATACTAATGTTCATCAAAGGGAGAGTGTTGTAAAATATGAAAAATAATATTGCTTACCATATTTAGATATTTCTTACCTAGTCTAAATGTATTTGAAACCATATATATATGGATCTATTATTATAATGAAATACACAATATCTCTCTATTCTATTCTCTTCTATTTCTCTCTCTAGTTTATAACATATGATATTTCTTTTCTTTATGGAGTTTGTTTGAGACAAATAAAACACATTGGATGAATTTAATACCGAGACAAGGACATCTGTTTTCTTGGTATACATAAGCTAGCCTCTACTCTAGGTAGTCATAGTTATTGAGACCTCTCAAGTACTTTCTTAAATTATATTTTCTTCTTTACATTAGATGGGATGGCAATGGGGTCAACAAAAATAGGTAAAATGATCCATCTCATACTTGGTACTTCAACGTGTTTCACGACCTGTCTTCAAATGCGCCCAGCCAGCTATTCTCCCATTCCCTCTACCTGTATTACTTACCGCTAACAACTTAACAAACATAAAATTGACTACCTTGTACCAAAATATAGTCAAATTCTCATATAATCCACTGCATTGTTGAACTCAAATGGTACTTATTTATAAGTAGCTGCACTTCCTAATACTATCGTGACATGTCACATAAAACTCCACATAACTTGTAGTTAAGCAACTTTATTAACTATGACATGTTAGATTTAAACATAAATCTCTAATTATAATTAAATAATTAGAGAACCCAAGATTATCATGCTAAATTATGAGGAATAGATATTGAGGAAGAATACCTAGATCCATTGCATTGAAATTAAGAGAGTTAGGATCTTCAACAACCAAATCTCTTTAGAACGGGATCTCGCTCCTTGACAGGGGTAGAGGAGAAAAGCTAAGTTATTGAATGATTTGACCTTGGGGACCTAACCATATGATAATCTTTATATACTAGCTAATTATATTCTCATCAATCCTAATTAGACTAGTATTAGGTCTCTAAGCATTACAGAGTCCATCCAGGTATATATTTTTAGAGCCTAATTAATTGATCATCTATACGGCTCTATTAAATTAGATAGCTGATAATATAATTATATTTTAAATAGGTAGCCCACATAAGAAATAAAATCCAATCTCCCACTTGGGCTACATACGTTACTCGAAACAAAAATGCTATCTTGCCTTGAAACATTTCCGAAGTTACAATCTGGTCCTCTACTATGTCAGCATGAGATCAAAGCAGCTTTTGTTATATACATATTAGTAATTGGATCCATCAATGGTCACCACACTAACATATTCAATGACATAGATCAAGTATGGATGTGTAGCATGGAAATTATATAAAATGTGATCTGAAACATGCATATTTCTAACTGGTTCAACTTTATTCTTTAGTGAGATCATACCAAAGCTTTCCAATCTTAATATTAAACTATAAATGGAAATACCAAATTCAGATATTGTAAACAAACAATATACTTTATTCTCTAGAAAATAATCATAAAATGTGTCTACTACTAAAAAGTATATAAAAAAAAAAAAAAAACAAACTCTCACTAAACCAGCACATCATCAAATAATAAAACACTCATATGAGATTTATGCTCGTGAAACACATTGGGTGGTAAAACCTTGGTGAGCAGATCCGCAATCATAGAGTTTGTACCAATATGCTATACCTGACTACTCTAAACTCTCTCGTTAACAACAAGAAACTTGATGTCTATGTGCTTTGACTTCGTAGAGCTTCTGTTGTTGTTGGAATGCAACAAAACCGATTTATTGTCACAATATATCTGTAATTGTCTTTCAATACCATCCACAACACTCAGCTCAGTAACAAAGTTTTATAGTCATATCCCATGATTAGATGCGTCATAATAGGATATGAACTTAGTTGCCATAGTGGATAGACTTCTGATAGGTGAGCATGAAATCTTTTGTTTTCTGTAAATAGCGCATAACCATTTTAACTGCTTTCCAATTATCCATCTCAGGGTTACTCAGATATCTGCTTAATAATCCCGCTATGAACACTATATCTGGACTCGTACTTACTTGAGCATACATAAAACTCCCTATGGCCAACGCATAAGGAATCGTCTGCATCTCTCTCACCTCAACCTCATTCTTAGAACATTGGCTAAGGCTTAACTTATCTTCTTTAACAATAGGCGTATCTCGTTGTCCATAATCTTTCGTGTCGAATCTGCTATCTACTCTATCAATATAGCTCTTTTGTGATAACCCAAAGATAACCCGAGAGCAATCTCGATGTATCTATATGCCTAATACAAAATAGGCATCCCCAATATCTTTCATTTCAAAATTCTTAGTTAAAAATCTTTTGGTTTCGTACAATATGCCTATATCGCTGCTACCTAGCACTATATCATCAACATATAACACTAGGAAGATATATTTACTCCCACTGAACTTATGGTACACATAATCATCACATGCATTTACCTCAAATCCGAACAAAATAATGACTTGATGAAATTTGTAATACTATTGACGGGAAGCTTGCTTTAGACCATAGATAGATTTCTTCAATATGCATACCATTTTCTTTGGATCACCAAACACAAAGTTGGCTGTACCATATATATCGTTTCGTCAATGTTACCATTGAGAAACATAGTATTTACATCCATCTGATGTAGCTCCAAATCAAAATGAGCTACAAGTGCCATTATAGTCCTAAAAGAATATTTCGATGAAACTATAGAGAAAGACTATACCTTCTTTCTTAGTGAAACCCTTGGCAACAAGATGAGTCTTATATCTCTTAACATTTTCTTTTGAATCCCTCTTGGTCTTAAATATCTATATGAAATCAATGGGCTTCGCACCTGCAACAATTCAACGAGATCCGAAATGTCATTGTCTTTCATAGATTTCATCTCATCTTTCATAGCATCAATCCACTTCTGAGAATTAGAACTCTGTTTGGCTTGATGGAAATTGATTAGTTTATCTTCCACCACTCATACGTCAACCTCATGTTCTTGGAGAAAGAAGATATAGTCGTCTGGAATCACACTTCTCCTTTCTCTAGTGGATCTTCTCAATGACATTTGTTCTTTAGATTTTTTAGCTTGCTCATCAGGAGCAACTCCTTCATTTTGGGTAGGGAGTTCTTCAACATTTTCGGGATAATCCAGATTCGCATCTTGAACAATGTCAAAAATTGGAGTCTAATCATTGTCAATAGCAACAGCAGAAAGATAAACTAATTTCTCTTCAAAGACAATGTCCCTAACCTTATCTCTAATCCCAAGCTCAACATCCTCAAGGAATTTTACATTTCCCGTCTCGAAAAAGGACATAGTCGAGGGATCAAAGAATTTGTAACCCCTTGACCGTTCAGGGTACCCAACAAAGTAACAGCTTACAATTCTTGAGTCTAGTTTCTTTTCATTCGGTCATCTAGACAACCCCAAATATGCAAGCGCCTAATACTATGCTTTTTACTTGTCCAAAGTTCATTAGGGATTTTAGCTACTGCTTTGCTTGGAACCTTGTTAAGGATGTATGCTGCAGTCTTTAGTGCTTCTCTCCAGAGGGATTCTGGTAAAGAAGAATGACTAATCATGTTTCTTTCCATGTCCTTAAGCGTCATATTTCGTCTTTCAACAACACCATTCATGCTATGTTTACATGGCATTGTGTAATATCAGACGATACTGCATTCTTCTAGGAACTTTACGAAAGGTCTTGAATGTTGTTCACCAGATCCGTCATATTCGTCAAGTATTCACCACCACGGTCAGATCTAACGACTTTAATCTTATTGCCAAGTTGGTTTTCAACTTCGACTTTGAAGGCCTTAAATACGTCCAGTGATTGAGACTTCTCATGAAACAAAATAACGCGAATAATTGTTTGTGAACGTAATAAAATACTGTTGGTCATTCCAAAAAGCTATAGGGAATGGTATGCAAATATTAGTATGAATTATTTTTAAGACGTCAGAACTTTTGTTGGCACCTAATTTCTTAATGTTTGTTTATTTTCCCTTTATCCACTCAATGCAGACTTGAAAATGTGTCAAGTCAATGGGACCAAGAATCTATTCGGACATAAGTCTCTCAATTATCTATTTAGAGATATGTCCTAAGTGCTTGTGCCACAATGCAGCAGAATCCTCATTGGTTAATTTGAGTTTTGTACCATGTGATATGGTATGCAAGGTTTCATTATACGAGGCGATTGTATCCAATAAATATAGGTTATCATTAAAAGATAAAGAACCAGTACCAATAATATTCGAATCACGAAAGAGACTAAAATTATTATTTTTAAATGAAAAACAATAACCTAATTTGTCCAATGCACGAACAGAAATTAAATTTCGTCTGAACGACGATGCCACATAAATATTTTCCAAATTCAAATAATGACTAGTCCTTAATAATAACATAAAAGTCCATATAGTCTCAACTGCGATTGTTTTTCTGTCACCCAGATAGATAAATCTTTCAGCATCACTTGGATGTCGGCTCCACATGCAACCCTACATAAACACACTTATGTGAGTGGTAGCACCAGAATCCATCCACCAAGTGCGTTTAGGTACAGAAGCTAAATTAACATCAGAATAAACCATAGCGAGAAGCATACATTTCTTAACACGCCATGCAACGTACTTGGGGCATTCATTTTTCATGTCTCTACCATTCTTGCAACAGTAACAGGTGAACTCCTTATCACGTTTCTTATGCACTTTGTCCTGTGGTGCCCCAACTACAGTTTCCTTTCTTCTTTTCTTTTTCTTGTTTTGAGGAGTGGTTGATAAGTTAGCATTTTCATTCCTCTCACGTTGAAGTCTTTTCTCTTCTTGCACACAGTGAGATATAAGCTCATTAAGAGTCCATTTATATTTTTTGTTGTTGTAACTCACTTTAAATTGACCGAATTGTGTAGGAAGTGAAATCAAAATTAGATGCACGAGCAAGTCCTCATACAGCTCTAACTTTAGTAACTTTAGTTTAGAAATGAGATTAGACATTTCTATTATGTAAACCCTTACGTTTCATTTTCTTTTATACCTCATTGAAATTAGGTGATCCAGAAGAATACTTGTTTAAGCATTTTCGTTTTTGACTTTGACAAAATGCTCTTCAATTTCCTTAAGGAACATCTTAGCATTTCCTTGCTCAGACATAGCGCCACTAAATGTTTCTAGAATAGAACGTTTCATGATCATAAAACTCATATGATTAGAACGATCCCATTTTTCCAAGTCTCTTTTATCTGCTGTGGAATTTTTATCAGTGAGAGTAAGAGGTCGTTCTGTTCGAAGCGCAAGGTCAAGATTGATGCAACCGAAATCAATCATAAACGTTCTCTTTCCAATTCTTAAAATTTGTGCTATTAAACACAATGATAAAATCAATGTTGGTAGATATTGTAAAAGCAAAACCAGAAACTGAAAACGAGCGAATATAACAAGCTCATGATTAATGATCATGTCATAACATATATATGACAAATTATATAACGGTGGGAACCATCACAACATACCTAGCACAACATTAATATTTAGTCTTTGGACAGAAACATTAACTTGTGAGTGGTACTCTCTGTGTAGTAATCAAATACTGATAATTAATCTATCAAACAATAAGTCTTTCTTTGGACCGATTTATTGTCCACATGAAAACTTGATAATTATCACATATTTATTACCACATGTATGTCTTCCATTTTGCCAAATATTTACTTTCATTTGGACGGGTCATTGTTCGCATAAGCAGCAGACAAACACATCTTAGCATTCCAAAATAAAAGAATTTACACGATAGATATTTGAAGATATTTTAGGGATTAAAATTGATAATTTCAAACTTTAAAGACCTAAGATTTAAAAAATCCAAAACTTGAAGGACCTAAAATTCAAAATCTAAAACTTTAAGGACTAAATCTTAAAATCTAAAACTTTAAGGGCTTAATTTCCAAATTCCTAACCTTTAAGGCCTAAGAATTTAAAATCTGAAAAATTTAAGTACCTAAAATTTAAAATCCAAAATCTTAAGGACTAAATCTGAAAATTCAAAACTTTAAAGGCTAAGATTTTAAAATCTGAAAACTTTAAGGACTTGAAATAAAAATTGCACCTTAGTCATTGAATTCATCAAATTTACATATGAGGTCCCGCCTCCAAAAGTTGCAGTAGCTAAGGTTTGAAACCCTAGCCACCCCACCGCCAGCTACTGCTGCTGCCGCCACTCCTGATCTGGTGGGACGATGGTGCCTCGTAGTCACCATAGTAGTGTCGGCGTGCGCTGCATCTTCTAGCAGCGCCCGTGGCGCTACAACAGCTACAATGGAGTCGGTTGCGACGCTGCGCTGCAAAAGGCAGCACCGCCTGTGGCACTATTCCCCTCTTTTTGATTTTTTTTTATTCTTTAGATCTTTATTTTCCTCAATAAATCAAGCCAAACATCATTATATTGATACACACAGATTTCTACCTAAAAAATTCTTTATAGGCAAATTCATTCAACATCAAAACATGTATGAAAAATTCTAATAATTTAACATGATTTCTTGCTCTGATACCACTTCTTAGATTTAAACATAAATATCTAATTATAATTAAATAATTAGAAAACCCAAGATCATTATACTAGATTATCAAGAATAGGTGTTGATGAAGAATACTTGGATCCATTGCGTTGAAAATAAGAGAGTTATGAACTTCTACAGCTAAATATTTTTAGTGCTCAACGAAATCTCGCTCCACGATGGGGATAGAAGAAAAAAGCTAAGTTATTGAATGATTTGACCTTCGGGACCTAACTATATTATACTCCTTACATACTAACTAATTATATTTCCATCAACCTTAATTAAACTAGTACTGGGTCTTTACACATTACAGAGTCCATACCGGTATATGTTTTTAATGCTCAATTAATTGATCACTCCAAAACTACCAAAGACTTGATGGATTGGACTCTTTTCTATCGACTAATATAAGACCACAACCGCATGGTTTATGAAAAGTACTCACATCCTGCCATTACTAAAAAGACTAAAATGACTTGGTAAAAACAAGACACCCTAAGTAATACAATTCCAGCAGCTTACTAACATAGCTGAGAGCATAAAATTCAGCCTAAACACTAATCAAACAACCATCCTTGATTTATACCAATCGGGAATTCGTATGATTTAAAAAATCTCAACTTGTGGAAAAGCTAATTGAATTGGATAAAATTCACTGGTTATCACTGACTTATATGACATTTATTTTAGTTTCCACTCCAATTTTTTGGTATTTCCTTCTCTCCCAGTTAGCCATCATCTAAAGGTAATAATGGTGCTTCTGGTTGATGAGGCACAAAAGAAAATGCTACAGGACTAGGTTAATCTGTGTGAGCATTTGTTCCATCCTTTGACAATTTGAACTAAGGTCTGCTGAAGCTCACATAATATTTCATGGTATTCAATTTTGTACTATGAGTTGCATCTATAGTTTCATCTGGGAAATGGACTAAAAAGGTCTAAAAATGATCAATTGCAACAAAGTAAAAGTCCTCATAAGATTTCCAATTCGTTAAAAATAGTAATGTGACTTATTTGCCTATATAATTTTCAAGTTCCATAGCTTCAAAAAGATGTATTCTCTTTTTCTGTCTTTTAGCCAATTGGGATGTTCTCATGCTCAAGATAAGATTATTTTTGGTTTCTTAATTGCCAAATTGTGTTATGAGGCCATTTAATTTTATCAGGATTGAAGGATTCCAAATTCAATCTATTTCTAAATATCACCTCGCTATTGTGAAGGTGATAAGGTCTCATCCTCCCTATGTTGTAATTTTTCCCCATTGATAGATGGCAAGGCCGGCCCTAAGATTTTGGGGCGTTAGGTATATATATATATTTCTTGATTCAATGATTGTACTTTCATGTATATCAGGAATGTCTGATTTATGTACCAAGAACCGATAGGCACTACTGTTACTAGCATATCCAATGAATATGCAATCAATTGTTTTAGGCCCAATTTTGATTTATTTTGGCTTAGGTACTTCTACCTTAGCCAAGTACCCTCACACTTTTAAGTATTTATACGAAGGTTTGTGACCTTTCCATAACTCATAAGGAGTTTCGTTCTTACTTTTGTGTGGACTTTTATTAAGAATGTGGTTTGCTGAAAGAATAGCTTCCCCCCACAAGTTCTGGGGTAATCCAGAGCTTATCAACATCGCATTCATCATCTCTTTAAGAGTTCGGTTCTTGCGTTTAGCGATGCCATTTGATTGAGGTGAATAGGGAGCCGTTGTTTGATGAATAATGCTAGATTCTGAACAAAATTCCTCAAATGGTGCTACATATTCTCCACCTCTATCACTACGAATAATTTTTATTTGTTTACTAAGTTGAACTTCAACCTCATTCTTGTAGTGTTTAAACACTTCCAATGCCTCGTCTTTGCTTCTTAGCAAATATACATAACAGTATCTTGTGCAATCGTCAATAAAAGTAATAAAATAAGTTTTTCCACCTCGAGTTTGCACAAACTTTAAATCACAGATATCACTGTGAATTAATTTTAAGGAATTGTATTTCTTTCAATCGAGTGAAACGGTGTTTTGGTTAACTTAGCCTCTACACACGTTTCACACTTGTGATTAGGATCAAAATGTAAAGAAGGCAACAAATTTAAATTTATTAACTTGCGAACAGATTTAAAATTTGTATGTCCTAATCTATAATGCCATAAAAAGGATGACTCAATCATATAAGCAGAAGAATTCATATTCTTATTATTATTGATTGATTTTGGTACAATAGTAAGGACATTCATCTTGAATAGTCTGTTACTCAAATATCCTTTTCCCACATACAAATCATTTTTGGTAAGTACAAACTTATCAGCCACAAATACAAGTTTAAACCCATGTTTGCTAAGTAAAGACCCAGAAACAAGATTCTTGCGAATGTCGGGCACATGCAGTACATTGTTGAGGACGAGTTCTTTGCCATAAGTCATTTTCAGGACCACTTTTCCTTGTCCTTCAACCTTTGAGCTTGAAGAATTTTCCATGAATAGTTGTTCTCTATTAACAGAATTATAAGTGGAGAACATATTCTTGTCAGCACAAATGTGTCTAGTAGCTCCAGTATCTATCCACCATTCTCTTGAATTTCCAACATGGTTGCATTCAGATACAACTGTCGACAAGTTCAACTCTTGCACACCATCAGATAGTGCATCTGCTTCAGTCACATTGACTTGGGCATTCTTCTTTTTAGGCATGTTGTTGCTACAACATTCATTTTTTCGATGTCCCGGTTTTCCATAATTGTAACAAGTGCCCTTGAACCTTTTTGTGTTCTTGCCATCCTTTTTGGGAGCATCTCCAGAATGTTTTCTTTTCTTGTTGTTTCTTGAAGTTGATTCCACAACATTGGCCTTTGCTTGCAATGAGTATCCACCAGACCTCTTGTCAGACCTTCTGTTATCTTCTTCAATTCGAAGGTGAACAATTAATTCTTCCAAATTCATCTCTTTGCGTTTATGCTTGAGATAATTCTTGAATTCCTTCCATAAAGGAGGCAATTTCTCGATGATTGCAGCCACTTGAAATGTCTCGCTTAGAGTCATGTTTTCGGCATGTATGTCATGAAGAAGAACTTGCAATTCTTGAACCTGGCTGATGACTGTCTTGGAGTATATCATTTTGAAGTCAAGGAATTTACCAACAATGAATTTCTTCGTGCCGGCATCCTCAGTTTTGTACTTTTTCTCCAAAGACTCCCAAAGTTCTTTTGCTGATTTCATGGCACTATACACTCCATATAGTGTATTATCAAGCCCGTTCAGAATGTAGTTTTTGCACAGAAAGTCAGAATGCTTCCATGCATCCAAGGCAATAATCGACTCTCGATTATTTTCTCCTTCTTGCACAGTCGGAAGATTTTCTGTCAGAAATCTTGCTAAATTGAGTGTAGTGAGATAGAACAATATTTTCTGTTGCCATCTCTTAAAATCAATCCAACTATATTTTTCTGGCTTTTCTCCATGAGAAACATGAGTCGATTGAATGGGAATAGCCATCGGTGGAACCACATTGGGTGTCACATTTGTAGGGGTAACAACATTAGTCCCATTCAATTCCATTTCTGTTAAACAAACAGAAGATCAACAAAAAATTAATTTAATACAAGTAGGTAATAATTAAAATTATTCCAACCACTTTAAAGTGATAAAACAGAAACAATTTATCACTAAAGAGTAAAAGTTATTACAAGTAAACTTTAATGATAACAAACAATTAGTAACGTAAATTATGCAGAAAGGAATAAAGTTAATTAATTAGTTTTTACAAACTTTAAACTTGATGAAAACCACTGTAATAAAAAACAATTTAATTTGCATAAATGAATACAATACATGCAATTGATACAACATGCATTTAAATTTGAATAACAGAAACTTTAATTTGCAGATGTTTAATGGTAAACAATTGCAGTACAGTATTTTAGAACAAGTAATACAGTGACCAATAATTAATGCACGCTGATTCAGAATATGAAATGACAGAGGATGCAACCAATTTTGAACACTGTTTCAAAATTTATTGTTTCAGAAATCAATGCACAACGTTTCAGAATTAATACACACTGATTGGCAAATGAACGCACAATGTTTCAAGATCTAATTAAAGTAACAGATTGGCATGCAAAAGATTTGCAAAACTGTTAGAAATTTCAGAATATCAAACACGTATACGCAATTTATTATTTTCAGTAATGCACACTGTTTTGAGATTTCAACTAGAACATGCGTATAGAAATAAAATGCGTTACTGTATAATATATAACAGTATAAAATTTCTTTCAGAATATATATAAACACAAAATTTTATCTTAAAATTGTTGGATATAATTGGTGTAAATTATAATCTAAAAAAGAATCTCATAATACTGAAAATGACTTACTTGAAAAACTGAAAAATGCAGAAACAAAATTGACAGAAACGGTGGACCGAGGCAAGAGGTAAACTCTTTGTCCTTAAGACGAAATTGTCCCGCACAGGTGCTCACGGTTGGATGGCAAACGTCTCTCAAGATACAACGGTCTCTTCTCGCGGTGGTAGCACTTCAAACCTCGAGAAACAGCAAACCAGAAAATGTTTTGAACTCTGTTTTTGAAATGCAAAGACAGATGCAGTGTTTTGTAATAATGCAGAGTACAAAATGATTATTAATGAAAGTTTGAATTCTGTTGTGTGCCAATTCAAAACTAGAGGGACTGATATATAGAATTCCAAAAGACACAACCAATTGATATGTCTTTTCAGTGAACAGAGTCTGGAATCTTCTAGAAGACGGGACACGTGTTGCAATCCGATGATACCACGTGTCAGCAATTGATTGGAGATTTAAATAATTATTTAATTTATTTGTCCAAAAAGTTTATATTGGGCTAAGCCCAATCCCGATACCCACGAGCCTCGAGCCACGAGCCCAAGCCCAGCCCGGCGGGCAGCAGCGGCGCGCGGGTGTGGGCTTTGGACCGAACCCAATAGGGTCTAGGTCTCTCCCCTTCCAATACTTGTGGTACCCCTTGGGGTCCAAACCCAATTCCAATCTTGGGTTATATGAATAGATAAAATTACTATTCATCTTCCGATGTGGGACAAGGTTCCCATTTTTTCTCCAATTTACCTTTTATATTCCAAGTTAATGTGCCCACTTTTGGCTATAATTTCTCATTCACCCGGAAATGGTTTTGCACAACCAAATATACAATGAACATCTACTCGCAGAGTAGATCGTACTAAACCAAAGTTCCACCTCAAATGGTTAACGGAACCCAATCAACTATTTGGTCAAAAGTTGGTCAAAATCAACTTAATTAAACACAATTTCCAACAATAATATGTGTAAATTATTTGGTTATGTTAATAAGAGATATTTCATCACAATCTTGTTGTTAACGGTTATGTTGTCTTTTGCTCTTTCTTTTCTGAGTCTTTCTTAGTTACCAAAATGGTGAAAGGGGTCTAAGTAAAGAATGTTTTATATGTATTTTGTTTGTTTATAATGTATTTTTATTTTATTTTTGAACGACTATTTACATTCTTTTCTTTTTTCTATGTAGATTATATTACACATGATGCATCTACTGAAAGTTTATAAGAGATTGAAGATTACTATGACACTCTTCTCAAACTCTAGTATTACAATTTTAAGATAATTATATGAATATTTTTATACATTACAGAATTATTTATATTTGATTAATGTACATTCAATCACTCTTTTTATTATGTCACGAGTTATTTTAATTAAGTATGTAATATAGTAACAATTTTATTGCGATGCAAGAAATTGAAAATTTATCATTGTTGAAAGTATTATGAACGAATATACATATGCCACAAAATAATATTTATAACAATTTTATATGTTGTAAGATATAATACAAGACATATAAAAATAACGACAAAATAAATTATGCAACAAACATACATTGTTGCACAAATGAGATGCGACAAACTCTGTGTCGCATAATAAATTCAACTACAAACATAAATGTCGCATAAATGAATATTTATTGTCACAAAATAATTTTTTTTATATTATAAAGTATAATACGCAACATATATAAATAATCACAAAATAAATTACCCAACAACTATATATACATCGTTGCACAAATGATGATGTGGCTAAATCTTTGTGTTGCGAATCTCCATTGCCACAAAATAATATTTGTAATAATTTTATATGTTGTAAAATAGAAAGCGACATATATAAATAGCTACGAAATAAATTACACAACAACTATAAATCATTGCACAAATGATAATGCAACAAACTCTCTGTGTTACTCAAAAATTTGTTGCACCTTATATATTAAGTATTTTTACATAATTCCAGTTGGAGACGATATCCCTATGTGTTACCAACCATTGGCTCTGGTTTCACATAATTTCATATTATATAACTCAAGTTATGGACAATTTTGTAAACTGCGACCGCATGAATTCGAGAAACTGCGTAGGATGTTTCAGTGAGCATTTTAGTAAGCCGAAATATGCCATCGGACTATCAAATTTTGATATGTGGTAGCTAAATGAGTATTCTATGTCCCCTGAAAATTTTATATTTTTCGGTGATCGTTTTCTATGTCAAAGAAATTTTTGTTACTCCATGACTAGGTGAAGAAATTTTAGTAACACTGTCCTTATTTTGAAAATTTTCTTCACTTGGTCATGGAGTAACAAAAATTTCTTTGACATAGAAAACGATCACCGAACAATACAAAATTTTCAGGAGACATAGAATATTCAGGTAGCTACCACATATCAAAAATTAATAGTCCGACGGTATGTTTAGGCATACTAAAATGCTCACCGAAACCTCCTAGGCAATTTTTCGAATTCATGCTGTCGACGTGCCGGAATCGCTATTATGAACCAATCAAAACACTTTAAGTAGTGTGAATATCTTCTTAAAAAATTTTGGACCTTGTTTTGTAGTAGTTTTGGTAGATTCCCATGTTTTAGTTACACGTTAATGATGTGAACTTGACAAGTTTTGCTAAACTTAATGTTTCTCTAAGCTACACTTTCTGTTGTCCAACTCAAAAATCTGCTGCACCTTATACATTAAGTATTTTTACATAATTCCAGTTGGAGACGATAGCCCTATGGTTACCTAACCATTGGCTTTGGTTTCACATAATTTCATGTTATATAACTTATGTTATGGACAATTTTGTAAACTGCGATAGCATGAATTTGAGAAAATGACTAGGATGTTTCAATGAGCATTTTAGTAAGCCGAAACATGCAGTCTGTGGCGACCTCAAAATTCTATTTAAATATTTTTTTTTTGTATTATGCCCAGTAGGGTAATGGTACCCATTTTTGAGGGTACTAGTACCCCTTTTACGCAGAAAGCAGATCAGCTCTTTGGTTTGAGTAAAAACTGGATTGAAACATGTTTTCTTCATCTTCTTTTGCAGAAAGTAGTTAGAAACTAATCTTAGACAGGATCTGGAGATCACCATTTCTCTTTTTGCTTCAGATTCATTTTATATTTATTATGTAAAAGTATGTATATTTAGTAAGATGAAAAGCCATAAACGAAAGCATGATCATTTAAATATAGCGGTTCGTCTTTTTATTTATTCTTCCTCCATCATTTTAAGCTACTTCAAAATAGTTGTTTAAGGAAGGGAAGAAAGTATCTTACTTACAACTTTGTCTCAAAGTAACTCATGACAAATCATTACGTCTCAAGAATGGTTCATATGCTTTGAACCCGATTAAAAGTGCTACTATGTACTTTATCAAAAAGGGAGGTGCTTGAATGTTAAAGACGAGTTCACCTAATTTATTACATTTCATAGAAACGAGTAGTGAGATACTCCATGGTCCAATAATCGAATACGTCCACAACAAGGTAAGTGACTTCATATGAAGACTATACATCTATCTTGGTGATCAAATGGTATTCTTGGCCATCCGAAGCTACTTCCCACCTTAGTCCCATGACTTCATAGATTTCTCAATCCATTTCCTACAAGAGTCATAAAACGACTATGAATGGTGACATTCAATGAGTAAAATACGGTGCGTGTGTGATATTGCACATAGATATATCTTTTATCTTTCTTAGGGCCCTTCCCTTAAGCAATATTTGTACACCGGACGCTCAAATAAACATTCTTTGAGCATAAGCACGATGGCCAAACTTCTTAGGACACTAATCGTCCTTCTATGGGCTACCTTTTGCCCGTGGCCATAGTTGATCAACTCATGGAATCCTTAACGTCCCAATATAGGCTACTGTTGTCCTTGGCCATACTTTAATCGGACATCATGTCCTCATATGGGTTGCTCTAACCCTTGGCCAAAGTTGAATCAACTCCTTTCTTGGGACCCTAATCGTCTCCTATGGGCTACCTTTTGCCCATGGTGTACAAATAAGCTTGGAAAAAACTTTTTGTGTTATCACATAACTTATCTTTGTTTGCATATGAACTTTATTTTCTCAAGTTGAGCATGTATAACACAAAATAACTTTCTCATTCTCATTCTTCCTTTTTGTTGCATAAATAGCAAATAGGCTCAAAATGCTCATAATACCTCATAGGTCTCATCGACAAAAATCATTTGGAGCACATAGGAGCACGTATAACTTATGCACACATGTAGATGCACATTCTTGTCATTTTTTCACATAAGGCAAATAATATGAGTCATTCACAACATGTCATATCTTTACTTAAATCAATCTCATTTGCATATCTCATTTTGGAGCACATAAATATATGAGATCTATATATATACTTATCGTATTGCACTTAAGGCACATATCGTAAGTTACTCACAACTTGTTGTTGTTAACATTGATCCACCTAAAAATAAAAGGTTCTAAACATCATAATCTTATATGAGGTAAATGTTTCTTAAATCTGAAAATGAGGGTATCAGGACAGTGCAGAAACTGGTCTCAAGTATTCATGGTGCAGAGATTTTAGGGTATCGATACCCTATCGTAATACTGTAAATACAGAATACTAATACCCTTCGGGCAGAGATTGGTTAAAAGTATTTTATTTGAAAACTAAGTTCTCGGCCCATGGAATCTGACTTTCTCCACCATGAAATCTGAGTTTCTTGGTCCATTTATGCTACTGCCCAAATGGGGTTTTGATGCTCAGGTTGGATATTCCTCTATTGGATTAGAGGGCCTCTTTACCGAGCTTTTCTTTAACTATTGCTCATCTCTTCAACTTGATATGTTTTTTCTCTTATATGAGAGTTCTTTCCTTCATTCTTTAGTGTTAGAGAGTGTATGGAAGTGTTATGGAGATTAGAAAGAAGAAAATGGGCAAGTGGTGGCTTGAGTTTGGGGGGGTATTTATAGGGAAAATTTAACTCCTTCCTCATGATTGCATTCATCCCCATTGTGACACATGTAAAGTTGGGGAGATTTGCTGAAGATTTCCTTATTGGCCTTCATTTAAGGCGCTTCCCAACTACCCATAATAAGGACACTAGGTATAGCTTATAGGGCAATTAATGCTAAACTCTAATTAAGGCAGATTTCTAAACCTGTTTTGGATCGAGTTTTGAAGGTTGAAACGTTCTCATTTTTCGATGTCTCTTATACCATTTCGAAGATCTCACGGGGATCTTCGCAACGCACTTTGAATCGTAGAAAACAGACCAACACAGAGGTTAAAACATCACTCTAAAGATGGCTGCCTGAAAATGGTTTTGCTGGAATTTTTGGTTGTTTTTCCAGATTTTAACGTTCTGGAACATCTTTTGGCAAACTTTTTCAAGGCTGATTTCATAATTGAAAGTAGGCATATTTGGTACCATTTCAAAGGTCTCGTTGTGTACTTCGCAACACCATAAGAGTCGTGGAATTTCGACCACTACATAATCCGTACAATCGCTCCAAAGATTGCTGCTTAACTTATCTAAAAAGGCAAAACAAAACTTTACTTTCTTAACTTTTGGGTTCCTATCCATCCTTTCACTTTCAATCAATCAAGCTCTATAAAAGCCATTAACTCTTAAATAAATTCATCTTAGTCCCATCATAAACTATTAAATCTGATTTTTCTCCTTTTTATTTTCAGTTTTAATTTAAAATTCTAAGTGCTACGATTTTTGAAGAAAATTTTGGGACAACTCAACAAAATTCCTCGCTTCATATTCTTTTTTCATATTTAAAATAGAAATACGAATTTTCGGGGCATTATAAACTTCACTCCTTTAATAAATTTTGTCCTCGAAATTTACCTAGAATAGCTCTGAAAATTTTCTCTCATCTCTACTTATTCCCAAGTTTCTCATCACTATCTTCACTTTTTGAACAAAAATTTGACTAACAGGTATGGACTTATAAGCACATAATTCTTCATACAAGGCCACATTTCCTTCACATACTTCAACTAAACTCTTCATAATAGATCAAGTCAAGCATGAGATTAAACGATATTTCACATATGCATAATGTATGTCCATGTAAAACGACACATAAATGTGCCCTTTTTAATTTTTGTTTAGAGCCCGTCCTTGAAGTAACATTTGTACACCGAATGTTTAAATTGAACATCATGTGCCACTCAAGCACCATATACGCCACTTAGGCTCTAGGTTAACGCCACATGGGCCCTAAATTGTGCCATGTAAACTTCTAAGTTAGCGCCACCAAGGCCCTAGAATCATGCCATTTAGGCTCTAGGTTAACGCCACTTAGGTCCTAGATTACATCTCATGGACTCTAGGTTAACGCCACTTAGGCCCTAGATCACATCTCATGGATTCAAGGTTAACGCCACTAAGGCCCTAGAATCCTGCCATATAGGCTCTAGGTTAACGTCACTTAGGCCCTAGATTATGCCACTTTGGCTCTCGATTGGTGTACAAATTTACTTAAAGAACTTTTACATGTTTTATGTTTTCTTTTAACATAACCTCAATAGTTCTACCAATTTTTATGATGTAAAAATGTTCATGAGTAGAACACGTAGTAGATTCACGTAGCTCTTGATTGACAATTAAGTTTTATATTGTCAACATACATAGGAAAATACCTCATTTCCACGTAAATGATCAAGTTGAATAGAGCAACTATACAACATAAAGTCTGCATTTACTATTTTGCTCATAAGATGTACTCAAAACACAACTTTTCGTATTGGATCTAACACATGAGTGTAAGTCACATACACATAAGACATCTCATTCCATAAAAGGCACTAATTTAACACTTCACAATACTAAGTGAATACAATAGTGTATTTCTCATAAATCATTATTTTACATGAAGCTCAAATAAACATATTTTACACAATCATATTGCATGTTAAGTAAATGAACATTATCATATTATAACCAAAAATAGCTCATTTCTCAAATAATCATATTCGGCCTTAAGTATGACCAACTCTATAAAATAAGCATCTTGTATTAAAAGCACAGAACATGCTCTACTCACATGAGTTCACGACATACTAGCGTCAATATGTATTTTCCATAGACTATCTTAATAGTTTAATAGCCATAATGGTAGTGAACTTAAAAAGTTCCTTAAGTTAAGGAGCAACAAATTTTGATCTAATTCTAGTATCCCTAATAAATGTATCGGGATAAATGGACGAATAGTTCTAGAGTCAATGAAGGCTCACACGGTGTCAGAGTTTACATAGATTACGTCTTCAACTGCTCAAGCGTGTTCTTCAGCTCCTAATCCATCCATTAGATAAACTCTTGCTTTTCCCTGCTCTCCCTTATGTTTGATTGGACAATATTTAATCAAGTGTCCTGTTTTACCGCATGAATAGCATAATTTTTGTCCTGCCCAACATTTACCGGGATGACGCTTTCCACACTTGGTGCATAGAGAGACATTTTTATTTTTCGTCTGGTTATCGGGTTTTTTCCTTTTTAAACGATGTTCATTTTGCTCTCTCCTTGACGTTTGCTGGCCCATTTCTTCTTATTTTCATTCCAGTTCTTGTTTACCCTATTCTGGTTTCAGTTTTGATCTCTTGCTTCTCGTGCTCGAACAATTTTGACTTCAGCCTACTCAGCTAGTAGGGCCTTATCGGTAATTTGTGGGAAGCTCATGTCCTGAATTCCTGACATGACTACATCTCTATTCAACTCGAGTCTTAATCCTTCTAGAAAGCGGTAGATTTTCAGTCCATTTGTGCCGATCATGTGAGCGGCAAAACATGACAGATCGTCAAACTTTCCTATGTATTCTGATACCGTCATTGATCCCTATCGTAACTGGATAAACTAATTTAGCTTTTGGTTTCTAGTGGAAGTGGAAAAATACTTGTTCCTAAATATTTCGGTGAACTTTTCCCAAGTCATGTCCGTCATTTCTCCCATACTTGTCAATGTATCCCACCAATGTCCAGCACTTCCTCGTAGCATGAAGGACGCACATATTACTTTTTTATTATCTGTTACGTGAGCATAGGCGAACATACGTTCCATCATTCTTAGCCAGTTTTCGACTTCAATTGAATCTTTTGCTTCTGAAAATATAGGAGGATTGAGGCGACGAAAACGGTCACTACTAAGATCGCTTTCTTGATGTGGGTTTGCAGCTGGGGGAGGTTGATTCATAAACTGTTCTAATTGACGAGCCTGCTTCTCCACTAACTGGGTCAGTCGATCAATAGTTCAGTTTTCCATCCTCGATTTTCTAAATAAGATAAGATCCGTAAAAATTGGAGGAAAAAGATTAAATCCTTTAAAAATTTTGAACAAAACTCTTGTTTTTGCTAATTTAGAAAATATATTAAACAATTTCTGTTCAGGTATGGTATTGGTACCTATTTCTTATGGGTATCAATACCCATCACGGATTTCAGAAAAGAATATTTTGAAAATTTCTTTCCCTCTTTTTTTTTTCTTCACAAGAGTAAAATGAGACTTTTACAATTCATTTCTTTTTTCTCTTTCTTCTTCATGTATTTCCTCTCTTTTCTTCCCAATTCACCAATATTTCAAACTAATCCAAAATTTCTTCATGGGCCCTTCAAAGAAAGCTTCTACAAAGGGTAAGACTTCTCGATTTTCTGTTTCTAAGGCGAAAACTACAAATTTTCAGTCGAGAAAATGATGGAAAAAAGCAGGGCCGCTGTGGTCCTTTCCGGACTGAAGTTCTAACTAATGAAAAGGAGTTTTCTTCCATTTGGTTCCAAAATAAGGCTGCTTTATGGCCGTTTGAACATGGATACAGTGATCAAATTGGGGGTAGATCTTAGGGAAGAAAAATTAATCTCAATGCATCCCAATACAACAAAATCGGGGCAAGCTCTCTCATGAAAGCCCAATTTGAACTTGTAGATTAGGTTTGGACTAAACCCGGATTAGAGGTTGGAACTAGATGGGTTGAAGGGGCTGCTCATTTTATGCCACCTTCACCTGCTGACTGGGGTGCTTTCATGACTGATTTTTGGACTTTCCAAGCCAATGTGATGGATAACCTTTCGGAGTTGCGTGCACAAAACCAAGAGCTTATGGCTAGGCAAGACCATTTGGATGAGATGATCAAGAATTTGCAAGACTCGGAGGATGAAGATTAGTTGATTACCCTCCCCAATATGTATCCCTTAGGCATTTAACTCCCCCTTTTTTTTTGTCCATCAACTATGCCTTTTAATTTCTGCTTGTAAGGCTCTTGAAATGATATTTTAACTTTAATCGGTTGAAAGCTAAAGAACTTTTACATAGTGCCTTATGCTTATCCTTTCATGAATGTTTAACATTGCTCTTACTTGTCATTCATGGTCTACTTTACTCATATAGCAAGTTCTATTATTATAAGCTCTAAATTCCTATGTTGAACTGCCGGATCTAATCTACCAAGCAAGTAGACAATGTATGCACATTGAAACAAATCACCATAAAACATTAAACACTATAAATGGAAAGAGGCCATGGCATACCAGAGGTGGAAGTCGTCTTCGATGGCTGAATACCATTGATCAAAGTCTGCAGAACCTTTAAACTGAAGCTCTGATACCAAGTCTTGTGGCGACCTCAAAATTCTATCTAAATAATTTTTTTTTTGTATTCTGCCCAGTAGGATAATGGTTCCCATATTTGAGGGTACTAGTACCCCTTTTACGCAGAAAGCAGATCGGCTCTTTGGTTTAAGTAAAAACTGGAATGAAACATGTTTTCTTCATCTTCTTTTGCAGAAAGTAGTTAGAAACTAATCTTAGACAGGATCTGGAGATCACCCTTTCTCTTTTTGCTTTGGATTCATTTTATATTTGTTATGTAAAAGTATGTATATTTAGTAAGATGAAAAGCCATAAACGAAAGCATGATCATTTAAACATAGCGGAAGAGTAAAACACGTAAATCTCGTCTTTTTATTTATTCTTCCTCCATCATTTTAAGCTTCTTCAAAATAGATGTTTAAGGAAGAGAAGAAAGTACCTTACTTACAACTTTGTCTCAAAGTGGCTCATGATAAATCATTACGTCTCAAGAATGGTTCATATGCTTTGAACCCGATTAAAAGTGCTACTAGGTACTTTATCAAAAAGGGAGGTGCTTGAATGTTAAAGACGAGTTCACCTAATTTATTACATTTCATAGAAACGAGTAGTGAGATACTCCATGGTCCAATAATCGAATACGTCCACAACAAGGTAAATGACTTCATATGAAGACTATACATCTATCTTGATGATCAAATGGTATTCTTGGCCATCCGAAGCTACTTCCTACCTTAGTCCCATTACTTCATAGATTTCTCGATCCATTTTCTAAAGAGTTATAAAACGACTATGAATGGTGACATTCAATGAGTAAAATACGGTGCGTGTGTGATATTGCGCGCGCGCACACACACACATACACACCAAGTGACATACCTTCCTCAAGCAATAGGTCCTCGAAGTTAGCCAGACACTGAAGTACTCTGGAGTCTCTGTTTCCGTTGGTCAACCTGAGTTTGGTGGTCCCGGTGAGATTGAGTATTGTGTTTCCTTCCTTCTTGTCCTTTTGTTTTTGTCAGGTGTCTTATTTTGTTTACAATGTCTTGGTCTAGGTCTTGGTTCAATCGTTCTAGAAGTATGTCAAGTTCTAGTTCTGGTTCAAATCCAAATAGGGATCTTTTTGATAATTTCAATAATTCTATTGATAATGATGATGTTAGTCAAAAAAATTCTCAAAATTTGAATGAACGTGAAACTCAAATTGCTGAAATTGAACAAAGGCTTCATAATTGGTCAATTCCAACTGTTGATCCAAAAACCATTTATCAAATTGGCACTTTTGATTTCAAAACAGACTATGCTATCAAAACTTGTGAACAATCTATTTCTGTGCAACCCAATTCTGGTACAATTAGATTGTTAACCAAGGAATCAATCATGAGACATAGACAAAAGTACAAATTTTTGCATATTGGCCTTGTTCAAGTTGCTGTCAAACCTCTTTTCCGATTAGGTTTAGATATTCCAATTTGCCTTACTCTTAGAGATAAGAGATGGGGAAAATTTGAGAAGTCTTTACTTGCAATCATTGATTCAAACCTTGAAAGTGGTCCTGCATATTGTAACAGTTTTCCAAATTTTACTTTAGATCTTTCTGATGAATCAATTATGAAATGTTTGTGCTTAGATATTCAAACCAAAAATCTTGACATGGATGTTAGATCAAAGGCTATTTGTATTATTTACTGTATTTATTACAAGGTAATGAGTACGAATATGAGTCCTAAAGCCCTTAGATCTTCTCCCAAAAATGAGACTTTATTGATCGAAGTCAATCCCCTTCATTCAAACGTTGCAATCCCTCGCCGTCTTGCATGGGATGAAGTCACTAGGAATCCTCTCTGGACTTTTGAAAATGAACAACCACCTATTAGAGAAATTCCTAGAACAAAGTTGAAAGAGATCACTGAGTTGGCTGATGGTAGTGTGCAAATTCAATTTGCCCCTTCATCATCAACTGCAAGATCTTCTTTTTGTTCTCCTCTTGAACCCTTTCAAACTTTCAAACAAGCGGATAGACAACCCTCTGAGAAATTCAAAGGTGTTGACTTCTCTCCAAATATTCCTCAAACTCACTATTCTGAAGAAGAAGTTGATTCAACCCGAAGAGGATCTGAATCTCCTACTTTCTCAGATATGAGAAATCAATTGAACGTTATCTCTTCTTCTATTGATAGGAAAAGAGAATTCAAAAAATCCAAAGATCCTGAAGTTCGAAACTTCAGAAAACCTTTGAAACAAATGCTTTCAAAAAAGGAAAGAAACAGATTTTGGGATGAATTCTATGCATTTCCTGAAGATATCAGTTTCTTTGACTGGGCACAATTCAAAGTTTTCGGGAAAAAACCCACTGTGAATAATACTCATTCCAAATCCAAACTTTGGAAAACTCCCTCTGGAGACACTTTCCAGTCCGTGCATCCTCCTCTTGAAGAAATCATTATCGCAAAAGGTGATGTCAAAGTCATTGCCTCACCTCTCAAACAAATCCCTTCAGAAAGAATTGAAAGCGAAAACCCGACAGTCAAAGATATCAAAACCCTCCAGCAACAAAACAACTATACAAACATCTTCCTTCACTCTGTTGCTACCCATCTTAATCAAATCGATTAGCCAGTTGCCAAAGAAAAGATTGAACAAGGACAGAATAAAAAAGGAAAAGAAACCTCTTCAAACACTCTTATTAGGCCTTCGGAAGAAAGTATTAGATTTGGTTCCAAACTTTTTGGAACAAATGCTACGGACATCCTCTCCGAAATTGCCAAACAACTTCAAAACAAAGAATTATCTTCCAGAATCAATGTTATTGATTCTATTCAAGAAATTCAAGAACAATTTGAAAACCTTTCAGTCAATAAACTCAAAGGAAGATTTGAGCACCACAAAATCCCTCATTACTATCCCAGACCAACCTTTCCAGATATGCTTAGTGAAGAACCTCAAAGACCTCAAAAGGTTTTCTCAGGAACTGAAGTCGTATCATGGGATATTGACAACCTTTCTGAGCAACAAATTCTCAATGTCATCAATGAGATGACTATGGCAGCAAGTGCTTGTGAAGCACGAGGAAATTCTGATAAGGAGTCTGCCTTCATTTTAATCAATGGTTTCCAAGGGCAGTTGAAAAACTGGTGGTTCCATTACATCACTGAAGACGAAAGAGAGAAAATCAAAAATGATGTTAAAAAGGAAGGAGATAGTCACCTTGATCCAAAGAAACAAGATGCTATCAACACTCTTCTTTTTACAATCCTCAAACATTTTGTTGGTGATCCTTCCTCTATTACAGAAAAAGCTTCTGACATCCTCATGAACCTTCATTGTCCAAAACTCCAAGATTTTAGATGGTACAAAGACATTTTTCTTCAAAAAGTCATGATCAGGGAAGATTGCAGCTCTGCTTTCTGGAAAGAAAGATTCATTGCTGGACTTCCAAAACTCTTTGCCGAAAAGGTTAGAGAATCAATTCGTGATGAGTTTTCAACCATCCCTTACGATGATCTTACCTATGGACAAATCATTTCCTACATCAACAAAGAAGGTCTCAAACTCTGCAATGATCTCAAACTCAAGGAAAAACTGAAATCAAATAGGATGGAAGGAAGAAAAGAACTTGGATCTTTCTGTGAACAATATGGTTTCGAACGTCTCAACCCTCCTCCTTCTAAACATCACAAAAAACCCCACAAATTTCCCAAATTTCGAAAATCTTACAAAAAGGGATTTACTCCAAATTTTTACAAAAAACCCAAATCTCAGAAGTATAGATACAAACGGAAGAGAGACTATTACAAGCTCAAAGACAAACAGTCAAAACCTTCAAAAGACCCTTCTGAAGTTACTTGTTGGAAGTGCAACAAAAAAGGTCATTTTGCTAATTAGTGTCCTCTAAGGAGAAAAATTAATAACCTTCAGATTGATGAAGAGTTAAAAGTTCAACTTCTTAATCTTATCAAGTCCTCAAGTTCTTCTGATTCTGAGGATGTAATTTACAATCTTCAAGAAGACACAGACGATTCCTCATCCTCTCAATCCTCTGAAACCTCTTCTTCAAAAAAGATTTGCAATTGCAAAAATAATTGTAATTGTGAAGAAGGAAGTTCAATCAATGTTTTAACTTCTGAGCAGAAGTTAATTCAAGAAATCATTGATCAAATTGGAGACCCAAATCTTCAAAGAAAATTCCAAAACCTTCTCATCCCTGAAGAAAAATCTCCTCAAAGGAACTACAATCTCAATGAAATTTTAGGAAGATTCAAGAAAACTAAAACCTCTTCAAGTCAAGATCTCCGTTCCGAAGTAAACATCATGAAATATCAAGTTTCTAAATTAGAAGATGAACTTGCAGCTGTCAAGTTTGATGTCTCTGCTCTTAAGGCTACTGCCTTCAAAAGAAAAGCCAAAATTCAAACTCCTAGTTCCTCTTCTGCCTCTCCTGCTTCCTCTGAAGATGAAGGCAATCAAGATCAAAGACCCATTCAAATTCTTTCTCCAATTGATGAAGAAAATTCGATGAATGTCATCAACCAGATCCGTCTTCAAAAATGGTATACAATTGCTACAATTGTTATTCACAAAGAATTCAAAATCAAAACTAGAGTTTTACTCGATTCCGGTGCCGATCAAAATTGCATCCGTGAAGGATTAGTCCCAACCAAATATTTTGAAAAAACTACAGAAAACCTTTATGGAGTAAGTGGCAAAAGTCTCCATATCAATTACAAACTCACCAAAGCCCATGTCTGCAATGGCCAAGTTTGTTTCAAAAGTAGTTTCTACCTTGTCAAAGATCTTGATCAAGAAGTCATTCTCGGTACCGCATTTCTGGTTCAATTATACCCAATTTCGGTCACAGAAAAAGGGTTACGTTCAAAATATCTCGATCAGGATATTTTCTTTGAATTTACCAATCCTCCTTCAATTAGGGACATTAATCTTATCAAACAACATTATATTTCAAAGATGGTTAATAATATTAAACTCAAGAAACAGCATATTAAATATCTCAAGGAAGATATTAGATTTGCTAGGGTTTCTGAGCAATTAGAAACCAAGAATGTCAAAGATCAAATCAAGAAGATTGATTCAGCAATTAAGAAAGAAGTCTGCTCTACTATTCCCAATGCTTTTTGGAATAGAAAAAAACACATTGTGACTCTTCCCTATGTCCCGAGTTTCAGTGAAAATCAAATTCCTACCAAAGCCAGACCAATTCAAATGAATAAAGAACTCCTTGAGACTTGTACCAAAGAAAGTCATGACCTTATCGAGAAAGGTCTGATCAGGCCAATCAAATCCCCATGGAGTTGTGCAGGATTTTATGTCAACAATCATGGTGAGATCGAGAGAGGAGCCCCTAGATTAGTTATCAATTACAAACCCCTTAATCAAGTGTTACAATGGATTAGATATCCAATGCCTCAGAAGAAAGACCTGCTTAACAGACTTGTTAATGCGGTTATCTTTTCAAAATTTGACCTCAAATCTGGATTTTGGCAAATTCAGATCGATGAAAAGGATAGGTACAAAACTGCCTTCAATGTCCCCTTTGGTCAATATGAATGGAATGTTATGCCCTTTGGCCTCAAAAATGCCCCTTCTGAATTTCAAAAAATTATGAATGATATTTTCAATCCTTATCAAAATTTTTCAATTGTTTATATTGATGATGTGCTAATTTATTCTGATAGTATTGAACAACATTTCAAACATTTGCATATTTTCCTTTCTATCGCTAAAAGAAATGGTTTAGCAGTCTCTGAAAAGAAAATAGTGTTGTGGCAAACAAAAATCAAATTCCTTGGTCATGAGATTTTTAGAGGAACAATTACTCCGGTCAAACGTAGTTTAGAATTTGCGTCTAAATTCCCAGATCAGATTTTAGACAAAACCAGTCTTCAAAGGTTTTTAGGTTGTGTCAATTACATTTCTGATTTCATTCCAAATATTAGACAATTATGTGAACCGTTGTATCAAAGACTTAGGAAAGTTCCCCCTGAGTGGTCAGACAAGCACACACAAGCGGTCAAGATAGTCAAAGAAAGTGTTAAAACCCTTCTTTATCTCAATATTGTCAATCCAAAAGCCTTTCTCATTGTTGAAATTGATGCTTCAGATATTGGCTATGGTGGAATTCTCAAACAGTCAGTTGACGGTCAAAAGGAACAGTTGGTTAGATATCATTCTGGCATATGGCTAGGTCCTCAAAAGAATTACTCTACTTTCAAAAAGGAATGCCTATCAATTGTTTTATGCATTTCCAAATTTCAAGATGATCTTATCAACAAGACATTTCTTGTCAGAACTGACTGTAAAGCATCCAAAGACGTTTTACAAAAAGATGTTAAAAATTTGGTTTCCAAACAAATCTTTGCCAGATGGCAAGCCATTTTGTCATGTTTTGATTTTTCAATTGAGTTTATAAAAGGCGAGAACAATTAACTCCCAAATTTCTTAACAAGAGAGTTTTTGCAGAGTAAGCATGTCCAAGAAATCAGCAGTTCCCGCGTTCAAAGGAAGAACACCAAAAGATTATCTCCTTGAGAGTTCTTCTTCTTCAAAAAATACTCAAACACTGTCTTCTCAAAAATCAAAAAACACCTCCACTTCAAATCCTTTCACAGCTCTTGGCACCCTTCCTTCTCAAGTCAAAAAAGAAATCAATTACAAAAATGCTCTCAAGCCTGATACTGCCCCTGGATCAGGTAAACTCCCTGAAATCAACACCCCACGATTTCAATATGTTCTCAAGGAAAAAACAATCCAAGTAGCAGAATTTGAGGATGAATGGGCAAAATACCCATCCCTTGAAGAATGCTTAGCTAGGATTTTTCCCCCTTTTCTCAAAGATGATGATCCTTTCAATTTCGCTGACAAAAGATATCAAGTTTTGAATGAATTTTACTTCATTCCACAACAAATTCATTAGTCTCGTATGTGGTACGAGTCAATTCTCAAAGTTACCAAATCTGCAATCATTTCACACACGCCAAACAAACCAAATGGTCACTGGATTGATTTTTCAAAAATTAAGATCCTTAAGGTTCTTACTCTTTCAGACTGGAATCAAGAACCTTGGGAAACAAAAGTCTTTTCTCTCAAAAATGGCCAGAAGTCGCATTTTTCTTACCAAGACTACATGAAAGCTTGGTACAATGTTCTTTATTTTCGGCCTTCAAGTCACTCATGGTTCATTTTTTTCGATCAAAACTGCCCTCAAACTTTTCCAAAATGGTTCTAATCCTGGTGGTTTCTTTTTGGAGCATCTGAAGAAATCTTTCCAAGCAGGATTTCTGAAGGTTTCAAGCTTTTCAAAAATAAAGGAATTAATTTAATTCCTCACGAAGATCTCCTTTTTCAGTATTGCAAAAATTTCAAAATTACATGGATCTTTTGTTGGGATTTCCAACTTTTTCCTTCCACTGTTGAACCCTACTTCTTCAAATGTATCATCCGTCGTTGTAAGGTAAAATGGTGAGAAAAGTTCAATGATTCAAATGCCTGTTCAAAAGCGGTCCAGTCATGGATTGATGAGCAAATCAAGTCAAAAATAGGTTCCGGTTCAAATATTCTTCAAAATGATTTTCAAGCTGAGAAATCAAGGATACTCGCTCAAATGGCTCAATGTTCAGATCCAGAAATTTTTGCAGTCCTTGCTCAAAAAGCAGCCTCTCTTGCCAAAGCAGAATCAAGCAAAGGTGGATCTGGAAATGTTTCAGAAACCGGGTCGGATCCAGATTATTTTCAGGACAATGAAGATGATTGCCTTGGAGTTAATGTGGACTTCTTTGAAATGTGATCTGGGTGAAATTTCAGTTTCAAATTGCAAAAGCAAAATCAATCAGCAGACAGCATCAATTTCAAACAGTTTCAATCAGCAGACAAGAATCAATTTGCAAAAAGCAGAATCTTTTCAAAAAAGTCAAAAGTGCTACAGTTTCAGAATTTTGTCAAAAAGCAAACAGTGAAAGCAAACAGTTTTTCTCCACTCGGCAGACAAAAGGTGACAAGTTGCCACTCCTTTCAAAAAAGCAGATTCCTCCTATCAATCAAAGCAAGCATCCGAGGCGCCCTTATGTCTATATAAGATAATTTCTAGTCTTGTATTAGGCAGAGTGTGTTTTCATATTGTAATTTTCAATTATCTTCAGAATTTCTAAAATCAAGTATCTGTAAGTCTTTCAATCTTATTTCAATACTTTTCAATTATGTTTTCGTATGGATGCTACAAATATTAAGAAATTTTGTTTTCATATGGATGTTTCAAATCTTTTTGATTGTTCAATAGAATCATTTCATCATATCATCTACAAAAATTATTATCTTGATTTACTTGACGATCTCAATCGTTTCATGTTCACACCAAGAGTTGAGATTTTATCAATTGATTTATTTCCATGTTTACAAAATCGATATGTCAAAAGAATGATACTTCAAAATTGGATTGATTTCCTTAGATGTCAATTGTTTCTTGGAAATTTCCCTGATCACCTCTTTCCTACAAAAGAAAAAGATCTCGCTGAGATGTCTGAGCCCCCACTAAGACTTGTTCATATATATATCTTTTATCTTTCTTAGGGCCCTTCCCTTAAGCAATATTTGTACACCGAGCGTTCAAATAAACATTCTTTGTGCATAAGCACGATGGCCAAACTTCTTAGGACACTAATCGTCCTTCTATGGGCTACCTTTTGCCCGTGGCCATAGTTGATCAACTCATGGAACCCTTATTGTCCCAATATATGCTACTGTTGCCCTTGTCCGTACTTTAATCGGACATCAAGTCCTCATGTGGGTCACTCTAACCTTGGCCAAAGTTCAATCAACTCCTTTCTTGGGACCCTAATCGTTCCCTATGGGTTACCTTTTGCCCATGGTGTACAAATAAGCTTGGAAAAAACTTTTTGTGTTATCACATAACTTATCTTTGTTTGCATATGAACTTTATTTTCTCAAGTTGAGCATGTATAACACAAAATAACTTTCTCATTCTCATTCTTCCTTCTTGTTGCATAAATAGTAAATAGGCTCAAGATGCTCATAATACCTCATAGGTCTCATCGAAAAAAATCATTTGGAGAACATAAGAGTACGTATAACTTATGCACACATGTAGATATCTTTACTTAAATCAATCTCATTGGCATATCTCATTTTGGAGCACATAAATTTATGAGATCTATATATATGCTTATCGTATTGCACTTAAGGGACATATCGTAAGTTACTCACAACTTGTTGTTGTTAACCTTGATCCACCTGAAAATAAAAGGTTCTAAACATCATAATCTTATATGAGGTGAATGTTTCTTAAATCTGAAAATGAGGGTATCAAGACCATGCAGAAGCTGGTCTGAAGTATTCATGGTGCAGAGATTTTAGGGTATCAATACCTTATCGTAATACTGTAAATACAGGGTACTAATACACTTCGGGCAGAGATGGGTTAAAAGTATTTTATTTGAAAACTAAGTTCTCAGCCCATCTGACTTTCTCCACCATGAAATCTGAGTTTCTTGGTCCATTTATGCTACTGCCCAAATGGGGCTTTGATGCTCGGGTTGGAGATTCATCTATTGGATTAAAGAGCCTCTTTACCGAGCTTTTCTTTAACTATTGCTCACCTCTTCAACTTGATATATTTTTCTCTTATATGAGAGTTCTTTCCTTCCTTCTTTAGTGTTAGAGAGTGTGTGGAAGTGTTATGGAGATTAGAAAGAAGAAAATGGGCAAGTGGTGGCTTGAGTTTGTGGGGTATTTATAAGGAGAATTTAACTCCTTCCTCATGATTGCATTCATCCCAAGTGTGACACATGTAAAGTTGGGGAGATTTGCTGAAGATTTCTTGTTAGCCTTCATTTAAGGCGCTTCCCAACTACCCATAATAAAGACACTAGGTATAGCTTATAGGGCAATTAATGCTAAACTCCAATTAAGGCAGATTTCTAGACCTGTTTTTGGATCAAGTTTTGAAGGTCGAAACATGCTCATTTTTTGACGTCTTTTATACCATTTCGAAGATCTCACGGGAATCTTCGCAACGCATTTTGAATTGTAGAAAGCGGACCAACATAGAGGTTAAAACATCACTCTAAATATGGCTGCCCAAAAATAGTTTTGCTGGAATTTTTGGCTGTTTTTCCAAATTTTAACTTTCTGGAACGCTTTTTGGCAAATTTTTCGGGGCTGATTTCATAGTTGAAAGTAGGCATATTTGTTACCATTTTGAAGGTCTCGTTGTGTGCTTCGTAACACCATAAGAGTCGTGAAATTTCGACCACTACATAATCCGTACGATCACTCCAAAGATGGCTGCTTAACTTATCCAAAAGGCAAAACAAAACTTTACTTTCTTAACTTTTGGGTTCCTACCCATCCTTTCACTTTCAATCAGTCAAGCTCTATAAAAGCCATTAACTCTTAAATAAATTCATCTTAGTCCCGTCATAAACCATTATATCCAATTTTTCCTCTTTTTATTTTTGGATTTAATTTAAAATTCTAAGTGCTACGACTTTTGAAGAAAATTTCGGGACAACTCAACTAAATTCCTTGCTTCATTTTCTTTTTTCATATTTAAAATAGAAATACGAATTTTCGGGGCATTACACCGTCAAACTATCAAATTTTGATATGTGGTAGCTATATGAGTATTCTATGTCCTTTGAAAATTTCATATTTTTCGGTGTTCGTTTTCTATGTCAAAGAAATTTTTGTTACTCTATGACCGGGTAAAGAAATTTTAGTAACACTAACCTTATTTTGAAATTTTTCTTCACCCGGTCATGAAGTAACAAAAATTTCTTTGACATAGAAAATGATCACCGAATGACCGAACAATACGAAATTTTTAAGGGACATAGAAGACTCAGGTAGCTACCACATATCAAAAATTGATAGTCCGACGGCATGTTTATGCATACTAAAATGCTCACCGAAACTTCCTAGGTATTTTTTCAGATTCATGCCGTCGACGTGTCGGAATCACTATTATGAACCAATCAAAATACTTTAAGTAGTGTAAATATCTTCTTAAAATTATGTGGACCTTGGTTTTGTAGTAGTTTTGGTAGATTCCCATGTTTTGGTTACACGTTAATAATGTGAACTTGAAAGGTTTTGCTAAACTTCATGTTTCTCTAAGCTGCAGTTTCTGTTGTCCAACTCAAAAATCTACTGCACCTTATATATTAAGTATTTTTACATAATTCCAATTACAGACGATAGCCCTATGGGTTACCTAACCATTGACTTTGGTTTCACATAATTTCATGTTATATAACTCAAGTTATGGACAATTTTATAAACTGCGACAACATGAATACGAGAAACTTCCTAAGATGTTTCGACGAGCATTTTAGTAAGCCGAAACATGCCGTCGGACTATCAAATTTTGATATGTGGTAGCTACATGGGTATTCTATGTTCCCTAAAAATTTTATATTGTTCGGTGATCGTTTTCTATGTCAAAGAAATTTTTGTTACTCCATGACCAAGTGAAGAAATTTTAGTAACACTACCCTTATTTTAGCCATTTGATTTTTATTTGATTTTTTTTGTTAAAAAAATAAATTAAGATTTTGTCGAGTTAGAAAAAAAATTTAAATCTTTGTCGAGTAACTCGACAACGATTACTCGACAACGATTTGTCGAGTTACAATTAAAAAATATAAAATAAAAAAAAAAATCAAAACTTTGTCATGTTACTCGACAAAGTCTTTAAATGAATTTTTTTTTTTTTTTAATGACAAAGTCTTTAAATGAATTTTTTTTTATCACTTTGTCGAGTTAGTCTTTAAATGAATTTAATTTTTTTCTTTTTTTATGACTTTGTCAAGTTAGTCTTTAAATAAATTTTTATTTTTTTATATTTTTTTAATGACTTTGTCGAGTTAGTCTTTGAATGAATTTTTTTTTAAATGACTTTGTCGAGTTAGTCTTTGAATGAATTTTTTTTTTTTAGGTGGTCCTTTCCATTTCTAATTTTTTTCACTTGACAAGATTTTTTTCTGGTCGAGTGTGAACTTCAGAAAAAATTTCTTTTACACATATATTTTACTCGACAATAATTTTTTTTCTTTTTTTCCTTTTCCTCTTACAGTGTATAGATTGTATTATTTTTAATTAAGTTTAAATATAATAGTTGAAATTTGTTGGTTGTTGAGTTATATGGTGCAAAAATTAGAAAAATGGTAAAAAAAAATTGCTAAATATTTGAAAAAAATTCTTGTCAAGTGAAAAAAATTATTAAAAACAGAGAAAATGGAAAAATCCACATACAAAAAAAAATAAAAATTTGTGAACGATAACTCGACAAACTTAGTCGAGTTACTATTCAACTCGACAAACTATCAACTTGACAAAGTTTGTCGAGTTGAATAGTAACTCGACAAAATTTATCGAGTTACTGTTCATGTAAATTTTTTTTTTTTAGGCGGGCTTTTCCATTTCTAATTTTTCTCACTTGACAAGATTTTTTTCTTGTCGAGTGTGAACTTCAGAAAAAATTTCTTTTACATATATATTTTACTCTACAATAATTTTTTTTTTCTTTTTTTTCTTTTCCTCTTACAGTGTATAGATTGTAATATTTTTAATTAAGTTTAAATATAATAGTTGAAATTTGTTGGTTGTCGAGTTATATGGTAAAAAAAATTAGAAAAATGGTAAAAATTTTGCTAAATATTTGAAAATAAATCTTGTCAAGTGAAAAGAATTATAAAAAAAAAAAAAACAAAGGAAATGAAAAAGTACACATACAAAAAAAAAAATTTTGAATAGTAACTTGACAAACTTTGTCGAGTTAGTATTCATGCAATTTTTTTTTTTAGGTGGGCTTTTCCATTTCTAATTTTTTTCACTTGACAAGATTTTTTTCTTGTCGAGTATGAACTTTAGAAAAAATTTCTTTTACATATATATTTTACTCGACAATAATTTTTTTTCTTTTTTTTCTTTTCCTCTTACAGTATATAGATTGTATTATTTTTAATTAAGTTTAAATATAATAGTTGAAATTTATTGGTTGTCGAGTTATATGATGAAAAAAATTGGAAAAATGGTAAAAATTTTTTAAAAAATCTTATCAAGTGAAAAAAATTATAGAAAGATAAAGGAAATAGAAAAGTCCACATAAAAAAATAAAAAAAATAAAAATTTTCGAGTTATTGTTCATGCAATTTTTTTTTTATTAAGGTGGGCTTTTCCTTTTCTAATTTTTTTCACTTGACAAATTTTTTTCTTGTCGAGTGTAAACTTCAGAAAAAATTTCTTTTACATATATATTTTACTCGACAATAATTTTTTTTTCTTTTCCTCTTACAATTGTATTATTTTTAATTAAGTTTAAATATAATAGTTGAAATTTTTTGGTTGTCGAGTTATACGGTGAAAAAAATTAGAAAAATGGTAAAAACATTTGCTAAATATTTAAAAAAAAAAAATCTTATCAAGTGAAAAAAATTATAAAAAGACAAAAAAAATGGAAAAGTCCACATACAAAAAAAAAAAAATTTGTATGAACAGTAACTAGACAAAGTTTGTCGAGTTACTATTCACGTAATTTTTTTTTGTTTTAGGTGAGATTTTCCATTTCTAATTTTTTTCTTGTCGAGTGTGAACTTTAGAAAAAATTTCTTTTACATATATATTTACTTGACAATAATTTTTTTTTTCTTTTTTTTCTTTTCCTCTTACAATGTATAGATTGTATTATTTTTAATTAAGTTTAAATATAATAGTTGAATTATTATTTTTTTCACTTTGTCCAATTTAAAACCCACCGAGCACTATACTTCATGTTAATAGGATCCAAATATAGATTGTCAATTAAAATATGTATTATACATATATGTTCAAAAATATGTTTTTCATATTTATTATTTACATATTCTACATTTAATATTTTTTATACTAAATTTTTTTATCTATATATATTCAAACAATGCCTACGTACAGCCTACGTGCAACGCACGTATCAAAATGGGCTTTTTAGCCCATTTTAACTTAATTTAAATTTTTTTGTTTTTTTATTTGGTTGTGTTTATCGAGCGCATTTGGACTTTTATTTATTATTTTTATGTTTTTTTTAGAGTTTAGTAGTAAATAGATTTTAATTTAATTTTTTACTATTTTATTTTATTTTTTCTTATAAGCAAATTGAACACAATTCTCTCTATTTTTATTTACATTTTTCAAATTTGTTTAAATATTTTAATTTCATATATTTTTTTTGTCATTTCAATTATATTTAAAACTTAAAATTTTTTCCTACATTTTTCAAGTACGTGCAACGCACGTGACTAAGACTAGTATGTGTATATATATTAAGAAAGTAATCGAACACACAGTAAAAAAAAAAAAAAAAGAATCAAAATTCAAAAGTACAAATAATTTACAGAAATGATTTTAACAAAAAAAATAAGAAACAAATAAACTGTTTGAATACCACATGAAAGTCCAAAAGACGTTTTTATACAAAAAATGAAGATGATGAGTCCAGCGCATTTTTGAAAATTTGTTGTATTTATCATTTAATATTTAATGTTACACTTCATTTTTTGCAGGAAAAATGAAAAAAATAAATAAATAAACAATCAATGTGTGAAAACAATTTAAAAAATCTAAAAAATTGTTGCATTTATCATATATAATATTAAATGTTACAATTTGTTTTTTGCAAGAAAAGAGAAAAATAAATAATTAATTAATTAATGTGTGAAACCAATTAAATAATCTGAAAAATTGTTGCATTTATCATATATAATATTAATGTTACACTTCATTTTTACAAGAAAAAGAAAAAAAAACAATCAATGTGTGAAACCTTTTAAAATATATATAAACTCTTATGCAGCATTTATGATGAAACTTACCAAATCAATGTGTGAAATCAATTAAAGAAAATAAACTTCTATACAGCATTTATGAGCTTACCAAATTTATAAAAAAAATATGGCAGGAAAATGTGTGTGAAAATTTCAACAGTTATCGTATATACATTGCGAATTGGAATTGAGAGCAGAAACCAAAATTGAGGAATCAAAAGTGATCCTATTCTTTTTGTGAAACGTGGTGACTACTACTTTTTTGTTCTTAGTGATTCTTGGCATTAATGGTCCCTTTCAGTCATTGTGACTTCTTCTTTCATTAATCCATATTGTCAGATTATTATTCTAAGTGAGTGATATCTCAAGAATGTGTGGTCTAAATAATTAAAGTCATTTTGGTTCTAGTTGAGGTGTTACTATTGTGTAGTTGGACTATGAATCTGAGTCTTGTTTATCTTGCAAGTGTTGTATAACGATTCAGTGAATTCCTCAGTAAGGTGGCATTTCATGGTGCAAAAAAAATATTTTGAGTGGTCAGATCAACGAAGAAGACGAAGAACTGAATCGCCCGTCCCATTTCTAACCAGACCAAGCATTGTCTTGACAAAAAGAGGCTAGATTCAGGTTTGGAACGTCAAGGTAGAGCTATCGGTACGGTGTGTGGGCACTCTGGCGGTGGCATGTAGGAAGCACGTGGGTGGTGCGTGTGGGATCTTTGCCCGGGGCATGCGGGGTATGTTTGGCGACTGCTTGACAGCGAAAAATTATATTGTTGTTTCTGACATGTGGTGTTGGTCCATTCATTGGTGGTTCAAACAGTCCAGACATCGATTCAATAGTGGATGCGTTCGGTGTTTTCAGCCTTTATGGTTGCTTTTGCTACCGAGTTTATTATCCTAGGGCGAATAGTTTGTGGCCCTAGGATTTCTCATCTCTCCGATAATACGAACAACATAATTGTTCGAACTGGTATTGTATTTTTGTCATTTTATTTTTCTGCAGTCAAAGCTATCTTATGAGTTAGCTATTCATTTTTCGCAATAGAAGTCATTGTCTGAGTGGCCATTAGGATTGAGGTTACTGTATGGGGGTAACCTTTGTCTTTTGTTAGATCTAGATTATTATTTGACGTGTTCTATGCCTAACTTCTTCGTGAGATTGTTATTGCACTTCATAACTTGTTGAAATTGCTGTCATATACCTGTTTTCATTCTGTTTACAATCAATTTAACCTATAAAAGTTCAAATTTTGAGTAAAATAGCAAATTTGTCCTCCTCTTAATATAAGTAAAGAAAGCAACAAAATAAAAAATTAAAGAAAAATTGCAAATAAAATTCTAAACCTTTTCAAATAGTACAATTGATCCCACTTAAAACAATTAAAAAAAATATTCATCTTCTCTACCCCCCAGCCTTAAAAAATACATTTGCAAAGTTTTTCGTGAATACTTCAAAATGGTATCAAGAACTTATCCAGACATGTAAAGAATATAGTCCAAAAATAAGCTGAAATAAGTGGTGTGAAAATGAGAATTACAAAATAGAAAATAGAATTACTAAATTCATTTCTAACAGCCATCTTTAGCTCTTTTTTTGAACTTGACTTTGACATTTTTTCTATTTGAAAGATGCATTGCCGACATTTCAACAACCCCAACAATTTTTTATTTTATTTTTGGCTCTGTCACTCATCTTGAGTGGTAGTGGTGGTGGTAGTGTTGAGTGTTGGCAAGCAATGGGGTGTGGACTTAACCAACATTTTTTATTATTTTATATTGTTCAACTTGAAATTTTTTTTTTTTTTTTCTTATTTCCATTTGTCTCTTTTTGTTTCTTCCACCTTTTCGCACAAAATAAATATTTTCATATGAGATGTACATCTAACATGTCAATTTAAAAAGACATGCATGTTTCGAGCTCGTGCGATGTCGAGAACTAATGGCAATTTTGTAAATAAAATCATTGATTCTTTAAGTATAATTATGTAACTAAACCGAATAGTTATGATCCGATTCAATTTCATAATTATAACAAGAGAATTGTGTCAAATATAAACTAATGTTTCATAAATAATTGAATAAAATTTTAAAAGTTTCATTCATTTCAAATATTTAGTCTTAGAATGAAATCGAACCAAACGTTTTCTAATTCTAATATTCAGATAAAAACCGACCATTTTGATTTGATATGTCGTCCACCCCTAATGGTGCCCTCGTTTCTTTCAAGTAAAACGCAATCAACATAGAATCCAACAACCAATTCCTAAATTTTTTTTTTTTTGGGCTATGTCGAAATTACATGAAACAAGGTATATGCGTAGGGGTCGTCTCCTCTCATGCTAGGTATTTGCCACGTGTACATTTAATTTGACAGCAAGCGACATGACAATTCCCAAGATAAAAAATATAATTAATTAGTGATATCAGAAATATATTTATTTCCCCCAACTAACTGAATATGATTACTTCAAATGTCAGCAGCACCAATTTAAACCGCCCTTATTATAACAACAACCACCCAACCCTAACTTTTCCTTAACAAGTGGTCAATGTTGACCTAATTTATCTAATTTTTAAACGGTTATAAATGCAAATTTAAACTAAAAAAAGATTTTTTTTTTTAGTATGGCATTTTTTACTTTTTTTAAGTTTTGAAGGTAAAATGATAAAAATATTCTGACTACTTTAAAATAGAATTGTGTTAACTAAAGACAATTTTGTCATTTCACTTTCAAAATTTTTAAAAAATCAAAAACATTATGAAGAAAAAATCTATTTTTTGCCCAAAACCTCTACCGAACAAGACCTCAAACTATATTTTGTATATTCAAAGTAAGCCTTTAATTCATTTCATTATTTCCTTTAGACCAATTCAACAAGTAGACAGAAAAGTGAAACAACATTATAATTAAGTTTAGACTTCAAATTTATATTTTTCCGATATTAGCTTCAAATTAAAAGATTAAGGATTTGTTTGACAGAAATTTTGATAAAAGTTTTAGTTGATTTTAATAAAAGTTGATAAAATATATAGTTTAAAAATTTGATAAAAGTTGTGGATTCTATCTATAATTATATGTGGTTAAAATTAATTTTAACTGATTTTATTTTAAGCATCTTTTAATGTTAAACTAAGCTGAGGCTTAGAACATCTCCAATGCAATAATGTCAAGCACAATATTTAGTCCTTTTTTTGACAAATGGCAAAAAATTACTTATGTGGCACAATTAATGCTAGAAAGTGTCTAGCACAATGTCTAATTCTAGACATTGTCAAAGACAATGTCTACCATTAATTTAAAAATTTATAACCAATCAATAGATTTCTCTCTCTTTCTTTTTTCTAAAAAGCTAATAATAATTTGACACATTTGCATAATAAACATTGTTGCATTGGAGAAGTTTTTTGATATAATGTCAATGTCTTTTGCCACATATACATATTAGACATTGTTGCATATAAATTTGAATTTTCAAAGGTTGACAGTATTGGGAATGATCTTTTTGTCTAGTTTCTATTGCTATCTCTCTTATCACTATCAAGAAACACCACGCCCCTCAAAGCAAACCCCCAAATTTGCATAAAATTCAATATTTCAAATCCTAATCACAATAAATATCTTGTGTTCTTTCCCTTTTCAGCCTCCATTATCATCAAAAATCAAATGATTTTTTTCAGCTAACTGAGGAACCCTAATCAAAGATTTGCTTTATTTGAAAAATTACTCAAATATATGGACTTAACCCCCAACCCCACCGCCACGGCCACCAGAAGTCCTGATGATGCTGAAAACGATTTGAATCCTTTATCCTTCAATAACGGCGCAGTCAAGAAACAACGCCGCCGCCGCCACCAACACCAACCACAGCCGCCGTCCATTTTGGTGACGTATAGAGAATGTTTGAAGAACCATGCAGCCAGCTTGGGTGGGCATGCGGTGGACGGTTGTGGAGAGTTTATGCCTTCCCCTTCTGTCACCCCCGCCGATCCCACCTCCCTAAAATGCGCTGCTTGTGGTTGCCACCGCAACTTCCACCGCCGCGAGCCTGATGAATATCCCTCCCCCACCCCGACTCATTTTCTTGATTTCCGCTGCCACCCTTCGCCTCTCAGAAGGTCTTCTCCCTCACCCTCATCGCCACCACCACAACCATCAACTACTCACCCATATGCACCGCATATGCTACTCTCCCTCAGCAACGCCCTGCCGGAAGACCAGCAACCGGCACCAGTAACGCCGACAGCATTCAAGGCAGATGATCTAAACGGCGGTAGAAAGAGGTCCAGGACAAAATTCAGCCAGGATCAGAAGGAAAAAATGTATTCCTTTGCAGAAAAGCTGGGGTGGAAATTGCAGAAATCCGATGAAGCGGCGGTGGAAGAGTTCTGCCACCAGATAGGCGTCTCTAAAGGTGTACTCAAGGTTTGGATGCACAACAACAAGAACACTTTTGCCAAAAGAGAAATCAACAGCACCACCATCATCATCAACAACAATAATAATATTGTAAATGATGATGAAAACAAGAACATTAATGGGTCTTCTTCTTCATCTTGATATGGAAGAAGAGTAGTTTCAACTCTTTGTTCTTACGGTCTAACATTCTAACGAGTGTTAAGATATTGAAAGATGACGATGATTTGACATTGATGTGTTATATATCGTTCAGATTTTGAGTTTAACATCATCTCCATATGGGAAAAGGGTGATTAATTCCTTGTTCATGTCGACTAGTTAGCAACTTAGCATTGATCATTTTTATTAACATCTAGCAACAATGAAACAAAAATACTTGAGGGAGAGCAATTTTTATTAACATCTTATATCTGTTTGATGAACTATGTAGTTGAAAAGTTGATAAAAATTGTGGGTTTCATGTGTTGTGTGATAATTGATTATTGACTTTGACTTCAACTTGTTAACAACTTTTTAAACTAATGACCCGTTTGATAGAGATTATAAACCAATATTAGTTTATTTGAGTTGAAATTGATGACTTTTTAAATCACTTTTAACATAAAATAACAAAATTCTTCTTTTTGACTTTGAAATAGTATTTTGTTGATTAAGAGCAATTTGTCATTTTATATTAAAAGTAGTTTGAAAAGTCAAAAATTTTGATACAAATAAACTAATTTTGGTTTATAATCTCTGTCAAATGAGTTTTAAATTAGTAGAGTTTATTTTAAACTATTTTTTTTTCTCAAACTGATTTTCTACCACATATTTATAGAATTTGTAACTTTTATTAATTTTTTACCATATATTTTATCAATTTTTATCAAATTTAATCTCCTAAAGAACTATTTTTAATCTCCACCAAACATGCACTAAGCCAAACGCTTAATTTGTTCTTTTCTTTCATTATCTTGATTTTGTGTTTTATTGCCTTTGTTCTGTGGATAGCGTTGAGAAAATGGTAATAGCATGTAATGATGTAATATGTAGATATGAGTAAATTTAAGCCGTACTTAAATGTGGCTTTTTTTTTTTTTTTTTTTTTTCTTTTTTTAGTCAAATCACCGTTGGAATATTTATTCATACTGAAAACATTAAAAAAAGAAATGATAATAGTATGTGATATATAGATTTGGGTAAATTTATAAAGTGTTTAATCATTCTTAAAATGATTTTTTAGCTGCTTACTTTGTCTATAGCGCTTCGAAAATGATAATAGTATGTAATACTAAGTTTGGATAAATTTAGAAGGTGTTCGGTTGTACTTAAAAGCGACATTTTAAGTATTGCTTATTTCGTATATAGCATTGAGATAATGATAACAATATGTATAATACTACCTATTTGAGTAAATTAAGAAGATGAGATGGTTGTAGTTGAAAGTGACCTATTTTAGGGATTTTTTTTTTTCAGGCCGAAAGAAAACACTTAAAAAGGTTACTTTTATGTACGTTCGATCGAGAAAAGTAATTAAAAGCTACTTTGAGTATGGACAAATGATCTTTCAAACTAGAAGTTGCGCCAAATTATTCATGTAATTTGAAATAATAAAATTTAGTTTGTTATTGTTTGTTAAATTCATGTTTGGAAGTTTTTGTTGTTTTTACATTTTTGGAACACAATCTCTTCGTTTTATTAAAATAGTTTTATTTTCTTTATTCATCTGTCATTAAACTATAGGTAATTTTTCTTGTTGATAGTATAGCTAATTTTTAGTTTTTTAATATGTCCCTATTTAATATATCTTAACTACCATAATATTAATTGTATGGATATTTTAAAAAAAAATGTAAGTAAATTTAAATAACTAAGAGCCCGTTTGGTAGAGATTATAAATTATTTTATTTGACCAAAAATAGTTTATTTGATAAAAAAGTTTGCCTTAGTAGCCGTTATTTTTTACTATTTTTGGTCAAATAAACTAATTTATAATCTCTACCGAACGGGCACTAAATTTTCATAATTTGTGTGAAAATAAAAATAAATATATTTTTATGGAACGAAGTGAGTATATTCTTATTAGCACTGTTCTAAAAAGTTCTCGTTTAAGTTTTGCCTAGACAGATGGACTATCTCCATGTCTAACCACGCCTCATGCCTCGTTATGGTCTTATCCTTATTTCGCTCTCGTTTAAACTTTATCTAAACTCGAAAAATTTGAAACTCGACATCTACACTTAAATACTCTTTACGCATTATAGAAAGTTGCTTAGTAGTATAGCCTATTCACCCATACTTGGTTGTAATTTAAAATTTGATCTAACAATTAATTTTGGATGCATTAAATTTGTTTAAAGCAATAGTCTCTGCAATTTTGTCTTCTTTCATTTATTAATTGAGCATTCCCATGAGGGCCTTTTTCAACACTTGCTTGATGGAGATTAATGACACATATAGGGTTGTTGGTAGACCATAATTAGAATTTGATTAATGCAATTGTAAGCACCAAAAACCTAATTTCACTTCTCTTTCAATCATTGCTTTACTATTTTAATTCCTCCAAATCCATTAGTAACATGCTTCATATATAAGGTTGACTGAAGTCCTGTTTGATTTTATTTAAAAAAATATAGTCAAAAATTAAAAATTAATTTTAATCACATAACCCACAATTTTTATTAATTTTTGAACTACACATTTTATCAAATTTTATCAAAATCTGCTAAAAACATAATTTTTTTTTTTTGCAAAATCAAAAAGGCATTAAATGGTATCGTACACTTTAGTTCGTTCAATACTCGTAACCCGCGTGCCCTAGGAAGTTCTATAAGACCATGAAGTAATTATAAATACACATTTTTGTTAAAATCTTATTCATTATACAATTCAATCATGTGCAATACTCATCCCAAGATTGGAAGGATAATTTGGTAATTTGTGTGAAAGAAAGGTGTCGAGTATATAGAATAAAATCAGACAGGTGACCTAAATTAAACATTGTGAAATTGAATATATTATCTTGTGAATCTGAACTTTTAAGGCAAGCAGGCTTTTGTTGGCTAATTAATTAATAAAAGATTATTGAGAGTTTGCCCTGCCACCTTACCATTTTTGGTTGGTTCCTTAGGCGGCAAGCTTTGGTTTCTTTTGTTTTATTATTATATAATTAATTTATATAGCTAATTAATATTGTGATAAGATAGATATTAACAGAAAAATATAATAAGTAATAGAGTTAAGTAATATAATTATAATATTTGTCAATCATTCTATTTAATTTATTCACCCCACCTACTAATTAAACATAATAAAATTGAGTTTATTTAAAGTGAATTACCTAAACAAGTGATATATTTACAAATTTGTTTATTATGAATATGGTAATCTCACACAAAAATATGTAGGGTTTTCCAACTAATAGCTCCCGACCATCGAATTGGTGATGGTCGGTACTTTAAGAATAGAAAAATGCTTAACGGTTATACATGTGTTAATATTTTGTATGTTTTGTGATAAGTGTGATTTTACACTTATTTGTACTATTAAAAGTGGACGATTGTAAGTACTTTTAAGTGATTTTCTACTTAATTTTGTGTTGATGTAATTGGTTTAGGTCAAAACCTGAGATCGGATGGAATTAGAGAAAAACAAAGCAAAATGAACAAAGAATGACTGAAAATGTACTAAGAATTGGAAACAGTGACCAACTTGCAAACATTCAAAAGTTGAAGAACTTGAGTTGCAAATAAAAGAAGACTAAATTGAACTGAAAGAAGAAATTAGTGGACTAAAGAAGACAAAATCTAAAGTTGGAGGACCAAAGACGCAAAATTTGAAAGTTTTAAGCTGGGCGATTGCCCAACTTATAGATGGGCGAGCGCCCAGCACTGGTGATCGAAAGCAGAGAACAAAACAGCAAACTGGGGCGATCGCCCGGGTTCACACTGGGCGATCGCCCAGTGTAATATCTGGCCAGCGATTTTTTATTTCCTTTTTTAGTTTGACGTCAACTAGGAAACGTATTGGACGCGATTTTCATGATCTTTTGGAATCTTTTGAGACACAATAAAGACACTATATATACGAGTTATTAACTCATAATTGGGGTTGTTGAATCTTTGGAAAACACAAGAGAAGACGGAGAAAAGAACGGCGAAGAAAACGAAGAACGACCAAGATCAAGAAGATTGGAACGTGAAGATCAAAATATCTTAGTGCAAGATAATCAATGTCTTTTTCATATTTTCTTCATAACCCGGTTATGTATTCAAATCTTCTAATATTTTCTTCTTTCCGAATCATGAGTAGCTAAATTCATAGTTTGGATGAACGATGTAGCATAACTTAATTCTTTAATTTCGAATCTCAAATTTTGGCTTATAAATTGTTTAAGTATTTGATTTTACTTCTTCTCTTAATGTTTGGAATAATTGGCTATTATTTCATTGATTTTGTGGATTGTAATGAACTGAGAAGCAAATTATTAATTTAGACCACGTAGTAAAATCTGGCAATTGGATAAAAGAGATGGCAAATGGACCGGGCCGCCCGTCGGCCCGACGGCCCGGTTCGTGAAAAGACGGGCCCGGGCCGGCGAACGATGGACGGTCCGGCCCGTGAAAGAAATCACGGGCCGAGCTAAGCTCGGCCCGTGAAGTCCACGGACCGGCCCGTGGACCACGAACTTGGCCCGTGGTCCGTGGTCCAAATGGGACCAAATTGGTCCCTAGCTATAAGTTAGGGACCAAAAATTGCAATTAACAATTATATTTTCATATTTCTTTTTTTGTTTTAACTTTACAAAAAAAAAAAAAAATTAGTTTTCACGGGTCCGCGGATCAACCGTGGCTCTGCCCGTATGGCCCGCGGACCACGGGCCGGTCCGGGCCCTTTTTTTTTACACGGGCCGAGCTTAGACTCGGCCCGTCTCTTCACGGGCCGAGCTAGCCCGGTTCGGCCCATTGCCATCTCTAGATAAAAGATAGAGATACACTTTTATTATTGCTGCGGTATGAATAGAATTCTTAGGAAAATTAATGCATCTAATTAATGACCATTCTGATTGCCTAAGTTGACTTAATTAGATATGACTAATTTGAACTCGAGAGAAGTAAATTAGGTTAAAATTCGTGAATTCAACCGAATACAACTTTAGGAACAAATCTTGAGAGGAGGAATTAGAGATGACAACTAGGTGAATTCGTTTGTCCAAACACTTTTAACCATCATTCTTCTCTAAATTGTTGATTTTCGCTTTCAAATAAGTGATTGCATTGTTTTTCTTATTTTGAAAAATCTAAAGTTCTAGTTTTAAAATCTCTCAAAGCAATTTATTTTATGGTGCATTCTACCGATTAATCACTAAAGATTAATTGAACTAATATATAAAGAAGATAGTCTTCATGGGAACGATAATCTGGATTCAATAGGTCTACTTTATTACTTTTGTTCGATATTGTACACTTGCAATCACAATATTTTCACAACAAGTTTTTGGTGCCGTTGTCGGGGACTATTTTTATTTGATATTAGTTCAGACTAATTGTTAGTGTTAGTTTAATTTATATTTTATTTTCTTTTGTTATTTAATTGTTGTTGTTGTTGTTGTTGTTGTCATTATTATTATTATTATTATTATTATTATTATACTTTTTGTTTTTCTTCTTAGTTTCCTTACTACAGAAAAGAGTGTTTATTGCATACTCCGTACACGAGATAGAAATCTTGAGACATTTGATCCTGAGATTGAACGTACTTTCAGACAGAGACACAGAACACAACAAAAAAAAGAAAGATCAGCAAAAAATTCACATAGCAGATGCATAAGTAAGAAGAGAACTTGAACGTAAAATCAGCCCGAATGGCAACTCAGCAAATTCAGCAACATGAAGAACAAAAAGAAGATGACGATGGAAACATGCCAATGGCTCAGTTCCTAACTCCGGCAGTAGCTCCTGATCGTTCAAGCATAGTCTATCCAACTTTTGTTCAGAACAATTTTCAATTAAGAGACGATTTGATTAATCTCTTCAGCAATAATTTGCATAGGATTTATATGAGCTGATTGCAAACACATATACCATGTTTTCATCTGATCGCACCACTCTAAATAAAGTAGCAGGGATACATGAGATTGACGGTCTGTCAGCTATTAATGCACAACTTGCTGCATTGACGAAGCATGTGGAGCTCTTGGTTAGAACACAAACGTAAGGAGTGAATGCAATGCAAACAACTATGATGTATGAAAACTGTGGGGCTAACCACTCAACATCAGATTATATGTTATTGGCCTCTCTAGATGAATAGGTCAATTTTGTACAGAATAATACACGCCAACAGTATAACCCTTACTCACAAACATAAAATCTTGGTTGGAGTAAACACCCAAATTTTAGATGGTCGGATAATCAGAACAGTGGTAGTACTAACAATGCTCAGCAGGAGAGAAGACCAAGTTTGGAGGAGATGTTCTAACAGTATATGCAGAAGACTGATAAACTCATGGAAAGACAGGACAGAAATTATCATAATCAACAGGCTTCTATCAAAAAATTGGAGACTCGGATTGGCCAGTTGGCCTTACAACTATCAGATAGAACTCCAAGGACCCTTCTTAGCAATACTGTAACAAATCCAAAAGAACAAGTACAAGCAATCACTACAAGAAATGAAGTACAATTGCTAGAAATTTACGTGACATGACTTGAGAAGAAGGACAAACAGTTAGTAGTTGACGATGTGGTTGTTGAGAAACAATCAACGCAATCACAAGAAGGAGATCAAAAACAATATGTAGAATCATCCAAATCTAAGGCACCAGTTCCTGTCAAAGCTTATGTGCCATCGATTCCTTTTTCCTTAGAGGTTACAGAAGCATAAGCTCGACAAACAATTTGCAAAATTTCTTGAAGTTTTTAGAAAACTTCACATCAACATCCCATTTGCCGACGCATTAGCACAGATGCCCAGTTACGCGAAATTTATGAAGGACATTCTTTATAACAAACGAAAGCTGGAAGAGCATGAAACAATTTGTCTGACGGAAGAGTGTAATGCAATTCTTCAGAAAAAAACTTCTACCTAAATTAAAAGATCCAATGAGCTTCATCATTCCTTACACTATTGGTTCAAATTATTTTTATCATGCTTTGTGTGATTTAGGTGCGAGTATTAATCTTATGCCTTTATTTGTGTACAGGAAGCTAGGACTGGGAGAAGTAAGACTGACCACTGTCTCATTGCAACTGGCGAATCGATCTATCAAGCATCATCGAGGCATCATTGAGGATGTCTTGGTACAGGTCGATAAGTTCATATTTCCAGTAGATTTCATAATTCTTGATATGGAAGAAGACGGCGATATCCCCATCATTCTTGAAAGACCATTTTTAGCTACAATGAGAGCTCTGATTGATGTTTGTGAAGGAAAAATGATTCTTCGAGTGGACAATGAGCAGGTTATATTCAATGTTTTTAAGGCCATGAAGTATCCAGCTTCTTCAGATTCTTATTTTCAAGTAGATGTGGTGGACAAATTAGTTGCAGACACATTTGGGACAGAATATCCATCAGATGAACTTGCAATTTGTATAATGAGTTCTGAATCAACTAAATTCGAACATCCATCTATACATGCACGAGCTATGCAACTTGAGGCTTCTCCACATTTCTTACAAGAGAACAAAACTTTTTGAACCACTTGGTGAGAGCCCACAAAGACCAGTAACATCAATAGATAAGGCTCCTACTCTTGAGCTGAAGCCATTGCCATCTCACCTTCGATATTCATATCTAGGTAACTCTACTACTCTTCCAGTAATCATTGCTAATGACATGTCAGAATTGGAGGAAGAAAAATTGCTCAGAATATTGAAGGAACACAAGACAGCCATTGGATGGACCACTGCTGATATTCGAGGCATCAGTCATTCTTTATGTATGCATAAAATCCTTATAGAGGAAAATTTTAAGGCATCAGTGGAGAGCCAGCGAAGATTAAATCCTACCTTGAAAGAAGTAGTCAGAGCTAAGGTCATGAAATTATTAAATGCAGGAATAATTTATCCAATCTCAGATAGTTCGTGGGTAAGTCCAGTCTACGTAGTACCTAAAAAGGGAAGAATCACAGTCGAGAAGAATGATAATAATGAGCTTATCCTGACATGACTGGTCATTGGTTGGAAAGTATGTATTGACTACCGAATGCCACAAGGAAAGACCACTTTCCTTTACCTTTTATTGATCAGATGCTGGAACGGCTTGCAGGCCATTCTCATTATTGTTTCTTGGATGGATATTCAGGATACAATAAGATTCCCATTGCTCCAGAAGACGAGAAAATCACTTTCACATGTCCTTACGGGACCTTTGCATTTAGAAGAATACCTTTTTGATTATGTAACACCCCCGTCACTTTTCAGCATTTCATGATGGCCATATTCTCTGATATGGTGGATCAATACATTGAGGTATTTATGGATGATTTCTTGATTTTTGGAGATTCTTTTGATATATGCTTGACGAATTTATCTAAAGTGTTGAAAAGATGTGAATAGACTAATCTTGTACTCAATTGGAAGAAATGCCAATTTATGGTGAAATAAGGAATAGTTTTGGGGCATCGAATTGCAGCTCAAGGAATAGAAGTCAACAAAGTAAAAATTCAAGTGATTGAGAAATTGTAGCCACCGAATTCAGTAAGGGGTATTAGAAGCTTTCTTGGTCATGCAGGATTTTACAGAAGGTTCATTCATGATTTTTCAAAAATCACAAAGCTTCTTAGCAGCCTGTTAGAGAAAGATGTTCCGTTCAACTTGCCTAATGAATGTTTCACTGCTTTTAACACTTTAAAGGATAAATTGATAACTGCACCAATTATTGTTGCACCGGATTGGAGTCTACCATTTGAACTTATGTGTGATGCTAGTGACTATGCAGTGGGCACCATACTTGGACAACACAGAGACAAGAATTTACATGTCATTTACTATGCAAGTAGGACATTAACAGATGCACAGATCAACTATGCAACTATTGAAAAGGAGATGCTCACTGTATTTTTTGCCTTTGACAAATTTCGTTCCTATCTGATTGGATTAAAGGTAATTGTCTACACTGACCATGCAGCTCTTAAGTATTTGTTTGAGAAGAAGGATGCCAAGCCTAGATTGATTCGGTGGATTTTGTTGTTACAAGAATTTGACATTAAAATTTGTGATAAAAAGGGGGACAGAAAATCAGGTGGCAGATCATTTATCTAGACTGGGCAGGGAGAAGCAACTGATAATGTTGACATAAATGAAGTTTCCAGACGAACAAGTATTGCACATTGGGAATGCACTATGGTATGCTGACTTGGTCAATTATTTGGTCAGTCAAATTATCCCACCAGAATTTTCTTATCAGCAAAAGAAAAAGCTTCTCCATGAAGTTAAATTTTACTTTTGGGAGGAGCCTTATCTATACAGGAAATGTCTAGATTAGATTATCAGGAGATGTGTTCCAGAAGAAGAGATGAAACCTATACTTACACGGGTTCACTCCTCGGCTTATGGTGGTCAATTTGGTCCTACCGAGACAGCTGCTAAAGTTTTACAGTGTGGGTTCTACTGGCCCACATTATTCAAGGATGTGCATACCTTTTGTAAATCATGTGATAGATGCCAACGAACAGATAACATCTCAGCTCATCACGAAATGTCGTTAAACAACATCCTTGATGTAGAATTTTTTGATGTTTGGGGCGTATACTTCATGGGACCGTTTCCACCGTCCTATTCCAATAAGTAAATTATTGCAGCGGTTGATTATGTGTCCAATTGGGTGGAAGCAATAGCATTACCAACTAATGATGCAACAGTGGTAGTTGGGTTTATCAAGAAATATATATTCAACAGATATGGAGTTCTCCGAGCTATTATCAACGATGGTAGTACTCACTTTTGCAACCGATTATTTAAGTAAGTTCTCAACAAATATGGGGTACAGCATCGGGTAGCCACAACTTATCACCCACAAACTAGTGGGCAAGTGGAAACATCTAACAGACAGTTAAAACGGATCCTTGAGCTCACTGTGAATTCCACCAGAAAAGATTGGTCCAAGAAGCTGGATGATGCACTATGGGCGTACCGTACAACTTTCAAAACACCTATTGGAATGTCTCCTTATCGTTTAGTGTTTGGAAAAGCTTGCTATCTACCAGTCGAATTTGAGCACAAGGCATATTGGGCACTCAAGCAGTTATACATGGATTTGGAAAAGGCCGGAGAAACTAAACTTCTGCAATTAAACGAATTGAATGAATTTTATATGGATGCCTATCAAAATTCAGCGATCTATAAAGAACGAACTAAGAATTGGTATGACAAACACATCCGGCATCGGGTATTCCAGGTTGGGGATCAAGTTCTGTTGTACAATTCACGACTAAAGTTGTTTCCTGGAAAGCTGAGATCAAAGTGGTCCGGACCTTTCACAATTGCCAAAGTTTTTCTGTATGGCACAGTTGAATTCACTCATCCAACCAAAGGAAATTTCAAAGTTAACGGCCAAAGAGTGAAGCATTATGTGGAGAATTTTCCTACGGCAAAATCTACCATTGATATTGCAGTACCAGAGTGACTGCCACCATAAGTCAAGCTCTTGACTATAAATCGAGCGCTTAATGGGAGGCAACCCATTTTTTCTATCCTTTTATGTTTATTGCATTGCATGTAGAATTTTAGGACTGCATTAGGAAGTATGAGTACATTTAATTTTTTTTATTTCAAGCTACACATCGTCGTTCCAATCCCAATACGTACTGATCAGCTGAAAGTTCGACGTTGTCTCCACGCCTTCTGATTCGGGTTAACTCTTTCTTTTTTTTTATTTATTTTGCTTTCTTTTGTCACATTGAGTACAATGTGGATTTTAAGTTTGGGGGTGAGACTTTATTAGTTTTGTTATGCGTGTTGAAAAAAAAATTATATGTGTGCTTGTATGTTGGATAGTCTCGCCGGCTAATGATGACATCTCTTTGAAAATGTTATCAATTTATGAATTATGACTCGGTGATGCTACTTAAGCTTTTTTTATAGGAGCTTGTTTGGTATAGATTTTAATGGGTTTTTTAATTTCTATTTTTTTACTTTTGAGAGAAAATGACCAAATAACCTTTTGTTTATAAAGGTAGCCGCAATATTTGACTAGAAAATATAGTTATTTTGGTCATTTTTTCCTAAAAGTCAAAAAATGAAAAACTAAAAATCCATTAAAATCTATACCAAACAAGCACTATACTTATCCATGTGAGATATGATTAAGTGTGAGCACAATAGTCATGAATATCACTACCTTTGATTGGTATACTAAATATAATAGAATAGTGAACTTAAGTTGTGAAACCAAGACCACTAATTGACAACTCAATTACCTAACCAGTTGAAAGGATAGTTTGGGGGTGGTTGAACCAATGCAAAAACTGTTTAGATAGGTGTTGATTCCGTGCATGAGTAATAGTTGTGTAGGATGTATTTGGCTATAAGGTGGAATCTAGGTATTGATCGGATGCTAGGATCTAATCCCCCTTATTTATCTTGCACCAAAAAAAAATTGTGAAAGTCATTGCACCTGCATTATCTTATACCTCTCTTCGTAGCCTAGTTGACTCGAGTGATTAAGCCCGTAGGGGTTCTCAAAACTCAGTGCCCGAAGGTCTATCAGACCTGAGAGTCATCGGCCTAAAGCTCGTTACAAGGGTCATCTAGAAAGCTTAAGAGAGTTAGGTCTTGTACATATAGTATTTGAAAAAAAAAAAATAACAAATCAAAAGCAAGATTGAGCATTTGGGCGCATAACTTGGACATGTAGATGACTAGTGGATTTGACTTACCTAGTGGAAGCTTGATGGTCGAAACATTCAATAAAAGGAGAATCTTCATAGGTCTAGATAGTAATTGTATTGGCTAGACCTAACCAAATTATGAGCGGTAAAAGAATAAGTGTTGTGAGGGCAACTTTAGAGTTAACACCCAGGGTGAGAGATTGAATATCAGTATGGGAGTGTGTATTCTTACGAGAGAGAAATGAAATATTTGACCATTAGTGGATGAAATATTACTAACCTAAAAGCTTATGTTGATTGGATTTACTATGTGCGCACACACATATATCAGTCGAGCATCGGATAAGTAAAAATTAATTTTGGTAGCATAATTTAGAAGATTTTTTATAAATTAATTGAGATGTTTCAAAAGTATGAGGCAAATACGGCAAACTATCTATTATAGTATACTTTAATATTATTTGTTTGATTGTTTAAGTAAATAGTCATGTCCAAGTTTAGGGGTATTTGGATAAGTATGATTTTACACTTATCTGTATTGTTAAAAGTGGACGATTGTAAGTACTCTTAAATAACTTTCTACTTAATTTTGTGTTGATGTAATTGTTTTAAGTCAAAACCCGAGATCGGATGGAATTAGAGAAAAACAAACCAAAAGGAGCAAAGAAGGACTGAAAATGCACGAAGAATTAGAAATGGGGACCAACTTGCAAATATTTAAAATTTGAAAGACTTGAGTTGCAAATAAAAGAGGACTAAATTGAAATGAAAGAAGAAATCAGATGACTAAAGATGATAAAATCTAAAGTTGGAGGACCAAAGGCACAAAATTTGAGAGTTTTAAGCTGGACAATCGCCCAACTTATAGCTGGGCGAGCGCCCAGCACTGGTGATCGAAAGCAAAGAACAAAACAGCAAACCTGGGCGATCGCCTAGTGTTATATCTGGCCATCGATTTTTTATTTCCTTTTTTAGTTTGACTTCAACTAGGAAACGTGTTGGACATGATTTTCATGATCTTTTGAAATCTTTTGAGACACAATAAGGACACTATATATATGAGTTATTAACTCATAATTGGGGTTGTTGAATCTTTGGAGAACACAAGAGAAGACGGAGAAAAAAACGGCGAAGAAAATGAAGAACGACCAAGATCAAGAAGATTGGAACGTGAAGATCAAGATATCTTGGTGCAAGATAATCAACGTCTTTTTCATCATTTTTTCAGAACACGGTTATGTATTCAAATCTTCTAATGTTTTCTTATTCCCGAATCATGAGTAGCTAAATTCATAGTTTGGATGAACAATGTAGCCTAACTTAATTCTTTAATTTTGAATCTCAAGTTGTGACTTATAAATTGTTTAAGTATTTGATTTTACTTCTTCTCTTAATGTTTGGAATAACTGGCCATTATTTCATTGATCTTGTGGATTGTAATGAACTGAGAAGCAAATTATTAATCTAGACCACGTAGTAAAATTCGACAATTGGATAAAAGGTAGAGATACACTTTTTATTATTGCTGCAGTCGGAATTAAATTTTTAGGAGAATTAATGCATCTAATTAAGGATCATTCTGACTGCCTAAGTTGACTTAATTATATATGACTAATTTGAACTCGAGAGAGGTAATTTAGGTTAAATTCATGAATTCGACCGAATATAACTTTAGGAACAAATCTTGAGAAGAGGAATTTGTGATGACAACTAGGTGAATTCGTTTGTTCAAACGCTTTAACCATCATTCTTTTCTACATTGTTGATTTTTTATTTGAAAAATTTAAAGTTCTAGTTTAAAATCTCTCAAAGCAGTTTATTTTATGGTGCATTCTACAGATTAATCACTAAAGATTAATTGACCTAATACATAAAGAAGATAGTTTTCGTGGGAACGATAATTCGGGCTCAATAGATCCACTTTATTACTTTTGTGCGATATTGTACACTTGCAATCACAATATTTTCACAATATTTTGCGAAAAAAAAGATTCGTATATACTTGTTTGATCGAAAGATTATATACATGTAAAAACTAGTATATAAATAGGAATTCATTTAAAATTGGTTGAGAATCTAACTCGTGTAGGAAGGTCATTTTATCATGTTTTATTATTTAAATTGGTGTACAGTGTGTTTGAAAATTTAGCATCACAAGATAAAGTTAAGCTTAAAAAAAAAAGAAAAAAGAAAGTGCTTTAGAAAAGGTAAGTAAAAAAAATAAACTTTTAAATAAAAATCTCAAACAAAAAAAAAACTCATTTATTTAAAGTTCACTTTTACAGAAAATAGCGACATGAAACAACATGAAAAATCAAGGAAAAAATTGCAACAAACCAAAAATGCAGGGGAAATTTTGCAAAATATTGAATATCCAATGGTTGTCCAATCAGATAGAAATATTTTGGACAACGACAATAAAAACGAAAGCAATTTGGACTAATCTGTTATTAATTTTTTTTTTATTTTGCAAATTAGGATGAGGACTAGTTATTGAATCATTTCATGAGTCACATAATTAAGCTTAGCTCGCAATTTCAATGTAATTTTTATAGTAGATTGATTGGAAAGTCAAAGTCAGAAGCAGACAAAATAAAGGCCAGCTCGGTCGACCAAGTTGACAGGAGTCGGATAAGAATAAAGAAGTTTCGGTACCTAGTGTACCTGGACGGCAAGTAGAAGGTGGTTTTATGACATTGTTGGAGCAAATAGAGTACAAAAATCTGATCGAGCAATTAATAAATATTGATGTTAGCAAATAGCATTGGATATGAAAATGTGTGATGCTAATAAATGTAACTTTAGAGTGGATGCACCATCTTTTTATCCGAGTTTAAGGGAATATGTCGGAGATTTTAACTGTGTGAAATTTACTTAATCTCTTTTAAGTAACGAGTTCAAAAGTGACAAAGAATCGAAAAGACACTACATTGGACATATGATCACAAGGAGTATGACTAGGTTGCATGAAGTGTAGTTGTTTAGTATTTGCATCGTCCTCCTCATTTCCAGACGGGATAAGTTTTTTTCTATTGCACTTTTAATTGGAGGTCAGGTCAAAACTTCTCCTAAATTTGTATTTATCTTTTTTATTATCAATAAAACATGTCACCTTGTGTAGTGTAATTAAATAAAAAAATGAAAAATGTTCACCTTCTCGACATAAAAAATGTGACAGTGGAATGCAGAAAACGTCATAGTTAATAAAAAATTTCATTTACATTCGGAAAATGGTCACATTTTGAGGCATAAAAAGGGTCACAACCACTTAAATTTTGTCACAGACACTCCCAAAAATGTCACATGGGTTAGGAACAGAGGTGACAAATAGTAGCATGCAGCAGTTAAGCAAAAGATTATTGAAAATGAAAAAAAATAAAATAAAATCTCAATTGCTCAAATATGTTGGGAACACTAAGAAATGGTCACGAGAAAGGCATAAGATGTCAACCTATTTATAAAATAAATAAATAAAAGGGGGGGGGGGGGGGGGGGGTTCACAAAGCACTGTGAAGCTCAAACAAAAGTTAGCAAAATAAGAATTTTAATCAACTCCAAAAGATAGTTGTTAAAGGCAATAAGTGGTCAGAGGTCGGTGAAACAAATAAAGGTCACAACTTGAATATCCCTACTACTATGTGAGTTAGTTTCCAACATTATTCAATTTTTGTGCAAAACGGTGCCGTTTTTGGTTACGTCAAATTTTTTGCCCGCCCTGCAAAACAAAATTTTCTTACTTTTTTTCACAATCAACATTGTTATCAGGAAGACTTATAAGCATGTCTTGCAACAAAATCAACAATTACAAAATTATAAATGTAGTGCAGATGTTAAAATTGAGTGTTCCTACTTAAACTTACGAGAGCCTACAATGTGTAATTATTACAATGCCAAAATATTCGAGAAAGAAAGTAAGGGTTTCTGCTGTTGTAATAAAAAAGTAAATTTAATCAACTGAATCGGTGCATTTTATAAACAATGGGTGAAACTATATTAACCATTTTGCTTTTACTTTGGTTTGTGTAAAGGTAGGTTGTCTCTTCTTCTTATAATAATTATTTCTTGTGTCATGTATATAAGGATGGCAAAAGGGGCCGGACCGACGGGGCAGCCCGTCATGGGCCCAGGCTCGTCCAAAGAAGGGGCCAAGCCATCAAAATAAAATAGTGGAAATTGCACTCCATACTCTCTTTAGTTTTCAAATTCTAATTTTACTATTTAAGTTTTTTTATTTCAAAAATACTGTTTTAAAAAAAAGCTCAAATACATGAAGCCCAATTTCCACATGCAATTTCCACTTTCCACTATCAATAACTGTGCCAGCCCACTAACCCAAATACATACAACAGTTCACTTTCACAGACGAATTCAAAACGGAGAAAATTGGAGAAAAACGGACGAACGCTTCCTCGGCGGGAATCTGACATTTTAGCCGCGTGTCTTCATGTTCCGAGGGGTATGTTTATGTTTATTGCTTTACTAAATTAACATATATCCCCACGATTTGACATTTTAGCCGCGCGTCTTCTCTGTGTATTTCTAAATTAGGTTAACATAGATATTTAATTTCAGTCTTATTTCTGTGAAAATAGGCTTTATATGTTGATTTCGCACGCGATTTGATTGTTGTAAATGATTTTATTTCAATACAACATCGGCTTATCGCCATTCTCATCTTCTAGCTCCTTAGAATTGTTGTTTCCTGATGGTAATCTTGCTTCCGTAACATCAATTTTCTCTTTAATATCTCTCTTGAATGTTTGAATGTGGTTGTTTATGGTTTTCCCCTTGCTTTTAGAACCGGTGAAATACCCAGGACCAAAATCCATTGCACTACTGATTCCAATTTTGTAATTTTGAAATAACAGAACGTGTTACATTTGTAATTTTGAAATAACAGAACGTGTTACATTTGTAATTTTGAAATAACATAACGTGTTACATTTGTAACTTTGAAATAACACAACTTGTTATATTTGTTACATGTGTTCATTTGATAGCCAGAGAAACTTGATGTTTATAAAGGGAGTCAGAGGTCTTCTTTTCATCATTGATAGTTGGGCAATCACTTATGTTCTAGACTTTTTCTTTATTTGAATTATACATTTCCGTCCAGCCTTATTGTCATTCTCTTCTTTTGGTCTTTCTAATTTTGTTTTTATTGGTGTTGCAGATTTGATTGCGGTATTTTTGTTATAGAATATGCTAGGCATATAATTAACCAGACTATAGAAAGAATGCCAAATCCATTCGATTGTTCTACAGCAAGAATTAATTTGGCTACCCGGTTGTTCAAGTATGGATTTGATAAACAAAGAGATGGATACGATACAGATTGTGACAATTTAGCAAGGAAGGTGAGAAATACAAGGAGGTTGAAGAATGGCAATTAAACCAGCTTTTGTTCTCAAATTACCTAGGAGACTAATCTAACATTTTTTATGTAACTACTTGTAAATAGTTGATATATAACTGAGTTGGGATCATAACTTCTTTTGAATAGATGGATGTAATCATTTTTTTTTTGTTTCTTAATTCAATGCATTTTTAGTGCAGATGTTTTTTGTTTCTTAATTCAATGCATTTTTAGTGCAGATGTATATCCTAAAACTGCTTTGATTAATTAGTCACAAATGTTTTTGTTGTTATTATTTAATCCCCTTTTGAATTTGATTTTTTATGGTTGGATGTTGAGTCCAATTTTTCCAGATTTTCTTATCAATATGAAGTTAGAAAATAAAGGATTGTACTAAACCGATAATATCATATCAACGAGTTTAATGTATGTGCAGTCCATTGGGACGAGAATTCCAGCCGTCTCACCATAGTATGTAATGAAGATATTTAACATTTCCATACCTACAAATCATTGAAGTGGATAAACACATTGGTCAACAATTAGCTGTCTGAAAGTAGAAAAACACAATTCTAAAACAGAAATTAAATAAAACAGATGCCTCTAACATGCTGATAAAATTGTAACATATATGGTTTTGTAGTTATCTAAAGTTGGTTCAATATATGAACTAAATACACCTAAATCATGTCAAGATGATCAATCTATAAACAACACAAAAGTTTAATTAGATTTAAATTCTAAACAGATAGTAACATAACTTGTTACATTTGTTATTCTGAAATAACATAACTTGTTACATTTATCATTTTGAAATAACATAACTTGTTACATTTGCTATATTGAAATAACATGACTTTTTAATTTGTGGATGAAGATTATATATTTTTAAAATAACAGAACTTGTTACATTTGTAATTTTGAAATAACAGAACGTGTTACATTTGTAGTTTTGAAATAACAAAACGTGTTATATTTGTTACATTTGTAATTTAGAAATAACAGAACGTGTTACACTTGTAATTTAGAAATTAGATATTTGGAAGATTATCAAACAACATAAGTAATCCAACAAACAACTAGAGGCAAATCATTGAACTGGATAAACACATTGGTTAATAATTAACTTTCTGAAAGTAGAAAAACACAATTGCAAAACAGAAATTAAAGAAAACAGATAATAACATAACTTGTTACATTTGTTACAATGATAACCAAGTTGGGAAATTCTGTCAAACATCTGATGGTCAATATGGAGTAAGTTTTCCGTCCAATATCAATTTAACATGTTACCTGTATAGATGGTGGATAGAAGTAAGTTTTCCGTCCAAGTTGTTCTGCAGTTTTCACAGTTGATGGCTGGGAGTGAGATTTCCATCCAATTTGATATGCAATTTCATGAATAATGGCTGCAAATTCACGTTGAATTTGTTTATTTGGATGAAATTTCACAGACGATGGCTAGAATTGAGATTTTCCGTCCAACTTTGTTCTGTAATTTCGCGTCGAATTTGTTTTTTGAGGATCAAATCTGAATTTATTTGGAATCTCAATCTTACTTCTCGTCGGCCGTGTGATCTATATGGAAGGAATTGAGTTTTTTGTGATTTTGATAAATGGAAAGTTTCCCAGCTTTTGATTTTGTTTGTTAAAACGATATATACATATACATACAGTATTTTGAAAATTTAGAAACAATGACAGTATTTTAAGAAATACTTTGTTTTTTGTGGTTATTTGTAAAAAATCCCCAATAAAATAAAATAAAAAGGTCGAGCCAGTCCAACGGGTCATTGGTGAATAATTTTTTTTTTTAACTTCTAAAACTAAAAAAAACTCAAAAAAAAAAATAAAAAATTCACGTGGGCCCGTGTACCGGCCCTTGTGGCCCACGAGCCACGTGCCACATGCCGGTGCCCATGTTTTTTGGACGGGTCGATCCCTGTCACTTTACGGGCCGAGCCGGGCCCATCATGGCAAGGGCCGAGCTGGCCCAGCCCGGCCCATTGCCATGACTACATATATTTACATGACCTTAGTAACTATGTACTCAATGGTGGATCTAGGAATTTTCGAAGCCTGGGCTGCTACTTGAAAAAAAATTGTACTTCAAGACCAGACTGTTGAAAAAAAAAAAATTACACTAAATTTTTTTTAACACTATAAAAACGATTTTTTTTTCAGAGCGGGACTGGGCTATCCCCTAAAGCCACCACTATATGTACTGCTTTGTTGATGTCATTAAATTTTTTAGATTAGCTATCTACTTACAAAACAGTTGGCCAATTTATTTATAAAGCACTTTGTGAAATTCGAGCTCATCCGTTCCTCGTGATGTTTCAGTTGTTTTATACATAAATGTAGTTATTCATTAATACAATGCCATCTGTTGTACAGAGATTATGTTTGATACATATTTTTGTAAATTATAAGCAATGAGTCATATGGAATGTGTTAATGAAAAGTAGATAAAAGTTGTGGATCCTACGAAATGTGTGGATAAAAATAATGTTTAACTAACTTATAAGTACTTATAAGCACTAGCAAAACATATTATTTAGTTCAAGTCTCTCTTTTTTCCTAGGATGAAAATCGAAAGGACTTCCCATTGAAATTTGTTTTATTCTTCATGTCCCTGATTCTGAGCTTGTTTATTTTTTTATAGCAAGGTATGTCATATCCTACGTCAATGCTCGTTCTCATATCATCAATTTTTTAACTCTGTCTCCCTCATGTATGTTATATTCAATTCACTGTGCTTTAGCTGACCTTGCCGAGTGATGTTTTAGAATAACAAATTTGATACAGCATTATATAACCGAAAACAAAAAACTTTGGCTCACAAACGAGTTTCCTCTCCATATGCATGATAACATAACTGTATTTTTACCAAATTTATGTGTTAGTGAACTTGACCAAGATCTTTCATTTTAAATATGAAATTATTATTGTTCGTACATATCAAGAATCTACCACTGGAAGTATTATGTTACTATCTACAACATACCAAAGCATACCTCAACTATTAGTTTCAATTCTGCAACCATCCTTAGTCTCAATGTTCACATAGTGCCAAAGACACTAAAATGGTTAACTTTTAATTTTTTCTTCTAGTTTTGATGACTTCCAGATTAGCATAGACACCTTGCTTATTTTTCAAAGCTATTTGTTTTTATATGATTTGTGTTCATATTTCATTTCAATAACTTGCAACTTGTGTTCAATAACTTACTTCGAATGAGATGCTAAAAGGTCCTCACTCAAATAGATTTAGTAGATTTCAAGCCTCAAACCAAATTGTACTAGCACTAATGAATTTTTGAAAAAAGGACTATGAATGCTTGAGAAATCTGAGACTGGTTGATATGAATTTGATGTTTAAAAACTTTGATATTGTTTGAATATTCAACTTGATTTTATAGTGTAAAGACACCCAAAACCGAGGGACACGTCACTTAGGTCAAAGAGGCACCTTTTGGAGCCTCAACTGTTCATCTTCTGTATGCCATGGTTTCAACCGAGGCATGCTTGCTGTGGCTGGACCGCGCCCAAGTTGACAAGGACCAAAAGTCTCTGTTTTCCACTGCTCAACCGCGGCATGCTTGCCGCGGTTCCAACATGAGATTCTGGCCTTCTGTTTTCCGCCGCTTGACCACGGCATGTTTGCCGTGGCTTGGCCACAGTTGGCCCAAAATGCGGTCGATTGTTGAAACCGACCCCTATATTTTACTTCTATTTATTTTTTGTCATGTAACTTTCTTAGGCATTGTTTAATATATTTAAACAACAATATTTTTGACAATCTTCCACTTGTTTAAATATATATATTGTACTCAGAGTTAAAATAGTATTCATGCCTAAAATAAAGTATTTTTCGATTTGAACCTTATCTTAGTATAAACATCACAAAGTAATATCGAAATTCTGGGTAGCTTTGGCTTTGAACCCGTTATTTCTTGTGATAATAGCAGCAATGTCACACAACATGAATACTTTCATTCAATTTGTTCCACGCAAGTTTTCTTAGAGCGTTAATGGCCATGCGCTAATCGGTTTCATGAATTTTTCAGAAATAACTCCAAATTTTCCTTGAAGCGGCACCACTTGTAAGTTCGTAAAGGTGAAATTCTTACAATGTCTTTGTCACAATAAAGACACTTGTACTACGTACTGAATTTCATTAAGAATTTTTTGTAACTCAACTCTCCAACTGTAATACTAGAACTTACATCATTAGGATATGGTTTATATTATTTAAGTGTTGCGAATCATTCACTTATCGAATAACTTGTTATTACCCTTTGAACTTGTAAATTACCCATTTCGTAGTGACAATTAGGGTTGCCGTTATTGGTGAATTTAATTTAGGAGTTTCAAACTCATCCCATTCGATGTTGATCTTACTAACTCTTTAGTAAATGACTTTGTAAGTCAATCAGATAAATTCTCGCTTCATCTAAAAAATGTAAGAGAAATTATTCCACTTGTGATTAATTTTCTTACATAATTATGTTTGAGACTCATATGTCTAAACAATCTATCATAAACATAAATATGTTCTAGCTAATGTGGCTTGACTATCACATAGTAATGAGATAAAAGACTCATTCTCTGTATTGAACTTCATATAGAAGATCATGGTGCCACTTAGCTTCTTTTCATGTTTTTGCTAATGCAACAAACTCTCATACCATAATTAGTGTGTTATACATCTTTGTTTCTTAGATCTCCAAGAAACGGCACTTCCTCCAAGAGTAAACATCCAATCTGAAGTAGACTTACTTTCACCCTCATTGGGTATCCAACTAGCCTCAGTATATCCTTCTAAAATAGTCAGGAACTTAAAATATTGGAATCCAAGGTTTTTGGTCCTTTTCAAATAACCAAGCACCCTACTAATAGCCTTCCAATGTTCAGCACTTGGGTTACTCTATAAACCTACTAAGTTTACTTATTGCAAATGCAATATCCAATCTTGTACATTTTACTACGTACATGAGACTACCAATTGCACTTGTGTATTCTAAGTTGTGCAATAGCCTTTCCATCATTTTTGATACTAGGATCAAATAGGGTATTTGCCTCTTTGATGTTCAAGTTTTTGAACTTATTTATCACATTCTCAATATAATGGATTGTGTTATGATATAACCACCACAGTTCTTGATCACTATAAACCTAATATGATATCCACTTGACCAAGATCTTTCATAATGGATGTGGAAAACCTCTTCATTTCTATTACACCATTCACTTGGGTTATTTGCTTCATTATTTTTGTAAAACATATTCAATTTCTTCCGTTTACGCAATCATAGGCACCGCCATACTTGAACACTTCCCATTTTACATATCTGAAAGAGTACTGCAATTACATAACCACGCAAGAGGCTGATTTTATTGGACATCAATTCAATGTAAAAAAAGTGCTTCGAAGGGAAATATCCTTTCAAAACCATAGCAATGTTGCTTCATTTGTATCTCAAATACAAGGGCAACATTTGAAGTTTATGTAGTTTCATTCATGTATGATAAATGAAATTTAGAAATAGCTTTTCAAATTTTCGTTATCCTCTCATGAAAACCAATGTAGAATTACAACGCCCATGCATTGAATGCAACGCCCATGGGCTGGAATATCATTTGAAAATGAATCATCACAAAACTAAATTTTCATGCAATTTTCAAAGCCACATACCTATTACCAACCATAAGATAGTAATTAAGTACAATTTGAATAACAAGAATAGACATATAACTAAAGTACACTAATGACAAAGTCATTTGAAGCATTCTATTCTTTCATATAAACTTGTCGTGTCCGTTGGATTCTATGTATTCCAAGTGACAGTTTTCCAATGAACTAATCTTGAAATTCTTTTATTAAAATGATCCAACATGCATCAAAGAGAATCTACAGAATCCACATACAACAAATGGCATTAAGTTAAGTACCCTTGTTGTGAAAAGGCACAACCCTCGTACTACATAATTATCCTTTTTTCACTACATAATAACTTAGCAAGAATAATTTTATACACGTGTCATATTATTATAGGACATCCACCCAAGTATCTTTATGGAAAACAATAGTTGAAGTAGAATCAAGGGTTCATGACTTGATATCTCAATTTACCAATCATATCCAAAAGAAAAAGAATTTATACTTATTTGTTGAATTCAATATCAGCCATGTTCGCACAAGGCTGCATTTCTATGGTAGAATTCTTCTTTTTATTGCCTTCTATACCATTGTTTCAATTTGATAATTTCAAGCTCCAGTGGATAAATATCACTTTTAGATTGTTGAATAACTTACTTCGAAGATGAAGAATGAAACACAAACGCCAAAATTATGCTGCAACTTTAACTTGAAGAACATAAAAGAAACTAATAATCATGGGCCTCGAAGCGAGTAGAACGTTATCCTAAAAGTGATATTTGAACCATATCTTAAAGAATGAGATGCTAAAAGGTTTTAACTCAAATAGCTTGAGCAGATTTTAAGCCTCAAACTGGACTACACTAGCACTAATGAAATCCGAAAAAAAGAACTATGGACGTTTGAGAAATCTGATATTGGTTGATATGAATTTGATGTTTAAACACTTTGATGTTGTTTGGAAAAGATTTCATGTATATATTTTCATACAGAAGATGAACAGTCGAGGCACCAAAAGGCGTCTCTTCGACCTAAGTGATGTGTCCCTCGATTTTGGGTGTCTTTACACTATAACACCGAATTGAATTTGATGAAAATATATACATGAAATCATTGGGACTGCGGCTAGACCGTAGCCAAGTTGACATGGACCAAAAGTCGAGCCGCGGCATGCTTGCTGCGATCCAGCTACGGTTGGCCCGAAATGGGGTCGACTGTTTAAACTGACCCCTATATTTTACTTTCATTTTGTTTTTTATGGGACTTGTTCATTCCTTTTAAACATTTGATAACCGATTTTCTTATTTATTCAATCTTGAAGAAGCAGACAATGGAGGAAGCATGCAAGCTAATACCAAATATTTCTCCCATGACACCAACTGGAAAGCGAAAGTTGTAGTTGTCGAAACTTTTTTTGCACGAATAGTGCAACGTAGCCCAACAAAATGTCAAAACATGCTGCTAATGAATCTAGCGGTATGTTGTCCAAGTTGCAAACTATGATTCTGTTTGCTAGATTTAACTAAAATAAGTTGTTATTTAACAACAACAACTAATGTTGTCTTTCACTTGGTAGATAGTGCCCACAAAATCTTTGTGCCAATGTTATCAAACTATAACTATGTATGCATTGATATTGTGTTAACTACCTAACATGTTAAAATATTTCTTTTCTAAAATTTAATGTCAATATGTATTATTCAATAGAAAAAGAAGTTCATACAACAATCTATGATGCCAACATCCAAGCATATGCTGATAAGTTATTACTTGGAAATACCTACTTAATATCAAATGCAAATGTGAAGCTTACGAAGCCTGAATACAGACCTTCCATGGGTGAAGTGAAGTGGACAATTTCATGAACAACTAGAGTACAAGAGATAAAAGGAATACTACAATGCATTAATGTATTCTAAACGCAACTTCACTCTTTTCAATAGATTAGAAGAGTACATGGACTCAAAAGCTCATATTAGTAATCCATCGCATATGATATATGAAAATAATTATAAGTTCTTCCATGTTTTCACATTACATGTACAAATATATATTATTTCTTATTTTCAAACTACACATGATCAATTTCTAACAGATTCCACTTAACTAGTTAAGCTACTTTCATCTTCTTTAGGTATTATCAGCGTTGTAATTGATGAAAAGTAAAGAAGGCTCATTCAAACTCGCTTCGGAAATCAATACTATATCCAATATATAGTTCTTGTTGACGAGAGGTTTGCATACACCACTCTCTATTCAAAATAAGATTCCAGATAAGACTCAATTCATGGAATACAAAAATGTTATCTTACATAAATTATCTATCTTTAGTTTGTACCACAACCTTTTGTTACATATGTTAGGTTTGACCCTGAGCTCTAACCATATTGGATAACTTTGTGGAAAAGGAATGCAGTTTCGTTGTTGACAACTTAATCAAGAAACAAATCATTATTGGGAATCATCTAACAGTATAGTCTTTCAGTGATAAGGATCACACAAAACAATCGCTGCCAACCGCACATATATATTACTTACTACATAATACACTTATGAACAAACATATAAACAACATTCACATTATTTGTAAATGCACATATATTCTATTTAGGGTGTTTGATTGGATTCCATAGAAAAGAAAAAAAATTCCATGTAAGAAGGAAAAAAAATCACTAAATTGGTGAAAAAACATTTTCCTTTGGCCAAATTCATGCTTTAAGTGATTGTACCTTAGAATTCATTTTCATTTTCCACTTTCAATCAACAGTCAAAGTTGAAAAATATTTTCCTCTGATGTGACATTATTTTCCATGAATGTGACATTTTTTATGGAAAATTGGCCAATCAAACACACCCGTATAGGTCTTTCAATTTCCACAAAGGCCAACATCAGCTTGTCCTTCATTGCTCCATTCGAACAAGTTGCTCTAAACTCTTGGTACAGACTACAAACATGAAATACACATATTGTAACATGTCAAATTTAAATACAACAATTATATTTCTTTTATCATATAACTTGGCAAAAGGATTTAAGAAAATGTTGACAAACTGGATAAACTGATACTGAAAAAGAGCTATCATTCTTCAACACCCACAAGACTATCCACGTCAACCAAAGACAAGATAGCACAAATCAAAAGTATCCAATGGGGTAAGGGTGCATTGCAGTATTTAGCATAAGTTCTGTTTTTTTTGTACAACTTACGACTAATCTAGAGCAGCATGCATTGCGGTATTTCCACATATTATATAATCGTTTCTCACAAATCGTTATGAATGCAAAAAAGCTATTTCTGGGTGCAAGTACTGGCATATGTCAGGGTATTCAACCAATATTTTCAGTACATGTCTTATGACAACTATAATAAGATCTCGAGTGCTAATTTCAATGAGATCTACCACTACATCTTCTACAAATACCCTCATGCACGTGTAATACCAAGGTACGAGTACCTTCAAAATTTGCTTTCTAGTTATAATACATCTTATTCAATCTATGTTAAACATTTTAAGTACTTTTGAATATTATTCATATGTTATTGTTATTGTTACAAACACGCATTTGCAAATTTAGCATGAGTATTTTTGGAATTGGAGGACTCAATTGGATCAATCTGTGGAACAATTATTAGAGAGACAGCTAAAAGTCTTTTACAATGTTTGACCAAGGGATTGATGGAATTGAAATCTTTGGTATACATAGAACACGTCATTAAAATCAATAGAGTAATTAACAGAAAATGTCCATACCTTTTGAAGTCATTGTGCAAATCATCCATACCTTTTAAATTTTGGCATTTTTACCCTCATCTACACTATTTCTTGCACAAAACGTCATTTCCATCCATTTTCTGTCATTAACTCACTTTCACAGCAAGATTCGTAACACAAATGAAGGGTAAATTTGTCTACCTACCTATTTCACTTGTTTACCCCCAAGGTCTAACAAGAAGAGATGCAAATGAAGTCTTTTTTTCACATCTGTCAATTTTTTTTTGCTAACATTAATATTCTTGCTCAGTTAAATCAGAATTTGGAAAAAATGGCTTTTGTTAGTGGGATTGCTGCTATCAACAACCTTTGGTTTACTCGTGGTTCTTCGTCAAGACGGTACAATTTTCTTGCAACCCTAAAGCCCAACAAGCTCAAAGTAAAATCTTGTGCAACAATTTCAGGTTGGAGAGCTCTGGTTTTGTAACCACACAAAGAAACACGTTTCGAAATTTCAGGCTCCTAAAATCAGTTGAATTGGATATTTTTGTTACCTGTGACGATGTTGATGAAACGAGTGAAGGATTTTTTGAGGTAATTGAGGAACTGGAGCGCATGGCTCGGGAACCTTACGATGTGCTCGAGAAAATGAATGATAAATTGCCAGCCCGCGAGTGTACTTTTTTTGTAGTTAGTTTTATTGTACTTTTCGTAGGAAGTGAGGGACTCTTGGTGCACGTTGGAGGTGTTTGAGTGGCTGCAGAAGGATAATAGGGTTGACAAGGAGAAGAAGAAACTGATGGTGTCAATAATGTGTTCATAGATGCAAAGGGGTACCATAAAAAAAATCCAGGAACATTAAGGACGTTCAATGCATTGTAGAAGCTAAGATATGGACATTTTGCACAAAATATAAACAAAGGTATGGACGATTTGCACATTGTTATCCAAAGGTTGAGATGTTTTCCGCAACGACAATTACACATCAAAATTGGTACATAGCAGTACCAGTTAAACAATCCCAACACTACATTCTACACCATTGAACCATGCTTCTAATTTAGGCAATATTACAATATGATTCTTACATGAGTACCCACATCACTACAAGTCCACAAAAAAAAAAACCGAAAAATCAGCTTCGAACATAGTACGTCTTCTTCTCATTCTGCAAATCGAGCACTTCTTGTTCACATTCATTCTAGGATTTGCTTGCGTTCACGAAGTCTTCATCTCAATTTGGATTCTACATATGCACAATATATTTTCCATTACTTTTAAAGGTATGAAAAAAGACTTCATTTCCATCTCCACAGATATGAAAAAAGACTTCATTTGCATCTCCTCTTGTTGGGCTTTGGGGTGAACAAGTGAAATAGGTAGGTGGACAAAATTACCCTTCATTTGTGTTGCAAATCGTGTTGTAGAAGTGAGTTAATGATAGAAAATGGATGACAATGGACGGAAAGGACGTTTTGCGCAAGATATTGTGTAGGTGATAGTAAAAATGCCAAAATTTCAAAAGTATGGACGATTTGTACAATGACTTCAAAAGGTACGGACGTTTTGTGCTAATTACTCAAATCAATAGGTACACATATAATACCACTAACCAAGCTCATACAAATGCTACTAATTACACACAACAATGGACCACATTCATTGGATGAAATCAGAATCACAATTGAAGAAGAACAAGTTTTTTACATAAAGGATATGAAGATGGAAGCATCTACAGATCAATTTAAATACAACATTATCTTCATGAATGACCTAGCTCCTTCCACGAGCAAAGGAAAACAACCAGAAATTGACAAAGGTAAAACTGTAGCAAGCAACGTTGAAACACACGACCTTCTACAAGGGAAATATTTTCAACCAAGGTAAAGAGTAGGGGCGATTTTTATTTTTTTTTGGGGGGTGGGCCCAAACTATAGCCCTAGCCCGTTCTGGAAAATTCATCTTTTACAGTGAAAAAAAAAATTCTTCATAATAGCTCGTGGGAATTTTTTTTTCAGTAGTAGCCCAGTCTTAAAAGATTCATGGATCTGCCCCTGGTAAAGAGGATGCTTTTCGAATCACCAAATATATTAACTTTCAACAAAAGGCAAAATGAATAACATGGCAACACCACTGGAATAACAATTGCTAAGAAAAATGATCAAGGTCCACTCACTTTAAAAGATAACAAGAAGGGCCCAACAGCAAAATAATCACACACGTTTCTGCATTGCATGTTTTTTCTTTTTGGATGCGCATTATCTTCAACATACCCGCCTCTTCCACACTTCCTTATACATATACATAAGGACTTAAAATTAATTACCTCCTATTGTTTATCTATTGACTACATTAATAAACACCTTCTATTTAACTCCGTGTTCCTTAACTACCAATCGATTTTTTCAAACCTTTCTTTAATATTACTTGTCAACTCATGCTAAACAAATAAATCACGCACATCCTCAAACTAGTATTCTATACAGGAATGTAGATTGAAATATGAGTAAGTGTGAACATTGGAAAAAAATTGAAGAGTGGGTGGCATATTTTGGAGAGATCGGGATAGATTATGAAGCGTTTGGTTTGCGCTTCAATTTTCAATGGGTTTTGAATTCATTTTTAGTTTTCTGTTTTGAGGGTTTGTTTTAATATTCTTAAAAACACATTTGATTTGAAATTTTGAGAAATTATTTTGACAGTTTATTCAATTATATACATTTTAAAGTTGGTGAATTTTACAATATTTTTTTCAACTACAAAAATAAAATACAGATAAATATTAAATTGTCTTTGCAAAAAATAGGAAATCAAAAAATAAAAATTAACGACGTGTAGTGAGAATGTTTATCTATTTTCATCTATATAATTTTTTTAACTCTTTTTATTTTGTTAATATTTTAGTATTTTAATTTTTTAAGAATTTTTTTTTATTTAAACGCCTATTTTCCATGTTTTATACATTTTAAGGGTTTTCACTAAAAATATTGAAAACGTCAAAAACATGTTTTAAGTTTTATGTTATAAATTTAACCTTATTTTCAAAAAGTATTTCCAAAAATACCAGATCAAACAAGTTTTGAGTTTTATAAAATTGAGATAATTGCATGAAAGGTCCCCAACCTTTCAAAATCGTTAGGGGATATGCCCATAACCTAAAAAAATAGCACCATACGTCCCAAACGTTTGAAGAAAAAATAGGCATCGTAGGTCACTCTTAACACTTTTCGTCATTTTCTCCGTTAAAAGTCAAAATTGGACTACATGTGCTATATTTCTCCAAAACACACGACTAAGATTTGAGACTGATTAGCAGCAAAAATCCATCTCTCTTCCAAATGAGTTCTTCTTCTTCTCCACCCATTTGAGAGAGAAAATCATCGGAGAGAAGAGAGAGAAATGGGTTGTTGTTATTTTTGTTGTTTTAATAAATATTTTGAGGGTGATTAGCAGCAAAAATCCATCTCTCTTCCAAATGGATTTTTCTTCTTCTCCACCCATTTGAGAGAAAAAATCATCGGAGAAATGGGTTGTTGTTATTTTTCTTGTTTTAATGAAGTTTTTTTAGGATGATTAGCAGCAAAAATTCACCTCTCTTCCAAATGGGTTATTCTTCTTCTTCTCCACCCATTTAAGAGAGAAAATCATCAGAGAGAAGAGAGAGAAATAGGTTGTTGTTATTTTTGTTGTTTTAATGAATATTTTGAGGGTGAGTAACAGCAAAAATCCACCTCTCTTCCAAATGGATTTTTCTTCTACTCCACCTATTTGAGAGAGAAAATCATCGGAGAAAAGAGAGAGAAATGGGTTGTTGTTATTTTTTATTTGTTTTAATGAAGATTTTGAGGGTGATTAGCAGCCAAAATCCATCTCTCTTCCAAATGGGTTCTTCTTCTTCTCCACCCATTTGAGAGAGAATCATCGAAGAAAAGAGAGAGAAATGAGTTGTTATTTTTGTTGTTTTAATGAAGATTTTTTAGGCTGATTAGCAGCAAAAATTTATCTCTCTTCCAAATGGGTTCTTTTTCTTTTCCACCCATTTGAGAGAGAAAATCACCGGAGAGAAGAAAGAGAAATGGGTTGTTATTTTTGTTGTTTTAATAAAGATTTTGAGACTGATTAGCAGCAAAAATCCATCTCTTCCAAATGAGTTCTTCTTCTCCACCCATTTGAGAGAGAAAATCATCGGAGAGAAGAGATATAAATATATTGTTGTTATTTTTGTTGTTTTAATGAAGATTTTGAGGCTGATTAGCAGTAAAAATCCATCTCTCTTCCAAATAGATTCTTCTTCTTCTCCACCCATTTGCACCAAATGGGGGTGTTTTTTTTTTTTTTTTTTTTTTACTTTTTCGTCTGCTTCGACAAACATTGAATTTTAATAAGACAATATGGCTTCTTCTCAGGTAGAATTTGCCTCCTCTTCTCCTTTTGGCTATGTCCTCAAGAGGGATCACAGCCGTCGGAATCAGTGTACCGCCACCCCCTTCAAGAACAATCTCAATTATCTGGTTAGTTCTTGCATTTCCGATGAGAATTCGCACCATCGCCATTATATTGATTATACGGATTTATGGGTCCATCAACCCCAATAGCAAACCACCACCATCGGCGTCACCGCTACTTCTGATAATGATATTATTGTTAGAAACAATAATAATAATATTTCTCCATCAACCCCAATGGCAAACCATCATATAGCGCGTGTAGCCCAATTTTGACTTTTAAAAGAGAAAACTGACGAAAAGTGTCAAGAGGAATCTGCGATGCCTATTTTTTCATACGTTGTGGACGCGTTGTGCTATTTTTTTAGGTTAGGGGCATATTCCTAATAATTTTTAAAGGTTGGGGATCTATCATGCAATTATTCCTATAAAATTAAAAGTTGAAAATATCTTGGAAAGAGTAAACCAATCGTACGTTTAGGGGTTTTGAATAGTAAAGAAATATGATTTTGATTAGTGTTTTTTTTTTGGGGAGAGAGAAATGAGTGGAGTTTTTGGAATTGTTAATAAATGAGATTCATGTGTATTTTGGGAAGAGATATAAGTGGGTAATCATTTGTATAGAGAGAGAATCGTATGAAACTTTTTAACATTATGTTTCATACAGCGGTTGTGAGTAGACTTTTGAGCAGTGTTCTAAAAGGCCCGCCTAGGCCTCGCCTAGGCGCGCCTAAGCTCAATGCGTTTGCAAAACGCATCGCATTGAGGGTATGCGCGTTAAAATGCGGTCAACTCTTTTTGTTGACCGCCTAGGCACGAATAGACGAGAATATGCGAGAATAAGCGCGAATAATCACGCATAACACGCATTAGAGCAATCAAGCTTCTTTTTAAATTTATTTTCAGATTGGGCCAAAATAAATATTTTTTAAATCTACAAGAGATACTAAAAATGCTTAAGATAAAATAAGAGAACCCAACGAAAATGATTTTGTATCGAATGGCATGGAAGATGAGTTAGATAAAAAAGAAGAGCTTGACTTAGAATCCGATAAAGAGTTAGACAAAATTTAAGCTATGTTGGTATGTAATAAAATTGTAAAAAATTATTGAGTAATTTGTGTTTATATTTGTGGTAGTTAAAATTTACTAACTTTTGAAAACTATTATTTTGGGCTTTTATTTTGTAATCTAATTGTAAACTATGATATTAAAATTAGTCCTGCAATTTTGATTTTGAACCACGTTGAATGTGATATATTCAATTATGATATGTACCTTAATATAAATCTAATTTTTCTTCATTGTTACAGCGTGCATCTAATTTTGAAAAATCATGTATTTTTTATGTATTTTTTGAAAACTAGGCCTGTAATTTTGTAATCTAAATCAGTATATTCTATGCTATGTTATTAAAATTTAAAATTTGAGCATTAAAAAAAAATTGAAAACACATTTTGACGCCTAGGCCTATAATTCTTAATGCTTCACCTCGTCGCGTCATCACGCATTACGCATTTTAGAACCTTGCTTTTGAGTAGTAGGGTTTTTAAGAGTAGAATTTTTAATAGTAGAGTTTTAGTTATAAATTATTTACTGTTTGACTGTGAATCCAAAAAGCGCTTTGAATATTAAATTGAGTGTTTGACTGCACAACTATTAAAGTACTTTTGTATAAACTTTATATTTATTTGACTACTAGTGGGGATACGTGCGATGCACGTGTTGTAGCCATAATTGTGTGCGTAATAGTGTCAAAAACATTACTCATCAGTATACAATATATTCGATAATTTGGCAATAAAATAAAATCGAGATAGTCTAGTCTTGATTAAAGGAATGACATTGAAAAACATTCAATGTTATTATAAAACAAATCACAAGTGCAAGTATATTGAGAAAACTACTAAATCTCATATCATAAATAGATTTACTATGAAAAGATTCAATTACATACCAAAACATTCAATCAATATCATAAAATTGTTCCAAAACTTGTTACACAAATAAAAGAAAACGTGGAATTTATATTTGGAAAAGTTTAGTGATAGGTCAATACTTATATCTTACAATGAAAATGTATAAATAGACATATTAGGTTCATAAAGCTAATAGAGTAGAGTTGTGAGTATGTCATTAATTGAAGGGAGGCTATATCTTGCAGGACAAGTCCATCTTTGACCTGAAAAAGAGCAACGTACAATAAATATCTTTACAGATTGAATTGGACAGTTTTCTATAATTGTATTACCCATGTGCTGGCTGCATGGTAGCATTAGGAAACCAATCCGTAGCTAAGAACTAAGTTGTAAACCATGAGTTTGAAATCTTAAAGGCAACTTACCAGCCACTTGTCACGAGCGTACATGACAGTGTTCAAAATGATTTCATAGACCATAAAATATCCCATCCACTCAAATAATTATATCGACTTGAGCAACTGGCAGCTCGATCTCTTCAATCTTTCCCTTAAGAACTGTTATCACTGCAACAACAAAAGTAGGACAATTGACCGCTTAACACTGAACAACTGTGAAGTACAAATGAAGAAACGACACAGAATTTAAGGATCTTTTGGATACAAATAGTACTACCGTTTGAAAATTTATTAAGCTTTACAATTTCCTCAACCATGTTGACCATGCTAGAACATTCAACCTGGATTTGAAGAAGGTATAATCAGACATTTACATTGGAAAAACAAAACTCAAACTAGAAGACATGCGAAGCAATTATGCAAGAGTAACTTTACGAGCAGATATGCACATAATTTTATCAGCGTACGATATAATATCAGCATGGATATCCTACACACCTATATCCTAGTCATCATTACCGTAATTATTGTCACTAACTGGAAAACTCTTCAAATTAATTAGATTTTTAAAATGTAAAGACAAACAAGAAAGGGACAAACTTGGCTTATCATGAAGTAATGCAAGATTATCACCCTATTAGACAATAATGATGTAAAGTTTAGAATTGCACAAACAACTACTGTGATGAACAACATAAGCATCAATTTCTCATGCATACATGCATATCTTGATATTTGATCAAGGGAAAACCATGACAAAGTGAATATACATTTTAAACAACACATAGTTCATGAACTTAGCATGCAACATACTAAAAAACACAACTTCAATTGCTACATAACCTAAGTTCTATGAAAGCAAAAAGGTCTAAAAGACACTGCTTTTTGTAAATTTTAAGCTAGGGAAGGTTTGAAGGTTTCTAAATTGAGAAACAAGTCAAGGAATTCCATGGACCTACAAGCTTCTGAGGGCTATGAAAATAAAGAAACCTTGTCAAATAAAGTGCCTCCAATTCCTACATATGTACAAGGTTCTAAAATGCGTAATGCGTGATGACGCGGCGAGGTGGAGCATCAAGAATTATAGGCCTAGGCGCGCCTATGCGAAGCTTAGGCGTCAAAATGCGTTTTTAAATTTTAAATTTTTTAATGCTCAAATTTTAAATTTTAATAACATAGCCTAGAATATACTGATTTAGATTGCAAAATTACAGGCATAGTTTTCAAAAAACACATAAAAAATACATGAGTTTTCAAAATTAAATGCACGCTGTAACAATGAAGAAAAATTAGATTTATATTAAGACACATATCATGGTTGAACATATCACATTCAACGTGGTTCAAAATCAAAATTTGCAGGACTAATTTTAATATCATAGTCTACAATTAGACTACAAAATAAAAGCCCAACATAATAGTTTTCAAAAGTTAGTAAATTTTAACTACCACAAACATAAACACAAATTACTCAATAATTTTCTACAATTTATTACATACCAACATAGCTTAAATTTTGTCTAACTCTTTATCGGATTCTAAATCAAGCTCTTCTTCTTCATCTAACTCATCTTCCGTGTCATCCGATACAAAATCATTTTCGTCAGGTTCTCTTATTTTATCTTGAGAATTTCTAGTGTCTTTTGTAGATTTAAAAAATGTTTATTTTGGTCTAATCTAAAAAAAATATAAAAAGAAGCTTGCTTGCTCTAATGCGTGTTATGCGTGATTATTCGTGCTTATTCTCGCTTAATCATATTTATTCTCGCATATTCTCGTCTATTCGCGCCTAGGCGGTCAACAAAAAGAGTTGACCGCATTTTAACGCGCATACCCCCAATGCGATGCGTTTTGCAAACGCATTAAGCTTAGGCGCGCCTAGGCGAGGCCTAGGCGGGCCTTTTAGAACACTGCATATGTATGAGACATCATCAATCTAGTATGTAGTAGGACCATATCACTTGAACTACAGAAACAATGATTCAACGAAACAAGAGAACGCATACCGCATAAACATGCTTAGCCCCAGCTTTAGCACAAAAGAGCAAGAGGATTCCTGTCTCAGCACCCACATCAAGGACTACCTTGTCCTTGAAAAGGAATGGATTCTTATAAATAACAGATTGAACCTTTCCTCGTTGTCTTCTCTTATTCAATTGAGAGTTCTAGGGAAAGATCACTCCTAAATGCAGCCGTGATCAACTATACGATAGACCAATCAAGGGAATCCCATAAGGCGGGCAGCTTTTCTGATCAAGGGCCGGGGCACAAAGGGCTGTGGCACAAGGGTTCTGGTACAATCTAGGTGCGAAGAACCCCAGAGGTGACTGTAACGTTTTAGTTCTTACTACATCCTTCAACATTTCCTGCATTGAGAATGTCAGAAGAATTAGAGCTACAATTTTGGAATAATAATTTGAATATCAAGAGGAAAGTTTGAAGGCAAGTAATACTTTAAATAGGGTTTTCACCAATCAACTTAAAAGATAAAGAAAAACAAGGAATGAGCACTTGGTGGCAAGTGATACTTGGAAGTTCAAAAAGTTAATTCCCGTCATTTGAATATTAGAGATGCATTGCTTCTCCAACGTAAATAATGGAGAGATATTTTAGACGGCATTGTGAAACATAAGAAAAACAATTGTTAAGAAGTGACATGAGGACGGCTGAGGAAAAGGACAACAGAACCAAGAATATAATATAGGCTGGTTGAGAGGGGAAAATAAGCATTTTGTCATTGAGAAAATACCCCGAAACTGAAGTGGTAAGATGCAGTGGTCAAGACTATCAAGCCTCCAACCACAAGATAAATGTCATAACAGAAAATATAGAAAATAAATACTTTCTCATCCCGGTATGAAACCTAGTAAAATAATCCAATTATAAACACTACATCTACATGGCTTCAAAAATAGATGAGCAAACACAATTCGCTGGTACGGAAATGTTACAAAAGCATAACTCCAACAGCTTTACATCCAATTTGGACACTTACTTCATGGGTACCTGCAAGCATGAAGGAAATTATAAATTTAATCAACATTCAACATTTTATTATCTACTTTTATCCAAAATATAAGCCTCAACAAATCTTCATACTATGATAGCATAAGAGAACACTATTTGCACAGAAACCACAGAAATTTGCCGATTGATTTAGAAAGAGAAAATCTAAAACATGAAACATATGACATGAGAACAAAAAATGTATTTAAATGTATATACATTCGTACACAACAGATGGCATTCCTTGTGGAAAAGTAGGCTCCTACAGCTCAATCAATGGGAAATTCCACAAACCAAGGTAAAAAGTCCACATATATACACAATTTCTATGAGATTACTTTGAGTTCATAAAAAAAGGGAAACAAGAAATCTTTAACATCTTAGTTGTATATCAAGTGCATTACAAAGTTGATTATAAAATCAAAACAGTAAATCAATTGAAAATAAATTTCATAGGCATTCAAAATAAACTACTTCATTATTGACACAATGCAAATTAACAAGAAACAAAACCCACAAAATAATTCAACAAGACAACAATCAATTACAGGTAAAAATACTTGCGGATTTACATATATGCGTGTGTATATATATGTAAAAAAGTAGAGATATGAGATTGCATTCTCCAAAATCTATCTCCACACTACAACCACGAAGGATAGCTCATTAAAAATTCTAACCTATAAGTAAAATAAAGCAATCCTAAATAATTGTGGACATAAATTACCTTTGAGCACATAACCTCACGCAGATGATTAGATGGATATTCATTCAAATATCACAATTCACTAAATGTCAATTAAAATTTTTTCCAATTTTTTAGCTCTACCAACTGCCACCACAACAATTTTGTATGAATAGGAAAATATAAATATTCACACAAGTACAACAAATGTATATGAAATTTCAACATATTTCTTGATGCTTACAATAAAGAAGAATAAAAAAATTTAAACAGCTATGTAACAAACCAGCTAAGTAAGGGCAGAAAAATAAAAAAGATATAAGTGGTGAAAAATTTACTATGGAATGTCCTTGTGCAGTCTTAAAAAGCAATGAAAGAGGAAGCTAGAATAAATAATTAAAAAGTAACTCTCAAATTTCAATAACAAAGTAAAACTTTGAAAAAGAGGAAAAAATATACCAAAAGAATCCTAACTCTATTTCCAATATAAAGCCTACCATTTTTTTCCATGGATGGGAGACAGAAAACCACTCAACTTGCGAGACAAAAGAATCTCTAATTTAATCCTACAAGCTCGATTGGTTCGATATGTAAAGTTCAAAAAAATCAGATTGAAAGCCAAACAAAAACCATTACCTATGCAAAAACAAAAGAAGAATTGGATCTGTTGAACGAATGATACAAGAAATCAAACATCACAGTATTTTGTTTGAGAAGTTAGAATAGTCAGAACTTATATTTATTAAGAATTGATATAAAAGTAGCAAAAGTTACATTGAACATACTTTTTACCTTTTCAGCCAACTATTTGTGGTCTCCAACGCGATGTTGACTGGTGTAAGCCTGCACGATCAAAATGGAAAATGGATTCAAATTCAAAGAATAAAGCAATTGATACCTGGGTTTGAGTTTAAAAACACTAATTTTTTAGTTTTCACTTCATTAACAAATGCAAAATTTTATATTGCTATTACTATCACAATCAGATAATGACTCTGATACATCCAAGCTCTCTGAAAAAAATTAAATTAACAGAATCAATCAAAAGATACAAAAAAATCGCATAAACAAAGTATCGGTAATGCAACTGGTTCCACCACTAAAAAACCCAAATAAATAATTAGTAAATTGAAAAAAAGAAATCGATTGTTCAAGAAACAAACCCAAATTAGACATTGGTAAAATGAATCAAGGATAATTGATGAAGCATATTTTGTTTGATACATATATGAGTTTATTGCCCCAAGAACTTGTAATTGAAATTTTGCTAAAACATATTTCACCCTAACCTTTGATAAAACGATATAGAGGAAAAAGAAGTGCATTTCACAATTTTGATTTTGTCAATTATCTTCCTCCATCTTATTGTCGTATCACTATAATAATCATAAACTTCTAAAGAATTGGAATACTCTTACGTTTTTGTTTTTCTTGAAACTGGATTCTACAAAAGTACATCCAAATTAATGACAATGTTTCTAATTGAGACTAATTCTAATGTCAGGCATCATTCATTAGAACTGTTTGGTTAGACAATGCCATAAAAACTTGGAAAAATAGTAAAAGTTATATTGAATATACCTCTTGCTTTCTAGCCAACTATATGTGGTCTGCAGTTGCAACATGGTGCAGCAATTCATTGGTGTAAGCTTGCACTATCAGAACAAAAAAAAAAAAAAAAAAAAAAAAAGATTCAAATTCAAAGAAAAAAGCAATCGAGTATTTGGGTCTGGATTTAAAAACAATATTTTTTCAGTTTTGCTTTATTAAAGAAAAAAATTGACTTTTCCCAAAGAAAATAACAGTTTGGTATCTGGGTTTGGGTTTGGGTTTGGGTTTGGGTTTAGGTTAGAGGGTTAGTCCGATGAAGAAAAAGATAGGAAGTGCAATTCCATATTTTCACCACCAAAATACAATATTCCTCAAAAAATGCAAGAACTTCTAAGTGACCAATTTAAATAGAACCACCATATTCTCAGTTTGCACTTTGTTTGTGTGATGATGCCATCTAGGAATACTAAGAACATTAACTGCCCCTACATATGCAAGTGTTAGATTTTAAACTATTTTATCAAACTACTATCATAACTATCAAAATTTCATCTTAAAAAGCAAAACCTAATTTGATCATAATTTCATGACTAAGCAAATTAAAGATTTTAAACACTTCCTTTATCGTGCTAGCCTGTGTATAATAGAGATACTAATGTATTTAAAACACCATAACCAATCAACATAAATGAATGATACAAGAATTTAAATCACAAACATATCAAAAAAAAAAATATGTATTATTGAAACTATGAACAAGTACATAATTCAACATAAAAGTCAGAAATTGATTGAAAAAATTAACATCCTCACACAAAAGTCAGAAGCATAAGTAATTTCAAATTAAATTGATTGAAAAAATTAACATCCTCAAAAAAACTGGAATCCAACTGACCTCTGTAAGACTGAAAAAACAAAAGGATCGGAATATTCCCTCTACATCTGTGAATTGTGAATTGTGAATAAGTTGAAAAACAAGAAGAAGAAAAACAAACAAACTAAATTGTATAGTGACAATGGAATGGAAACATATGTTCAAGTCCTACTATACTCACAATGACAATTCAAAATGGCCTCACAATGAAATAAAGTAAACTGCTAAAAAGAAACAGATAATATACCTAAAGATCGCAGGAAGAAAATCGTAGCACACCAATCAATTCCCGTGGTATGAAACTCAACTACATAATCAACAAATCATAACTTAAAATCAACAACTAAATCACGACAGAATGTTGCACAAATCAAACTAACATATCTTAAAATCATATTAACAAAATCTCAGTAAGCCGATCGATTGCAATGGTATCAAACCCAAATAAATAATCACCAAAATCGAAACAAACGGAGGCCAATGTTTGGACAAAATAACCCAAATCAGACGTAGATATCCCAAAAATCACGATAACAAAACCCTAGCGACCCGGAATCACTAAATCGAAGCAAACGGATGCTAATCGTTGTGCAAACTAAACCAAATCAAATGCGGGTACACTAAAATTGCGATAACAGAACCAGTGATCGGATTGATTGCAATGGAACAAAAAATCAAATACGATAAAAGGAGATCGATAGAATGTGGAGAGAGAAATCAAAGGAAAATCTATGCTTTGAATGTGGAGAGAGAAAAGTTGTGGAGATCGGCAGAACCAAGATAAACATCTATGTTTTGAATATGGAGAGAGAAAAGCCATAGAGTTGACAGTATGGTGGGGCAATGATCTCCTCCCCATGGTGGGGAGGAGTTATAACCCCCCACTGGACACATGTGTGAAGGTTGGACAAGTGCTTGACAAAAAAGTCAAGCACTTTATCATTAGCCAACCCCCACTGGACATATGTCCAGTGAGAGTTATAATTCCTCCCCACCATGGGGAGGAGATCATTGCCCCAGTATGATGTTTAGATTTTGCGTGTGTCAGGTACTAAAACAGAAATGGGCCACATTTTCATTAAAAGGTTTAAACTACGTTGTTTTATCTCTCAAGTGACAAAAAAAAAAAATATTGATAATGACATCATCAAAACGGCGCCGTTTTCAATGACCACTTGAATAGTGCCAACTTTCAAGCCTCTTTTAATATATTTAGGAAATACAAATTCATTATTATATATCACATATTATTTTATTTTATAAATATTATTTTTTCATATCCTATAATAACTATTAAACTTGATATCTTAATTAAATAATGATAACACAATTATTTTAGTATATATCATGTTACTTAAAATTAATTTGTTTAAATCAAACATATTATGTGTAATTTGTGTTATAATATTTAGCACACCAATATATATTTTTCATTTTATATAAATATATGGAGTGACAATTGATATAAGTAAATAATATGGCAAATAAATTAATATTTCTTATGTATTTATTGGAATTTTGTTAATTTTTAAGTTTAATTAAATGTTAATTACAGTTTTTGTAAAATTTCAATTAGAGGTTTTTTTAAAGAAATTCAAAATTTAGGCTTCTCTGAGCTTTTTTTAAAATGCTTTTGAACTTGAAAAAAGTCATTCCAAACGCACAATAAGTTAAATATGGACTGTGATAATCTAACTTAAAAGGTGATAAGCAGTATGTTTTTTTTAATAAAAAAAATGGCTTATTAGTAGTAATTATCAACACTTTTATAAAAGACAGCATTTTTCAAAATTTTAATCTCAAAGTAGTAGGCCACCAAGATTGTGTCTGATCATTATGTAGGATCGAGGATAATAAGATTCTATTAAATATAGTTAAACATAAAAAAAAAAATAAATAAATTAACTACTATTTCTAACTAAAATCACGCAATAAATTCAATGTTATAACTATTTTATAAATGTCCACAATTGATTTAAGAAATGCAAAGAATGACGTGAAAACTCCATCAGATGTTGAACAAAACTCGAAATCAAAGTATTTTTTCATTTTAGTTTATTTTTAAGATTAAAATTTTAATTATAATTAATTTTTATATGACAAACTTATGAACACCAATCACCATGAATATATATACAAATTACACACAATCATAAATCTTATATTTTTCGACAAACTAATTAGAAATTCAACAAAAAAGAAAAAAAGATATATGAAGAACGAATGGATGCGACGTTGGATTTCCACTATATGTGACAGAGAATGTAGGATAACATATTTCATATTAGAGATTCTAATTTAACTGTTTTGTTTTGTTTTGTTTCTCTCTTTTTAAAGTTTTGATTTATGTTTTAAATCAAAATGAAATTCAATCTAGGGATGGTAATAGGGTGGGTCGGCCTCGCCCCGTCCCGTGAAATTTTTTTTTTAAAATTGAAAAATAATTAAAAAAATACAAAGTTTTTAAATATTTGTACCAAACAAAATAAAAAAATTTATAAGATATGAGTTGTAGTATAGTGGTTAAGGTTAGTAGTTTATAAGTTTCAACCCAGTTTTGATTCTTCTTTAGTCTATTTTTAGTGAAAATTATAATTTCTACTATAATTTATGATTTTTCAAAAAAACATTTGAGGGACGGGTCGCGGGGCGGCGGGTTTTTTTTGCCATCCCTAATTTAGTCAAAGTACTCAACAATTCAACTTACTTAATTTATTAAAAATAAAGTTGAAAATTACGTAATGATAAAAATTGGAGGATCGTTAGAATTGCTAAGATCATTAAAATTCAACAACAGGATCGTAATTTTAAGATCCTATAAAAAGATCGATCGTCGAATTATAGGATCGTTAGATTCGGATTGAAAGTTTTACAACAATGAACCCTACCTAATTTTCTCAACAAAAAACTTCAAAGCCCATGTTGGATGAACAACCCAAAATCATGCAGCTTATAAGGGCTATGTTGCAAAGCCCATGTTGGTTAAACAACTCAAAATCAAGCAGCTTGTAAGGGCTATGCTGCAGATCCATTATTAAACGAAAAAAGGTAAAATCTCGACCGTACGATTTAGGGCGACAATTAAATTCGAACCGCATATATATCTTCTCCATTCTTCACTCGGAACCCTTCTTCTTCACTTCCAAAAAACAAGCCCGCCACACGTTAAGAGTCGAAAGGGCAAAAAAGGAAAAATGGTGCAACGACTGACGTACAGGAAGCGGCATAGCTATGCCACTAAATCAAACCAGCATCGGATCGTCAAAACTCCCGGTAAATTTCTATATACTGTGGTGATGGATTCTGCAAATTTGTTTGATTTTCTTGTTTTTATAATGTGTTGATGGATTTTGTGGGGGTGTGTGAAAAAAATAGGTGGAAAGCTAGTGTACCAGACCACAAAGAAGAGGGCAAGTGGTCCCAAGTGCCCAGTTACTGGGAAGAGAATTCAAGGGGTATGCATTTTTATTCTTTAATTATTGAAGATTGGATTGCGGAAATGCCTTTATTTTCAGTGTACCGAAATTGTGCATTACTCTGTTGTTTAGAAGTGTTTAATTAAGGTGTTTTTTAGAAGTATTATACTTTCAAAATTTCGTGTTTGTTCGGCATTTTAATTGGATTCGAACAATTTAGTCGTATGGAAGTGAAAAGATTGTTCTTACATGTGGATCTCATCTGGGGGGATTTCATATGTTACTAGTTCTCTTTAGTAGTAAAATATGTACTGAGTTGTTGAGGATAGAAATGCTGCATTTGTTTATTTGAAAATATTTGGGCATCGTTGCTAATGTTGAAGAATTAAAAGTCCCCAATAATGTCAATCTTAGGTTCCCAACTAACTCAAAGTTTCAGAATTTACATTTGCCATTGTCTAGACTCTATTTCTTCTATATAGTTTCACGAAGTACTGGGATGTCCGTCAATGCTATTTCAATGACGCACAATGTGAAATTTGTCGAGACTCAATCTTAGGAAACTGCTTATACCTATAACCTTATATTGACTGATGACGCCGCCTTATTCTTGTGCCATACATGTGTGAAATTTTTGTGGGTTAGTTTGAATAGGTTTGTATTGTTTGATTTCTAAAATACAATATTGACGCCTATCAATTCATACAATTTGAGAAGTTTGCAATTAATATTTTGTTTGGAAATTATAGAAGGCCATTAGAGGTGAACTTATCTGAAATTTGTAGACTGGTAGTGGGAAGGTAGCATTTGTTATGCGTAGAAAAATTGGAAACCACCAACAATATCAAATTGGACCGATGTGACCAGTTCCAATTTTGAACTAGCCAATCTTCACTTGGTGAGGAGAACAAACCAAAATGTTGCACTTTGCAGGTTTAAGAACTGCATAAATCTAACCAAACTGCAGTTCACGTAGGTCAGTCTAATGGAATCACTAAGTTATGTAAAACAAATGATGATATAAATATTAGGGGTCTTATTTCTAAAAATTTGTAGATTGCAATGAAAGTAATACATAATATCTTTGGTAAATATTTTTGTAGATTATAAGCAGTGGGTTCTATGAAATGTGTGGATAAAAGTTGTGGTCCCGGATGAATATGATGTATGACCGGCTTATAAGTACTTATAAGCAAACACAAACATACTCATAGTAGATGAACATTTTTTGCATTTGACAAATTTTGCACAAGTTGCTTGTTATCCAATGGAAAAACAAGGAACAACAACTGACAAATTTTTCTGAAACCAAACAGATAAACCAAAAAAAAAAAAACAAAAATTGCAAACCTCATTTATTTTTCATTTAGAATTTATTTTATTCTTGAATTTTCCTATACTAATAGTGTGGATTTGGTCAAAACCTTGACTGGTAAACTGATTATTCAGAGTGATCTTTAAATGGGATAAGTTGTGGAGTGAATTGAATTCTTCCAGCAACATAACTACACAGAGAGGGTCCTTTTCTGTGGTGCAATTTTCAGTTCCTTGTTGTTTAGCTGTCATTTACCTGGTGTTTTGAATTGATGAAAAATTCATTACACACATTCTATTATTTTCTAGGAATTGCTTTTGGTCTAGTGTGCATAGTTTTGTCCATATTATCGCTCTGATTTCTAATCCAAATGCACAGCTGTTTTGGTGGTAAAAAGATTGTGGTTACATGATTTCGTTGAGCAATAATTCTTGGAATCGGCTTATTTTATATTGCACAATATCATTAAAGATTGAAGGCTTATTGTCAATGTCAGTAGCACAATGCATTATCCTGTTTGTCTTTTTATGGATTGGAACACAATGTTGGGTATCATGTTGATTTCAAGCTTTTTAAATCTTGTTTGCTACTGTTAGAGAAAGGGGGGAAATTAACCGTTTGGAAAATTGCACAATTTTTTCATATTTGCAGATTCCTCACCTGAGACCTGCTGAATACAAGAGGTCTAGATTATCTAGAAACAGGAGGACTGTAAACCGAGCTTATGGTGGGGTGTTGTCAGGCGGTGCTGTAAGGGAAAGGTTAGTTTTTAGCGTGCTTCCACTTTTGTGCTCCTTCAGATAGATTTGTCATATACATTGTTATATGTGAGTTCACGAGGTTCCTTCTTTTTGCGATTTATAGGATCATCAGAGCTTTTTTGGTGGAAGAGCAGAAGATAGTGAAGAAGGTTTTGAAGATTCAAAAGGCCAAGGAAAAGATTGCCTCCAAGGCCTGAACTGGAATTGGGTGATTTGGTGGTTTTGGATACAACTAGCATTTAGGAATTATGAAAGTGTATTATGTGGTTAACTTGCTTAATATCTTTATTTTCCTTATATTATCTGAAACGAGACTCCTTGTTTTCTTCAGTTTGCCGAAATGTCAATTTAGTTAGGATATATGTCCTGCTATTTTGGTGAATCTAAACTATTTTTTGGATTTCTCAATGTACTCGTATATTTTTCATTTAAATGGACTTATTTGCTAATGTACACATAGTTCTCGAAATTCTTTGCATTGCAAGTTTTAATTTTCAATGTACTTGTTATTTTAATTGTTCGGGACGGGGATCAGGTTCAGGTTCAGTACAATGGATATTAACTCTACACGTCAGCTGTCTTTAACTAGGATTTCTTAGGACCTTTAGATAGTACTCTTACATGGTAAGACAGGCTCTGCCAAATTGGAATCTGCAATTGTATGCAACTTGAAATCAGGTATGAATATGTGAAATAGCATTTCAAGAAGCCTTAGTTAGAATTGGTACACATGCTTCTCATGTATAAATGTTTAGGTGGGTATGCCTATTAGCATGCGCTCATTCATTCGCGTAAACGTTTAAAAGTGGGCTACGCAGCCCAGGCTCCAGACAGGGAGGCAGACTATGCTGCTCCAGGCCACTCAGAGGGGTCATTTTGACTCTTTGTTTTTCTTTAGAATTAAAAGGATTTGTTGGGCGCGGTGGGTTGTCTGACTTGACATGAGCAATGCTGGCGTACCTTTGCCCATACGAGCGAAGTCAGATCTGCTTGGTGCATTTTTACACCTCTGGTCCCACCTCATCAAGCAAGATAAGTAGGAAGAACAATGAAGTCTCCCTTGATCAAGAAACGTAAACCGGACATCATAATAAAGCCATGTTCTTCATAATGCAATTTCAACAAGATCAAATTCCATGAATTCGTAAAATTTCTGATGGTAGATTCAAGTAGCCATCAATAATAACTTAAAAGTCATGGTATACTCATTAGAAATCTGTTTGAAGGTCATTATTCTTACATTTTCTTTGTATGTGTTTGGATGTACATGTTTTGGCTTTGCCTCCATTCCTACAGCACTAGTTAATACTAATTAACCAGAAAAACAAAGATAATACTAATGAAAGGAAAAAAGACAAATCGAGTGCAGAACTTGGATATAAAATTGGAATTAAGGTGTCTTCAAATACAGTACTTATTAGTAGAATAACTAGTAGACAATTCAGTAGGACAAGGTGAAGAAGAATCCCACAAAAAATTAGACCTCCATGCATGGCTTATACTGAAAGGGAAACCAAAAGGATTATCCTTCAACAAGGCTGTCTCTTCTCTATGGCTAACGTTCCCATGCACAAATTCCTGTGGTAATACTTCTTTCAATGTGTTATAGTCCACATTATTCAGCGAGGCTGCAACGTAATATCCGTAGATAGAGGACGACATGTTTAGCAACAAGGAAGAAGCATCCATGGCGCGTTTTGATGCTGGTTCGGATTTTTCAGTTGATGAAAATGTGTAGCTTGTTGTTAGGTTTTCATTTGAAATGGAGACTTGATATGGTAATGTTAAATTATTGTCCATTGGTTTGTAGGAATGAACATTTTCCATGGGAGAGAAACTGGCAATTGGGGCAGAAATTGTTTTGTGTGTCAAGTGAGCATTAGTATGAGAATGAGGATTTAGCAGGTCAGATGCAGTAGTTTCAGGTACCCAAGTATGATGAGGGAGAGCTCTTTGAATACTTGAACTTGCTTTCTTGAAAATCCTGCATATTGCCCACGACTCCTGAGAATTCGAGGAAAAAAATATTAGACGATGTTTAGCACGAAATACTAGACTGCATAAATTTAAAAAATATCAGCTTCTTTTTCTTCTTTAATATAACTTGTTTAGATATGCAGCAGTGAATAGTTCAACGAACATGATTTTCACTTTTGTTTCTTCCTTTATAAGATCTAATACTGGAAGAACACCTTACTAAACAAGTTAAATCTTAATGTGTAAAAAGAAAGTTCAAGATATTTACATTTGCAGGGATGTTTTTGTCGATATAACGCTTGGGTGAAACTGCATCAATGAGAGAGGGTAGGCGAAACTCATGCATCATCCAGTCAGTTTTTATGCCTTTTGCAGCCCTTCCTTTATAGAAAACAAGGGATTTTTTCAAGCCAATGCACTTTGAACGTTCCGAGGAGTAGATAGGCCGGTCTGTGCCGGTCGCCTTCCAAAATCCAGCTCCAGTCACTCGGTTCGGCCGTGCGCTGTTTCTGTACTTTCGGTCCCTTGGGCAGTAGAAATACCATTCTTTTTCTCCAGTTGTTGCCAATTCTGCTTGCAGAAAATAATTAGTAGCACAAAAAGTAAGTGAGGTTTCACAATATGCATTACTTTTAAAATTAACACACCTATTTGATGCGCTCACATCTAGTGCAAGACAAATTATAAGAGATCATTACAAGATCGATCCCTGAAAACCCTTCAAAGTTAATTATAGTATGTACTGTCAAATAATAATCATCCTTACTTGGAAGATCCCACGGATTGTATTTATAGAGGTCGAGTTGCTTGATTAGTTCAATGGAGAGAGGCCGTTGCTGGATCTTTCTTCTTAGATAAAACCCTACTAGTTCTTCATCAGTTGGATGGAACCGAAACCCTGGCAGCATAACTTGATCCATTTTTTCACTCTCACTTCTCTCATCCATTAATCCTTTCCTTCTCTTCTCAAAGAGGTCTTTTTGTTTATAAGGAAATGAACACACAAATCTGCAAATTATGGGCTTAAACACTTGAGCTTAGAAGAACAACCAGACTATGCAGTAACCTAAAAGCATGTAGTCTAAACAGAAAACTTTAACGAAACTTGTTTTTACGAGGAGGATTGAACAATAAAATAAACAAGATTGTAACTTATTTTTCTTTGTGTCCAATACTGTAGAATCTACCTCACAAAGAACAACTACCAAGAAACCCAAGTAGAGAAATTGAATTCAGAGTAATGAGTCATGAATCAAAATTGAGGAATCTCAAGACTAGCAAAATCAACCATTATGGGGATTAGGATTCAGTACTGGTTTATATTCAAATGCTTCTGTATTAAGTTTAGATATTCATGTCAAGACAAAGAAAACTAATCCCACATGCATGGTTCCTATATTTACTCAAAAACCACTTCCCAAAGCAAAACCTCAAAATTATATATTTTCAGCTGTCAAAGTTTCGGAGTTTAGTTTCTCAGGATCATAAAATGGCCTTCTATTCCATTCCCAGAGCTTCTATTCCACTGACTTATCATATTTGAATATTATTTATCTATCTGACTGGAGAAGATTCTCTAGCAGACACACACACACACTGACACACGTGCATACACAGATACAAAACCCTAATGGAGTATTGTGAAGTTGAACAATTTATGCCCACAACCTCTCTTTCACATATTAAATTGTATGGTTGGAAAATTAATAAAATATGTAGATCTCATAAAATATGTAGTTTAAATTAATTGTTGATTTTAAATACAATTTTTTTAGTAGATTTTACCTTTTTAAGAAAATCAATTTAAAATCCAAACTTTATACATTTGAGTTGTTCGTTCAAACCTTTTAAGCTAATGTTGTACCAACTCTTGGACAACAACCTTGTTAAGAGGACCAGTCTAAGAGTATATTTGGTTCAAATTCTTTTAAACTTTTTTTTTTTGTGCTAAATTCATTCAACCACATATTTCATAAGATTACAATTTTTATCAATTTTTCAAATACACATTTCACCAAATTTTTTTCAAAATTTTCTAAAAACCTACTTTTAAACTCCACCAAATAGGTACTAAATATTTACATATTAATATTGTTTTAATATTTAAATGATTTTAGCACACATAACTCGCTATACCTCAATACCTCAAATTTAAAAAAAAAAAAAAAAAATTGATATCGAAAGTTAAAACTACTTGAGAGTACATGGCCAACTTTTGAAATTAAGAAGTCATTAATTTTTGGTTAATTACTTTGGAATGGGAAACATAAGTCAATTATCTTGATTTTGTATCCTTTTGGAAATTCGGGCATAGATTTCCTCAATTATTCTTGCTTCTAGCAATGCATTTATAAAACTTTTGTTACATAAAAATATTATTTGCTTTATTTATATAGGATCACATGGAAATTTGAATTCGTACTAAAGTTTGTTAACTATAATGTCTTCTTCGCGTAGAAAAATTTAAGTACAGTAGCCATAATTAAGTGAAGAAATTCTCTTTGAAGACACTATGATCCTATTGGGCTTCAATCCAATTTGAAAACTAATGAAAATTGTGTAAAAATTTAGCTAACTTGATTAGCACGGTCGGAGGTAGGAGTGGGTGTGAGTTTTGTTGTAGGTTTTGGGCACAAATCGAATCCAAGTCAACATGTTTGTTTTGATAGTTATAAGTTTGTGCTTGGTTCCAATTCACTCTGGACCCCTTTCTTTCTTAGTTGGGAAAATGTTTTGGAAAATTCAGGACCGGTCCCTCGTCATGTGCTAATGGTCTTCGAAATCATATGACCCAAGCTTATTTCAATCAAAATCATATTTCAGTGTTAAAAGACTAACATGTCCTTACAATTGCAAAACCGTTAATTCAAATATGAAACTGTTTTATTAAGATATTTGTTTTCTATGATACTGTTTTATTAAGATATTGTTTTCTATGATATTATTTTATTAAGATACTATTTTATTAATATATTATTTTATTTAGATATTGTGCTATGATTTTCTATTAAAATATAATATTTGTATCCACCTAAGCATCCGTTTGATAATAATGTATTTTTTATAGTGTTATATTGACTTAATTTATTTGCTGTCTTTAACCATGTGATATTGTTATTAAGATATTGATACAAATGTTCTTGTTATATATTAATATAATAATGTGATTCTGATACTGAAATATTAAGATACTTTTGCCTATAATATTATTATATTAAGATGCTAAAATAATGTTCTTAATAAGATCAGTATCAAACAACACATGAATAAGATACTATTTTATTAAGATATTGTTTTATATGGTACAATATCAAACAACACATGATTGTGGGACAGTAACATTTCGAAATACATAAAAATATTGATGTATGTGAAATAAATGTTGCTTTCATTTATTCGACCAAAAAATAAGTACACAATAATTGTGTTCATATATATCAAAAAACAATATCTCAAACAAAAATAACTTAATACATTAATTCATCTACAAAATAAAGTTCATAAAAGCAATTGTTTCTAAAATTTTGCAATCCAAAGACTGCCCTATTTGTGATATTGTTTTATTAAGATAATGTTTTATATAATACATTATCAAATAATATACATTAATGTGTGACATTACATCCCAAAACACATAAAAATGTTGATGTATGTCAAACAAATGTTGCTTTCATTTATTCAACTAAAAAATAATTACAAAACAATTGTATTCCTATATATCAAAAAAATAATATCTCCAACAAAAATAACCTAATTCAAAAAAAATAAGAAAAACCATTCATAAAAACTGAATTCACCTACAAAATAACATTAAAAGAAACAACTGTTTCCAAACTTTTGTAACCTATAATCATCGTCATTCTTTAATAACAATGGCAAACTGTTAAAATTTAAAACTTTATCTTTTACATGATTAAGAAGAAAAACATCAATGAAAAACTATGAATTGCAATTATCACTCACAGAAACAGTGAGAACAGATTGGGTAGCCAGCAGCGAGTTGCATAATGCCCGCGACGAGATACAAGAGCTGGCTGAGAGACGAGAGAATGCGGTGGGCACGTACGTGTTATTGTAGTTTAAATCACGTTTAATTCTAATTAATTTAGATTACAGGATAATTATAGAATTAATGAAATATGTCTCAAGTAGTATAACTTAATGACAATTTTAAAAAATGTTTGGACCTAATTTGGAACAAGTTACTTACTAGTGATTTATAGGCAATTTCTCCAAAAAAATTTACCCAATAAATGCTCGAGTTGAATTTGCTGGATAAATTTTTAAAGTTTGAACTCAATTCAATTTGAACCAATTCCAATTACATTAGAAATAGAGTTGGCCCGATTAAGGTTGGACCAATCGTCCGTAAAGGTTAAGTTTGCGTTGGATTGTGTTGGATTGTGTTGTTTTTTAATAAATAACCCGCAATCCAATCTAACCCTATCTAAAATTTGACTATCAAATCTCACCCAACCCAATTTACTGCAAAAATAGACCCAAACCAATCGGGTCTGGTTAGTTTGAATGGTTTCGGTCGATTTTTGCCTAGCTAGATTTGACAGGAGGGATGGGGTCAAGTGGTGGAAATTGACCATCAATTTTTGAATTTTTTTTATGTCGATTTCACAATCCGAAACCTCAAGCTCCAAAAAGTTTAAAGGCTACAGCCCAAATAAGATTGCATATAAACTGAATCAATCAAAATTACAAATGATCAAAACCGACTTATTCACTTAATATATATTTTTTCTTTGTTAATAATAATTATTAGATTATTTAAATATATATTTATTTTCATTTGTTTATTATATGTAAATGAACAAATTCTTTACTTGCTTGGTGGAGTTTTTTAGCATATTTTGATAATAAAAAAATATTAATAAAATATGTGGTTGTAAAATTAATAAAAGTTGTAGATCCTATAAAATATGTGGTCCAAATTAATTTTTTTACTTTAAATTCAACTTTTTAATAGATTTTTAAGTTCCACCAAACAAGCTATAATTCACATTTGAAGAACACTAATTTGTTTAACAACGTCTTATATTTTTTTAATTTGTTAAGACATTATTACGAAAATTAATAACGATATTTCTTTTAAATAAACTCAATGCACCTGTTTAAAAAAAACCTGTGAATTTTTTTTTTTCAAAACTGAGAAAAAGATACTTAAAATATCTCTTAACAAGAGTTTCAAATTTAGGATAAAATCCAAAATGTTGAAATAGGAAATATCTATTTCTTTTGGCCAACAAAGGGAAATGTGATATGACAATAAACCTCATAGTGATTTTTGTAATTTTTTTTTTTTTTTTAAACTAGTAGGGTGGCTCTATGATAGTGAGTTATCTCATGGGGTTGTTTATAATTCGCTACTTCTTCTTCTTTTTTTTTTTTTTTTCTTTTTTTTGTCATTTCAAATTTCGTTGCAATATAGCCTGTCTCAACTTCATCCATTATTCTGTAAGTTCAATTGTTATGAATGATTAATTTTCTAATTTTTTTTTCCTCGTATGTACATATTGAATATTTGAATTGTATTACATTGTACTATTAAACGTTCAAAATTTGATAATAATATCAAATTAAATTTTGAAAGTTTATTTTGCAAAGGAATTGAACTTCCATGAAATCTTTCAAAATTTGATAGAATTTTCTTGATATCAATGATCTACTATTGTCCACATTTTGAAATTAAACAATCTATACAATCCTTAAATTGCAAGTAGCTAACAAATTATTTAAACATATATTGTTAATGACAAGAAGATATAGTTTATATTAAGATTATGTTGAGATAGATAACAAAAATAATTATTACAATCTCGTTTGAATGTGAAAAATAAAAGAAAAAGCTCTTCTTTTTACTCGTTTGTTCTTGGTTAAACTTGTGGGATCAGATTCTTGCCACAATGAACAATGCAATGCAACCAAGAGAATGGCAATCGAATTTGTTCACCAACCAACCAACCAACCGACCGACCAACCAGAGATGACCAAGACTTTTAACTACTTAGTCTAACCTCACTTTTGAGAAAAGAATTAAAAAAGACTCTCACTTTTCTTCTCTGACCTAGATGAAGAAGACAAGAATAACATATATATATAACTTTAGTATGATCTTAACCATCCATTACCTCTAACGGTCCACACAAAACAAACCATATTGCCCAATGGACTAGTGCCAAGTGGATTTAGTGACCCAAATTCTCACAAGCTTCACATTGGATCACAAATCCACTACCAAGTTCTCTAGCTACAAGTGCTATCCTTTTGTGGTCTTATTTCATCATCATCGCCCACTCCAGCCCGGTACCTACTTTACCAATCCCCCACAGCAGTAAGTACATGTCATACAAGTTAACCCGTATCAATATTCAACATTGATATGCACTTATTAAACTTACCAACAACAAGTACTTTGGTTCCAACATCTGCAGGGTTATCATTAGTTGCAATTTTAAGTAATTTAAATTCACTAGAAGCCAACTTCTCCATAATGAAATGATATTTCACCTCAATATACTTAGATCTTTCATGATACACATGATTTTTACATAGCATTAAAGCACTTTGATTATCAGTAAAAATCATGACATTTTCATTTAAGAAGTTCAATTCACATAAAAGGGCCTTTCAGCCACATGCATTCCTTAAAGGCTTCAGTTAGTGCAATTATTCAGCTTCAGTGCTAGAGAGTGTAACTAAAGGTTGCAACTGTGATTTCCAAGTGATACAATTATCACCTAACGTGAAGAAGTAAGAAGTCGTAGATTTTCTCTGATCTTTATCCCCTGCAAAGTCAGAATCTACATAACCCTTAAGCTCAAGCTTATCACTCCTATTTTCAAACACTAACCCCCTTTTAATTGTCCCAACTATGTATCTCAACAGCCATTTAAGAACAATCCAATGATATTTACTTGGGTTAGACATAAACCTACTCAAGAAACTAATTACATAAGCTAGGTCAGGTCTAGTGGTAATCATATAATACATTACAGAACCAATGACATTAGCATATGAAACATTACTCATTTCCTGTTTTTCTTCTTCAGTTTTAGGACATTGAGCAGATGATAAAATCATGTGTGCAGCTAATGGTATATTGACAGACTTAGCAAATTTCATACCAAATTTGATTATTATCTTTTCCAAATAAGACTCTTGATTAATAGTCAATTTATTTTCAGCTATATTCCTTTTAATAACCATACCAAGAATTTTTCTTGCACAACCTAAGTCTTTCATGTCAAATTCAGATTTCAAAAAGTTTTTTATTTTTATGATATCAGCTTTACTACTACTAGCAAGCAACATTTCATCAATATATAACAACAAATAAACCTCACAGCCTATCTTAGTGTTATTATAATATAAGCATGCATCAAATTCACCCATTTTGAAACTAATTTTAAGCACATTAGCATCAAAACGTTTATATCATTGCCTAGGACTCTGCTTAAGACTATACAAGGATTTGTCAAGCAAGCACACAAGTTCAGACTTCCCTTTCACCTAAAAGCCTTGAGGTTGAGGCATGTAAATGATCTCATCTAACTCTCTATGAAGAAAAACAGTCTTAACATCTAGTTGCTCTAATTTCTAATTGAATTGGACAACTAATGCCAATACTAACCTGATAGTCTTATACTTAATTACCAGGGAAAACACCTCATTATAATCAATCCCCCAATCTCTAAGTAAATTCCTTAGCTACCAACCTAGCTTTGTATCTTAAAGGGTCATTTGGTTCTACTCATTCCTTCAACTTGTAGATCCATTTACAATGGATTACCTTTTAATTCTTTGGTCTCTCAACTAACTTCCAAGTATCATTATAGCCTAAGAAATGAATCTCCTCTCTCATAACCTTCTTCCAATTTTCAGAATTTTTACAGTTAACAGCTTCTTCATAAGAAAAAGGTTCCATTGACTCTAAGGCTTCACCTGAAACTAGGACAAACTCCATCAAATTTGAAAAAATGAACTTCAAATTTGGTCTTACCTGTCTTCTCTTTCTATCTATCACTAATTGATAATCTCTCAAATTAGTATCTTCAAGTTGTTCTTGGTTAGGGATCACAGTTTCACAAATTTCTAGTTCAGGTTGTTCTAAGACTTCTAATTGTTCAATCTCAACCTGATGATCAATTTGTTCAGGTTCTCCAACGTCTTGATTAGCATCTAATCTCTTCACCTCAGTCTAAGTCTTCTTTCTAGTAGAAGATTCTCCTTCCTCACTTTGTTTAACCTGATTATCTAGAATTTTTAGACAAGGCATATCAAGCTCATTAAACTTTATATCTCTACTGTTAATTATCTTAATACCCTTAAAACCTAAAACCCACAATCTATACCCCTTGACACCATCTGGGTATCCTAACATGACACACTTAGTAGCCCTAGGGTCTAACTTACCCTCAACTTGATGTGCATAAGTAGCACACCTAAACACTCTAATGTGTAACAAATCTAGAGATTTTCCAAACCACAACTCCTGGGGCATTTTAAAGTTAACAGAACTAGAATGAGGCCTATTTATCAAATAAGCTGCAATACATAAGGCTTCAGCCCAAAAACCTTTGGACAACCCTGAACTAATCAATATACATCTGACTTTATTCATTAAAGTTCGATTCATCCTCTCAGCCACCACCCCATTTTGTTGGGGGTATTTCTCACAGTCCTATGTCTCGTAATACCCATCTCTTTGCAAAAGTCATCAAATTCAAAGTTGCAAAACTCTAAACCATTGTCTGTCCTAAGAGTTTTTACTCTTTTTCCCATTTGATTTTTAACTAAGGTATGTCAGGACTTAAACTTGCTAAAAGTTTCAGATTTTGACTTAAGTAGAAAAATTCAAACTTTTCTGGAGTAGTCATCAACAATGAACAGGAAAAACCTGTTCGCACCATGTGTAGGGTATTTTTCTGGACCCCATAAATCTGCATAAATGTAATCTAATGGTCTCTTAGTGCTGTGTTGACTTATCTTAAAACTGACTCTGTGTGACTTTCCTAGAATACACGTCTCACAAAAGCTCAAAGGTGCAACAATGTCTTTACTTAGTAAATACTGGTCACTAAGATATTTTAGCCCCTTGTTCCCAATGTGTCCCATCCTCCTATGCCATAGATCTGATATGTGAGTATTGATTGAAACAAATCCTGAATCTTTGGCATGTAAAGCTTCACCTTGAAGGTAATACAACTCATTCCTTTTGGGACCTTTCATAACTACTAGAGAACCCTTAAGAATCTTTAAAGTACCAAAATCAGATTTGAACATACATCCATCATCTTCAAAAACTCCTAAGGAAACTAGATTTTCCTTAAGGTTTGGGACAAACCTAACACCAAGAAGGGATCGGACAATGCCATCATGCATCCTAATAACAATGTCACATATTCCTTCAACTGTTTGTGAATTGTTATTCCCCATGTATACTTTCCTAGGTTCATATTCTCTATAGTTATAAAACCAAGACCTCGCAGAACACAAATGAAAGATAGCACTTGAGTCTAATATCCACTCATGGTCAATCTCACCATCATAACATGTAAACCATCTAGGGCATCCCCAACAGCAACAACATTTTGATCTTCATTCTACTGTTGCTTCTATTTTCTCTTAAGCTTTTAGCAATCTTTCTTAAAATATCCTAACTTCCTACAATGGTATCATTTCTTATTGCCTTCATCCCTAGACTTAGACATATCCTTAGATTTTCCTCTGCCCTTTTTCCCTGGTAATTGTTCTATCTCATTTCATTTCTCCCTCTAATGAACAAACTCCCATCTCTAGTATTTATCCTAGACTCTTTTTTGACTTCTAAATCCTTTGATCTCAAAGCAACTATCACAATAGCTTGAGTTTAAATATCTCTAGCATACTTAATCGCATTCATAATATCTCTATAAGAATCAGGAACATAATTTAAAAGTATAACAGCTAGATCCTCATCATCAAATTTCTTATCATTGTGGACCAAGCTTTTGATAATTTTGCTAAAATCACTCAGATTGGATTTAAGATCCTTCCCCGAGTCTATTTTAAAACTGAAAAGTTTTTTTAGCAGATAAATCCTATTTGACAAAGTTTTTGTCAAAAACAACTTGTCAAGAGCTTTCCACAATTCTCTAGCAGTCATAGCATCATCAACTTGTCTAACAATATTATCAGATATGTGCAATATTATAGAACTATATGCAATTTCATTCATCTCCTCAATTTGATCAGGTTTAACTTATAATGCATAAAAAAAAAATTCTGGATCGTCAAGAGCTTTAGAAACCATTTGTTGGACCATAATAGCTATCATTTTTTGTTTCCAAATTGAATAATCACCCTTTCCATCGAATTGTGATCATTCAACCCTCAAACCTATGGATGGAAAATCATCCATGAATGAGAATGATTTTTCAAAAAGTTTTATAAAAACTTTACTCACACAAATGCAAACACAAAACACAACATTTTTCAAATTACTAACTAAAATGACACGCAAACACAGTTTATCAACACACAAAATAATAAAGCCACAAATTATACTAAAGAGTTGTAGGCTCTAGCCACCTAGTTTGTTTTTACCTCAAATAAAATTAACAAAATAAAAAATTAAATAAGAGGATTCAAGAAATTCAAACTCAGCGGACAAATCTCATGTCCGTATTTATAAGAGAGACGAAACAAATTTCCATGTGTTCCAAGGCCACCATTGCTCCGCCAACAAAGTAACTCCAACAGAGGGTCAGAAATAAGCCAAGTGACACTAGCAGAGGGTCTGCTTCAAGAAAAATGCTGGACGTCCGTTCACGTGCTGCCTGAAGCCTCTGTATGCACTGCTGCCGGAGACCACACGCAACCATTGGACTACCAGGTTGTGCGTCTCATCAAAAGGAGTATTATGACGCAAACCATGTTCAGAACAGAGCTTACACGCGCTCACACGCATCAGTGGAAGGAGATCCAGGCTGGATTTCTACGTGCCTCACGCACCATCGATGGAGATGCACTTGCCTCACGTGCCATTGGGCTTTGCTCGCCTATTCTCCGTGAACCCAAGTGTGGTCTCAGATCTCTCGGACGATGAGTAGTTTGGCCAGAATCTTAGTTTGAAGTCTCGGGTGATTTGAATATTTCCAGATCCGGTTCCAACTTTCGACCCACCAACGTTTCTTGATTTTTTCACACCCCTAGATCAATAATCTAGGCTCTGATACCATTTGTTGAGATAGATAACAAAAATAATTATTTCAATCTCATTTGAATGTAAAAAATAAAAGAAAAAGCTCTCCTTTTTGTTCACTTGTTCTTGGTTAAACTTGTGGGCTCAGATTCTTGCCACAATGAACACTACAATACAACCAATGGAACATAAATCGGATTTGTTCACCAACCAACCAACTGGAGATGACCAAGACTTTTAACCACTTAGTCCAACCTCATTTTTGAGAAAAGAATTGAAAAAGACTCCTCACTTTTATTCTCTGATCTAGATGAAGAAGACAAGAATAATATATATATATATATATATATATATATATATATATATATATATATATATAACCCTAGTATTATCTCAACCATCTATTACATCTAACGGTCCACGCGAAACAAACCATATTGTCCAATAGACTAGTGCCAAGTGGATTTAGTGACCCACATTCTCACAGATTAGCTGAATGTTAATTAAACTACGAAATTAATATTATAAGATTGTTGGTGCACTATTCACGTGTCAACAGATGTCCAGTCACTCCTTTGCTAGCCTAAAAGTTACCTACACACTTGGACAATCTGTTAGGTAACAAGATCGTCGAAAAAAGGTGGCCGACAACCGTTGGGAATCCAATGGAAGGGTATTGTGTGTGGGAGATATAAGCAAGTAGAAATTAGACTAGAGTTTATAATAAAAAATAATGCGTACCTTTGAATAAAGATGATTCAATTATTTATAGGATAAGAACCATAGCCCATTAAGGTTAGCAATTAATTAGTTACGTGATTGGATTCTCTTTCCTTGTGAGAACATGGTTAATTCAGATTTGACTGGATTTCTAAGATTTTGATAATGTCAATCTGTAAGATTACGCTGCTGATTTTTAGAGATTACGATAGGTTTTCTTGAGAAAGTTATCTTGTCAATCAAGAATGATCTTTTCCCATATTTATCTTTGGGCTGAAATTTCGCAGAAGATGTCGTTTTGCTTAGTGGACTTCGTAGGCGTATGAGGATGTTGAAGTACTTTAATGTATGGTATTCACTGTAGTTGTGAAGGCCATCCTAAAGGTTCTTTTGATAGATCATAGTCGATGGTAAATGAGGATCTATGGTGGCGTGTGGGGCTGTAATTTTTACGTGTAATCTTAGCGAATGCCAGGTGGTCCTTGTTGGAGCCCACAAGCTGGTGTGGCATCTTCGTCAAATCTAGATAGTAACATTCATAATCTCCCAAGTCCGAGTCTATCATTTATGTTAGGCGTAGGATTTGAGTACAGTCTTTGGCCTTGTAAACTTGTTGTATATATGACTCTATGAATAAGCTTTTCTTTAGGGTTAAAATCAACGACTCAGATCTTTAGGGTTAAAATCAATGGCTAAGATGCGGATGACTTCTTCCATATAAACCTTGAGCATCTCTATCATTTCTTTACTTTTGCCAATGATGATAAATATTTTCTCCTCCTCCAAGCACGACGGTGACAGTGGTGGAGACCTGCAAAAAGTAGTAGGACTTCTTTTTCCTGTGTCCACTTCGGTGTGATAATCAATATATGATTAAAATCAGATATGTAGAATAACAATATAAAGAATAATAGAGTCTTTGAGAGTTGGTTTTTACTTAAGGGGTTGGTCTATACTTATAGGAGTGGCCTGCAGTTATGGCCTTTAATGGCAAGTGACCATTCATCTTCCTCATTATTAGAGTTAATGAGGAATGTTACATCTTTCCAATCGTCAGTGGTAACTGTCATGTTGCCTATCTGGATAACCCAATGACAGTTGTTTTATTGATGTCTACCTGTCATAGGCGAGCTATGAGACCATGCAGGCGAGCCAGTGAAGCGGGCGTGCCACTATTGGTAGACAACATATAACAACTGTTATCGTTTCTATAATCATAAGCCCTTCAATTTTCTGTAGACTATCGTCAATGGAAATTAGAAATAATCTACCCCACTTCTCTAACTTTTTCAATTTTCTATTGAGACGAATATTTGTTTATGTTGTGTGATATAAGTGCGTATAGTCCCTGTCAATATTGAGACGGTGAAACAGTTTGTAAAAATTAGTATGATTAGGGTGGATGAGGAGCGGTGCAGGCCTGCTCCTTTAGCATCCCGCCCCTGCACCCTGTCCCATGATGGGAGGAACAGGTGAACATCTGTCCATTGGTTGGAGTGGGTACACGTCCGTCCTTTCGTTGGGACGGGGTGTGCCCGCCCCTTGATAGGAGGGCGTGAGTGTTCGCCCGCCCATTGGTTGGTCGCCCGTCCCTTAGTTGGGGCAAGGTGTGCCCCGCCTCTTGAAGGGAAGGGCGCGCACTTGCCCTTAGTCACATGTCTTTCTTTTCATTTTATTCTAGTTCCATTAGATTTTTACTTTATTTGACTAAGGTTCATCGCCTTATTGAGGCTCATAGCTTTGTTGAGGCTCATCGCATTGTTTTTCAAATAGAGGCTCATCGCCTTGATTTTTAAATAGAGGCTTATCGCATTGTTTTTCAAACAGAAGCACATCACATTGCTAAGGCTCATCGCCTTGATTTTTAAACAGAGACTCATCGCCTTGTTTTTCAGATAGAGGCTTATCACCTTGATTTTTAAATAGAGGCTCATTGCCTTGTTTTTCAAATAGAGAGGCGTATCGCCTTGATTTTAAAATAGAGCCTCATCGCCTTGATGTTTTAAACAGAAGCTCATCGCTTCATTTTTAGACAAGGGCTCATCGTTTCGCCTTTTTTTAGGCTCATCGCCTCATCTCGCCTCGATTTTTTTAACCAAGGCTTGTCGTCTTATTTGACTGTTGTAGTAGTTGAAAATATTTTTGTCGCAGGTCAAGTCCAGTAGGTTCACCAGGACTTTCCAACTAGCCTGATCCTTTCTTAGTATCTTCATCATTTATCTGTCTTAGATGGTTTATTTTTTACTTGCCTTTATCACCTCGAAGTTCGGGCTCGTCCTGAGTATTTCTTTTGTTAGACTCAAGTTCCTTTCGATCTTTCATGTCTTTGATAATGAAATATGCTTCCTTAGCGTCCACATACTTATCCCATCTCCTTAGTAACTCATGCATTATATCTGACGGGTTTTTGGATAATGACATCTTAAAAGGGCGACTTCGAGTTCCACTCATCATGGCAGTGACTACAACAGACATCTTCATATCTTTGATTCCCAGTGTGGCCCTATTGAACCGGGCAATGAAATCTTTCAGTAGCTTGTCTTTGTCCTGGGTAAATTGCATCAGTCCAATAATTGTCTTCGTAGCCCGCTTGCTGCTGGCAAAGTATGCAGCAAACTGTTTAGAAAAATCATAAAATGTGCGGATGGTTTTTGGGGGAAGGATTGCCACCCAGTCTCTTGCCTCCCGCCTAAGTGTTGGCAGGAAGGTCTTGTACATAATTGCATCGGGGATGGTTCACAAACTCATCAAGTCGACAAAAGCTATGAGGTGATCGACAGGATCAAAAGATCCATCATACTTCTCCATCTTTGGCTGTTCAAAGTCATAGCAAGGAGAAAGGATCTTCTTCCAATACCATAGATTGTTGCCTACTATTTTTCTTAAACAGAGCCTCAACTATTTTACGACTCATCATATCCTCTATTCGTTGCTCCAGGCTTAACACTAGTGTCTCAATCAGCATAGGCGTAGGCACTCTTGACAGTTGCCCCAATGTGGGTTTGGACCTGATGTCAATGAATAGAAATAGGGTGCGAAAGGTGGATCCAAAGAACTTGGGGCCAGCGGTCGAGCTGCCATTGGCAATGTTTCTATTGCTGGAAAGTTAGGAGCTTGGGGAGGAGCCCTTGGTAGTGATGGTCCTACCGATAGAAAACTAGGAGCCTGGGGCGGAGTCCCTGGCGGTAATGATCCTATATGTGGAAGACTAGGAGCCTGTGGCGGTTGAGACGCCACAATGTTTCAATTTTGGAGTTAAGCCGCCAAAACTGCCACTTGCGCTTGCAGTGTCGCTAGTTGACCGGCAGGGACAAACTCTTGTTGTGGGTGGTTAGTGGGCATTGGACACTGTGTCAACATCTCCGATGAGGAGTAGGGGGTGAGCCATGACTTTTTGTGCAAAATCTTACAGACGGTGCCAAATGATGATAAATATTTTCTCCTCTTTTGAGTAAGGCGGTGACAGTGGTGGAGACTTGCAGACAGTGGCGGAGCTTTTTTTTTTCCGTGTCCACTCCAGTGTGATAATTAGTAGATGATTAAAACTAGATATGTAGAATAATAGAGTCTTTGAGAGTTGTTTTTACCTGAGGGGTTGGTCTATATTTACAGGGGTGACCTGCAGTTGCGGTCTTTAATGGCAGGTGACCATTTATCTCCCTCATTATTAGAAGTTAATGAGGGACGTTACATCTTCTCAATCGTCAGTGGTAACTATCATGACACATATCTGGCTAATTCAACGACAGTTAGTTTATTGATGTCCACCTGTCAGAGGTGAGCTATGAGACCATGCGGGCGAGCCGGTGAGACGACGAATTATTGAGGCAGGCATGCCACTATTGACAGACAACATATTCTAAGAATTAATGTCCAACGTCCAATTAGTTAGGTCGAACTTAAATACTTATTGGACCAAATTAATTAATTAGATCAATTAATTGGGCCCGTTTGTTAATAGGTTCTAGTTGGACTAGAACTAGGGTTAGGGTTAGCCCTACTTATAAATACAAAAGCACAACTAATTTAATCAAAAGAGTTAGTCTTCATTACTTGATAGCACAAGCAAAAGAAGACAACCTAATGCAATTACTCTCAAAAGGTTCCGCTTTCACCTATTCTTGATCGTAGAATTTCAGATCTGTTCTTGCTGTGTGGATTACCATTGAAGGCTGGACAATTGGATAGATGTGGTATTGAAGATCGCACCTCCAGTTAATCAGATAATCAGATTTCACGATATTCATCAAAGGTAAACTTCTATCACGAATTTTATCTAAATACAAGGTTGATCCGGCTTTAAGGAATTGTAAATTTAATTTCTACTGTGCATGTATACCTCAATTCCTTCCAGTGATATCAGAGCCTACTTTGTTACTTGTTAGAGTTCGTTAGACTACTTTGATAAATCAAACAATAATTGTTATCAGTATATTAATTTAATTTGAGTTTTGACAATTAAAATAAAATTGTGAATTTTTGTAACAAAAAATCTAAAATTGGTTTTGGATTAAATCTGAATGGGTTATTTAAAAAAAAAAAAAAAAAAAAGGAAAAGTTTCAGGGACGATAGTGACGCCGCCGGTAGAAGCTGCCACTAGCGGCGAGTCACTGCCTTCGAAAGGCAATGGACTCAGCCGCGAGGATCAACGATCACCACGCTGATCTTCGCGGTTGATGCAGCTGCCACTCTTATAGGAGCGGCACTGCCACCGTTGCTGCTGTTCGTGGAACGGAAGAATGGCCTTCGGTGTTGGACACCGGCAGACCACTGCTTACCTTTTTTTCCCCATTCTTTTGATCAAGGCGCCGGCACAAAAACTTGACACCGGCGATTGAATTTTTTGGGAAAGAGGTCTTCCACGCAATTTTAGAAATTGCATGGGAAGCTCTCTAATTTCAAAGGAGATGAAAGGGCCTCTTATGCAATTTCTAAAATTGCATAAAAATGATTTACTGTTTAAAAATAAGAAGTGGGTCTTTTGTGCAATTTTTGAAATTGTATTGAAGAACCCACTATTTTAAAATTTTAAGGTGGACTCTGTGCAATTTCAAAAACTGCACATTATGTCTTCAAATTTTATTTTCTATGAAAATGGTCTTAAATATAATTTTGAATTTTTTGAAAAATAGTAATTATTAAATCTTTTAATGCTGGTCAAATATTTAAAATTGACTAAAATTGTTTTTAAATCATATTTTTAATTTTTTACCAGATTAAATTTTGACTTTACTTTATAAAATTATAATTTTGACCATATACAAATTTTATCTTCAATTAGAGTATGACTTTAAATTGGTAGATAAAATAAAATTTGAAAATCTCTTTTTTGAATAAAATTAATTGATTAATTGGATTAATTGATTAATTTTATTGTTGAAAAATTAATTAATTAATTAGATTGATTATTTAATTCCGTCTAGTCCATTCTAAAATGTCTAAAATGTTTAGACTTATACTGTCAAAACTGTAAATTTAAAAATTATTATATTTTTAATATTAGATATTAAAATAGATGTTTAGTGGATGATTATGGACTCGACCCATGTAATTGGTTGTATGATTAATTATTTCTGTTGATTGTTGATTGGGCCAGCGAGCTTATTATTTAATTAAATGGGTCTACGAGCTTATTATTTAGTTAATTGAGTATTTGAACTTTTTATTTAATATGGACATGCGTGTTCATTTATTTGGGCATGTGTGTCAACTAGTATATGATACAGTTTGCAGTTGGGCCACAAAGAAACAACTAGTATATGATACAACTTGCATCAGGAGATAGAGATGATTGTATTAAGCATTTGATGAACGAATACAATGTCTCTTAAGAATTGACCGACTAATCTTCATTTTGGCTCAGGAAGATTAGATAGATAAAGTCCATAATCATCCACAGTTATTATTATGTATGATTGATGGCATATTAGATGTTAGTTAATATACATAAATATGATTAGACAAACCCCTCTTTATCAAAATATTAAATTCGTATTAAATAGTTAATAAAACGTGCATTCTATTGTTATAGTGAAAAATCAGAGTCCATTATCGATGTCAGTTTGTTTAATCACTCAAAGCTATTCGCTCATGGATATGTTTATCACTATGAAACATTTGATGTTTCTGAACAATGGGTCAAATTTAACTAAAATTTTATTTTTTGTTGAGTCACTCAAAGAAATAGAATTTTAGGGGTATAATCAACTAAACACATAAGATGTGTGCGACAATAAGTGGTCTACTTGATGATCTATGAGTCACATAGAGATGTGATTGAGAGAAGTATCTACCTGAAAGTTTTATTAGGATTTGTTGAGTCACTCAAGGTTATAATAAAACAAAAAAGGATCCTAGCACACTCAAAATCTAACTGGTTTTATTGATTAATGTTTGAGGGTTATTAATTCAATTTAAATAGTGAGAGTATAATTAATTTAATATAAGTCCATGTTAAATAAATTTTATGCATATAATTAATTTTTCTATCTTGTCATTTAATAGTTAAATCATAAGTAACCATATGAGTTTGAGAGGCATATTAGATGCCAACAAACATACCGGACTAAAATTTCTAGACTAGCACTGCAATCTGAGAATTGTTCTCAAGCATGAAAAAGAAAAATTGGATATGTCATTGAGCAGCCAATACTGGAAGCTCCTACTGAGGAGGCTAAGCTGGAGAACGTGCAGGCTTACAATAAATACAGTGATGAGAATAACACTGCAACATGTGATGCTTGTAGTATGTCACATGAGTTAGAAAAAATGCATGATGGTATGGATGCCTAATACCAATATATGTCATTTCAAGTAATTGAACGATAAACAGTTACGAACTTAACGGTATGAGATATCTAAAAAGGTTATACAATGGTATGATGGTAAACAAGATTTTCAGTCAGTGCTCATGTATTGAAGATGATTGGTTATATTGAAAAATTAAACTAATTGAGTTTTACCATGGACCACGAGCTGAGTGTTGACTTAGTTCTGCAGTCTCTGCCTAATAGCTTTTAGCAGTTCTCATGAAATTCGACATGAATAAGATTCAGTGTACCCTACTCAAGCTGCTAAACATACTGAAAAATGTTGAGCCCAAGAGAATGGGAAAACTTTAGCCATTGATACCTCTAAAAGAAGTAAGAGAAAATCTAAAAGGACCTTTCAGATAGGATCCAAGGCCAAATATACTAAAAAACAGTTAAAGCAGACAAAGATAAATCTAAGTCTGATGATCTATGTTTTCAATGTGAAAACAAATGGCATTAGAAGAGGAACTGCAAGGTATAAAAAAGATAAAACTAATAACCCATATCTTTGGTATTGCATACTCGGTCATATAAGTGAAAACGCATCACCAAGTTACATAAAGATGAGTATTTGGATTCAAATTATTATGAATCATTTGATAAGTGTGGATCATGTTCTTTGGGCAAAATGACCTAGACCCATTTTTTGGAAAGGGAGTCAGAGTTGCACACATTTTGGGTCTTGTACATATCGATGTACGTGAACAAATGTCTAAAGATGCTAAAGGTAGCATTTCTTACTTCATCATATTTACAGATGACAATTCTAGATATGATTTCATATGCTTGATGGAATTCAAGAATGAAGCTCTTGAAAAGTTCAAAGAATTCAAGCAAGAAGTAGAAAGGCAAACGAGGAAAAATATTCTAACACTTAGATCTAATCGATGTGGAGAATATTTGAAGGGTGAGTTTTTAGATTAACTAAAAGAGAATGAGATTCTCTTGCAGTAGACTCCACCGCATACACCCCAATTAAATGGTGTATCTGAAAGGAGAAACCACACCTTACTTGATATTGTGCGATCAATAGTGAGTCACGCAGTTCTTCTAAAATCGTTTTGGAGATATGCACTTAACACTGCATGTTACACACCAAACCGTGTCTTATCTAAATCGGTCAATAAAATTCCATACGAGTTATGGAAAGGAAAAAGGCTCGATCTTTCATACATAAAGGTTTTGGGATGCGACACCTATGTGAAGCGCATTGAATCAGACAAGCTAGGAGCTAAATCTGATAAATGTTTATTTGTTGAGTATCCAAAGAAAATTGCAGGATACTATTTCTACAATCTTATCGAGATGAACATCATCGTATCAAAATAGCTGTATTCTTAGAGAAGACAGTATAAGCAAAGTAGATTTTGAAGAGGTTCAAGAAACCACAAATAAAATTGACCAATTATATGATCCAATGGTTGAACTTGCATATGATGAGGCACAGATTGGGAAAATGAGAACCACTAGTTCCCAAGAACACGCCAGCTCTACGTAAGTCGAGAAGGGTTATTCGTTCTCTTTAGAAATACGATCTCCTAATTACTAGTACTGTGTTACTAATCGAAAAAGATAAACCTACTACTTATGCAGAATTGAAGTCAAGTGTTGACTCAAAGAGATAGCAGGAAGCCATGGAATCCAAGATGAACTTCATGTATGAAAACAAGGTTTGGACCTTGATGGACCTGCTTGAAGGAGTAAAACCTATAGGCTATAAATTGGTTTACAAGAAAATGTCGAAATGGATGGTAATGTTCATATTTACAAGGCAAGATTGGATGCGAAAGGTTACAAGCAAAGATGAAGAATTGACTTTGACATAACTTTCTCACCAGTAGCCATGTCTAAATCAATTCAGATTCTGTTTGCGATAGTAGCTATACCATGACTATGAGATCTGAAAAATAGATGTCAAAATTGCATTCCTTAATAAAAATCTTAGTGAGGATGTATACATGACACAACCCAAAAGTTTTGAATCTACAAAGCCAAGCAAGGTATGCAAATTACAGAAATCCATATATGGATTAAAGCAAGTCTCTCAGAGCTAAAATCTTCATATTGATGAGACAGTCCAAATGTTTGATTTTATCAAGAATGAATATGAACTATGTGTGTATAAAAAGGTTAGTAGGAGCAAAGTCGTATTTCTAATTTTGTATATGGATGACATACTATTATTAAGAAACGATGTCTCGATGCTAAAATCAGTTAAATTATGATTATCAAAAATTTCTCCATGAAGGATATAAGGGTGACAGCGTACATTCTTAGTATAAAGATCTATAGAGATAAATCTAATAGAATGCTTGACCTATCTTAATCAACGTACATAGATAAATCTTGAGAAGATTTAGCATGGAAGAGTAGAGAATTCTGTCTCATCAGGCATGAGATCTATCTCTCAAAAGAGTGTCCCAAAACACAGATTGCGAGAGATCGCATGGATAGGATCTCTTATGCATCAACAATAGGATAGAATTAATGTCCAAGGTCCAATTAGTTGAGTCGGACTTAATTACTTATTGGACTAAATTAATTAATTAGATTAATTAATTGGGCACGTTTGTTAATAAGTTCTAGTTGGATTAGAACTATGGATATGGTTAGCTCTACCTATAAATACAAATGCACAACTGATTTAATCAAAAGAGTTGGTCTTCATTACTTGCTAGTACAAGCAAAAGATAACCTAATACAATTACTCTCAAAAGGTTCCACTTTTATCTGTTCTTGATCGTAGAATTCCAGATATGTTCTTGCTGTGTGGATTACCATTGGAGATTAGACAACTGGACAGTTATGGTATTGAAGATTGCACCTCTAGCTAATCAGATAATCAGATTTCACGATATTCATCAAAGGTAAACTTGTATCACAAATTCTATCTAAATACAAAGTTGATCTGACTTAAATAAATTATAAATTTAATTTCCACTGTACCTCAATTCCTTATACATATAATAGCTACCATTGTTTTCATCATCAGCCGAAAACATTTTGAAAGTGCTTAAGAGTTTTCCAACACCTATCTAGTCATTTCAAGGTGGTTCATTCTAGATAAATTCCTGTTAGTAGGTAATAATGTTATAGCGAAGAGAGATTCTTGGGGACAAATTACTGCAGTTTTGAAACATTAATCCTCGAGTAAATCATCGTTGACTATTGAAAAAATCCATAAGAAAAAGCTGCTAATTAGTGAAAAATAAGGATGGGGAATCTTAATTATCTCAATTTATGGACGTGTTATCCAGATTCTTATAGGCAATTCTTCTTTTCCTAGCTAGCCGTAATGTATAAATACATAGATTAGTGCACCATCTCCTCAATTTCTGAGCCAACATTTCATACATCTTCAGATTAGAGAGTAAGAATCCCAAAATTAGCAACATAATTGTTTTCTTCATGAATAGACAATAGCTGCAATGTACTTCATCTGTCCAATGTTCCTAAATAGAGTGGTAAGAAATAAACACGAGTCTGATGAATGTCCTAGAACTAGTTATTGCTATGTTTATTAATGGTTCTAAATTGATCACACAGATCTGATGAGTTCTATTATTAATATATTATCTAATAATAATATGTTGTTTGTGTGTGTATAATATATTATCTTATAGTAAAAAGTAGGAAATTTGGCGTAAGTGATTCTTAATTTTTACTTTCAGTGCAAAAATGGGTTTTAACAATTTTTTTGGCACAGACATTCCTAAATTATGTGATTTGGTATGCAATTGGTCTTTATATGATGAAAAAGTCCAATATGCCCTTAATCTTAATTACGAAAAATTAGAATTGGTTCCTAAATTTTTGCAAATAATGTAAATGGGTCTAGTATTTTTATTTAATAATATTTAACTTAGCGCACTAAATACATCATTGTAGATGTGTCTATTAAATTTTTCACAAGAGGAATTTTTTTCCACGATCGGTAAATAAAGACGGACACCTTTTTTTTTTATAAGATTGTCTCATTTTTATTAATGTTTATCTTTGAATTTTGTAATAAAATTGAAAGTATATTTTTGGAATGTATTAGACTAAATCGCGCGAAATTTAATTTGTGATATTGACCACATAAATTTAATTTCTCTTGACTGTCATACGTAGTACATTAATCCTAAGCGAGTAATAGACTTCGATTACTAACTTGAAGTTCTTTGAGGTATCAATTGACGAGATCAAATTACTGGTCAATACATCGGTGTCTTAAGAATTAAAATGAAATAACGAGAAACATATATTTGCAATATAGAACTCGTAATCTATTTAATAGGCACGATCATGGCCTCAAATGATTTATTTATTTTTTATTTTTTTTGTGGACAATTACACCTGAGTTTAGTAGTTCAACATTGATTGTTGAATTAATATTGTAACGTTATTACATAGAACTTTTAGAAGAAAAATAAGATTTGAGAATTTTGAAAAATAGTATTTTGCTCATTTCAACCTTATTTTGAATAAGTATTTTATATATTTAATTATTTCTTCTACAAGTATTGTTGCATACACACATCATGGAGTGTATTCTCTAAATAGCTAATAGCATGTTTGGTGTAGATAAAAATTGGATTTTTAGGAAATTTTAATAAAAATTAATAAATTGTGTGATTAAAAAATTAATTAAAATAATTTCTTCTCTCTCATTTCATTTCTTCTTCTCTCCCACTAATTGCTAAAATATAAAGGCAACTAAGATCTACTAACACAAACAATACTTCTATAATTGTACTAATCCATTCAAACTAAAATAATAAAATAAAATTTTACAATTGTAAAATAAAATTAAAATATTCTTAAAAATTAAAATAGATTTCTAACACGGAATGAAAAAGGGTAAAAGAATATTGTTCTACGGAGTCTATTTAATGATGCAACGAAACTGTAGGTAAAGAGAAGACTTTAGTCTTTCTTCATCTAGTCTTTAGAAAAAAAAAACCATTTAATTTCTTTTTAAATATGCATTTCTGTTTATTTGTTTATTATTTGCAAACAAACAAATTGTTCATGATCATATTTTAAGAACATATAATTTATTTAAGAAATAAATTATATTTTTCATTTTAATTGGGTTTTATTACAAAAAATTATATCGATATTTCTTTTCATGAAGCGTTTGTGTAACATGGAAAAATTCAATGAAAACATTTGAAAATTCTAAAAGTTTCGAGAAATAAATAAACAAAAAATTAGTAAAAAGATTAGGAGAGTGATAATTGATGAATATATATATTTCAAATGAGTCTTTTTTTTTTGTTGGGTCAAGATTATGGAGAAGTCTATGTTCCTAAATAGAGTGGTAGGAAATAAACATAGGTCTCATGAATTTCTTAGAAATGGTTATTGCTATGTTTATTACACAATACTCATGGACTTGGTTCCATTTGATTTGTTCTAAAGAGAATCGAACCAGAACCGATAATTAATGATTATTTTTTAATAGAATTATTGGTTCTATCTCAAATTATGGAACTGAACCAAATGGTACACCATCGAGTCATTCCATAGAACAATATTCATTTATACCCATCTAACATTTCTAATTAAATCTGGTTCAATTAGATATTCTTTAAGAACATGTTGGTTTAAAGTATGAAGATTAAAAAACGAGGATGGGAAGTTATAGCAGTCTAGTAAAAAAAAAAAAAGAGATTCTGAATTAATCATACGTGAAGAATAATTTTATTAAATTCCAATGTAATTAATTAGCAAGGCTGGCCCTCAAATTTTGGGTGCCATATACGACAATTTAAAATAGTGCTCTTTTTATTTAACTAAGAAATATATTAAGAAAAAAAATTATATTCTAATAAAATATTTCATTGCAAAAATATGATATTTAAATATTTGTTTATTTTTTACACATCATCACTAAATCCCTCATTTATTAATCAACTTCCTTTTTGTAAACTACTTTAAATAATTTGTAAAATAAATAAATAAATAAATAAATAAAAATAAAAAATAAAAAACCTCTATCAAAATCACTTGAATAAATCATCCATGACATATCCCGTATCTCACTATTTGATAAATAACGAATGTAAAAATTGAAAGAGAAACGTGTAGACAAATTATCTTTACGACCATTTTGTAGTAAAAGATCTCTTGTATGACAATTTTGCTAAACACCCACTCACATGTTTAGCAAAATGAAGGGAGGCGAGGAAGTTGATTGGAAAATCATATTGAGAGTCATTCATAATCATCTACAGGAGAGTTCTCGTATGAGAGTCTCATATGAGAATGAGAGTCATAATCATCTACAGGATAGGACATGATTATGACCCATAGAGTCATAGTTCTATGACTCTATGGGTCATAATCATGTCGTATCCTGTAGATGATTATGACCCATTGGGTCATAATCATCTACAGGAGAGTTAACTCTCAATATGATTTTCCAATCAACTTCCTCGCCTCCCAAAATTGTCATTTATAAGCAGCAGATTGGTGCTGCTCAAGGAATCACCTTCTCCAGTTCTCCCTTGTTACGCTAAATAAGAATAAGCCTATTACGATTTCTTTTCTCACCATCAATCATGATAACATACTATGTTTTCAACCTCTTCCAATCGAACACTCGCTTCCACGAGAATCTCTTTTTTATCATTCCTCTACTTGTTGCTCTCTTAGAGTTGAAGTCTCAGAGAAAAAATCAAAACGAAAATCCTTTTGACACTCACCCTGGAACCATGCAAATTGCATGTACAAGTATCTTCTTATATTACTTAGCATATCATTTTCACCTCAGATTTTCTTCTCGTATGATCTTCTTCTCAACTAGATCTCGAGCTATTTCCGTTGCAGCTCATCATTGTATGTTGTGGTTTGGTAATTTAGCAGTGGCATCACTAGTATCAATCTTCTTCCCCGACTCCATCAGGCCAGTGCTATATGTGTCGTCTGTATTGCTATCCGCAGCCGAGTTTCTGCAATGGGGATACCGGAGGATTATGGAGGATCACAGAGGATTACATGTTCTTGGAAGGCGCATAAATCAGTTCTTGATCAGTACTATAGGCAGCATCCTGCCAAATTCTTTTATGGAACAGCGCCACTTACTTCCTCTCTAAATGTAATTCCCTCCAAAGCAAGAAACTCTGTCCTGGACTGCCATATATATTTATATATATTATATATATATATATATATATCTGCATGACTGCATGACTGCATGAAACCATTTAACTGGTCAAAAGTGGATCAGTACTATAAAATGTGTGTACGATTGTAATGTAGTAGTTTGTTGTACTTTATCTATTTTTGATATTAATAAAGCAGCCCACCACGAGTGTTTTTTGTTTTTAAAATGTGATTAATTATATATAGTTTGTGAAGTCACATGCTTTGTGTATTTTTACTTTTTACATGTAGTAAGTTTGCTAGTGCTTACCAGGTGTTAATGATGGGAAAAGGTCCAAAAGGAGAAGAAAGGGAAATATATAAGGGAAGGAAAAACACCCAAACATCCTACTACCAGTACTCCACGCCCAAACCAACCCAGCTATACAAGGATCGAATCTTGTTCGATTCTGTCCATATCTAATGGAACTTGGAACGGCGACGTTTAGGATGAGGATAGGATTAGTAGGATAAATATTTTTCTTTTTTCTAAAATTGCTAGTAGCGGCGGGAGTGGGTCTGCAAGGGTGGAGGATTAGGGAAAAAGATGCAAATTTTTTTTCCTTTTAATTTTTCTTTTGTCTTTTTAAAATTATTTTAATTCATAATAAGGGTATAATAATCTATTTAATACGTGCGCGTGTGTGGACTGTGGACTGTGGACTGTGGACTGTGGACTGTGAGAGAGAGAGAGAGAGAGAGAGAGAGATTAGATGAGTACACATGGCTTTGAAACATGAATTGAAAAAATAGTCTCAAGGCGCTACAAAATTGGTCACAAGATACTTTATTGATGAAAAAAAAAAAAATGAAAAAAAGAAGGGGATTCTTAAGACAAAAGGGACATACAAAATTACAATGCAGAGGCTTGTGTGTGTAGAAGAAGGTTTAATGAGACAATTTTTTTTTTTTTTTTTTTTTGGCAGGGGGGGGTGGGGGGGTTGGGTTTAGATTTAGCGTGTTTATATATAATTTGAGTGAATTATTAATTTAATTGTATAAATTGTTTCATTTTGAGCATGTTTAATTTGACAAGACTTGTGTAGTTGATTTTGAATTCAATTGAAGTGTATTTAAGACTATTTTTGCCTAAATTTAAATTATAAGTTAGGTTAATTATAGTAATGGTCTCCATTTTTTCAAATTTGTAACAGTGTTGTTCTCATTCAATTTTTTTAGCAAACATCATTCACATTCTTTTATTTATTCGTACAAATGGTATCCAAATGACTTTTTTGACAATTTTGCCCATGACTTATATAAATTAAAATGATAGAAAAAAAAATGAAAAAATTACAATTTGCACTCTAATATTTTCAAAGTACAAATAAATCCTAAACCTTTTTATATTCTATTATTTAAAATAATTTTTAAAAAAACCAAACCCACTTCATCTTCATCAACCCGCCTGCCCATAAAATGAACTACTTCAATGTGGCATTGGTTTCAATTCAACATAGCTCATAAAAACTACAACCAAATTACATAAGGAATAACAGAAAGATTTACTAGTTTTAGCCTAAAATAACACAGCGACAATAAAAATACCAGTAAGTATATACATCGCAGATTACTCACATACATTTCACTACAGATTCATAAAAAAACCAATTGTATTAATAAGATACGTGCATATACAAATCTATGAGTAAAATGAGGGCTAACCATCATGTGGGCTGCTATAGTTAATGTAACCGTAGCCGAGTACTCACCAATGTAACGTTCCAAAAATTTCATGTGTAAATTTTTTATCGTATATTAATATGTAAAAGTATACTTCAAGTTCAAAAAGATCAATTTCTTTAAGAATTGAAAATTTTCAATAGTGTATGATGTAAACAGTAGAGAAATATGTGTAGATTAAGTTTTAAGGACCAAATTAAATGAAATTGAAGTTGGAATATTAGAACCAAATTAGTCAAACTTTAATAGTTGAAGGCAAAACCAAAAATCTAGAAATTTGGGATAATTACAGTTTTACCATTGTGTTCGAGCCTACTTTTTAAGCATTCCGCGAGTAGCACAGTAGAATGTGGATGGTGCATGTCATATCACATAGAAGTTCATACTGAGACCTTCATTTTGGAATCAAATTTATAGATTTTTCGAGTTGGGATAAGCGTAGAAAGTCGAACCAAAGTTGAATCAAAGTTGAGTGAAATTTTAGAACATCTGGAAAATTGTCCAAGTATAAAATTCCTTGGTCGAGTAGCCTATTTTGAGTGAGTCGTACGAGCAGTCGGGTGATCCATTCATATTGCATGTATATGCGTTACGAAGCTTGTAACTAGAACTTCGTAATGGTATAAAGTTCTCTTGGTTTGGATCTCGTTAGAACCCTCAAATATTGACCCGAACATGATATCTCAACATGAAAAATCTGCATATTTTTCTATTAAAATAATGAATTTGAGGACACGTGTCAAAATGTAATCATAACTATTTAGGGACTGTTTGGAAGAATTTAAAAGACAAAAGTAAATTAATATAATATTACGATACTATATACGTACACTTTAAGGATAAAATAACCAAAATTGGGACAATCAAACATTAAATAAGTGGAATCATGGAAATAAGAAAGAACAAACAATACATAAGGCTCCTCTAGCTTCCTCTATAAATAGAAAACTTCGGCCATAGAAATAAAATCAGAGCCAAATGTAAAATAAAGTGAGTAAAGCATTTTATGTGTTCATTCTTAGGAAAGAATTATGCAGTAATTCATATTTTGGTTATGTTCACTTCTTATTTATGATGTTTAAGTTGGAATTCTAGAATTTTTGCTTAACCTATGTTAGAACCAAGAAATTTGCTTTAAAAATCTCTATTTATTTCTCAGCTTTCTTTCTTAAAAATTCAGGAATGATATTATGCATTTTCTTATTGTTAAGTTGCTGTTTTATGGGGTTAAAATCATAGTTTCAGCTTTCCAACAATAGGGTTTCTTACTCTAACATAATATTTTCACTTACTGAATTAAGTAATTCAATTCCAGAAAGTTGTAAGGTTCTAAAAGAGTAGATTAGTGTCTTATATGTACTTAATTCATGGAGTTTATTTCCAGCAGCAGTAATTTTCTTTTGGTTGTATCTTCATAATCAGTTATAGAAATTTAATCTATTCAAATGTTCCAAAGTTTCATATGACCCTAACTTATCTTTTTGTTAATTAAGTTGAATAGTTTTACTTTGAGCAACTCTAATCTATCTTATTTGAAATCAAGAAATTTATGTGTTCAAGTTTTGATTACAGGTTAATCCATTCACTTCCCTAAGTAAATTTATGTTACAAAGACTTTCACATTACATTTACTAAATGCTCAAGCAAGTACCTTATTTGATTTTAGAATTTCTCTTAGAATGGATACTGGTCTTTCTTATGATTGTTAAATTAAATGATAAGGATGTTGAAATTCAAAGTGGTTCCTGGATTCGTGGTTCTGGTAGCTTCTGCATTAAGATGTTTTGATGTTAAAATTCAAAGTATTTCTTGGATTCGTGCTTCTGATATCCTCTGCAGTAAGATGTTTTGATGTTAAAATTCAAAGTATTTCCTAGATTCGTGCTTCTAGTAGCTCTCTCACAGGAACAGCATGTGGAAGTTATACATGTGATATATTTCTTGTTTTTCTCAAAGCCTAATTCTTATGTCCCTGTTAAAAAGCTGAAATAAAAGCATGCTTGAAAATATTTGAGATGATATATGTAATCATGATCTTTAAAGAACCTTAATTCATGTTCTAGGCAAGAATAAAATGGATCATGACTAATAACTAAGTTCCCTACATTGATGTACACCAATGGGGATTGAATGTCTCATGGATCATATGGTCCAATCAGTAAGGTCACCGGCCATAAGGGCCTTTTATAAACTCCTAACCATAAGGGTTGTTTGAGGAGTTAAGGCCATAGAGCCTTTGGGATCCCAATGAGAAAAAGAATTGCTCGAAGAGAGTATGATGACCTTAATGCTATTATAAGCACAATGTTTGAGCGCTCGATATACAAATTTATATGTATGGGAAGGGCCCAAAGACAAGATAAAATTTGATTGCATATGCATTCTATATTTGGGTATATAATTGGTTCATTGATGAATTATGTGAACTAAATTTTCATTTCAAGAATGCAGATTTTTGTTCAAGTACAGCCTTATGTTTTTCTCACATGAATATATAAATGTGGTGCTTAATATGAAGATGATGTTTCCTTATGTTATTGGATGCTCATGTGTTGATTTTTATTTAACACATATGAGATTATAAACTAAGGATAAGAAGTAGTATTTATGAATTGTATAGATTAAATGATAACATGTTCTTATTATATGTGCCTTATTTGTTGCTTTGCTCGCTAAGCTTCGTAGCTTATAAGTCGTTTTATGACTTTGTAGAGAATGGACAGAAGATACACCGAGGTAGTAAAACAAGGAGAAGGACGTCCAATGACGAAATGGATGATAGCCCAAGAATAACTAACCAAGAGGGGGGTGAATTGGTTTTCTCAAACTTTTTCGAAAAATATTCTCAAAAATGATTTTTAAGAAATAAAAGATGATTCACAAAAATATTTGCACAATATATAAGAAAATAAAAGAGAAGAGAGAGTGCAAACGATTTTTATGGAGGTTCGATCCAACCAATGATCTACGTCCCCCGTTACCAAGCTCTCCAACACGAGCACGGCCTTTCCACTATTTTGATTGACTTATGGTGCAATCCAAACCCTTACAATGTATCCGGTGACTTACAAACAAGGAGCACCGATCCTTATACAATATTGAGCTTTTCACGGGACCTCAATATGACCCAAATATACAAAGAGATTGATTTGAGTATTTCTCTCTAGATGAATGATAGATACAAGTTTAGTTCTAAGAGAGACTAACACTTTAATGAATAGCAATGAATGAGGAAAGCTCAAGTGTTAGAAGAAAACCTTGTTGATAAAGATGAATCAAAGGTTTGATTTAATCAAACAAAGTTTTTCAATAAGAGATATTTAAGATATAAATGCAATGAAGATTTGAATGAAGTATTTCAATATGATTCTCTCTATAAATGCTCTTGAAAGTGTTGTTGAATGATAATAAATGAAGTGGTATTTATAGAGATGAATTTTCGTCAATTTCTGTCCAGACGGATGACCCAAACGGATGACCAAACGGTCGACCGTTTACTTAGTCAGAACTAGCCGTTGGAACTGAAAACAAAATCAGAACGGACACTTTTTGGAGAAGGACAGCCAACCGGTCGACCGGTTCATCCAAACGGTCGACCGTTTGAACTCTCTGTTCAAACGGATGATCAACCGGATGATCAAACGGATGACCGTTTCTGCAGTTTCAAAAAAACTTGATTTTTGACTTTGATAAAAGTATTTTATGCAATGATAATGACATATGTTTTGTGCATAAAAATATTTGAGCTTTCATTCATTTAATTGCTAAGGATTAAAGAGTTAATACCTTTACAATTTTATAAAAAATCTATTCCTCGATCTTGATCTTTGAACCTCGAATCTCGAATCTTGAGATGCTTGAACTCTTGTATATATTTGACTTTGATCTTGACATGGCATGAGAGTTCGATCTTGACATTGAGAGTTCGATTTGTAGTGCTTTGAATATTGCTTGAAAATAAAATGTTAGAAAACATAACCAATTTGTTTGTAATAATCAAAACATTAAGGTTTAAAGTTAACCATAGGTCAACAATGGAGTATCATATCATTACAAAAAGAGAAGTTTGGACTCACTTTCCGCAATTTCCCGGAGTATATGTAAAAGAAAGAAGTTATAAAACGATTTTTATTTATAACGCGATATCATTGGAGCTCTTGAGGACTCTATACTTCATCACGTGAAATATGACCATTTTCTTTTGATTCAAACTCTTTGAAGATTCTCTTGTATGGTATAATATTATTTTGTTTCTTTGAAGTAAATTGGTAAACATGATTTTGTAAATTTTAGGAACCCGATGTATATAAAAGAAAGAGAATCTTATTTACTACATTTGTGGTTAAGTTTATATAATCAAGTTTATAAATAATTATGTCTTTTACATTCTTAAAGTTTTAGTTTTGGTTTCAGTTTTAAAATCTTAAAGATTGTATGTTATAAGTTTAATTCGAGTATTAGGATTTAAGATAATAAACTTAAAAATAGACATAGGCATGTCTAATTTGGGACCGATATACGGATACTAATATTAATCAAAAGTTGATTTTCTAACTCAACTTGAGAATACTAAAAGCCTTCATACCTGAAGCAGAGACACAAATACATGCTCTGCATTCAACATAAGGATATTAAAATATTTTAAAAGTTAGTTTTCTAGTACAGCTTGAGGCTACTAAAAGCCTTCAGCAGACCTGAAACAAAGATTAAAAAAAAAAATTACTAAAAATTTAGGAGTCTTCACAGCCAAGATCTGAAAAACCCAAACTAAAATACTTGACCGACCTGGTTGAACAAATCATATAGCTGAGAGTCCATCACATTGAAATCCAAATCCCCGACAGACAGCGACGTCGACAAAAACTGGCTCGCTCCTCCATTCGGTGTCGGCACCGGCACCGCCACTCCATTAGCCCCATTAGTCCCCGCCAAGGCCTGGTGTTGCACCTGAATCTATGCCATTTTTTCCCAAAATCTTTAACGGGGTTGGAGAAGGTAAAGTGTGTTTGGTTTTTTTTAAATTATTTTGAGAGAGTAGATTGAGAGAGATGCTTGTATTTGGATTTTCATGTGCCTTCCCATAAAATTGAATGTTGTTGCTGAATAAGTTGGTCAAATCTACCTTGAGTTAAAAATCTTATCGCCCAAAATTAGGATATAAGATGTTTGATCACTCAAGAGTTGTCGCTGAAGTCAAACTGTGCAACCAGCACATCTTCTTTATCAATTTCCACTCTGATTTGGTGTTGAACCTATTGAGCAGCTAATAGGGCTGCTTATGCGGCAACCATTCTAGCTTGTTCGTTTTCCATAGTAATTTGTTGTTTTTGGTTGGGTTCTTTGTTTCTTCGTTTGAAAGTATGTTCAATCTCAGAGTCGAATGGTTCAAGATCGCCGTCTCTTGAACATAGCATACAAAGAACATCTATTTTCTATTATAATAAACAAAATAATAAAAAATCAACCAAAGTATAAATAATTTAAATCATTATCAAATAAAGAAATAGTCTCCGACAATGGCGCCAAAAACTTGTTATTTGTAAATCGCAAGTGTACAGTTATCAATTTAACAACCTAATGAGTCCGAATTATCATTCCTGCGAAGACTATTTTATTTTTTAATTTAACTAATTCTACCTTGTATTTGATGAAAACAAATTTATGACAAAGTGTTTATTTATACGATGATTAACTAAGAAAGAGAAAACTATTAAACAAGTAAATATGATAATTAAAGTGCCGGGACTCACAGTTTCACCACAATTATCACATTTAACTTCGCCTCTCAAGTCAATTTCTACAATTTGTATTCTGTCGTATTCACAAATTAAATCAATTTACCTCTCTCGAGTTCAAATCAATCATATTTAGTTAAGTCAACTCAGTATATCTCTATGTGAATCTAAATAAGTCTTAGCTAAATGCCTTTAAACACTTAGAAATTCAATTAAGGACCGCAACAATAGCAAAAATGTATCTCTAACTTCCACCCAATTGTCAAATGTGTCTCTAACTCTCACCTCTCGGCTCATTAAAATCAACAAATCAATGAACTAGTGATCAAGTAATTCAAGCTTGAAGGAAAGAAGCAAAGTCAATAATTTATAAATTTCATAAAACTTGAGAATTGAAAGTAATGCATCAAAACTAGGTTACATACCGCCCGTGCTAACTATAAATTTAGCTACTCATTATATAGAAAAAAGAAAACATGAAGAATTGGGAATACATAACCAGATTTAAAGAAAAACGAGAAAGAATTGAATATCTTGTACCAAAAAATCGCCATCTTCACGTCTCAATCTTGAAAGCCTTCGTCGTTCTTCCTTTACTCCTTTAGTTCTCCTTTCTTTCTTCGATTTTACAACCCTCAATTTGACCTCAATTAGGTTTTTTATAGTGTTTACGCCCCTTAAACTAGTTTTAATTGAAAATGACACAAATATTCTTGAGTCTTAACAGAAAAAATCTCACGTGGGCTGTGGATTGCAAACCGCGGCTGATGTTTGCTGTGGTTGCAAACCATGGCTGGACCATAGCACTGTTTGCCATTTTTTTCTCTATTTATAATTTGGTCCTTCAATTTTTAAAATTATGCAATTCGGTCCCCTATTTTCAAGTTTTTTGTGCATCTTTGGTCCCTCCCCCCCCCCCCCCAAACTCTTCAACATTTATCCCACAACTTCCAAGAGATTTCATATTGGTCCTTGAACTTCTTTAGTAATTTAATTTGATCCTCCTCGAGTTTTAGAAGTGTGCAATTCAATCCTCAAACTTCTTGAAACTTAAATTTCACTCTTAAAACTTGTGACATTCCTTCAATGGCTCTCTTAATGGTTTTTATCACTCCCATACCATTAAGCCAACCTTCAAATGCTTTCGATCAACTTTCATTAAAGCTTGAATCTTCTCGTTTTTAGTTTTACCTGCAATGACAATATTTATATGAAATTAAGTAGAAATCTGCTAAAATCATGATTATATATCAATTGTATAAGCAAAAATAAGCGTGTAATACACACTTATCAGCTATGCACTTCAACTAAGTGATACATGGAATCGCCTCACCCCGTGTATTTGTCCAATTTTGTTTTGTAATCTGCCAAGTGATACATTAGATCGCCTTGCCCATTGTACTTGTCCAATTTTGTCCTTACAAAACCTCTAGGGATAGGAGTGCTTCGTATCTCATGGAAAAACAAGAGATCATCATTGTTATCATCTTCTTCGAAGAACCTAGTGGGCCCATCTCCTTCATCATCATATGAATAATTAGAGGTGTCAAGACGGGTAGGCCGACCAAACCTGCATCAACCCCTAACCACAGTCCAACCCGTGAATCAGGTGGGCTGTTCACAGGCCGGATGATGTTGAAACGCCGACCCCAGACAATTCAGTGTCAAACGGGCCAGTAGTTTAATATTAAAGAAATAAATTAAATACGTTTGTGCTATAACTATAGTGATGCATTTAGTTGTTATTTATTTGCATTCTATTTAAATTCACAAAGTTAGAAATAAATTCAATGTAAAATAAGATATAAATTCCATGTAAACAATTTTTTTATAAATAACAAATGCGAATTTATCATTGTTATTTATTTTTTATTTAATAATTTAACACATTTTTTGCTATAAATGTAAACATTGTTTTGAAGTAAAATAAGTTAGTAATTTCAAAAAAAATTAATTTTTTATTCAAACGGGTCGAAACCGCCGCCCATATGGGCTCGACCCGGATGGACCGACAGGTGGGCTAGCTTCGTATTCAATTTTCATGGGTTGGGTTGACCCGGCCTGCAACCCGCTGCAGCGACAAGGGTTTTTTCTAATGTGGACCGTCACCGGACTTCATAGGCCCGCTTGACCCAGATTGACACCTCTATGAATAACTTGGCTCGTATAGGGGATCCCTTGAGAGTAATACCACCATTCGCCCATCATGGAACTGGGCCCTCATTTGATGGGAGTCAACCTCATCACCAAGCCGATCGAAGACACTGGCGGACTTTGCGGGTCTACGCTCTTGCTCTTTGAGCGGGTCAATGGGCTGATAATGCCTAGAGTCCTGAAGATTGTTGTAAGGGTGAGAATAGCTCGCTGCTGGTGCTCTAGCTTCGACTTTGCCCTTTTCTTCATCAATGATTCAACTGCTTGACATGGCTTTCATTGCTAATATTTTTTTGTGCCAACATTTGGACTTGCTCTGCCAAATTGAACACTGTTTGCGCTATGGACATTTTCTTGTGTCGCCTATTTCTGTTTTTTCAAGGAATTTTTCCTCCTTCACTAACAACTATCTCTGGGATTTCCTCTCTCTACCTTTTAGGATTGAATTCGCTATCCTCAGGGAGCTCACTTTGTCTCTCCAATTCATTCTCACCCGTTTTTCCCTCTAAATCACTCATTTTTTCAGCCATTTTTTCATAATGAGACTTCTAGACTTTCACCCGTAGTTTGAATTTTGTGGAAAATTGTGCAAATTTTTTCACAAACGGCGCCAATTTGTTGACCACTAAAATTGAAGTCAACAAATCCTCGACCACCTCCTTGCTAATGTAAATTTCTCAATCCTCTTATTAAATACCATCCGAAGATTAAGAAATCAAAGAGCAAGAATTTGACTAAGGTTTTCAATTGTTCTCCCATTTCTTTGATTTTATTCAGACTATTTATAAGTGTTGCAGAATTAGGGTTCTTTTGTCTTTTTCCCTTTCTGCCACGTGTTGCTATCTTATTGGAAGGTTCTTAATTCTAGAGGATTCTATGACACATAGCAGAAGATCATTGGCTTAGCGTCCTTTACTCTAAATTTTGTTGTTATTCTCACACGTGTTTTAATTGCAACTGATTTAGCCACGTGGAGATTCATCCAGTGGTCCTAGAGATATTTTTTTCATTTCGAATCAGTAAACCGCGCAAGGACTTGGGCTCATATTCTTCGCCGAACGCGAGTTCTTAAAATGGTGAAGGTTAAAATAACATATGTCAGGGTTGGACTTAGATGGTTAGATGGCTGGTTCATAATATTTACTTACGACTACCTATAAACAATGATTCTTTTTTTAGGCGAACTCTATAAGCCTCGTTCAATTAAAGTGTCTAAGCTATCTATTACTTCGTCTGTTTAAACGAGGTATAGCATTTATAATGAAATTAGCAAAAATAATCTAAGCCCTTAGCGCTTTCAATCCCTATCTTCCAAATTTGGCATCGAAATCCCTAAAGGTTTACCTCGGTGTGGAAATGGTCATTGTTATGGTTTTCTTATTAATTGTGCACGTACACTTCAAATCTTCATCATTTCAAGCGTAAAATGGTCCAAAACACTCCTTAATCAAATTTCACTCTATTTGAAATTTAAAAAAAAAAAAAAAAGATAAAAAGTGAAAAGGAAGCAAAAAGTAAAAAGAACAAATGCATTAACCTTCCCATCAATCCACCCCCACCCCATTGCCACACCTATCCCACAGGCCATGCCCGCATCCTACCTTCACCAGCCGACGGGAATTTTCACTGCCCGATGCTAGAAAGGATGTGAAAAACGGAGGTTTGAGGATGGTAGCTTTTCTTCTAATGACAGAGAAGAGATAATAATTAGCATAGTGTCTTAACTATTATAATCTCGGTCGTTATCATGTTTAGATTGTCTCTAGCTAGTTACAAATATACAAAGTCGTGTATAGTTGAGACAAATTTATTATCTCTACTATTGCAATTGAGTCAATGTTGTGTAAATGAAATCTTAAATAAAGAGTTGGTTCATTTAAGGAACATTGTGTTAAAATCTAAAGTATGTTAAGCTTCAAGAATTGTGCAAGAACATAGCTACCTTTTATGATTCATTTGTTTCCAAAAGTATTTGTAAATGAATAGTTGTCTCTTATACTACTCTTCTAAAAGCATCTCCAATGCAACAACATGGATTGTTGCACACGTGACAAGTAAAATAAAGGATGAGAGAAGAGCATATCTAATAGTGTTGTGGATTGAAAAAATTGTGGTCCACATTCACAAGAGAGATGACGTGGATAAATTATAAAATTTAAATCAAAGCACACATTACGATAGAGATATATTATAAAAAAATCAATAAGGATGTATAGCACATCGTCTAAATGTGGATGGTGTTGTGCTAGAGATCCTCCACTTTTTTCACTTACCATGAAAACATTTTGAAGTGATATTGCACGCTTTTTATTACAATCCACATCTCCAGAGATGCTCTAATAGTCTCATGCCCTTATTTATGCTTAGACTACTTAGTTTATCAACAAATTGTGAGCATGGAAAAACACTTTTCAAGTAGGTATTCTAGTTTCTACTCACTAGCTAGGGACTATGGACGGACCACAATGGAGACCAAGAGCAGCGCCAACCATGATCTTTAAAATGGTGCAACTTTTACATCAAAATAGTGCAATTTTCACACTATTTTTCTTACCTATCTCCAACAATGAACTTTAAAAATTGCACCAAATGAGTAGTACCTATTTTGTTTCCTTATTTTTTTAATTTTCAACAATTTATTGATTTCAAAAATTATTTAATTAATTATTCTATCACTACTCAAATTTATAAATGAAAAATTAAATATTTTTTATTACTAAAAATTATAAATTTTAATTTTAATTTAATTGCCTAAAAAATTGTGTTTATCACAACAAAATTAAAAAGAAACATAAATAAAATTAAATCATAAAATAATAAAAAAGTATGAAAAAGGATATATAAGAAAAAATAAATTGAAAAAAGAAAAAATAAAGGACAAAAGTGGAATTAAAAAATTCTGAAGCTTTCACGCCAAATCCATAGTGCTGCGCCAACTGTTCACTACTCCATTTTGGAGTAGTGATTTACAGACCAGTTGGAACACTTTTGGAGCGCCATTTTGGCTCCATTGGAGTTGGCATAAGTGGACTAAAGTCTAGCCCTTAAGTTAAAAAAAAAAAAAAAAATCACTATATATAATTAGTTCAAAAATAATTTAATCCAACTCTAAATTTAGCTCACTTAAAAATGTAATTCTAGTTATGCCTTACTAGGGACCTCATGAGATTATATGCGCGGCAACTTCTGTTTGATCCAAATTTATAGTAGTGAATTTCTTGTACACGATGAATTTTCTATATGTGTGGATATGTCATAATGTGGCGTCAAAATTAATTTTAATATTAACAAAATCCAGTAATATGAATCAAAGAAACAATATTGGATTTTTTATATACCACTAATATTATATGACATCATGTCTCCTTCCTTGGAATTGCAACATAATTATGTAAATTTTATATAGTCTAAGAACAATGCTATCATATAATTCGTTATCATTATCGTTTATTTCTCGATTTTGACTGTATCAGTAGGATTGTCCATTTAAATCACGATACATCAAACACCGAACAACTCAAATCATGACATCTCGACATCCGATGGGTGCGCACACAACTCTATACCTCCCTCTTACCACATGGAACACCAAGGTGTCATGATTTAGATGGTTTAGAAGTTCGAAGTGCCCTGATTTGAATTGATGGCCATGCCTCTTGTGTATATGCGACCATATATCATAGCATTTTTTTAAAAAAATTTGTTGTTTTAGTTAATAAGTATTGGTGTACTCTTCATTAAGTATCCACCCAATCTGTAGACTGTAGATCCAAAGTCTGGGTCCCACTAATACGAACACGAATGGTTCGTATCAAATATTAAAAATGAGAGAAAAGAGGAGACATATTGGAGAAAATCTACATCTCCTAAAATCTTGGTTTTCGAGGAACCAATAAACCTCCAAAAACAAACTATAAGTATGTAGAATAATTCTTTTATGTCGTATTCATTAATTGATTATAATATAAATATAAGATTATTACCATATTTTCTCCTACAAATTAAGGAACATAATTGACTCCATATCCCCTACAATAACTTACATGTAACTAGAAATAACAACCCACATTTATTATATTTAACTAAATCAAAATTAAATAAAAACATAAAACCAAAATAAACCGTAATATTCATTCGCCCTTTTAAAACGCCATTATCCTCAATGGTGAATTTTGAGAACAACTGATTTCCACTTTTTTTCCTTCTTCGTTTCCAATTGGCAATCAAATGCGAAAATACACAAGTTATTTGTTGTAGATTCTCCAATTACTTAACCTTAATTTTCACTTCCCATTCTACCGTCTTGAGCAAATCATGATTGGCAAATTCTTTCAAACTAATTGGTTGCCAACATCCTGCATAATTTAAACTTCTTTGACACATTTCCTTGAAGAATAACTTTCATTGAAGACCACAATACACTTGCTGCAGGCATTTATCATGAGCTCCTTGATTGTTGTGCATTTCACAATATTTCACATCGCCAGCCAAGTTGACCTTATTTTCTTTAGGTTGCAGAGTCATTTGAGCGGCACCATGGCCATAACTATTGTCAATGTCAAATTCCAATTCTGGCTTAGTTTGACAGTATTCGCTTGATAAAGCATCTAACATCTTAAAGAACTAGTTTTTACGCCAAAATTCTTTTTGCCAATCAGATATAGCTTCCACCATCTTCTCCTGATGTTCCACTCATTGATCAAGTGATTGAGCTATGTATGACTCTGATACCAATTGATATGAACATGAATTGTTCGTATCGAGAAAAAAAAAATGAGAAAGAAAAGAAAATATCTATAAATTCGAGAAAATATAAACCTCCCAAGATGTTGGTTTATGAGAAACCAATAGACCTTTAAAAACAAACTAGAAGTTTGTAGAATAATTCTTTTACGTCGTATTTATTTCTTGATTTGAATATAAATACAAGATTATTTTCACATTTTCTCCTTCAACTAAAGAACATAATTGACTTCATATGCCTCTTTTCCCTACAAAACTAAAATACAACTAGAAATAACAACTTGCATTTATTATATTTGATTAAATAAAAAAATAAATTAAAATATAAAACATAAAATTAAATTAAACAGTAAGACCACTACACTTCTTTCTATGATTGTGACAGTTTGAATTTTGACAATTGGTCAATACTTTATTACAGCTGAAATTCCAAAATTCTCTCTCCACGGTTTCATACTTTCATTTGCTTGGTATCTTCTCATGTGGCCGTACTAGAATGATAATTGTGTATATAAAGAGATTTGAGATTTCAGTCTTAAAAAAAAAGTGAGATATTTATGATTTGCATTTTGAAACTTTAAAATTACATTTAGTCCCCTCCAAACAGAGAAGGAACATCTAATTTCAGGAAACGCGAAATGAGAATAAGCCTATTACGATCTCTTTTCGCACCATCAATCATGATAACATACTATGTTTTCAACTTCTTCCAATCAAACACTTGCTTCCACGAGAATCTCTTTTTTATCAATCCTCTACTTGTTGCTCTCTTAGAGTTGGAAGTCTCAAAGAAAAAATCAAAACGAAAATCCATTTGATACTCACCCTGGAACCATGCGAATTGCCTTGACAAGTATCTTCTTATATTACTTAGCATATCATTTTCACCTCAGATTTTCTGCTCGTATGATCATCTTGTCATCTCGATCTCGTGCTATTGCCGTTGCAGCTCATCATTGTATGTTGTGGTTTGGTAATTTAGCAGTGGCATCACTAGTATCAATCTTCTTCCCCAACTCCAACAGGCCAATGCTATATGCATCGTCTGTATTGCCATCCGCAGCTGAGTTTCTGCAATGGGGCTAATAATTAACGGACCACTGGACAACTTTTATCAATTTTTACTAAAAAATTTGATTTTAATCAAACACATTTTAAATGTCATTGTGGTTAACAAAATTAAAAGTTTTGGGACTTGATGACACATTTTTTATTATTTTAAGTGTAAATCTATAAAAAAATTAAAAAGATTTAGGACTTATTTGTATTTTTGAAAAGGTTTATGAAAAGGTTTAAGAGTTATTTTTAAATTATTTAAGTAAGGGGTAAAATTGTCAAAAAGATTTGGGTCATATGTATTAGGATTAGAAGGTTTGGGGACATTTCGACACTTTTTTAAAATATTAGAGGTTTTTGTTGCAAATTTTCCTTTACCTTTTAAATCCAAAATTTTCCATGGTCAAATTTAACGCGGAATTTGACGGAAATTAACAAAAATGACCATTTTCGTCAAAAATATTTAAAATAGGGGCTAAATTGCTAAAAATAAAACGATAGGTCCTCAACCTGCAATAAGTACAAAAATCAGGGACCATTTATACAAAAAAGTCCATGTTTGGTTCATATTAAAAAGAAAAAAGTAAAATTTTCGTTTGGCAGGGAGCAGCTGTGCAGGCGTGCAGTTCTGTGCACGTCAATGTGCGGTCTTTTTGTAAATACGATGAAAATTTAGATTTGAAATGCCAACAAACTAAAAGTTCACATTTTATTTTTTTGAAAGGTATTGCATAATTTACTATTTCCGGGTTCAGAAATAAATAATAGTTCACTATTTGCAGAGTTTAGTGTTATGTATAAGGGAAAATTAGAGTCGAGATCGGCTCATATTTAAATTCGAGATCGGTTCATATTTAAATTTTTGTGACATGCGTTCTTAATTTTCAATTCTGGTGCATGTGAGATACAATTGGGGTGAAATCCATCTATTTTGCCGTTAGAACTCACATGGATTATATTTTGAGGAGTAATTTAGGAAACTTGCGTCTCGTTCCCGTAAGACTAGACATATAAGGGGAAAAAAAGGATAAAAAAAGGAAAAAAAAAAAAAACAGAGGCCGCCCAAAATGTAATTAACCCTCTTCCTATGATTCTTATCCGGTAAAATTACATATATGCACTGAATTTTTTATGGAATTTGAGATTTACTTGCCCAAAAAATTAAATTCAAGAATATCAAATTGAGACAAAATCAATTGAATTATACCTGACTTTTAAAGAACCCGCAAATTGGGTAAATTTAATAAGTGGTCATCAAACTAATTAGGAGTTACTAATTGCCCACTCAACTTGAAAAAGTTTCTAATTGCTCACCAAACTTCCCAAATAGTTTACTATCCATCACTCATTGGGAAAACGTTAAACTGAGCGGACATAAATTACCACATGGTGAATGAAAAGTTGATATGGCATAATTAAATTGTTAAAATCGTCCACATAACAAAATCGTAATAGTCAAACACGCATTTAAACTGTTTTAAAAAGCGTTTCTCCAACTTTAAAAAAACGTCTTTAGCTTGGAGAAATATCTTTTAAAGCAAGATAAATGCATGTTTGGCTATTGCAATTTAGTTACGTGGACGATTTTAATAATTTAATTATGCCAAAACAATTTTTTGTTCACCATGTTGCAATTTTCATCCGATCAACCTAACGTTTTTGCAATGAGTGATGGATATTAAACTATCGGAGAAGTTGAGTGAGCAATTGAAAATCTTTTCAAATTGAGTGAGCAAGTAGTAACTGTAAATTAATTCGGTGGCCATTTACTAAATTTACCCCCTACAAATCACACATTGTTACTTTTCAAGATAATGTTTCATTATAGTAGAGATTGACATAATATATAAAGGGAAATATACTTTGAGTTTTAACACACACACAAAATAGATTCGTTAAAAATTCTAATTCTAAAGTTGTTCTATTCGAGTTTAACTCAATCTAAATTATTACGCAATCAAAAGTAGTTTAAGAACAAATTCGAGCTTAACTAACCTAGGATTCGCGAATCCACGACCACGTTTATTAATCAATCGTCCATTAATTATTTTTGCTAATAATTCCCCTATGTTGAAAATCGGTGATCCTACAAAACTCAAAAGTCTTTCTAGATGGTCCATTAATTCTATACCGATATGCGAACTTAACTATCTCTAACTATTTTTTGAACATAAAAATATGTATTTAAATCACAACGAACACCATAATATAATTTCATAAGGCATAACAGTAATCTCTATCTATTATTGGACCCTATATTATTCAATATTATGTGTTTATCTAGATTGAATATCTCGAAAATAATAAAAATCACAAAACATTTCAATGGTGATCAAGTATCGAAACGTAAATAGAGAATAAAGAATAATCAACTCGGAAGCAATAAATTACGAAAAATGAAAAACTTCTAATTAATCAAAAAGTGAGATTTCATCGTTCATCCTAGCAATAAGTAATTTAGCATGACATGATTTTGTAAAATATTACAAAACTTGAACTAATCATCATCCAGAGGAAAGACAAGAAAAGAGAAACACAACCCGCAATTCATTGTCGAAGAATCTTCAATACGCTACTTTGATATTCGTTTCTTGTGATGTATTCTCCTTTGATTCACCTCCCCCCGCGATTTTCAAATTTTCTGTCTTTTATATCCTCATCAAAATCTCAAGAAACGTGTTTTACTTTATATTTTTATCCTGTACTGAATAGAGTTATGTTTCGATAAAGAAACATAAATTTCTATCCACGATTTAACCATGCAATCGCATGGTTGTGCTTTGTAAAGTTCTACATATGAAATCAGCCTATTTTGATTGTGCCTTAACTTAACCATACGGTCGTTCGGTTAATTTGTTTCTGATTCTACAGTTTAGCTCTTTAGTATTCGCACGACAAGCTCCTCAATTCTCTTTAGTTGTTCAATTGAGTCTATTTTTCTTCTGTTTGCTTTCTTTTCGTTCGATCAACACTCGGATTTGATTTTTTCTTATAATGATAAAAAACAAATCGCCATTATGTTGAAACACACATAATAGTATAATTGTCCCTTTTTGTAGGTCTCGATCAGTACAAAAATGTACTTATCAGGTACCCACATTCCAGTTCAACAACTAAGAACCGACTCGAACTTGGTTGGTTCTCGATTCTTGGTTGTAGTTTCTAATTTTATTTTTTTGGAATTGGACTGGAACCTCTAGTTCCAGTTTGATTCCAGTTAAAATGTCTGCCCCTACTTATATGTGTAGAAGAAGGTTTAGTGAGACTTTTCTTTGTTAGGTTTGGCATGTTTATATTTAATTTGAGTGAATTATTTATTTAATTATATAAATTGCTTCATTTTGAGCATGTTTAATTTGACAAGACTTGTGTAGTTGATTTTGATCTCAATTGAAGTGTATTTAATTCCATGTTTGTCTAAATTTAAATTATAATTTAAGTTGGTTAAATTAGTCAAACATACTTTTTATTCACACATTTTGTAGGATTTATTATCTACTTATTATATACACATTCTATATGACTTACAACTTATAAATACTTAAAAAATAATTTCAGTTGTACAAGCATATTATACGACTTGTGTAGTTGAGTTTGATTTCAATTGAAGTGTATTTAACTATTTATTACGTATTGCAGTGAATTTGGACTGCGTTGGAGTGAATTTTTCAATAAAACCGAAATGAGGTAATTATATAATGTTTTTAAAGTATGAAAATTCTTATGGAACAATTTTAAAAGGCCGTAATAATATTAATATTTTTGTGCTATTCAGTTATTTTGAAGGGAAAAAAATGAGTAGTTTAATCCCTCCAACTGAAATCGGTACTACAATAATTGATACGTGTCTCGGTCCTAATATTGAGGGATTGTCTTCTCACACCAATAATTCATTAATCCTTGTGTTATTTGCTTGTTTAGGATAAACCCGGCTCTTTGAGGACAACAGTGGCAAAAGTGACTAAAAGAGGAACTTTATGATAATGTTTCCTCTTTGATTGCATTGATCGGCTTGAGGTGAAAAGACTGGCAAAAGACGACCAGGTGAGATGCAAAGGAAGAACAATGTAGTGAAATAAAGAAAAAAAATTTAAGAAAATTCATGTCAACGAAATCTCCTTTAGGAAATTTTCCTCGCGCCAAAAATGGAAGAACATAAGCCTCATCTCTGACCATTTTCGTAGGGGCAAAAATCAGAGGGTAAAAACTTCACCCTTACAAAATTTATGCAAGTCTCATCTGCAGTTTTTTGTAGGGACGAAAATTAGAGAGGAAAATTTGTGGTGGAGAGTTTGAGAGGTGTTTTTGTTGCTACATTAATAGAAATGAGAGAGGGAGATGAAACTAGTGTGGGAGAGGAACCATCTGTGACTAGACTAACAGGAGTGGCATCGGTGGGGAGGGATCCGCCAGACATGGTGGAAGAGGGATAGAGATCGGCTCGGAAAGAAAATAAGGATTGGATTTTGTACTCACAAGAGTTTCACAGCACTGATGCCGTGAACAGATTTGTGCTAAGAGATTGAGAGAGAATAAATTACCACACTATATTGATCTGTTGTGAATTGTATTTATAAATTACAAAGAGTGTTTAACTTAGCCTAAACTAGTTCGATAAAACAACTATACAGATAGGATCTATACAATCTTGTATTATCTAAAATATGTGTTAGCACATTGTGATGGTTTCTCCGACTCTATCTCTTTATTTCTAGCACCTTCTCCCAACGAGTTTCGTACCCGAACTGACTCGCAACCAACTATACCTCAAGGCTACCCGGCCACGAAGTCGTACACCACAAATAGACGAGTTGCAAACCCACCACATAAAAGCACTGTTTTCGAAGTCTTGAGGTACTGGAGTCCTGCTAGACAAATCCACTGCAATTTCCCATACTGCCATAAGTCACCTCTACCAAAAAAGTTGCATTGTATTTCCTCCTAATTAGCACATAATGACTTTGGAACGTACTACCACAGCATATCTTCTCGTCTTGTAGTTCTTGAATATATTGCAACCTCTTCCAACCAAACATTTCTTTGACTTTGGATGTAAATAATAAAGTTAGAATTGCAAGTGCTGGAGATGCTTTTCTTTTATAAGAATTCTAATTAATTAAATTGTAGACCGACAATTGTGTGGGTAAAGAAGACTAATGTCTTTCTTCAAAACAGAGAGATATGGATTGCTAGGAACCGGTTGGCAAAGCAAAGCCAAGAGGACAGCGTTAGCAGCCACAGTTTATCAGCAATGGATTGCTAGGAACCGTTGGATTTTTGATAATCTTAAAGCTAATTCAAAGTCATTAGTTAGGAAGATTAAAACACATATATACAAAGTTATGTTTTTTATACATCCTCATGTTTTGATTCGTTTTGATTCTTTAGCTATACTTCCTTAGATTAGTTTCACTTTTCACTGGGTATGCCCAGCGTTTTGACTTGTATTTATTTTGCGCCTAGGAATGCCTAGTGTTTTTGTTCCTCTTTTTAGCCTATCTCTAGACGACCAATTGTACTTAGGTAGTGCTAGTAGTGTCAATCCGGGTCATGCGGGCCGGGTCGGCCCGCCTCCGATGAGGCCCGGTAACGGCCCGCGTTCGAAAAAGCCCGCGCCACTATGGGTTGCGGGCCGGGTCGGCCCAGCCCACGAAATTTTTTCAAAAGCCCGGCCCACCCATTGGCCCATACGGGTCGAGCCCATATGGGCCGCGGTTCGATCCGGTTCGGCCCGTATGAATAAAAAATTAATTTTTTTTGAAATTACTAAAAAAATTTAGTTACTTATTGTAATTCAAAAAAAAATGTTTACATATATAACAAAAAATGTGTTAAATTACTAAATAAAAAATAAATAACAATGATAAATTCACATTTGTTAATTTTTTAATTCAATTTCTATTTTTTATTTATATTTTTAAAGACTAAAACGTGATGAATCTGTCACATCTTTCACTTTAAATGACTCTCTGCCGTTTGTTTTTTTATTTTTTTTAAATATCATTTCAAATATAAAAGTTTAAATTTTCTGTCCAATTTTTTTTTTTTTTTAAAAAAATCAAAGCGGTTCACGGGCCGGCCCGCGGGTTGGCCTCTTCGGCCCGTGAACAGCCCGCCCGGTTCACGGGCCGGCCCGCGGTTCCGGGCCGAGGCGGGTGGGCCGATGCCGGTTCGGTCGGCCCGCCCGTCTTGACACCTCTAGGTAGTGCTATGTTGCATGATTTGCTCCTCGGGGATGCCCGGTGTTTTGTACAGTTCTATTTTGATCTATATAATTTTACATTCCGAAAAAAAAAAAAAAAAAAAAAAAAAAAAGAGAGAGATATCTTTATGGTTGAAACACCTGCACCCAAATATTCCTTTTTATCATCCTACTCTCGGCTTACATTTATTTCAGTCAAAACAAATGGGACCAACTTTTGTAGAAATACAAGATTATGGTGCTACACCCAAACATTTCTTGATTTGAATATAAATACAAGATTATTTTCACATTTTCTCCTTCAACCAAGGAACATAATTGACTCCATATGGCCTCTTTTCCCTACAAAACTAAAATACAACTATAAATAAAAACCCACCTTTATTATATTTGATTAAATAAAAATATAAAACATAAAATTAAAATAAACAGTAACACCACCACACTTCTTTCTATGATTGTGACAGTTTGAATTTTGACAATTGGTCAATACTTTATTACGGCTGAAATTCCAAAATTCTCTCTCCACGGTTTCATACTTTCATTTGCTTAGAATCTTCTCATGGCCGTACTAGAATGATAATTGTGTATATAAAGAGATTTCAGTCAGTGAGATATTTATGATTGAGAAACCTCTTCCCAAATTTGCATTTTCATCTAAATTTCTGGGAATCACCTTGTCCGGTTCTCCCTTGTTACGCTAAATAAATGAGAATAAGCCTATTACGATTTCTTTTTCACCATCAATCATGATAAGATACTATGTTTTCAACTTCTTCCAATCAAACACTCCGCTTCCCCGAGAATCTCTTTTTTATCATTCCTCTACTTGTTGCTCTCTTAGAGTTGAAGTCTCAGAGAAAAAATCAAAACGAAAATCCATTTGACACTCACCCTGGAACCATGCAAATTGCATGTACAAGTATCTTCTTATATTACTTAGCATATCATTTTCACCTCATATTTTCTTCTCCTATCTTCTTCTCATCTAGATCTCGTGCTATTGCCGTTGCAGCTCATCATTGTATGTTGTGGTTTGGTAATTTAGCAGTGGCATCACTAGTATCAATCTTCTTCCCCGACTCCATCAGGCCAGTGCTATACGTGTCGTCTGTATTGCTTTCCGCAGCAGAGTTTCTGCAATGGGGCTACCGGAGGATTATGGAGGATCACATTCACAGAGGATCACATGTTCTTCCAAGGCGCATAAATCAGTTCTTCATCAGTACTATAGGCAGCCTCCTGCCAAATTCTTTTATGGAACAGCGTCACATACTTCCTCTCTAAATGTAATTCCCTCCAAAGTTTGCTAGGATTGTGAAGAAGGTTTAATGAGACATTTTGTTTTTTAATGGCAACGTCCTGAGGTGGAACTTCAGGAAGAACAAAGGAAGATTGAAGAGATTGCTAAACTTCTCTGCTGAGATAAAAAAGTCTGAGAAGGGTGAAATTGCCATATGGCAGAAAAGAATAGATGCCGATTCATGTCGTGCTACACAAGAAAATTCAGGAGCCACATTTTGTCAATCAGAGGATCCTCATGATGTCTGGTATGTTATTGACCCTAATGTATACATGCGGGCAGCCAGGGATGGAGCCAAGAATTTTATTCAGTGTAGGCAAAATTTTTCTATACTATGCTCCAACCAATATTCTTCTCTCAACGAAAAATTCTCCCTGTTATGTTTTTAGTTTTACCGTTGCTACTGTACTGTTTTTGCTCTTTAATACAGATTTTTTCTGTTTTTTTAGCAAAAAGTTCATATTAACAACCGGTGTATTTAACCCATTTCGTTTTGTAGAAGTTCTCAAAACACATTTCTTATATATGTGACATATTGAATGAATGCTCTAAAAATTTTTATCACCTAAAATAGCTTGACCCACTTTTCCATTTGAATAAAATATTCCAACTAATGAATAAATTCCAAATAAAGTTGCCACATCTCATTTATTCTGCAGCAATTGTTGAGTACCTATTTGAGAAACTTGACACATTTGCCCCAACTGAAGAGAAGAGAAAGAAAGCTGGGATTGCCTAATTTTCAATGGGCCATTTTCAAGAAAATCCCAGTGCAGGCAGATGCCTGCACTGGGCCTCACATGGCTCCGTCCATGCGTGCAGCTCCGTTTTTCTGTCCACAGTAGACAAGAATTATTTTGCCCATTGCCTATGTGGCATGCCCGGTCAGATCCAATGGAACATGTGGCAATATGCTACATCAGCAAAAAAAAAAACACCAATTCCGGTTTCACTCCCCCGAATTCCCCCCAATTTTAGTGCCCTAAATTCTCCCACCCCAAATCACCCATCACGCCGGGAACACCACTTCTCTCATCTCTGGTCTCAACAACTCTTGCATCTCCGGCCCCACATCGTTCATCTCGCCGGACCCACCATTCTTCAGTCGCCGCTCATCACGCCGGGAACACCACTTCCCTCGTCTCCGTCTCAACAACTCTTGCATCTCCGGCCCCACATCGTTCATCTCGTCGGACCCACCATTCTTCAGTCGTCGAACCTACACCACCACGACCCACCACTAATCCCTCATTTCTGCCCTAAATCAATTGCTCTAGTCGGTCACCACCACGCCAGACGTCTACCACTGCGCCGAACCTCCACCACCACATACGGAGTGTCAGATCGAGGTTAATGTGGTCAGACGGGTTAGTTTTTGGAGAAAATGGGGTCCGGAGTTGATGACCCACCGGAGAAAATGGAGAAATTTTTTGGGAAGTGCAGTAGAGACATGATTAATTCTGGAGAATTTGGTGTTGGGTTTAATTTCTGGGTGGTTTTTGATGGCTCAGTAGATAGCTTCCAGAAGTCGTAGAAGTCGTGGGAGCTAGGATCCACCATTGTTGTTGCTACTGGTTTTGAAAAATAAAAAATGAGAGAAAAAGAGAGAGTTGTAAACAGTGAGATGGTTAAGGCGCGGTGGTGGACAATGACGGCGAGGTGTTCGTGGGTGGAGGTGGTGGTGGCCAGAATCAAGTTCGGGTTCAACAGTAGTGAACATAGCAGAAGAAGAGTATTGAGATTAGGGCAGGCGCTGAAATTGGATTTTTGCTGGGTATGGTCTGGGAAGATTGGTTTGCTGGGTATGGTGGGGGGTTTGTTGGGTGGGATGGGGTGGGGTGGGGTGGGGTGGGGTGTTTGCTGGGTATGGTGGGGGATTGGTGTTTATTTGTTTGTTTGTTTTTTTTTTTGGGATGATGTGGCACATTGCCACGTGTCTCTTTGAATCTGACCAGACACGCTACATAAGCAGTGGGCAAGATAACTTTTGCATACTGTGGGTAGGAGAACGGGACTCTATATGCGTGTACGAGTGCTATTTTGATATAACATTTACACTATAATTTATATTTGTCACACCACTTTTTAATTACACTTAAAGTTGTCTATCTTTGTTTATTATAGTGTTTATGTCCTTAACTTTTATAAACTTCCATTAATTAACACATTTCATCCTTAATGATGGTTTTTGTCAAAATATTCTGTTTACGTACTTTGAAATAAGGAAAAAATATTTTGTCTCACTTTTGTATTTATTTTAAAAAACTAATAGACAAACAAGTTGTTTTACGATCTCCCAACAGAATTTTTGGACTGAAACCGTTATAAGGACAAAGTATGTTAATAAATGGAAAGTTGAAAATAAGAATGCGACAAAAAAAAGTTGTTACAATGAACAAAGATTGAGAACCTTAAGTACAATTAAAATGTGATGCAACAAATAAAAATTGTTGTGTTAATTTAATTACTTTTTAATATTTAAAGAAATAAAAAAAAATACGTATGTATGCCCAAGGGAGAAATTTAGTAGCTGTTTATATTACTATACTTCCATTGTGGCACACACTTAGAACATGGTTGGCTAAGCTTTAAGATAAATATAACTTTATTGGTCAAAGATAGGAATTAATTTTTTTACTTAAAAGTCATGTAAGTTATTAAAATATGTTTGCAAACAAAAGAGTGCCTTTACCATTTTGTCATTAGCCAAAGGGAAATTGGCGCAAATGGTCTTTAACGTATGATATTAGTGGGCAAATGGTTCCTAATCTTTCATTTTTGACGGAATGGTCCATAACCTATCCATTTATGTGCGCAATTGGTCCTTTTTTACGGATTCCGTTAAAAATCTGTTAAAAACCTATCATTTAGGTGCGCAAATAGTCCCTCTCATTTTTTTGTCTTTATTAGTGGGGGTAAAATTATCAAATTACATTTTTTTTTTCTTTCTTTCAATTGGCGCAAATGGTCCCTAACATTTACCTTTGTTTTTTGGCGCAATTGGTCCCTAACCTATATGTTTTGGTGCGCAATTGATCCTTATTTGATGAAAAATACAAAAATATCTTTAATTTTAATTAGAGAAATTTGCAATTGAATTCCTAACCTTTGCAAAAAATAAAAATGGGTCAGATATTTTAATTTTTTTACTAAAAATTAAAAGAAACTAACAAATTGATAATATACTAAATTATTTTGTATATTTTATGAACTATTATTATAAAATAACTAAAATTTAAGCTCATAATTATTAACAAATATGCTAATTAAAATTATTTTATCATTATTAACTAATTATATTATTTAAAATTCAAACTTTAATTTTATCATTACAACATAAAAAGAAAAATAAGTTTTATTTTGTCACAAATAAAAAGTTTAATTTCTACTGTACTTATATTTGTACAAATAAAGTACTTATATGTAGTTACAAAGTACGATAATACATGAAAAAAAAAATTATGTCACCAAATTAAAACTATAATGCAGTTTTTTCGAAATTGCACAAAGACCCCTACTTTTATTTAAAACAACGGGTCTTCTTATGCAATTTCAAAAATTGCATAAGAGACCCCTTTTATTTCTTTTAAAATTGGGGGCTTTTTATGCAATTTTTAAAATTGCACTAGATCCCCCCATCTCCAACATTCAACAGAAAGCGCAGAAAAGGAAAAAAAAAAAACACACTGAAAATTTCCAAAATCGCACGCTACCGTCAGATCGCTGTGGAAGTCGCATCGGTGTCTAACTCCGGCGGCCACCGCCTTTCAACGTCGAACAGCAGCTTGCTGTTCGACCCCTTTTTTTTGTTTGTCGCAAGAAATTATTTTTTCTTCTCGATGCCGCTAGTTCTCGCGACATACAAAAAAAAAAGAGGAGGGGGGGGGGGAGGGGGGAGGTCGAACAACAAGTTGCTATTCGACGTTGAAAGGGGGTGGCCGCCGGTGTTAGACACCGATGCGGCCTCCACCAGCGATCTGACGGCAGCGTGCGATTTTGGAAATTTTTAGCATGTTTTTTTTTCCTTTTCTGCGATTTCTGTTGAATGTTGGAGAAGGGGAGGGGCTCTTGTGCAATTTTAGAAATTGTATAAAAGCCCCCAATTTTAAAAGAAATAAAAGGGGTCTCTTATGCAATTTTTAAAATTGCATGAGAAGACCCGTTGTTTAAAATAAAAGAAGGGGTCTTTTGTACAATTTCGAAAAAACTACATTATAGTTTTAATTTGGTGACATAATTGTCTGTTTATGTATTATCGTACTTTGTAACTACATATAAGTATTTTATATTGTACAAATATAAGTCTTGTAGAAATTAAATTAATTATTTGTGACAAAATAAAATTTATTTTTCTTTTTATGTTTTAATGATAAAATTAAGTTTGAATTTTAAATAATATGATTACTTAATAATAATAAAATAATTTTAATTAGCACATTTGTTAATAATTATGAGCTTAAATTTTAGTTATATTATAATAATAGTTCATAAAATATACAAAATAATTTAGTATATTATTAAATTGTTAGTTTTTTAAATTTTTAATAAAAAAATTAAATTATCGGATTCATTTTCACTTTTTGCAAATGTTAGGAATTCAATTGCAAATTTCTTTAATTAAAATTAAGGATATTTTTGCATTTTTATCAAATAAGGATCAATTACGTACCAAAACATATATGTTAGGGACCAATTGCGCCAAAAAACAAAGGTAAGTGTTAGGGACCATTTGCGCCAATTGAAAGAAAGAAAGAAAAAAAAAATGTAATTTGATAATTTTACCCGACTAATAAAGACAAAAAAAATGAAAAGGACCTTTTGCGCACCTAAATGATAGGTTTTTAACGAATTTTTAACGAAATCCTTCAAAAAGGACCAATTACGCACCTAAATGGATAGGTTAGAGACCATTTGCACACTAATGTCATACGTTAGGGACCATTTGCACAATTTCTTTTAACGAAACACGCTATTATCTTTTGGCAGAATAAGTATTATCTTTAATTTATCTGTTTCTTTTATCTGTTTTTGTTTTTTACCTTTCAAGCTGCAATACAAACAAATTGCTTATGGTTACTTTCATGAGACGCTCAACTTTCAGTTTAAAAAGTGCATATTTTTTGGCTATTATTAGCTTTATTGTTTATTTTTATACTTGTTGCTCTTGCTAAAAATTTAAATTTCTTTTATATTCTCTCTGGTTCAGGTGTGAAGCCTTCTCTACATATCCAAGAACGTATGATGTCATCCATGCTGTTGACGTGCAAAAATAAAAGCCCAAAAAGAGACCCAAGTGAATTTATATATGGGCCTAAGATGTCGCCCAAGTTTATTAACGCTCTAGATTTGGGCGAGCCCAAAGAAAGTACCCAGTTGAAACAACATGCCCAGGATGTCACCCAAGCATATAGGCCCAGAATAGATGTCGCACAGGCCTAATGAACGCCCAGAATTTGGGCGAATGGAACGGTTATTCACCTTGTGAAATAATGGTTATTAAACAGTTTTCTTTTCCCCTTTATTAAATCCCCGCGTCTTATGATCCAAGAAGTTACAAATGGTTGAAACATCATAAACCGCAATTGTGTGCTACAAATTAGCCATTATAGAGGGAGTGGGTAGTTATTGGGCGATGAGCAGTTTCTTGATGCAAGATTGAAGGAAACCATTTGGTAAAGTATAAAAGAAAGAAGATTGAACGGAAAGAGGCAGACGAATCACTCTAAAAAAAACAGAGAAATATGTAATTTCATTCCCTTTCAGTTTTAAGCATTTATTTGCATTGTGTTCCAGTGTGCTTGTGCCCCTTGGAGCCGTTTTGTTTTGTCCTTTCATCCTTCGTTATAATTGTAATCTTCATAAATAAAACACCCCTTGTTGGGACTTTGTCTCAAAAGGTTTAGCGTCCCTTATACATCGTCTGAATCTTTTTAATTGTTAGCGAAGTTCATTTCTGCGTGAAACAATTTGGCACGCCCAGTGGGACCCTTGGTGTTAGAAGATACAATAAAGTGAAACAATATGCCTCATAAGAATTCAGATAAGGAGCCAGCAAACCAACGAGTCCAGTCTGTGATCGAGCGATATGAGGAGCAGCAGAATACTCCAGGGACAGAGGGACAAAATCAAAGTCGTTATGAACCAATGATAGAATTGAGTCCACGCACCATGCGCGCATTGCTTGGTGAACTCACACAAGACGTCGTTGGACAGGTAAGTCTGCAAAATGTTCATGATATGGAAAAGTTTGTTCAAAATGAAAATGTGCACTATGACAACATGGCCAAACAATTAGGCACTTTAAATGAACTTATGAATAAGTTAGTGGCCAAATATACCAACCAAATTTGCCAAGTATAGGGAATCATTTCCAAGCCAGGACGATCATAGGGCATAACTCTCCAACATTGAATCCAAGTCAGGGAATATAAACGCCTTTTATACCGTCAACGTCGAATGCAGGAGGAGGCGGAATATAAAACTTAGGTGGTCATAATATTGGGTCGTCTAACTTGGGGGTAGCCCGAATGCAAGAGAAAACATCCAAAATATCGGACAAAATGCCACACGCGTTAACGAGGGGGCAAATGTTCAAGTGAATGGCAATAATGCCTTAAATAATAGTAATTTTGCCACAAATCCAGGGCCAAATAATAGGCCTCAAATGATGCCACCTGTGAACCAACCTATAGACGTCCCATATGATCCCAATGTGGTTTTAAGAAACCAAATCGCAGAGATAATGCAAGATCGGATGGCCTTTGGAATGCGTCCTTTTGTTAGGCCGACCTATAGGAAGTCATATCCCGATTGGATAGACCAAGCATATCCATGGCCTAGAGGATATAAAGTGCCAGAATTCTCATTGTTCACAGGCTTGGGAAAGGTCTCGACGTTGGAACATATAGGGCGATTTATATTACAATGTGGCGAAGTAACGAATTATCACAAAATGAGGTTGTTTCCTAGTTCGTTAATAGGAATAGCTTTCTCATGGTTCATTAATTTGCCAGCAAATTCTGTTCAGACATGGCAACAATTGGAACAGTTGTTTCACGCTCAATTTTATAAAACCGAGTCTGAAGTTACTTTGGTTGATTTGGTGAATTTACGTCAAATGCCAACTGAATGGGCGGAAATTTTTCTTCAAAGGTTTAAAACTGCTAGGAGCAAATGTTTTGTGCCTTTACCTGAAAAAGAATTTGTTAAAATCGCTCAAAATTGTTTAAGTTCTGACTTTAAAAAAAATTTCAGGATAGAGAGTTTCCTGATCTTTTTCAATTAACGGCCAACGTGATTAGGTACGAACGTTTAATAAGAGAAGAAGAACAAATGAAAAATTCTAGTAAAGGGACTTACGATAGAGACCCAAATTTTGACGTTCATATTGTAGACGAACATTATGATCAAACCGAAATATGTCTGGTCAAATATTTCAAGGGAGACGTGTATGCTTGTCCTTTGGTGATCAATTCAGGAATAACAGTAAAAAATGAGCCCATGAGAGATACAAACAAAAAGGCTAGAGTGTTTTCATTTGATATAACCAAAGCTGATACTATATTTGATAGATTGTATAAAGACAAACAAGTAAAATTGAGCGATAAGCACAAGTTGCCAAATCCTGAGCAAATTAAGGATAAGAAATATTGTAAGTGGCACAATGCATGGTCTCATACGACTAATAATTGTTTGGTTTTTCGTCATGTGTTACAGGATGCCATTGAATCAGGACGAATCACTTTTGAAGCTAAAAAGAAGATGGCAGTGGATGAGAATCCTTTTTCGCGGCCACTTGGAGTGAATATGATAGCTGGTTTCAAAAGTGGTTTACCTAAGTTCAAATTGGTAGTAGATAATAGAGACGAAGATCCTGAACAACATCTTAGTGTGTTCGAACGTCTCAAAGGTAAAGAAGTTGAAAGAGACGAAAGAGTTTTGTGTGCTAGATGTAGCAGAGAAGTAAATGAGAATGTAGAAAAAATAGGAATATGGGGACGTCACCATCGTCCTAGCATGGCCCCAAATTTCCAGCCTATTCAAAGGCGAAATGTACCATTTTATGGAAGACATCCTTTTGAGAGACAAATCAGGCCGATACACGACGGTAAACCGATGCACGATGGTAGACCAATGCTCAACAGTAGAATGTTCAGACCACAACCTCGTCAATCAAATGTATGGCATTCATTCTTCCAATATAGTGCAGGAAGGGTGATACCCTTTGATCAAATGACCAGGACACAACAAAGACGTCATTAGAGGAATTATGGATAAATGATGAGGCAACAACAAGGGATAGTACGTCCTAAAATGCTTGATTTGTCCAAGGCAACTAATAAAGAAGGTCTCGAATATGAGAAAGAAAACGATATGGGCGATTCAACGGAAAGATTACCAGAAAGTTCTTCTGGTAAATCAAAATTTGAACAACGTAAGAAAGATGAAAATGAGGACGACCCAGGGCAATCCATTACCATTCAATTTGGTACATTGTCCCCAGTTTTGGCTAATAATTATTTACTGGCCAACGAATTTAAAAGTAAAAAAGATGAGGAGCTAAAAGAAGATGATGAAGAGGAAGTATACAGATTGGAATGTAGAGAAGGAGTTGGTCAAACCTCTCGAAATATATGTGAGGAAGAAGAAGATGATGGTATGACCGATATTGAAGAAGAAATTGACATGGAGACAGAAAGAAGAAGAAGGAGAATCTCATATAACAATCTACTGAAACAACTATATCAAGAAGGTATTCGAGAAGTGGATTTGTTGGGTGAATCATCTGGGCGGTCTTTTGATTATTACGTATTATATGGGACACCTAAAAGAAAAGTGAGGGTACCACGCTCTGAAAAATATGGACCACCTCCAATGATATTGCCACCCCCTACATGTTGGGTAAGTGGAGAGGAAATACAAGAGGAGAGCGATATAGAAGTTCAAAAGGTGGAAACAGAAGATTAGTGTGAAATGTTGCACGTAAATTTAGTGCAGGAAGTTGACTCAAAAGATGATAAGCAAGAAGTAGAGATAGAGGCAGCTGAAAAAGTCATTTTCAGGAAACCAACGGTCAACTTAACTAAACACTTAGGGCCGTTATATGTGAAATCTTTAATCAATGGCATCCTAGTAGCCAAAGTTCACATTGACAATGGGGCCGCTATAAATACCATCCCATCCAGAATGATAAAGAAATTTGTAAAGACAGAAAGTGATTTGATCCCAACAGAAGTCATTCTCATGAGTTTTAATGGAGGAGCAACTTCAGCCAAATGAGTAATGCCATTAGACGTAACAATGGGAACTATCACTAAAATACGGTATTCTTTGTAATAGACGGACCTAATAGCTACAATGTACTATTAGGAAGATATTGGATTCATGGAAATCGTTGTATACCTTCGTCGCTCCATCAATGTCTAGTTTTCTGGAATGATAAAGGTGAAGCAGAGGTGGTACAGGCAGATCATAGGCCTTTTGTCACAGAAGCAAACTCGGTGGAGAGGTTCATGTACGAAGGAAATTATGGACCCGTTAGGGTAGTCTAAGAAGGGAAAGAAACTCGAATTATCGCGCAAAGTGAAGAATCATTCTCAGTAGACGCATTTACTAAAATGTTTGATCAAATGAGGCCAAACATAATGGCCCTTGAAGAGCCAGTAATTGGCAAAAAGACAATCAATAAATGTTGAAGAACATGGCCAGCCTTCAGGCCGTCAAAGCCAATTCAATGGCTTTCAAGAAAGAGTGTAAAGAAAAAATGAAAGCAGAAATGGCTGTAAAGATATTAAAGAACAAATTAGCAGTGTTCGAGTTAGAGCAGAATATCAGTTGAGAAGTTAATAAGGTGGATTGTTTGGACGCAGAAGGGATTACTACAAGAAATCTGGACGATGATGTGATAGGGATCATGAAGCCCGGTCACGCTCAAGCACAAGATCCTTTGGTAAAAGTGAACATTGGAGATGGACGAGAAGATCGCCCAACATTCGTCAATCAAATGCTTAGCAAATAGGTAAGTGAACAGCTAATTGCTTTGTTAAAAGAATACAAAGATTGTTTTGCCTGGGAATATGAACACATGCCTGGTTTAGATAAAGATTTGGTAGAACATAGGTTACCAACCAAATCACATTTTAAACCTCATAAGCAGTTCCCTAGGCATTTTGCCCCTAATGTATTGCCCGAAGTAAAGAAAGAAATAGAACGATTGTTAAAGGCATGTTTCATTAGGACAGCCAGATATGTTGAATGTTTATCCAATATCGTGCCGGTGTTGAAGAAAAATGGTAGTATTAGGGTTTGCATAGATTTCAGAATTTTGAATTTAGCAACGCCTAAAGATGAATATCCAATGCCAACGGTAGATTCTTTAGTGGACTCGACTGCCGGACACGTAATGTATTCTTTTATGGACGGATATTCAGGATATAACCAAATCTATATAGCTGAAGAAGATGTGCACAAAACTATCTTTAGATGTCCGGGTGCTCTAGGATGTTTTGAATGGGTAGTTATGCCTTTTGGTTTAAAAAATGCAGAAGCCACTTATCAAAGGGCAATGAATTTGATTTTTCATGATATGATAGGCGAATTCGTTGAAGTTTATGTCGACGATATAGTGGTCAAATCCCTGAAAGAAGAAGATCATTTCCAACAATTGAAACGTTCATTTGAACGAATGAGACAATATAAATTAAAATTAAACCCGTTGAAATACGCATTTGGTGTTAATGCAGGAAATTTCCTGGGTTTTTTAGTGCATAAAAGAGGAATTGAACTTGGCAAAAATAAAGCAAAAGCCATTTTAGAGGCTAAACCACCTAATAACAAGAGAGAATTGCAAAGATTCCTAGGTCAAGTGAACTTTTTACGACGCTTCATTTCTAATTGTACAGGGCAAACGAAAGTTTTTTCGCCTCTTTTGAAGTTGAAAAATCAGGACAATTTCGTCTGGAAGGAAGAGCATCAAAAGGCTTTTCACAGCCTGAAGACATATTTATCAAATCCACCAGTGCTAATTTCACCTACCCCAGGACGGCCAATGAAAGTTTACATATTGGCTGAACAAGAATCAATAGCTGGACTGGTCGCCCAAGATGATCAATTTGGAGAAGAAAGGGCAATATATTATCTTAGTAGATGACTGACAACATGTGAATGTAATTATTCTGCTATTGAAAAACTATGTCTTGCTCTATATTTTACATGTACTAAATTGAGAGCTTATTTGCTACCCGTGACCATTTACTTAATTTCTAAAGTGAATTTAGTTAAGTACATGTTCTCTCGTCCTATTTTGCATCAAAGGATTGGTCTTTGGATTTTAGCACTGTCAGAATTTGAAATACAGTTCATACCCCAAAAGACTGTCAAAAATCAAGCATTGGCTAATTTTCTGGCCGATCATCCATGTTTAGACGTACCTAAAGAGATCGAATTAGAAGTCGATACGTTCGAATTAAAGCCTTGGGTTTTATACTTTGACGGGTCGAAAACTGCTGGAGGTGCAGGAGTAGGGGGAGTGCTAATAAATCCATTAGGGGTTTGCTACAAATTTGCTTTCACTTTGAATGAAATGTGTACCAATAATCAAGCTGAGCACGAAGCATTGATTGCGGGTTTAGAGTTATTATTAGAGTTGGGGACTAAAAATGTACTCATCAGGGGTGATTCCCAATTAGTGATTTATCAATTGATTGGCGATTTTAAGTGCCAAAGTAATTCCGTCATAAGCCAATATGACATCGCTCAGAAGCTATTGGACGAATTCGACCAAGTAGAGCTTCAATATGTTAATAGGGTATATAACGATTTGGTAAATGAGCTGGCACAAATGGCTTCAGGTTATTCGAAAATGCTAAATGAGGATTCTGCTTGTGAATATGGATTATGGAGTGATATTGCCTATAGTTCAACGAAGGGCGAAAAAGATTAATGTGCATTGTATACAAAATGGAGACACAATGGATTGGAGAGAAGAAATACAAAGGTTATTGGAGGAACCTGATAAGAATAATGATAGGAAAGTAAAATTACGCTCATTGAATTATGTGCTGATTGATGGAGAATTATATAAGAAACGCTCAGATGGTGTATTATTAAAATGCGTAAACTTACAATAAGCTAAAGTAATCATGGTCGAAGTGCATGAAGGAATATGTTGAGCACATCAAGCTGGCCAAAAGATGAGGTGGTTGATCGTTAGGAGTGGATATTTTTGGCTTAAGATGGGCGAATCATGTGTTCAATATGCTAAGAGTTGTTTAGAATGTCAAAAACATGGCCCAATTCAAAGAATGCCAGCAAGAAAAATGGTACCTATTATTAAGCCTTAGCCATTTAAATATTGGGCGATAGATCTGATAGGGAAAATTTATCCTCTATCGTCCAAAAAACACACTTTTATAATAGTCGCCACATATATTTTTTCACTAAATGGGTAGAAGCGATACCTTTAAAGGAGATCTCTCAAGGAAATGTTATAGAATTCATTCGTGATCACATCATATACAGATTTGGGATACCACAAACTTTAATGATGGATCACGGAACTTCTTTAAATGGGAATCAAGTGAAATAATTTTTGAGCTAGTTTGGAATCAAGTTGGCAAACTCTACACCTTATTACGCCCAATCTAATGGCCAAGCGGAATCTTCAAATAAAATTTTGAAAAATATCATAAGGAAAATGATAGATGAAAATGCGAGAGGTTGGCATGAGTGTTTGAATAGAGTGTTATGGGCTTATAGAACTTCTCCACGATCAAGCACTAAGGTGACTCATTTCCAGCTTACTTACGGGTAAGAGGCGGTATTGCCTATGGAAATTAATGTACAATCGATCAGAATGCGCTTACAAAATAGCGTAAGTAACGACGAACATACAGAACTACTTGTTCAGAATTTATTGGAGTTGGACGAATTGAAGTTAAACATCTTGGATAGATTGCAAATTCAAAAAAGGAAAATGGCTTCATATTATAATAAAAAGGTCATAGCCAAGTGTTTTAGTATAGATGATTTAGTTTGGAAGACAATATTCCAGTTGGATAGCAATAGTCAAAAGTATGGAAAATGGTCGCCAAATTGGGAAGGACCATACAGAGTAAGGAATGTGTTACCAAATGGAGCATACCATTTGGAAGATTTGGATGGTACGAGGCACATGAGATTCATTAATGGTAAATATTTAAAGAAATATGTTCCATCAGTTTGGGATTTTGAACGATTAGGAATTTGAATCTAAAGGACACAGTTCTGTAAGTGAACAAACTACTCATCTCATTGATTAACTTGGTTGCCATTACACATGTTGGCTGCCATTACAAAATGAAGTCAAGTAAAACGAAAAGAGAAATTGTCCTTTGAAAGTTTAAGACGTTCAAGTCTTAATTACAGTTTTTTCCAAATAGAACGCATCTGCTCTCTAAGTTTTTCCCATTCATCGTACTGTTCAACAGAAGCAGTGGATAGTTCGGCCATAATTCCTTCATCCACCTCTAAACTCAAGTAACGCTCAAGCAAAGATCTAGCTTGTTCGACTTTCTGGGAAGTATTGCGTTTCTTAGCAGCCAATCTGGCCTTACAGTCGTCCATCTTTGCTTGGATTTCTTTCAATCCAGCAGCCAAACTCATCATCAAAGAATCTTCAACCATGACATCAGAAAAAATCTCATTCAAGTTGTTTTTAGCTTGGTCGATTTCTTGATGTAAAGACTCTTTTTCGTTCACAACATTGACATATTGGGTTTTCTTGGCTTTGAGTTCCACATTTCTGGCCAGCAGTGCACTTATCTCTTGATGGATGATCTTCATAGATTACTTGAGGTCCGTTGAAAGTTTGAGTGAAGGAAGCTCAAGTGCTTGAGCCATTTGATGGCTTAGACGCTCAAATTTGTCCCGTTGGCTAGCAGCACTGGCGTGTGCTATATCCATATCCATGAAAGAAGTATACTCAAGTACTACCTGCTTGAGAATGTTCATATTTTCTATAGAAAATGCAGCAGATGCAGTAGAAGGACGACTGGTCGAGGAAGAATGAGCAGTTTGACTAGCTTTAACTTGTTCCCAAGATGTAAACAAGTCATGAATAGAGCGCAAGATGGTATCAGCGTCCTGTAAAGGTAAATGCAATTACTCAGCATCCTTATTGCAGTAAACAACATAAAGGGATGAGATGAAGACTACCTCATGAACTGACTCATCAGTGGTTTTGGAAGAGGAATGAGGAAGTATGCTACTGGACGATTTGGCCACTTGTGAAGATTCATCTTTGTCTGAGCGTATTGGTTCTTGTACAACCGGAAAATCAATTGGTCTTTCTGTAAAGGGACGGGCAATGGTAAATTCATGACCAATGTCATGACCAATGATGCAATTAGAAGAAAATATCATAATTATATGCATATATTACCGTCTGATTCTATGCTTGGAGGAAAAACGCCTTGAAACGATGAAGATTCTCCAACTGGCTGGGCGATTGAAGTGTCTGGATCTTCAAGCCCATTCTCCAACTGGCTGGGCGATTGAAGTGTCTGGATCTTCAAGTCCATTCTCAAGTAAATTCGCCTCGATGGATGGCTCAGATAGGGAAGGAATTGAAGGACTGGGCGAAGTTGAATCTTTCAAAGGAAAAGTGGACCCCCTCTGATTTAGAAAACAAATAAGACATCAATGTCTACATTGATTTTTTTTATTAAATAAGGAGAAATCATACTACCTTTCTTCTAGTCATAGGAGGAGCATCACTATTATCATCAGGTTGATCTGATGAATCAAAGGCTGGCCGTTTACGGCTGGATGCACCTTTTGTGACTCCGGTTTGGGTAGGTGGGCAACTGGAGCGTCTAGTACGGATTGTTGGAGATTTTGAAGGATAAGAGGAAAGCGCGGGATGTTTAACTAATATAGGCACAGTAGGAATAGGAGTGGGAGTAGAAGAAATGGAAGTCCTGGAAGATCCTGACCCCTCAAGTAGATGGAAAGTATGGTTGACATTGGTGGTAAAAAACCTACGTTTCACAAAAGGTCAAAATTGTTCAAAAAGAGGGTGAACAACCATTGTAGGATTAAATGGAGCCAAATAAAACTCAGTCATCAAAGAAACATTGCGGACATCTATGGTCTGTGCTTCTATCTTGGTGATGGTATGGAAGCGCTCCAAGAAACTCTTTGAGTAACAAGGAGGGATGGGCCAAGTTTGGCCAAAGCCAAGTTTCCGGGCAAAGAACTAGGGAGCATAGACTTCGACCCTAGCCTTAGCATTGGTGCCAGTCAAAATGTCGTGAAACAATTCTTGCCCAGTAAAGTATTGAGCCCAAACGGGCAGGACATCACTCACTTCATTCAAAGCAAGAGGAGGTTGAATGTAAATGGGAATTTGATGAACTGGGAAAGGAAAGAAATAGGAAATTGAATTCAAATTATAAAACAATGTGAAGACGTCTCTATTAGACATATCAACAGGGGCTAATTGGTTGATGACCAGCCCGTAACAACTAACTGGCCGAGGAGGTGTTGAAGGAGTACCAAACTGTGGGAAATACACTCTCAATCACAGCTGAGCGAGCCAGAGAGGCCCACTACCAGTAGGAGAGGCATTAGTTCTAAGCTGATATTGAAGGTAAGCCATACATCTATAGAAAATGGCCAGAAATAAGGAACAAAGGTTCAAAGACCTACCAAGTGCCAATTCATGGGCGATGGGCAAATAGGCCATAGAAGGTTTAAGACTAGGCACACAGAGAATATACCTACATAGCCAAACCTGAAGGAAAGCCACACGCTCTGCATGAGTAGGTTCTTTGCCAAAATTGTCATAGAGCTCTTGCATGCCTGAATAGGAGTCAGTGTATCTCTTGTCAAACTTTGGAACAACGGAAGATACCAGCATGGCAGGAAAAATAGTATCGCCCAAAGGAGGGAGGTTAACCAAGGCACCAACATCCCTCAAGGTAATTGACATTGGGCCAAAAGGAAAAATAAAAGTATTATACTCAGAAGACCAAAAACTCAAAGCGATTGGGAAAAGTACAGGATCGTAGAGTGGGAGACGTGTAGCAATTTCCAAAAGGTCGGAAATCTTAGCACGATCAAAAATTGCTTTCATGGGGCCGTGTTTTATCATGCATGCATGCCAAAGACAGAAAGTGGTATCAGCTTTGGGCCATGTACGAATAATTTTTTCACGAATTGGCTTTAAGGAAAAGGGGTCCAAGAAAGGAGGTTCTTGGGTGCAAGAGAAAAGCTGGGCTACCGCCACTCGCTCAATAGAATCCGCATCTTTGAACGATGGACCCAAATAGAACTCATTCAAATTAGGTCTAGATGGTAAAAGGCACGATGGGTTTTGTAAGGTTTGGTCAGGAGGTCTTGGAAATCTTCGAAGCTAGTACAATTTTCTGAAGGATTCTTTGAAGTAGCCATTTATACAGTAAATTGAAAGATTTCAAGGATAGTGATGAGTTTGAAAGTGTGAATTTGAATGTGAATCAAGGAGAAGATGAACATTGTCCTTTTATAGAAGAAGGAGGAGGCGGCGACGTGATGGAGGCAGAAGGTGGTTATTGGTACAATATAGTGGCATTTTTTTGGGTTTATATAAATCTTGCCTTTAGGATATTGAAATTGAAACGCCATCATGTTTTACAGAAGATGAAGCACCACTAAGTGAATATGGCTAATTAATAAGTGGTGATATTAATCTAGCCATATAGGGGGGTAATTGTTGACGTGCAAAAATAAAAGTCCAAAAAGATACCCAAGTGAATTTATATGTGGGCCCAAGATGTCGCCCAAGTTTATTAAACACTCTAGATTTGGGCGAGCCCAAATAAGGTACCCAGTTGAAACTACAGGCCCAGGATGTCACCCAAGCATATAGGCCCAGAATAGATATCGCCCAGGCCTAATGAACGCCCAGAATTTGGGCGAATGGAACGGTTATTCACCTTATGAAATAATGGTTATTAAACAGTTTTCTTTTCCCCTTCATTAAATCCCCACGTCTTATGATCCAAGAAGTTACAAACGGTTGAAACATCATAAACCGCAATAGTGTGCTACAAATTAGCCATTATAGAGGGAGTGGGTAGTTATTGGGCGATGATCAGTTTCTTAATGCAAGATTGAAGGAACCCGTTTGGTAAAGTATAAAAGAAAGAAGATTGAACGGAAAGAGGCAGACGAATCACTCTAAAAAAACAGAAAAATATGTAATTTCATTCCCTTTTGGTTTTAAGCATTTATTTGCATTGTGTTCCAGTGTGCTTGTGCCCCTTTGAGGCGTTTTGTTTTGTCCTTTCATCATTCGTTATAATTGTAATCTTCATAAATAAAACACCCCTTGTTGGGACTTTGTCTAAAAAGGTTTAGCGTCCCTTACACATCGTCTGAATCTTTTTAATTGTTAGCGAAGTCCATTTCTGTGCAAAACATATGCTAATGGTGTTTTCAACTTATACAAGGAAAAGTAAGTATTATATCGGTATTCTCACTATTCTGATACTCGTGCTTTTCACTGAAATCGAACCCTCCAAATCTAGGACAGGAGCTTCAAGGGTGACGTACTAAATTAAGATATTAAAATTCAACATGTACAGTATGCGTAATTATTTTTGGTCGAGTCACATAATCTGTGTTGGCTAGCTATCTACCTCTATATAGCAGTCCCTTAAATTAGTATCTAGTTGAATGAAAAACTAAAAAGCATTTTTCACTGTGGAATGAAAATTAAGATAGTGTTTCTGGTTTAGTTGAATTAACATTGCTTTCACTTGATCTAACCTAATATATTTTGCCAACAAATTGAAAGTGTCATCAAAATTAAAAGGAAACACGTATATAAGTAATTCGTATTGCTATCAAGAACAAAAAATTTCATCTAGACATGCCTCTACAGTTGTGGGTTCGTGCCCTATGGTGGTAGTTCAGTTGATCTAAAATTGATAGGGTGGCATTGACATCATGATCATTTCTTGATAAAATGAAGTTGATTGTTCAGATTTTTTCTGCTTGAGTTTTGTTTGCTTTGTAATGTAAAAACAAATGTAGTATTCAATTTCAACTTTGATCAAATTAATATAGGTGTGATTTTGAAGACGTTCTTTTGGAGATGGATCGGATTTTGCACCCAGAAGTTGTGCAGTTATATATTTCGGGTTGAAGTTGATGTGCTCGTCGAGGTGAAGAAAATGATAGGAGGTATGAGATGGGATGCCAAATTGAGGATCATGGGGATGGTCCCCTTGTTCCCGAGAAAATACTGGTTGCAGGTAAACAGTATTGGGTGGAAAACTCCACTTTATGTTATAACATTGTTCAATTACATAATAGGAAATGATTTGGAATCAAGAGGATAACATTTAGGTGAAAACAAAATCCGAAAAACAAAAGAAAAAATGCCAAAATTCATGTTGAATTTTAAAGCTAGGCTAATGCCCAGATTTAAGGCTGGGTGTTCGCCCAGCCTGTTGGTGAGGCGACTGAGGGCCAAAACATTGGCCTGGGCGAACACCCAGGATTGTACTGGGTGTTCGCCCAAGCCAAATTTCTGGCCGCTGGATTTGAATTTTTGGGCAAGTTTTGGAGGTTTCTTGGCACCTTTTGGTTTGTTTTTTGCACCTATACGTGAATTAGACATGATCATCTATATATATAGATGGTTTTCATGTTCGAAAACATAAGATTAACATCAAAGAAAGATCTATACATCCAAATCAAAGTTCAAATCTCAATTTTTTTTCAAAGTGTTCTTCAAGTTCTTATTCAAGTTCATTTTGCTTGATTTTGAACTTGAATTAAAGGTTTGATTACTCTTACAAACTATTTGCATTCAAAGTCTTCAAGCACTTATCCCGGTGGCGGCAAATATCGTTTGAAGACAACGATTTATAATTGTGTTCAAACCATCCATTTTTTGTGTTTTATTCTTGTTTTGTTCTTCATCTTCCCTTTCAATTTCCAACAATCTCAAATGATATTTTTTTTGATAGAGAACGAGACTACGATGGCTACTATTAAGATGATGAATTAAGACCTTGTGAGGCTTGATAGGTTCGACGGATCCAATTTTACAAGATGGAAGGATAAGTTGAAATTCCTTCTTACCACATTGAAAATCTTTTACATCGCACCATTGTCGGAACAAACTCCAAATGATTCCGATGCAATAAAGGCAGAAAGAATGAAGAGACATGAAGACGAGTTTATTTGTAGAAGACACATCTTGAATGCTCTCTCTGATCACCTTTATGATCTCTACACCAACACCACTTCGGCAAGAGAGATATGGAACGCATTGGAGAATAAATACAAGGTCGATGAGGAAGGTACCGAAACGTTTCTGATTTCCAAGTACTTTGATTTCAAATTTTTGGATAACATACCTTTGTTAGGACAAGTACATGAATTGCAAGTCATTGTCAACAAAATGAAGTCCGTGAAGATTGAAATTCCCGAGACTTTCCAAGTTGGTGCAATCATTGCTAAATTGTCATCATCATGGAAAGGCTATAGGAAGAAAATTCTTCATAGTTCCGAAGATTACCCTTTCGAAGGGATTCAAAAGCATATTCGAATTGAGGAAGAATCAAGGGCACGAGATGGGAACGAACATTCTCATGAGGGGACTTCTAAAACCCATGCCGTGGATCAAGTCGACAAATCCAACAAGAATTCCATGAAGATGAAATTCTCAAATCCCAACAAAGACAACAAGGACAAGAAAAAGTCTAAAGTTTCTTGTTATGTATGTGGCAAACCCAGACATTATGCCCGTGAGTGCAGAAACCGCAAACAACCAAAACAAACAGGAAAAATGAACTCCATTGACACGAATAACATTGTTGCTACTTTGAGCATTGTCAATACCGTCAAAGGAAAGGTTCAAGGATGGTGGTATGATACTTATGCCATCATACATGTTTGTTATGATAGGTCACTTTTCAAAACCTATCAAGAAGTGGATGATGAACACATTCAAATGGGAAATGAAGTTCAATCAAAGGTTGTTGGCAAAGGAAGTGTAGACTTTCTTTTCACATCTGGTAAGAAGATTACATTAATAAATGTCTTACATGTACCGGATATGAATAAAAATTTAGTAAGTGGAGATTTGTTGGAAAACTGGGAATTAAGTCTGTATATGAGTCGGGCAAACTTGTACTTTCCCGTAATTGTGTATTTGTTGGAAAAGACTATTTTAGTGATGGAATGGTCAAACTTTGTATTGTTGAAAATGATATCAATAAAGCTGTGAATTTAAATTATGTTATTGAGTCTATTACTTTATGGCATGATAGACTAGGACTTATTGGTTTCTCTACTATAAAAAGAATGATTAAGAATAACATGATTTTTTGTGAAAACATAGAACATAATAAATGTGAATTATGTGTTAAGTCTAAATTAATTAAGAAACATTTTCATAATGTTGAAAGAACGTCTAATTTATTAGACTTAATTCATTCCGATATATGTGAATTAAATGGAATGATAACAAGAGGAGGTAATAAATACTTCATAACATTCATAGATGATCATTCTAGGTTTTGTTATATCTTTTTAATGAAGCATAAGGATGAAGCCTTTAGTATGTTTAAAATATACAAAACCGAAGTGGAGAACCAATTAAATAGAAAGATTAAAATTCTTATAAGTGATAGAGGAGGTGAATATTTCTCTAATGAATTTAATCTTTTTTGTGAACAACATGGCATAATACATCAATATAGTGCTCCTAGAACACTCGAACAAAATAGTGTTGCTGAGAGAAAGAATATGACATTAGTTGAGATGATAAATGCTATATTATTAAATTCTAAGTTGCCATTTAACTTATGGGGTAAAGCTTTATTAAGTGCATGTCATATAGTGAATATAATTCTTTCTAAAAGTTTAAAGTTTCTCCCTACGAATTGTAGAAAGAAAGAAAACCGAACATTTGTTATTTCAAAGTGTGGGGGTGTCTTGCTTATTGCAAGAGCACAGATCATAAAAGGACTAAGTTGGCTCCTAGAGGGATCAAATACGCTTTTGGAGGATATGCTTTGGATCAAATGCACTTTTGTAGGATATGCTTAAAACAGCAAAGCATATAGATTATTAAATTTCGAAACCAATATTATAATTGAATCCCGTGACGTAGAGTTCTTTGAAAATATATTATCTTTAGATAATAAATCATTAAGGGAATCTCATGTGGAGACTCCAATTTCTACAAGATCACAAATAGAAACACCTTCTAAGGATGTTGATACAAATAAACTTCATAGAAGTAAAAGAGCTCGAAAGGATAAAGTACTAGTACCGGATGAAATTGATTTTCAACTTATTTCTTTCTATTTGGTTAAAGGAAATGAGAAGAGTGTCACAATAACTATTCCATATGTTCTTCAAGTTGAAACCGATCCTAAAACTTATCGAGAAGCAATGTCATCAAGAGATAGTATCTTTTGGAAAGATGCTATAAACGATGAAATGGATTCAATTATGTCAAATAATACTTGAGAATTAGTCGATTTACCACCCGGCTCAAAAAATATAGGCTGTAAATGGGTATTTAGGAGAAAATATAATGCAGATGGTACTCTTAATACCTTTAAAGCTAGGTTAGTGGCCAAAGGGTATCGACAAAGGGAATGAATAGATTACTTTGACACATATGTACCAGTTGCTAGAATAACATCGATTAGGATTTTATTTGTTTTAGCTTCTATTTATGATTTGCATATACATCAAATGGATGTTAAGACAGCATTCTTAAATGGGGATCTCGATGAGGAGGTCTATATGGAACAACCGGAAGGTTTTGTTCTACCTAGAAATGAACATAAAGTATGCAAATTAGTAAAGTTTTTATATGGTTTAAAACAAGCACTAAATAAATGGCAAAAAAAATTTGACTTAGCAATAATGTCATCTGGATTTAAACATAATAGTGTTGATAAATGTTTATATTCAAAAATATGTGATAATTATGTTGTGCTCATTTGTTTATACGTAGATGATATATGCTGATAGTAAGTAATCAAGTGCAAGGTATAAAAGAAAGAAAGAGGTTTCTATCTTCCACATTCAAAATGAAAGACTAGTGGGGGTTTTATGTTGAACCAATCACATTATATTGAGAATGTGATTAAGAAGTTCAATCACTTGAATATCAAAGAGGTAAATACTCCGTTTGACTCAAGTTTGAATGGAAGAGTAATAGCACAACTTGAGTATGCAAGTGTTATTGGAAGTCTTATGTATGTGGTGCAATGCACAAGACTCGATATAGCATTTGCAATTAGTAAACTTAGTAGGTTTATTAGCAATCTAAGTGAAGGACATTGGAAGGCCATTGGAAGAGTTCTTGGTTATTTGAAGAAAACCAAGGATCTAGGTTTCCAATATTTTAAATTTTTGGCAATCCTAGAAGGATTTACCGATGGTAGTTGGATCTCTAATGCAGGTGAGAATAAATCCACATCAGGTTGGGTATTCACTCTTGGAGGAGGTGCAATTTCTTAGAAATCCAATAAACAAACGTGCATTACACACTCAACTATGGAATTCGAATTCGTAGCATTGGCTGAAACCGGAAAAGAAGCTGAATGGCATAAGGATTTAATGTATGAAATCTCATGGAGAGAGAAGAATAATTCTTCTATATCTATCTTGTGTGATAGTCAAGCCTCTTTAGCCAGAGCGTACAATGAAGTGTACAATGATAAGTCTAGACACATGAATCTAAGACATGACTACGTGAGGAAATTAATTAAAAATAGAATAATTTCTCTTACTTATGTAAAGTCAAATGAGAATTTGGCCGATCCGCTTACTAAATCGCTCACAAGGGAGTTAGTACGGACAACAACTAGTAGGATAGGGTTAAAACTCCATAATTAAATCCACCAAATGATGGCAACCCTACCTAATTATACTAACAAGTATATCTCGTGTTCAAATGGTAACAACAAGTTGTTTGATAAGTGGATAATTTCAGCATTTATTCTTTCTTAAACCCTATCCTAGGTAATAAGTGCTGGTTGTCACGGAAAAAGAGGGATGAGTTCTTATAACTTTTAATAAAGTTCAGATCGTTGGATCAAGTATCTCTAAAAGTGACAAAGATACTGTAAGAACTTTACCTATTCGAACTTCGAAGTGGTGCTGCCTCAATAGAGAGTTGGAGTTTATCTCTTAAAAGTTTATGAATAGGAGGAGCGCAAGGCCTTAAGAGCGCTAAATGAGATAGTGTGAAACTTAGAACACATGATGCTTATGTGTGTGATTTCACCGGTATCATAACAAGGAATAACAGGTTCAAAGCTTTCACGCTACATGAGATTTCGATAATACTTTGTGAGATTTACACTAAGATTGGATTCAAATCGAAAGATATCCATACTTTATGCATAAACGTCGTTCAATTTGAGTTTGTGCTTATTATATAATTGAACAAGTGAGGGATTGTTGTAACATTGTTTAATTACATAATAGGAAGTGATTTGGAATCAAGAGGATAACATTTAGGTGAAAAATAAATCCAGAAAATAAAAAAAATGCCAAAATTCATGTTGAATTTTAAAGCTGGGCGAACAACTAAGGCCAAAACATTGGCCTGGGCGAACACCCAGGATTGCCAAATTTCTGGTCGTTGGATTTGAATTTCTGGGCAACTTTTTGAGGTTTCTTGGCAATTTTTGGTTTGTTTTTTTGCACCTATACGTGAATTAGACATGATCATCTATATATATAGATGGTTTTCATGTTGGAAAACATAAGATTAACATCAAAGAAAGATCTATACATCCAAATCAAAGTTCAAATCTTAGTTTTTTTTTCAAAGTGTTCTTCAAGTTCTTATTCAAGTTCATTTTGCTTGATTTTGAACTTGAATTAAATGTTTGATTACTCCTAAAACTATTTGCATTCAAAGCCTTCAAGCACTTATCCCGGTGGCGACAAATATCGTTTGAGGACAACGATTCATAATCGTGTTAAAACCATCTATTTTTTGTGTTTTATTCTTGTTTTGTTGTTCATCTCCCTTCTTCAAAGTACAACACTTCAACGCAATGAAAGCCAAGAAATATCAAGGTAGGACTGATAGGTGACAATGTTTCCCCCGGAAATTCTTTGATTCTTACACAAGTTTCATGAATTTCAATATGTTACATCATGCGAAAATTTTGAGGCAATAGTTTGCCGGGGAAGGGGACTCATGAGTCATGGGGAAGGGGACTCATGAGTCATGATGGGGCTATATGGTGCATATTTAACTGTTGATTAGCCGGTATGTTACTATAATTGATTAAAATGTACTTGTAACATTTATATTTATTGATTTTCTCTCAACTTTGTTATAGAGATGTCCCGAGACTTGCCAGAACTACAATGTGTCACGCGCAGACACACACACACACACTCCAGTTAAGGAAAAAAAAGATCATGTCATATTTTATATGATCATTTGCATTTGTTATTTTGATGGTTCTAGTTTGGGGTGGTCTTTTTGTTCGACGAAATCATCTTTTTAGAGGAAAGATGTTATTTTTATCGAACTATGAACAAAAACTGGATGTTGTTTATGTGTTGAAAGCAGGTGTCTGTGGTTGTTTTACGGGCTACGTGCTAAAATCCCAACCTTGTAACACGACGGACTTTCACCCACATGGCCAAACCGGTTGAATTGTGATCACATTTTTGTTCGCAGGTGAATTTGTGCTGAAGAATTCTCAGACAAATTCTAGTTGTTCATATGACTGTTTCCCATAATTGGCATTACAGGTTAAAACATGCCATTAATACTGTCCAAGGCTGCTGAATTGTAATGCATTAGATTTTATACATTTTGTGTGGCCAATTTTCTTCTGCACCAAATTACCAAATGCAGAAGATGACAAAAATGTCCCCATGTTCTTTGTTGTGTTTGGCAGACGCCAAGTTAATGTGGGACAGAACAACATCAATAGCAAGACATTAATTGTCGACACATTCGAACCCTGTCTATTTATATTGATTCAAAAGATGAAAAGGGCATTTTAGTAAATTTACTAGAAAATCCTTAAGGCCTGTTTAGTTTGTGGATAAAATTATTTTTCTAGATAAAAATTATCTGAATGATAATTATTCAATTATCAAGTTTAACATTATTTTGTTTAGTTCAACTAAGTATAAGAATGGTAAAAGTTACTATTAAAAAGTCATATTTTCATAAAAAAGACAATCTACATTTATTTTTAATTAAACGGAAAACAAAAAAAGTAAAAGAGAATAAAATGAGGGAATTGGCGAAGGGGTGATGGTGGTGGCGTGTGAGGGCTATATTAGGATATGAATATTCAAAAATAGATTTGTTCAACGTGTTATAAAGGGTACGATTGTTTTTTTTTTTTTAAATGAGTGAATACGTATACGGATAAAATAAATTTGTCCTCCTCTTTTTGAGGATAAAACTACTCTTCATTTTTTGCTTAAAATGTTATCGGGATAAACGGGTATCCGAATATTAATTCCACCAAATAAAATAAGACATTTTATTCAATATCTTTAATCATTGACCACGGATTGTAATTGTCAACCATATCACTTGCCAGTAATCTTACCCATATTGTCCCTCAAATAATGTTCATGTGTGCTAGACGTGACTTTTTAACAGTACTATGAATTTGAAAGGTTTCACATAGAATGTGAAGAAATAAGTGGAAAGGTCCATCTAGTCCTGGTTTAGAATCCTATCTATCTAAGCTATGTGTTAAATTAAAAACAAAATCTAATGACTAAGGGCTAGGAGTGATTGTCATTCAGCCAATTTGTTTAAGATCTCTCATTGATTCTCCGTGTCCCATGTTAGTCGGGTTAGAGCATAAGTTATTGATACTTGCGGCTATTGTATATTCTTTTTCTATTTATTGTCTTTGCAGCCGACCCCAGACACATCCCTAATTTCTAACTTTTCCCATATCTGGTTTTACAATTTCTCCAGTTGTGTCTTCTCATTTCTTTATGTGGTTTAGAACTTCCTGCTGAATTTTAAAGCTTTTCTGGTTCCTAAGTCTGGTCATTTTCTCTTCCTTTTTGTATGCTTATTAAGATAATCTGAGTATAAAATATCAATGGCTATGGTCAGCACAAGTATTTCTCTTAACTTGCCTACTGAAAACAGAAACAATTTCCGGGATGTTTCCTTTTCCTCTTACTTGAATGCAGATGAAGAAGCCTTTGTACTTAAGCTGGCAGAGGAAAACCGGAGGCGACTTGGTTCGTCCATGTCCATTACCAATGAGCATGTTGACCATGGAAGAAACAACACAGAAGATAGAGAAATTGATGTCTTTGGTGCTGAGAAATATTTCAATGATAGTCTGAAAATCGTCAACAAGGATGTCTCAAATCACCAACAGAAGAGGGATTATCTCCTTGACATAATTCCAACAAAAGAAAAACAAACGCCAAGTATTCGATCTGAAACAAGTTGGAACAGCCGGAGTGCGTTACTGCATCGTAGTTCAAGAAATCAGAAGCCCCGAAGGACGATCAAGGTTCATGGAAAGAGCTTCCTTACAAGAATTGGTTGTAACTGCTCTTGTAATGACAATAATTCTGTCGAAATTCATGATTATATGAGTGACAACTATTCCAACAAGAATATAAACACTGGATTTGTTACTTGCAAAAAGAAACAAGCAATCGAAACTTACGATATAAATGTTGACAAGTCCCAATCAAATTCATGGTTCAAGAAGGATTGGCACTGCAAGGGATTTGATGAACTGGTAGTTGGATTGAAGACTGATGATCATTTCAGCTTCCCAGTTTTTAACTCCGAGACTCAAAATCAGCCAGTTAAGATGAAACTGCAAGAGGAAGAGGATAAAACCAAGAGAGAATCACTGGAAGTTTTTGCCTTCCCACTACTGGAAAGTGGGAAAAATTCCTTGTTGAATTGGGATGCAATCACTCCAAGAATGAAAGAGACTGAAATTTCAGCAAGTTCCAACTATGATACTGACAGTAATTCAAGTTCAGACTTATTTGAAATAGAGAACCTGTCACACAATGCCAATTACCCCTTTATTACTAGGCAAGAATCAGATGGCATGTCCAGCTGCATCACACCCACAACTTGTTATGCACCAAGTGAAGCTAGTATAGAGTGGAGCGTTGTCACGGCCAGCGTGTTCGATTGTGTGGAGCCCAATTATGCTCTACACTTGTCCCCTCAACCGCAGATCGACCTATGCAGTAAGTGGATGTACAACTATAATTATGTGTGTTTTTATTGCTACCATTAGTAGGGATTAGCTTTTAATCTGTAACACTACACAGCTGACTTATCGGTGCTGTCAGATTCGGAAGAGCAAAGAACCAACTCGGCCACACCATATGAACCCCGGAAAACAGCCCTCAATGCGAAAAACACACGGGGAAAAGATATGACAAAGCGGCGTCCAAGCATTCTTTTGAGTTGCAAGAATCACAAGGCTGTCGAAGTTGCAGGAGATGCATACACAACAAATGACAAGGCATTTTCCAGTGCAAGAATACATCAGAGGTCGGAATCCTTCACATCGATGACAAGATTTCAAGCAGAGAATAAAATGGAAGCATTTGATCATATAAGAAACAGGCAACATTCATTTGATGCACGCTTCCTGTCTAGATCGAACTCTGGACTTGCTGCACATCTTTTGCATATTCAGTAAATTAATTCCATTAAAATGAACTCAAATGTCAGTTTTGACATTTTAGCAAGTCGTTGTTTGTGTAACTCCGTCAGAATTATAACAAATGCAAAACAAAATTTGGCTCCCTTTTAAAAGGATTCGAGGTTGTGTGTTAGGGACATTGCAAATGCAGGTTAAGCATCTTTTTTCTTTTTAATTTTCTGGGGACTATTGAAGGAGCCTTTGTTCCTACTTGTATTAATTATTGAACTTATTTAAGCAAAGGAATGTAGTCTAGGGTGACACGCTCCCCCCCATTAAAATCACGACCATGCGCTTAGGTTAGGGACTTAGGACGCTGGGGGACTCTATTTTGCCGGAGTTCCTTCGCCCATTTTTTTTTTTAAAAATAAATGTTTTATATGGATTTTTTATTTTCTAAATGGGTTAATTTTATCAACGCTCACTGAAGTTACCTTAAAAATTTTAAAACAGTCACTAAAATTCAAAAGTTGCAGCGGTGGTCACTAAAGTATATATTTTTTTCACAAATGGTCACTCCCTTAAATTTCTAACTTGAAATGGTGATTTGGCATACAATAGACATTTATTTATTGCATGGTAGTTTATATACCTTATATAATATTTATTTTAGTCTCTATATTTTCAATTATTTTTCAATTAAGTCCTTCAAAATTGCATCTTAGGTCCTTAATCTTTTTACATCTTTACATTTTGGTCCAAAAAATTTTAATTATTTTTCAATTAAGTCTCCAAAAATTGCATCTTAGGTTTTTCAACTTTATACATCTTCAAACTTTGCTCTTCCAAATTCTTGATTTTAATTGCCAAAATAAGTACAATTTTAGTAGTCAAAATAAATAAACTTTAATTAAATTATTGACTTTACATTCGGATTTTCACCTAAACAAACAAAATAATATAATTAAATAATAAACTACTTGACAGAACTTATAAATATCTATTTTTATTGGTCAAAATAAGTGCAAAACCCGCACTTATTACCTGGAGTTATCAATGAAATATATTTTTGTCTATTTTTGTCAACTCTAAGTAATAATTTGTGAATTCTATCAAGTAGTTTATTTTTAAATTATGTTATTTTGTTCGTTTAGGTGAAAATTCGAGTGTAAAATTAAGGATTTAATTGAAAGTGCACTTATTTTGACCACTAAAATTGCACTTATTTGATTACCAAAATTGCATTTATTTTAGCCACTAAAATTAAGAATTTGGGGGACCAAAGTTTGAAGATGTATAAAGTTGAAGGACCTAAGATGCAATTTTTGGAGGATTTAACTGAAAGATAATTAAAAATTTGGAGACCAAAGTGTAAAGATGTAAAAAGATTAATGACCTAAGATACTATTTTGAAAGACTTAATTGAAAGATAATTGAAAATATAGAGACTAAAATAAATATTATATAAAGTATATGGACTACCATGTAATAAATATATATCTATTGTATGCCACATTATTATGTCACATCACCATTTCAAGTTAGAAATTTAAGGGAGTGACTGTTTGTGAACAGAATATATACTTTAGCGATAGCTGCTGCAACTTTTGATTTTTAGTGACCGTTTTAAAATTTTAAGGTAACTTTAATGACCGTTAGTAAAATTAACCCTTTCTAAATATATTAGTTGAGTTTAAAATTTATTAAACTCCGTCTAAATTTACCCCGGGGGCAAGTTGAGATAGGAATTTAAAGCAGGTTGAGTTGACCTAGTCAGGCTCACTTAGACAGAGGTTAGGCGCAGTACCCATATTGAACAAATCTAAACACAACTTTCATTTTGAGGCACCAAAGTTCAACCTTTGTGCAGTATCCAATTTCTCTGGCATAATTTGGTACGATAGACAAAATTATGTTAGGTATCTCTTGATAGAATGTAATTTTGCATTGAGCTACCGACACATCACTATAGAAACTCGGACATCAAGCTAAGAACAATACATCCCATGCAATTACGGGAATTTCACGAACAGGGGCGGAGCTGGATTTTTTTTTTTGTGGGAAAAAATTTAGTTGTCAATTTTTTTTTTAAATAATATAATACTAATGAAAATATTTCAATACATTACTACAATTATTACCTATGTGTTTTCATTCTTTAAAAATATTGTGTAATTATATCATTATCAATTCGTGAAATATCTTTTTCAATATATACGATCAAACTTTCATTCAATAATTTTATTTACACAAACTATAATAAATAACAATTAGCAAATATACAAATTCTGGGAAAAAAAAAAAGCAGCAAATATACAATTAGATTAAAACAATATGGATGGTTTAGTGATTTAAAGAGACCATTGAACTATAATAAATGCATTTATCATTAATTAATTAAGGTAATCTCTCTCCATTTCTAAATTTTTTAAAGTAATTTCTTTCTTATTGAGTCCAAGATCAGCAATGAAAGTAGGAAATTTTCATATTCAGATATATTGATAATAAAATGGCTCCACTTCCAATCCTATCATTATTTAGAGGACCAGCAATGAAAGTATTTGTTTCAAATGAAACCCTAAACATTGAAGTTTACATAAATGCTAACGGATTTATAGCTGATTTAGAAAGAAATTACTTGGGTCTAGACGCATTCCTTTTGAAATAATGACCACGAACTCACGAAGGGAGCAAGCTAAATCCTCATCTCCTCCCTCTCCGACCTGACTAGCTGGGTTAATGGATTAAGGACTTATTTTTGCTTATTGTAGAATGGAGTGAAAATTTGAGTCAAGATCAAGTAGAGTAGGTCGCGATAGAGATGCACACTGAAGGAAGAGAATTGATACTAATGATATCATGGGCTTGAGACTTGGGTCGGCAGCTGAATTGAAACTTGGACTTGGAATTAATTTGGGAAGAAACTTGAATTAAATAATTTGTGTTGTTCATTGGGTTTGGGTTATTTTGCTAATTTACATTTTTGTATTTATGTTTAACTACAAGAAAGGAGGTATTCTTTAGTATTTGGGCAATTATTCAAAATCTTTTTGATTTTTAGATACATTTTCTTATTCAAAATTTTTGCGGGGTCAATTGACTCCATTTATCCCTTAGTAGCTCTGCTCCAGTTCACGAATCCACTTGAAGGTTGTAATCCATACAAAATGTCACAAAACTAGTTATCCTCTATTCACCATTGGGAACAACAATCCTCGATGATAACATAACATCAAGAATTTCATGGATCCAATGCTCATACAAGAGCAAAGACACAAAATCATTATAAAAACGGTATCAAAAACTAGCTAAAGAAAGTTGTGTCCAATGATTTTTTATAGTTACAAATTCTTCTATAATAAAATCTATATTTATTTTATTAACAAGTTTATCTTAACAAAAAATGTTATGTAGTCGATGCACAAACATTGTTTTATAATATAATCTATATTTATTTTATCTAAAATTAAGCAATGTAATCGATGCACAAAATATTTAAACCGTTTAATAGTGTTATATATAATTAAATTATAATTCTATATTTAATGAAACGACATTGATGGTAGCCTGGGCTCTAACGTAGAGCCCTATCTTGAGCCCATTGAAGAGAGCCCACACCCAGAGGCCCAATATGAAGAGTCCAGTCTAGACCCTATGGTCCAGAGCCCAAGTCGAAGACCCGGGGAGTTGGAACCTTCCTACTCGGGTTTTCGACCTCTCAATTTGAAAATATCGTGGTACCCGAAGATTATCCACGTGCATGATGATCGGCGGTTGCAACAGAAAAGATACACACGTCTACTACTCAACCTCTTTCGAGATGAGGGCACATGTCTCCCTGATAAGTTGGGATGCCTGCCACGTCGACATGAAGAAGTTTCCTATAAATAGCAGCTTATACCCTTCCAGGTATCTTCTTCGAAAATTCTTTGATTAAAGTCTTTAAACATAATCTCTCATCACATATATCTCCTATTAATTCTTACACCGGAGTGGTAACGGGGGAGAAGAGCCCCGCCACTTCTTTTTCAGGTTGCCAGCCGCGTGCGTCTCCACCATCAGGAGGAAGAGATCGAAAACTTCATTGGCGCCGTCTGTGGGAATCGTCTGATCAGCATTTTTGCAACCAAAAGCTATGGCAAGACCGAGAACGAGAGGCGCACGCTCAGTCGAGGAAGCTCCTCCTGAAAGGACCGTAGCAGAGTCAGAATCTGGAACTCATGGTGTGGAATTGCCACCCCCTACATATGCAACTGTGGATCAGTTTAAAACCTTGCAGACCCAGATGACCGCTATGATGACTCTGCTTCAAAATCAAATCCACGCTAGTACAAAACACTACACGTCGCCTCCAGTAGACCCTACAGAGCATACTCATGTGCAACTCTCACAGGAAGACCCACCAGTACCTGTGGTCGATCGAGGAGTTCCACATTCTTCCACGCAGGACCCTATCAATCGGTCTCTACCCCCGCTATATTCTCCAACTGTAGACTTGGAACAAAAGTTGGACGAAATGTTGACCCAAAAAATAGAAAGTGCCTTGACAAAGATGAAGGATAAGCGCCGACAAATGGTATTGGAGGAAGACCCGTTTGCTCCTGAAATCATGGTTGTACCTCTGCCAAAGGGGTTCAAGCAGTCGATGATAGAGTCATATGATGGAGTCACCGACCCTTTCGATCACCTCCGTACGATCGTTGACATGATGAGGTTGTATGCTGCACCGGACGCAATAATGTGTCGGTCTTTCCCTCCAACACTGCGTAGAGAGGCCAGAGACTGGGTGGCCACTTTAGCCCCTCGATCGATCAAAACTTTTGATCAGCTCTTTCAAAGCTTTGTGGCGTATTTCCTAAGTAGGAAGAGAAAGAGAAAAACCGCCATAGGTCTAATGCAGGTTATTCAAGAAAAAGAGGAAACTCTACAAAAATATCTCGCCCGTTTCAGCAGAGCCACTTTGGGGATAAAAGACCTTCAGATGTCAGCAGTAGTGACCGCCATAATGAATAGAACCCGAAATTGATCCTTTAAGATGTCCCTCTCAAAAAATCCACCGGAGTCGATGCAGGAGTTGTTGAGAAAGGGGGATAAGTACGTAGATGCTGAGGAGGTAGAGAGAGTGACTAAGTGTCTGCATGAAGGAAGAGAGCCCGAGACCAACAAGCGAAAGTCTCATGACAACCAGTGCGTGAGAGATGATAAGAGAAAGCAGAAGGTCGGGCCTCGCGACCAACCCCAGTCTAATAAGTGGCCTCCTCGACCACAGTATGAAGGTACTAAAGTTTTCACTCCTTTGAATACCTCTCGAGCCAACGTGTTAATGGAAATTCGTGACATGAGAGAACTTGAATGGCCTCAGAGGATGACAGCACCGCCAAATAAGAGAGATAAGAGAAAGTATTGCTATTTTCACAGAGACCACGGACATGATACTGAGAATTGCTTTCAGCTGAAGGAAGAGCTCGAGCGGTTGTTGAAAAGAGGCTTCTTAGCTAGATATATGAAAAATGATCGTGGGAAAGAAACGACTGTAGAGTCTCCACCGAACCCATCCCCTCGGACGGGAGTCATAAATGTCATATCAGGAAGAATAGCCGCAGGAGGAGACTCGAACTCAGCCAGGAAAAATTATGCTCGCTCGAGTGGGATGGGCTCCAATCAAAAGAAAACTAGATTCAGTCAAGACATAACATTTGGTGAAGAAGATCTGATAGGGGTGGTATACCCCCACGATGACGCCCTAGTAATCACAGGTGATATCGTCGATTGGATGTAAAAAGGGTGTTGATAGACAATGGTAGCGCAGCAGATGTCCTAACTTGGGATGCACTATTAGGCTTGAAGGCGTCACCTGAAAAGTTATGGCTGGTTAGTACTCCTTTGCAGGGTTTTGGAGGAGCCACGGTAACTCCTAAAGGGACCATAGAGCTACCAGTCACCTTGGGAACCTACTCGACCAGCGTTACGATCATGATAAAATTTTTGGTGGTAAAAACTCCCATGGCTTACAACGCCATATACGGCAAACCTCTCCTGAATGCCGCCAGGGCAGTGGTATCAACTTATCACTAATCTATAAAGTTTCCAACGAGTCGAGGTGTAGGATGTGTGAGAGGAGATCAACATATATCCCGAAGGTGCTACGTAGACAGCATACAGGTCCGAAGGGTTGAGCCCGTAATGATGCTCGACATCGAACCATTGAATGGAAGAATTGAACCACTTAACACAATAGAAAAGATTAAGGTGACAGATGGGAAAATGTTGGTAATCGGTGGAGGACTACCAGCTGAAGAAAAGGAAAAGATGATAGCTTGCCTGTGTGACAATTTGGATGTATTCGCGTGGACTCCAAACGACATCCCAGGGATCAACCCTACCATATCACAACATCTCTTGGGAGTCTTACCAGGATCAAAACCCGTAAAATAGAAAAAGAGAAATTTCGCCCCAGAAAGACAGAACGCAATCAAACATGAGGTACAAAAACTACTCGAGACAGGTTTTATAAGAGAAGTACAATACCCAGAATGACTAGCTAACGTTGTTTTGGTAAAGAAGTCCAACGATAAATGGCGTATGTGTGTGGATTACACCGATTTGAATAAGGCCTGCCCAAAAGACTCCTACCCGCTGCCAAGGACAGATCACTTGGTAGATGCTATATCTGGCCACGAAAGGCTAAGCTTTTTAGACGCTTTTTCTGGATATCATCAAATTTCTATGGCCGAATCTGACCAAGAAAAAACTTTCTTCATAACGGATTTTGGGACATACTGTTATACAGCCATGCCTTTTGGCTTGAAAAATGCAGGGGCCACCTATCAGAGGATGGTAAACAAGGTATTCGGAGGACTCATCGGAAAAAAGTTGAGGCCTATGTCGATGACATGGTAGTCAAAAGTACCTAGTCGACAGATCACGTGACCGATCTACAAAAAGTATTTGACGTTTCACGACAGAACAAGCTGAAGCTAAATCCCGAAAAGTGTGTGTTTGGGGCGGCAGGAGGGAAATTCCTGGGATTCATGATCACTCAGAGGGGAATTGAAGCCAACTTGGACAAGATCAGATCAATCATCGATATAAAGAGTCCCGTTAGCAGAAAAGAGGTGCAAAGGCTGACTAGTCGAATAGCAGCCCTCAACCGATTTATGAGTAGGGCAGCAGATAAGTGTCACCATTTTTTCAAGGCAGTAGGGGGCTCAACCGATTTTCAATGGACTAGAGAATGCCAGGAGTCACTTGAAATGCTTAAGCAATCGTTACAGCAACCCCCAGTGTTAACTTGTCCCAATCCAAGAGACATACTTAGTTTGTACCTAGCAGTTTCAGAACGTGCTGTTAGCGCTGTACTAGTAAAAGACCTGGAAAAGTTCAGAAACCAATATACTATGTCAGTCAAGTTTTGAGGGGAGCAGAGACACGGTATAGCTTAACCGAGCATTTGGTATTAGCATTAATAGTAGCAGTTAGAAAACTGAGGCCCTATTTTCAAACTCATACAGTACAAGTCATGACCGATCAACCTCTGAAGCAAATTATCCATCGACCAGAAACCTTTGGAAGGTTATTGAAATGGGCAATGGAACTCACTAAATTCGACATAGAATTCAAGCCAAGGATAGCCATAAAAGCCCAAGCATTAGCAGATTTTATCGCAGAACTTACTGCCCCTCCAATGTCAAAAGAAGGGGAAGAAGCGATGACAGAATAGAAAATATATGTGGATGGGTCGTCTAACAATGAAGGTTTGGGGGCGGGCGTTATTTTGATAAGCCTAGACTCCGAAGAACTAGAGTACTCTCTACGCTTTGGATTCCCTGCCACCAACAACGACGCAGAGTATGAGAGTGTAATAACTGGGCTAAGCATTGCAGTCCAGCTGGGGCTATCTTCGGTGGAAGTATATAGTGATTCACAATTGGTTATGGGACAAATAACGGGGGAATATGAATTGAAAGATGATAAGATGGAAGCTTACCTAATGAAAGTGAGAGACCTACAGAGGCGATTCAGCAATTTTAAAATTACAAAGGTCTCCCGAAAGGATAATACTAGGGCTGATGCATTATCCAAGTTGGCGTCTGCCAATCCAAAACACCTGCCACCAACAGCTAATGTGCAAGTGCTCTGTCAGCCAAGTATTGTAAATACAGTCGAAATCAAGGAAATTAGTGCCAAATATAGCTGGATGGACTCAATAGTAGACTACATAGTGGATAATAAGCTGCCTGAAAATCCAGCTGAGGCAAAAAGGCTCAGAGCTCGAGCAGCCATGTTCACTATCATAGACAAAAAATTGTATAAACGTGGTTTCTCAACACCTTACCTGAAATGCCTTTCTCCAACAGAAGCCCAGGAAGTTCTGTATGAGATACACATCGGCATATGTGGCAACCACCAAGGGGCCTCAGCATTGGCTTTCAAAGCACTTAGACAAGGCTACTACTGGCCTGATATGAAAGAAGATGCTAAGAATGTGGTAAAGAAATGCGATACTTGCCAACGACATGGTAACTTGATACACGTCCCAGCGGAACAGCAGTCTGCAATTTTTGGGGTGTGTCCTTTCTTCCAGTGGAGGATGGACATCTTGGGACCTTTGCCTGTGGCTAAAGGGCAGAGAAAATTCCTTCTGGTGGCTATAGATTACTTTACAAAATGGGTAGAGGCTGAACCACTAGCCACCATTACTACGGCCAAGATTCAAAGTTTTTTGTGGAAAAATATCGTATGCAGATTTGGAATTCTTTGAGTAGTTGTTATCGACAATGGCAGGCAGTTTGATAATCACGGTTTCAAAGTTTTTTGCGAAAGCTACTATATAGAGCATAGGCTGACCTCGATGGCGCATCCCCAGGCTAACGGACAAGTAGATGTGACTAATCGAACAATCCTATGGGATTTGAAAACCAGATTAGAAAAGGAAAAAGGCATGTGGGCTGATGAGCTACCCAATGTATTGTGGTCCTATCACACTACCCCCAGAAAATCGACCAGAGAGACCCCTTTCATGCTCTCTTTTGGGATGGAGACTGTCGTACCAGTAGAAATTTTGAACCTGACAGGCAGAATGATAAGCCAGCAAATCGACCCCACCGCCACCCGGGCTGAGCTTGATCTTCTGGAGGGAGTAAGAGAGAAGACGGCCGTAAGAACAGCAACATATAAGCGGAAGGCAGCCGAACACTTCAATTGACAGGTTAAACCCAGATTTTTTCATACAGGGGACTTGGTATTGAGGAATGCTATGGCAGTAGGGCACCCCCTACCAAGCTAGGGGCAAACTGGGAAGGACCATATGAGGTCATCAGGAATATCGGAAGAGGAGCTTATAACTTGAAAGACTTGACAGGAAAACCATTGTGCAGGCCATGGAATGTCGAACACCTCAAACAATATTATCAGTAAGATGCACCCATCAACAATTCTTTATTTTTCTTTTTGTTGCAATAAAGACATTACAAGTCTTTCCAATATAATGTTATCTGTTGATCCCCTTAAAGGATTCCAACACTTTGTACAGCAGTACTATGTTTTAAATTAATAAAAAGCAGGGACAATGGCAAATGATGAGGGGGCTAAGGAAAGGCCAGCATAGCTGGGATTAGAGGTGTCAATCCGGGTCAGGCGGGCCGGGTCGGCCCGCATCCGATGAGGCCCGGTAACGGCCCGCGTTCGAAAAAGCCCGCGCCACTGCGGGTTGCGGGCCGGGTCGGCCCAGCCCACGATTTTTTTTCAAAAGCCCGGCCCACCCATTGGCCCATACGGGTCGAGCCCATATGGGCCGCGGTTCGACCCAGTTCGACCCGTATAAATAAAAAATTAATTTTTTTTTAAATTACAAAAAAAATTTAGCAACTTAATGAATTTATTGTAATTCAAAAAATTGTTTACATTTATAGAATATATAATAATACAATATTATAATATTAATATATATACTATATTACTATATTACAATATATATATAATAATACAATTTTATAATATTAATATATATATAGTATATAGCAGCAGTAGGCTGCTGCTTTTCGAAAAGCAGCAGCCTACGGCTGCTTTTCATAAAAGCAGCAGCCTGCGCTGCTGCAGGCTGCTGCAAATGTGACAGCCGCTGATGCGGCTGTCACATTTGCAATTAAGGCAGAGAGCCGTTGATCTTTAATTTAAATTTTTTTTTTTTTATATTAAAAATAATACGGGCCAGCGGTTAACCGCTGGCCCGGTGGGGGCTGAACCGCCTGGGCCCGCGGTTCAGCCTCTTTGGCCCGCGGCCCACCCGCTCGGTTCGCGGGCCGGCCCGCGGTCCCGGATCGAGACGGGTGGGCCGATGCGGGTTCGGCCGGCCCGCCCGTCTTGACACCTCTAGCTGGGATGTCCCGGTGCCCCTACTGAGTCATAGATCTCCGCGACCTTTGGACAACTGCTCAACAAAAACAATCATGTCTTCTTCGACAAAACAAAACCATCAAGTTGGGTAGAGGCATTAAATCACCCACAATGATGGGTGATAGGACGATAAACCCATTAGTTGGTTAAAAAATTCAGCCACAAGTTGGGTAGAGGCATTAAACAATGATGGGTGATAGGTCGATAAACCCATCAGTTGGTTAAAAAAATTCAGCCCCAAGTTGGGTAGACCCATCAAATCACCTACAATGATGGGTGATAGGTCGATAAACCCATCAGTTGGTTAAAAAATTCAGCCACAAGTTGGGTAGAGGCATTAAATCACCCACAATGATGGGTGATAGGCCGATAAACCCATTAATTGGTTAAAAAAATTCAGCCACAAGTTGGGTAGAGGCATCAAATCACCCACAATGATAGGTGATAGGTCGATAAACCCATCAGTTGGTTAAAAAATTCAGTCACAAGTTGGGTAGAGGCATTAAATCACCCACAATGATGAGTGATAGGCCAATAAACCCATTAGTTGGTTAAAAAATTCAGCCACAAGTTGGGTAGAGGCATTAAATCACCCACAATGATGAGTGATAGGTCGATAAACCCATCAGTTGGTTAAAAAATTCAGCCACAAGTTGGGTGGACGCATTAAATCACCCGCAAAGATGGGTGATATGCCGATAAATCCATTTAAAAAAAAAAAGAGGTGGTCAACGAACAAAGTAGTGTTCGATCGCAAATGTGGTCAACCACCATAATTATGGTCGACCTAAAGTGGTCGACCACCACAATTATGGTTGACCTAAAGTGGTCGACCGCTGTTGATCGACCCAAAGTGGTCGACCACTGTTGGTCGACCCAAGGTGGTCGACCACTGCGATCGACCCAAATAGGTCAACCACTTTGGCCGAATTCAATGTTCAAAATCGGCCACTACGTTCAATGGAGTACGGCCAGAAAGCTTGTTGACGATAGAACGACCTAACTTAAAAATTAAAATAGAGCATACATAATTACGAACACAATTATGAATGTTTAAAGCAAGTGGATATCAACACAAGTTCTCCAAAATAGTCGACTGAGTCATGCCTACCCACATCCCGGGCCAAGAGAAATCAAAAGGCTTTAAGACAAGCATCGATTATACTCTCATATTCCAAGACAAAATAATAAGACTTTCGAAACATTGTTTTACGCCCACATCCTGGGCCAAGAAAGTTTACGAAGTCTTACAAAAACAGAGAGAGACAAAAAAATAGGCGTCAAGCCGAAAGACCGCCAGCATCCCCTCCCCTAGATGTGCCGTCCCTACGACCCTTAGGAACACTCTTCTTGGAAGCCGACTCAACCGTCCGCTATTTGGCCATGAAACGCTCGAGTCCCAAAGGGTCAAGTGACGAATGCTCCTCAGCTAACCACTTCTTGGTGAGACTTATAGAAGCCTTCATCGACTCTGCTCCGTACATGTGCATGCAACTAGAAAACTCCGAAGAGGCCTTGTAGCTAGAAACAGCATCTTCCTGAGAGCGAGCCAGTGTGGAGCGCAACAAGTCAATCTCATCCTCCTGTGCCTTGGCCCTAGACTCAGCTAACTTGGCTTGGCTGCTCTTTTCACCTATCTCCTTCTTCAAGTTAGTAACCTCCGTTCTCAACTCTGCCTCTTGAAGATCCATATGTTCCAAATGCCTTTCCAAATCTTCGTTCGCTAAGGCCATGGAGTCTTGCATAGTAATCATCTTACAAATGGATTCCAAAGCCAAGATCAGTCATAAAATGGACACAAAGTAAAAATAAAAAAGAAAAGAGGGAAGAGATGAAGCATTACCCTCCTGGTGTACACCGCTAAGGTCTTGTTTACCGACGAAACCTTCTTTCGAGATAACCCAGTACGCTGGGGTTCCAGTGCACAGCTTCGAACCAATTCAAGGTCCCTGTTAGCATTAGTGGGAGGAAAACGAATATCATGGAGAGTGGTCTCATCATCAAGAGGATCGTCATCAGGCTGATCAACAGGCACATCCTTGAGGTATCTTCCTCGGCCGCCTCCTTTCTCTACGTTGGTAGTAGTTAGAGCCTCCTTGCCTGAGGCAGACCCTTTGCCTTTGTCTGAGATCTTCTTTCTCTTACTCGAAACAGGATCTTTCACTGGCCTCTCATCATCAGTAGCTAAAGGAATAGAATTCAATACAACATTCAAATCATACTCGACACCTTCCATACCTGAAAAATAAAATAAAATAAAATAAAATAAATAAATATATATATATATATATATATATATATATATATATATAAAATCCATATCATGTGTAAAGTCAGGAAGGTTAGCGGAAGATGTGCCTACCAACGGGACGATCGATTCCCACAGTCAGCATGTTACTATCTGTTAAAACTTTGTTTAGCTCCGAACCGAGAGGGTCTAAATTGATAAGCTGGTCAATTTGTTTTTGGAGGCAAGGAGTGATGTCTACTGGACTATTGAATAGTCGAATTTGAGGATGTTTCCAAAAAGTATCGAAAGGAAAACCACCAGAGACAGGCCTAACAAAGAAAAAACGGTTCTTCCACCCGCTGTTCGAATTCTTATAATGAGGCACATGGAAAGGGACCCGAGTGGAAAAGTATATGTTACTGTCACAGGACACTAAGCGGTGCATTTCAAAGATACACCTAAAAAGGTCAGTGGAAGGATCAATATCATGAAGGAGGCACATGTATAGAAAGTAGATGGCTAACTTCCAAGCATTTGGGGCCACCTGGCTGGGAGTTAAGTGGAACTCACGAAGTATGGCGACGAAAAATGGATGTATTGGAAACCTAAGCCCTCCATCCATACTATCTTTGTAAATCGCAACCTCGAAGGGATTGGACCCGGGAAGCCTTTCTGTGGAGAGCGGGGCTCTATATATGTGGTCGTCAAAAATCTTATACTTTGCTAACAACCTATCCAATTTGTTTTTAGAGTTGTACACACTGTAACCTTTGGGAATATTAAGAGGTACTATGTGCCCAGAAGGTGACCTGCCAATTTGAATATTGGCAGAAGATGATCTAATGGGTGGCATTCTACCCCCGACTCGCATAGCGCCAGTAGAACGATCACCCAGCTCCAAGAAATCATTCGACTGACGGGTAACCTCTGACACCGGTCGACTCTCTCCTGTTCAGAATTCGTTCGACGACCGAGAAGTCCGTCGATCGATTAATTTCGTAGAACTACTGCGATCGCTCGACTGACTACTTGACCCACTACGGCTCTCGCCAGTTGAGTCAAAAGAAGATTCATTATCAGAGGATAGTACTACCCTAGGCATGGAAGTAGACAAGTTAAAATGTTGCCTGTGGAAAACAAAGTCTGTCGGACTATAAAAACAAATATAGAAGTCAACAAAGGGCTATGGACCTTTTTGACTACCCCACGGTCGGTTGACAAAACAAAGCGCCTAGTCGAAATGCCCTTCAGCAGGTGAGCTGCAATTCACGAAGAAAAAGACATCCCAAATTTCAAGACCTTGAAGGAGATTGTGCCAAATAAGAAAGAAAATTTGTTTGGACATAAGCAAAATACTCACCTTGGCCGGTCTACCACGCTGCTCGGTCTACCATTGTGCTTGGTCGACCGCCTTGGACAATGAGCGGCCGGCCGACAGGTCGGCGAGTATAGACGATCCACCTGCGAAAAATTTCAAAGTTTTTTTTAGAGAGGAGGATTTTGGCAACTTTGCTTGTAAGAGAGTAAAAATGAAACAAGAAATGAGTAAAACTACCTCCCTTTATATAGAGTAAGAAAGAGCGGGAAATGAAATTTAAAATCTTTGGATTTTAAAAGAAAGGAGCGAAATGAAAGTTGAGTTGTTCACTTTTCAAATTTTGAAAATTTCAAAATTAAAACCAAGTCAAGGATGGAAATTAAAGTTCATTAAAAAAAAAAATACTGTGACGAAAAATCCTCACAGTGGTCGACCGACCACTGCTGTCACTGTGAAAACTTCCTCAGGTCTTTTTATATTCCTGTCTTTGTTATTGTTATGTAACATGCAAAATTATTATTACCTACCCTATCACAGTGTTGTGCTTATGGAAAGAAAATTTCTTTTAACTTTCATCAACAAAACAAGCAATGTTATTATAAGTATTTTATACTCATTAACGATAACCATCACTAATGAGTAGGGGGGCTTATGATGGTAGCCTGGGCTCTAACGTAGAGCCCTACCTTGAGCCCATTGAAGAGAGCCCACACCCAGAGGCCCAATATGAAGAGTCTAGTCTAGACCTTATGGTCCAGAGCCCAAGTCGAAGACCCGGGGAGTTGGAACCTTCCTACTCGGGTTTTCGACCTCTCAATTTGAAAATATCGTGGTACCCGAAGATTATCCACGTGCATGATGATCGGCAGTTGCAATAGAAAAGATACACACGTCTACTACTCAACCTCTTCCGAGATGAGGACAGATGTCTCCCTGATAAGTTGGGATGCCTGCCACGTCGACATGAAGAAGTTGCCTATAAATAGCAGCTTATACCCTTCCAGGTATCTTCTTCGAAAATTCTTTGATTAAAGTCTTTAAACATAATCTCTCATCACATATATCTCCTATTAATTCTTACACCGGAGTGGAAACGGGGGAGAAGAGCCCCGCCACTTCTTTTTCAGGTTGCCAGCCGCGTGCGTCTCCACCATCAAGAGGAAGAGATCGAAAACTTCAGACATACAAATAAGTCATATACAATAGGATAATATTATAACCAAATATTCTGGAATTTTTATCAGTTTTTAATCCAAAATTTGACCGTTGGATTTTTAAAATCAAAATAAACAAATTGAGGCCACTGGACACTCATTAATACCAACAATAATGTGACATGTCTCAATTCCCAATTTACTCTTAGCCAACAAAAATTTCATCAATTGTTTTCTCCCAACTAAGGACATTTATGCCATTAAGAAAAACAAGTGATGATGTCATTGTGGACAAAAGTGCATATTGCAGAATTTTTTATATAATATTGGCTCTATGTGGTGCAAGAAAAAATAGATTTTGGTGAAAACCCATTAAAATAGATACCAAAAAAGCACTAAGCTAACATAAATACATATATATTTTAATAATTTGTATTGAACCTTGGAGAGCAGCCCTGGACTATAGCCTAGGGTTCCCTCCCTTCCCGATCCGCCTATGTATGCAAATGCTATATTCAATCCAGTTCGTTATGACTCAAAAAATATCTAAATAAATATAACATTACTAGAAAGTACAACTAATAAATTTTGTTGTCTATCTAATATCTATATTCCTTAATAATGTGTAATAGTATAAAAAAACAGTCTCTAAAAATTCAGAATGAGTTATTTCATTTCCTTATTGGCACAGTCTCGGATTCACCCTAAAAAAATAAAGGTCTCCTTGGCGCCAAAAATCAAATTCTTGCTCAATTTTCATGGCGCGAGAGGGAAAAATCCCCAAAATCGTAGGCAAAATTCTATTTCCCGCCATTGATTCTCTTCTCGAAATAATAACCCATATTCATTTCAATTCACCATTTCAACTCCGTTACGGAAAAAAAAGGAAAAATCTCAAACTCTAGAAAATGGACATGTCAGAAATAGCCAAGAAATTTGGCCTCTCTGAGTCCAAACAACTCATCCGTAAAGCCTCCGAGCTCCGCCGCCTCGCCGACATCCAATTTAATTCCTCCATCATCGGCGTCGTAAGTTTTAGGTCCCCCCCCCCCCCCCCCCCCCCACATTTTTAAGATAACCCATTATTTGTTTTTTCTTTCCCATTACATAAGTTGTTATATATTCATTGATTTGCAGGGGGAGATTTGTAAGGCTATAATTTGCTTAGAGATTGCTGCTTCTAGGTAGTTCTAATTATTTACACACGGATAATTTATTTAACTTCTTTTGTTTCTTTGTTGATTTTATTATCTGTTGATTTATAATAATTGATTTTTTAGGATGGAAATTATATTTGATCGTCAGACTGCAATAAAATTGAGTGGCATGTCTGAGAAGGCTTATAGCAGATCCTTTAATTCAATGCAGAATGGCATTGGTGTCAAGTCAGTATCAATTTCTTCACTAAATTTTTTATTTTTTATTTTTCATTCATGATCTTTTTGTGTATTGATGGAATGGGATATATAAAAATTTATTTTAATTCTATGGATAATTTATTTAGGAACAAGCTCGATGTAAGGGAACTGGCTATTCAATTTGGATGCATAAGGCTCATTCCTTTTGTCCTCAAAGGCTTATCTTTGTAAGTATTGAATGTTTTCTTCCTTTTGTGCAAAATCAGATACTGTTTTTTATCCACTGTTGTAAAAAGCTCGCCTATGCAGTGTCTAGGCGCGGCCTCCACGTCTAGCCACGCCTTGCCTTGCCCTTGCTTCGCCTACCTCGCAAAGCTTGAAGCTTGGCTTCTACGCCTTGCCACACTCAACGTTTTTTAGAACACTGTTTTTATCTTAGTTAGGAGGTGTTTGATAAAATGGTTGAAAGAAATAATGGTGCAGTTTCTGAACTCCTGTGTAACTTAGTTTTATGCACAATGATCATTGCATGGGAAGGAAAATGAAAAAGTGCCCATCTGATAATACATTTAGTGTAATTTTTCTGTAAATTGATTTGGGATTGTTGGTTGTTAGGTATAAGGATCGATTTCTTACTTCATTGCCATCTTCTCGTCGGGCAAGTACTGACTTCACTCGTCCTGTCTTTACTGCCGTTGCATTCTACCTTTGTGCAAAACGACACAAGGTATGGATAATTTTCCTCAAAGCACATGATGTGTGTATCATTGCCACATTGTAGATTGTGTGTTGGTGTTATTCATTCACCATTTGCAAATTTTGCAGCTCAAGGCAGACAAAATTAAGTTGATTGAACTAGCCGGATCATCAGAATCTGAATTTTCTACTGTGAGATCACAATCTTCTTGTTTGCATACTAGTTGTTTTAATTGGGAAAAATTACTTTCTTCTGTTTGACTTGGCATATTATGAATGCTCATTTGACGACACAATTTCAGGTATCTACCTCAATGAAGGACCTATGCTTTGATGTCTTCGGGACAACAAAGGAAAAGAAGGATCCTAAAGAAGTTAAAGGAAATCGAGGTAGACTCATTTTTCTTGTGCAGCAGATGTCCATAAACCTCATGACATTTACCCCTGAAGGCTATAATACATAATCTCAATGGCCTTTAGTCCCCAAAGGATTCAAATCACATAACATTCATGGACTCACCCCCAAATGTTACAAATTCCATAACCTCCATGAGTTATAATTTTGTAATCTATTTTATTCCATTACCATATATTAATCTTGTAACTCATGGTTATTTGAAATTATGATTGTATTCTATATATATAGTGGTTGTAATGAGCTATGGATTGTTCGAGTGGAAGGCAAAATAATTTTCCAATTGTCATATTCTTTATTATTATTTTTTTTAATACAAGGCAAAATGTAAGAGAAGCCAAATAAAAGCCCAAGACAATTGGAAAATGAATTTTCTTTTCACTTGAATATTGCAACTTACAAGCTCTATCTATATGATAACAATCATAAATTCAAATAACCACGAGTTACAAGATTAATGATTTAGTAAATGGGAGAAAATGAAATACAAAATTGTAATTAATGGAGGTTATGAGAATAGTAACATTTTGGGGGTAAAGTTGATGGAGTTACGTGATTTGAAACCATTTGGGTAGTAAAATCCATCGATGTTATGGAGTTTATAACCTTTATGTGTATATGTCATCGGGTTAATGACATCTGCAACAGAAACAATCTTCCACTATAATTGTTATGCAACATGGTTATAAGGTTTTCATCACATTGAGTAGCGGTTTACTATACCTGTATGCGTTATTAGATGTGCACTATGACTACTTTTTTAAAACCTAGAGCTCTCTGTAAAATTGATCTATTCCTTCTATTTAATTATTCTTCTCATCTTTTACATGCAGAGCTTCTAAATGCATTACCTGAAAAACGGAGGTTTGAGGATGGTGGCTGTTCATCTGATGACGGAGAAGAGGTAATCATTAACTTCGCGTCTTAACTATTACGATCTCAATTGCTATCATTTTAGATTGTCTCTAGCTGTAAATGATTGCAGAGAGGTGTGCATGAGACGAAGTTACTGTCTGTGCTATCACAATTGAGTCAATGTCCTGTAAAGGAAATCTTAAAAGTAGAACATTATGTTAAAAATCTAAAGTAGGTTATGCTTCAAGAAATGTGCAAGAACAGAGTCTGAAGATATTTTGCTTCTTTTTATCATGTTCAACAAATATTTGTAAATGAATAGTTGTCTTATTCTGCTCTTCTAATAGTCTCATACCCACAACGTCATTGCTTAGACTGCTTAGTTGATCATCGAATTTTGAGTATGGAAATATACTTTTCAGATAGTTGCTGAGATAATCACATGACATCTTAGCTCACATATCTTAGGTTGAAGCTGACAAATATTGTGTTTATCTTCCTAGTATGTCAATTTCAGGCCATAAATTAATCTTAGCAACGTGCAATCTTACGCATGTTGCTGTGTGATTTTCTTCCTTTTTATGCATTTGAATTTCTTACATTACAGTTTCTCATCTTGTGTCCTAACTGTACTTTGATTGCACTGAAATTTCTTGCAGCCTTCAGCATACAAGAAGCGCAAACAGATGGATACTCGTGCCTACGACGAGTGGAAATCTGCTGTTCTCCAATCTAATAACACTGGCAAGGCAAAAGGTAGTGATGGTTACCCCTTCTCCCATATTCGAATGAATTTAATCTCAGTAGATATTTTAATTTGCACAAACTGATAATTTCGAGCTTGAAACCTCCAGCTCCTGCAAAACGAAGCAGACAATCCGGTCTTAACTTTGTGAAGAAAGTTCCTGAAACCAGTGTGGAAGCTACATAAGAAAATACTCTCTTTGGTTAGACAAAAGTTTTGCCTCTAGGGAGGAAGATTCAATGGGAATTTTGTTTTATCCTCTGCATAAACAAATTAATTGTTAACTTATTACATTATTTATCTTCTGGTTTTGGGTTAAGAAATATGATCAGAAAGTGCTTATCCAGCTTACAAGTTCAATTTGAATGAGGAATGCTGTAAATATTGGATAATCTTTTGTACATTGTTTATGCTTCAATAATCTTTTATACAAAATGCTATTATATAATTAGATAAATTAAAATCTCTTTACAAAATGTTAATTTATTTTTATGTCATTGTTATTTTCAAGTTTAGATGAGATATCAAGTATTTTAATTTTATCATACAGTTCGATTTCATATTTGATTTAGTTATTTTTTATTGTGTTGTAATTATTTTTTAGATCTTGTTTGATTATATTTATGTTAATGCTAAAAAATAAAATAAATTACAAATTAATAAATATCTTTAACAGAATGGGTAAATAGCACAAAACGTTCCTACCTATTGAGGGTATTGTGGAAAACGTCCCTACTTTCTAAATTTTGGCAATTTTATCCTTACCTACTGGATTTCTTGCGCAAAAGGTCCTTCAGTCCAAAATCATAAGGGTAAATTAGTCCAACCATTTTTTTTACATATATATTACTTTTTTTAAAATTGGAGGGCTTTCCATACAATTTTCAAAATTGCACGATAGGCCTCCATCTCCAAATCTGCAGAGGAATTTCAGTTTACCCATAAGATGATATTAAGTTCAATCCAAATTAGCTTAAGGAAGAATCTTTTGATCTTCGCCAAATACTGATTGATCGAATAAAATTCCGTTTTTTCTATATACAAACAGTTTCTGAAACTGTTACCATCGCCGGAACTTCGGCAAATTTCCGGCCATAATCTTCTAAAATTCATCTCCTCTGGAATCCTTTTGCACTCCATCTTTTACTGAAATGGCCCCGCCGTTTTGGGTTTATTGTTTTCTTACAAAACTTCACTTGAGTTCAACAGTGACACCTCAAGCAAAAAAAAACAAACAGACTGTTGTACAAATCCATAAATCCGCACACACACATCAGTGTGTAAAATGTGTATATTAGTACTTTCAGTGTGTGACTGTGTGAGAGAGAACAAAACCTGCAGCAAGAAAAAGGGTTCTTCTTAGGGGTTGCTGTCTCTATACAAAAGTAGATCACGTGATGGATTGAGAGAGAGAGAGAGTGAAAGAAGGGGGTGAATCTATTGTATAGTACACATTAACCATGCAAAAGATTTGGTTTTTGGGCCATCCTCTCCTCCGTCCAAACGACGTCGATGCATGACGTCATTTCTCTTTTCGAGAAAAAGAATTATGTTCACCCGCTTTTGGTCAGCGTGGGATGCGTTGCTTTGTGCTAAGGTCAAAGGCCACTCACGCGACCGGATTTCGTATGGGTTTTATGTTTACCTTCTTGTCTCGGTTTTCCAGTAAAAGATGGAGTGCAAAAGGATTCCAGAGGAGATGAATTTTAGAAGATTATGGCCGAAAATTTGCCGGAGTTCCGGCGATGGTAACAGTTTCAGAAACTGTTTGTATATAGAAAAAACGGAATTTTATTCGATCAATCAGCATTTGGCGAAAATCAGAAGCTTCTTCCTTAAGCTAATTTGGATTGAACTTAATATCATCTTATGGGTAAACTGGAATTCCTCTGCAGATTTGGGGACGGGGGCCTGTCGTGCAATTTTAGAAATTGCATGAGAAGTCCCCCAATTTTAAAAGAAATAATATATATGTGAAAAAAGTGGTTGGACTAATTTACCCCTATGATTTTGGACTGAAGGACCTTTTGCGCAAGAAATCTAGTAGGTAAGGATAAAAATGCCAAAATTTAGAAGGTAGAGACGTTTTCCACAATACATTCAATAGGTAGGAACGTTTTATGCTATTTACCCTAAAAGAATTGATTGACATGCTCTAAAAATTTCTTAATTCCTAAGGAACATGATGATGTAATATTGAAGCAGGTCCAGGTTGTCCAGGCCTGGACTGGTGAAGTCCATCAAAGACCAAAAGCAAATAATCATTTACAGTCGTCAACGTCCACGACTGCGTCAAAATTAAGCCGCTCGATTTTGACCACTAACTAGATGCCTCGCTGCCACGTCATCTTCCGCACAATAATAAGGTTAAAATACCCCATCTGTCCCTGAAATTTCACCCATGTTTCTATTATGCCCTCTAACTTTAAATTGTTTCTAGTATGCCATTAAAATTCCAAATCTGATTCCCATATGTTCATTTGACATAACGTCCCACTAATCTGTATGTCAGAGTGTGGCAAATAGAGATCGGATGTCTCAATTGGATTAGTTAGTTGTGCTTGCTTTTTTGTTAGTTCGTTTGTTTGAAATTGTTATAAATTATGTAACACTAAAAAAATATAGAAATTTAGAACGAATTTTTTAAGAGAAAAAATTATAGATTGTTGAATACTCTTTTTAATGAAAAAATAATTGCTTTTTTGTTAACAACCACCCTCAATTTGCCACATCAATAAGGGGTTGTGGGATGTTAAGTCATATTAATGGTGGGATGGATGGGAATTAGATCTGGAAGTTCAATAATAGATTAAGAATAATTTAAAGTTTTGGGTTGTGTTAGAAACATGGGTGGAAGTTGAGGGATAAATAGGATATTTAACCCCCTAAAGTATGGATGGAACCCCAACTTTGGATGAACTCAATTGACTTTCTTTTGCAAAGTATTTCAGAAATTTCTATGAAATTACTCAAAAAGTAAATTTTAGTTATTTTTAATAAAATTGAATTATATTCTAATAATACGTTTAATAATTTTTTTTTTAAATTATGAACATTAATATAAAATATATAAATAAAAATTAAATAAAAATTGTGAATTTTACTGTAATATTTGATAACTCAATTATTAAGCAGCATCTTTCTGCATGTACGGACCGGGCCAAAGCGCTTAAAAATAAAATTATTAGTACCATCCAATAATATCCTATATAACGACTTTCAGTATTTCTCAGCGGGTAAATAGCACAAAACGTCCCTACCTATTGAGGGTATTGTGGAAAACGTCCCTACCTTCAAATTTTTGGCATTTTTGCCCTTACCTACTGGATTTCTTGCGCAAAAGGTCCTTCAGTCCAAAATCATAAGAGTAAATTAGTCCAACCACTTTTTTCACATATATATTACTTCTTTTAAAATTGGGGGGCTTCCCATGCAATTTTCAAAATTGCAAGGCAGGCCCCCGTCCCCAAATCTAGCCCCTGTTTCTGAACTTCAAAAGGCTGCATCTCACCTCCTTCTTCGTGGCTGAGATCTCTGCTCTCCCTTAATTCTTCAGCCACCGGTTTGGATTCTGATCCCACCTTCATGGCCTCTGGCAGTATAGGCTCTGGTGGCTGCGCTGCTACTATGAATAAACCGGCGGCTCCTATGAATAATCCCTCGTTATCATGGCCACATCCGAGGGCTATATTGTTAACTCGTTGTCGGCGAAATGTAAGTGTTTCGGTGGTGGAGAAGTCACCGATGGTGAAGGAACCGTCGCCATATGAGACTTGGTAGAGGCATTTCTGGCGACTGTTGCAATGTGAAGTAAGTGGGCATGTGTTGTGATAAATTGGGAATTTATAAATCGAAGTAGAAACACCCTTCATCGGCGATGTCCGTACACGACCAGGCGACGACGGCGGTTCTGTCTCAGTTAGCCCTGGCGGCCGATGGTGCCTTGCTCGGCCTTAGCTTAGCGTACGTAGCAATCTGCAGCATCCTCAAATTCACGACTACTACATCATCTCTCCGCAAAATCGACAACTCATCTTCTGTCCAACCTTCCGACCTCCGTTCACTCCTCTCCAACAGTAACACGGATGGTAATAGTTGTACCACCGGAAGTACAAATCAATCGAACGGTGATGGTGGAAAACTTGTAATTGTTCGTGGCTGCGAACCCAATTTGGGGACGGGGGCCTGCCGTGCAATTTTGGAAATTGTATGGGAAGCCCCCAATTTTAAAAGAAGTAATATATATGTGAAAAAAGTGGTTGGACTAATTTACCCCTATGATTTTGGACTAAAGGACCTTTTGCGCAAGAAATCCAGTAGGTAAGGGCAAAAATGTCAAAAATTTGAAGGTAGGGACGTTTTCTACAATATCCGAAAGTTTGGTGCTATTTACCCTTTCCCAGCAGACCAAAACACCATCCCAGATCAGTAATCATTTTGAACTGGGTATTTTTCTTTTTGGTTTGCCCCTGTTATTTCTGATTCCAATTTCATTCCCTTCACAAACACAAACCCATAAATCAAAATCGAGAGTTTTGTATTTTCCCAAAAAAAGAATTTATACTAAATATGCAGATAATTAAAGGGGGTTTAGAGATTTCAGATGAAATGTTGGGAACATTTGCTCCACTAGTTGTTTACTGGGTCTACTCAGGTATATATTTAATGCTTGGTTCTTTGGAGAATTACAGGCTGCATAGTAAGAAAGATGAAGATGAGAAGAATTTGGTGTCCAAAAAGGATGTAGTCAAAGGAGTCCTCCTTCAACAGGCGGTTCAGGCTGCCGTCGCCACCATCCTCTTCGCCGTAAGTCTTTCTTCCGATCTCAGAAATGTTGAAATACATGTGCTTCTGTGGGTATGAATATTTATATGTGTGTGTACGTATCGTGTAAGTGTATGAGGACTTGTACCATGTATGGTAAGAAATTTCCTCCTGAATAGTAAAAGTTTAGTAAATTTTGTGAAGGTGATCCGGGGTTTAATTTTTGTCATATAATTGTGTTCTTGTTGCAGAATTTTGATTGTATGTAGTTAACGATAATTTCAGAGGAAATGTTTTTCTTTTTGGGGGAAAAATATAACTATGTTCCATTTTTATGGTGTGATCAAGAAGTGTCTATCATACAGGGGTGGCCTAGTTGATTGTATTCTATAGTTTATAGTGAACATTCATACAATTAAACGCAGCACTTGGTGTATTGAGACACGTTTTTGAATATTTATTGCCCCCTTCAAAGGAATGAATAGAGTGGCAGAAAAGGATTCGTATCATCAGTTCAAGTTCATTAGAAATAAGGCTAGTAGGTGTTGTTCTTGTTAGTTTTCTTTGTGTTAGTCGTGTTTGGTTCTTAGGAGGTGCTTATTTTATGACCTATAGAGTATACCGTAAAAGGTGATTATTTTCTGTTTACATGTATAGAATATGGAGCTTGGAGTTGGCATTTCTGAATAGTTCGGTTTATCATCGGATGTTGTGTTTGTTTTTAATATTTTAAAGACAAGCCCTTGAAAGTTTGTTATCTCGCATATTTGGGGTTTCTTAATTCTTGATTTAAAAGTCAGATTATCATGGATGTTTTTGGGCTGCTAATCCTATATGGCTATATGCCGAATTAATAGGAAATGAAATAATTTCTAAAGACGTTTAGGTAGATGACTTGTCACTAAATTTACAGTTTACAATATGTAAATGCACTTATGAGTTATGAACAAGAAAGATAACTCTCTATATTTTCTTTATTGTTGATTAACTGCATAAGCTGAAGTTTTCATTTCCTCTTAATTGACATGTAGAGTATTCTGGGAAATACCTGTAAATGCCATGTTGTATTAAACGATTGAAGAAATTTTCCGGAAACTACATTTGGGTTTAAAATGAATTTGAGTGAAGGAAATCAACAAGATATTAAGCTAAGATGTGATTGCACCAGGTAATGAAGATGACAGTGTTCTGTAGTTGCATTGATTCCATTCTTGTTATGTGGACATGTACTAGGATGTACTCAAACTGTTCATAAGCACAGAACGATTTCTTTCCTATTTTTTTGGCAGTATAAAGGCTGGCAATGTAGCACAACATGGATTGTATAATAAGTATTTTTATCTTAAAACTGGATCTTTGATATCTCCAGAAAACTGCGTTTAATTGTGATATAAACCTTGACCTAGGATCTAAGGAGCAATTGTCGCCTGCTTTTAAGCAAAACTTGCATGGAAGAAATTGACCCTGTTTATTTTATTGTCCCACTGTGTTCTATATTTTGTTTAACTTTATGACATAAATGATATTTATTGCTCTTTAAGTCTTCTATCCAAGTGGGACAATATACATTGATGAAGTGATTTTATCATTTATAAGAAAATAAGGAAGTAAAGATACTTGTCAAAATGGATCGATATATGAATTATACATTTTTTTGGAGTATCTTTAGTCTCTATTTGTTATTTCAGTGATTGAAAATGTTTTAATTAATGATCGGGAGAAACATATGGAATTAGTTATGTTTAGGTTCATATTTAGACGCAGCCTTTTTAATACTTCTTGGGAGTTAGTGCAATATTTTTCCAACTTTTGACTTTTCAGGATGTCTTCATGCTGATACTGTTATATGAAACCTGATAACTCAGTTTAAACATTTTTCTTCCAAATATTCAAGTTACTACAGTTATATCAAACCTCAAAACTCGGTTTTAAACATTTTATCTTTTTCTCCTGAATTCTCATGTTGAAACTGTTAAACCGTAAAAAAAAGAAAAAAAAAACGGTTCAAACATTTTTACCTTTTCTTCTGAATTTTCATGTTGATACTGTTATATCAAATCTGAACTTGGTTTAAACATTTTACCTTTTCTTTCGAATTTTCATGTTGATAGTTATATCAAATCTGAAAACTCGGTTTAAACATTTTATATTTTCTTATAAGTTTATGGGCTGACTTTTGCCGTAAAAATTACTCTACTGGCCATGTAGGTTACAGGAAATGACAGTGAAGCTGCACTAGCTCAACCGGCTTCCCTTATTGTTCTCGTTAGACAAATTATCGTTGCAATGTTGATTTTAGACACATGGCAATATTTCATGCACAGATACATGCACGTAAACAAATTTCTGTACCGACATATCCATTCTCGACACCACAGGCTAGTTGTACCATATGCTTTTGGAGCCTTGTACAACCACCCATTGGAGGGGTTACTTCTTGACACGGTTGGTGGAGCTTTATCTTTCCTCTTCTCCGGCATGTCTCCTCGAGCTTCTATCTTCTTTTTCTCCTTTGCTACCATCAAAACAGTCGATGATCACTGCGGGCTGTGGCTACCCGGGAACCTTTTCCACATTTTCTTTCGAAACAACTCTGCATATCATGACATTCACCATCAACTCTATGGGAACAAGTATAACTATTCACAGCCATTCTTTGTGACATGGGATAGAATTCTTGGTACTTACATGCCGTATTCGCTTGAGAAGAGAACAGGTGGAGGTTTTGAAGCAAAACCTACTAAAGATTGCAAGGATAACTGATTAAAATGACGTTCATTGTCTGTAATAAATTGTGTACTGCTATAGTTATTTATTTTTTGCCTGATATACCTGAGAAATGTGTATATTGATCCCTATCTTTACCTGTATGATATATTGTTGTATAATTAGTTATTTTTCCATTAAGTGTCTGAGACAAATTATAATTGTGTGGAAGACTTTTCACGGAGGCATTTGTAAAGCATTTATTTCTTTGAGCAGTTTGACAACCTGTTTGAGCCGTTATTGGGTTTAGTCGAGCAATCAAGAATCGAGCTGATATGAATCTCTATAGAAGATGTAGAAGTCAATTGACCTGCATATCGTTTGCTCTTTCATAAAGAACTTGTATGAATCTCTATGGAAGATGTAGAAGTCGATATATTCAGTTCAGTTATTGCAAAAATTGAGCTGAACTATACTGACGTGGTGGTGGTATTTAAATCATAACTAAGAAAGAAGCATTTTCCAAAACAAATATATTTTGATGAGAATAAATTTAACTTCAAGAATTGCAGTTCACGGTTCACATTCAGATAAATCTCTTTGTATAATAATCGTTGTGGCTTCTATATATTTTACATGACCTCACAAAAGTTTAGACGATGACTAAGAACAAAATAATCATATTTGCGGAATTTGGTAATTCAAGGGGGAGAATGTAAAAACACATTCCAATAAGCAAATGATACCTGACCTGGTTTGTGTGGTGAAATCAACCTGTTGTTCAGTGCAAAGAAATAGATGGAAATTCAACTTAAGAAAATAAAGCTTTGGAGAAATAAAAACCAAGATCCAGAATGGTTGATCAGGTACACTTTCACTGTAAAAACTAAACTGAAAACAAGTGTGCCCTTAAATTATTTCATCAGGCAAGATAACGATACAATCGTCTATCTGCATTATCCCGCTCCAAGAAATCTCGCTCAATAAGAGACTCAATCCGTTTCTTGATTTCTCCAGGGTTGGCAAGAAAACGAGATTGCAATTGCTTTGTAACCTCAGCAATGATATTGTTATGATCCAGTACCCTCCGAGATTTCATAATTCTTACTATTGCAGCCTCGATCTGGGGCTTCCTGTCCTCCTCCACCCTCTGCCTCGTCTCTTGCTTTTCAGGCTCGGATTCTTTTTGTGCAACTACAGTTCCTATCTTCACCTTACGTAGTTTGCTAGTGAATTTGTCGTTGACAGAAAATGCATCATCTTCTCCAATATCTTTGCTCATGGGTTCTTTCCGAAGGACGTTTTTCCCTTTAACACAGGCTAAGGACTGAAGACACCTTTTCAAATCAGAAGAAGGAATCTCAGTGGTCTGCTCAATCTCCTTATAGCTAAGAGAATCAGCATTGTTAAACAGCATTAGGACACACATTTGATGTGTTGAAACATTCAACTCATACTTCTGGCCGTTCCCAAATGTTGCTCTCAAGTCGGCCGTGCCCATATTTGTTTGCCAGGACAATCTTCGACCCGTGTGGGTCCCAAGGTAATATGATCGAAACTTCTCACACAGAGCCGACATTTCGGCTGGAAGGTTGCAAGTGACGCTGGGTTGAGTGGGCCAAGACCCTGTTGTCAGAACCTGAACGACCAGTGTAGGGCCATTTCCAAGCTCGGGACCATAGGATGCATTAAACCCTTGCATTGTGTCCTGAGATGTCTTCATGTCTGTAAACATGCCCTCTAATTTGGAAGTGAACTGATACCCGCATTCAGTCTTCAGTTTAACAATCAGACTTCTCTCGGCATCATCAGGCACCGTTTTTCCAGACAGGAGTCGCTTGGCCAAATGTTGTTTATAGTATTTCTCAAAAACATCTTTCTCCTGCAGATAACGGAACAACATCATCACCTTGTCAAGAATAAGTTCAATGTCCTCCTCTTTGACTCCCTTCAGACCTTTGCGCAGTTTATCATCCACAAACAATGATATGTACTCGGGAGAACGGGGATTCAAATTGATGAAATATTCAAAAGAAGAGTTCAAGGCATTCTGGAAGGTCTTGTCATTGTTGAAGGCTGAGATTATGATCTTGTCATACTTATCCCTTTTAGCGAGGAGGCAGTCAACGAACTCCACAGGATTCTTTGATTTCTCAGGATCGGTAACAAGTTGTTTACCAGTATCTCTAATGTGAGATGTCATTACATCTCTAATTGTAGAGAGACCATTAGGTACCCGGCGAAATAAGTTGTACATTCTTCCCAAATCTTCAAACTTATCATCAAGAAGCATCTTTACCAAGCCGGAATTCTCCATGTGAACTAGTCTAAGCATGTGGTTGGCAATCATCTCTTTCTCCACAACATTAGTAATCTGGGCTTCACTTTTTGCATCCAAGTAGTGTGATACCCTCTCTATTTCTTCATTTAGACGTCTTTCAGCTTTCTTTAGGTAGTCCCCACAATCACTGCACTCAATAAATTCCTGGGACTCCGCGCTATAGAAATCAGCTGAAACTTCTAGAAAAGGTTTCTCAAAATCATCATGGTAGACTGAAGGTCCCAAATCCATTAGCATTTTAATTATATTTCTCATCAGTCCCCTGTTAATAACTTCACCAGTTCGTTCTCTCAGTATCAGTTCAAGAAGTGTGTTCAGAAGCCTAGTCTTGATTTTAGTGGAGTGAATAACATTGTCCCTCCAAAGATTTAGCCCAAGCTCATGAACAGGGGTTCTATGAGTGCTTGGGATGAAAGTCCTGTCCATGTACATTAGTATGTCACGGATCATCTGCAGTGCTTTATTGTGATCGGACCATTTCACATTAAGCTCCTCCAGGAATGAACCACCATGGGCAGCTTCTATACATTTTGACATCTCCTGCAGATGGAATGTCATTGTAGACACAAGTCCCGAATACAGTTTCTCTCCAAATTTATGTAATACCATGTTGTAAGCATTTCTGAATCCAATAAACTTCCATGTCAGTTAGAGTCCAGTAAATATACTAAAATTTTATGCTCTTGCGTGAGAAAGAGAGGGAGAGAGAGAGAGGAGAGAGGCATAACAATATAATTCAAGAGAAATAATTACTCAACATTTAAGAAAAACACTATTTTTGTTTCGCGTAATTTTACGCAAGATATCTAAGAGATAAAAGTAAACCAGACAATCTATATGCATTCAACACAGAAATTCAAATCCCAAATGCAGGAAAGACCAGAAACAGAAGTATTTATTTATTTCTTGGCTTAAAACATTTACAATGTTTACATTCTTTTTTTTTTCCCTTGTTTTTTCTTTTAAATTTTCTCATTTTACTGAAAAGAAGATTTAAGTATAAATGTCATCCTTCCAAATGTCTGTTGTTATGTATATATTTTTAAGCATACTGGAAGTCCTCAAGGAACACACACTATAAAGCCTCAAACTTAAAAAAGGTAAAGATGAACACTCGCAAAGTCTTAATCCTTAAATCATAGAGTTCACTATTAGCTTGTCATGACAAGTATATGACAAGAATTGAATCTTAACACAAGCTCAATCACTCTCTTCGGATACATTCCAACTTGCATTTTGTTATAACAAATAAATATCTTGCAAACATTCTTGAGGGAGCAATTAAAAGTCGACAATTTTACCAACCCAACAAATTATACGAATTTGGTGGCCATGAAACACAAAAACCATGAGCTTGACCAATCGATGAAATTGGAGGGAAGTAGAGTAAATGGCGAATACTACTTGAGAACAATTTGTTCTCAATAGTCATGAGATGATCATCTTACAGTTTCCATTGCAGAAAAACAGAAGCTACAGTGATATGATCATGTCCATGAAGTTCACCAGTTCCACCAGAAGGAAATTTTGCTACACAAACTAGTCTAATCTTACAAAAACAGCAAAGGTCATGTATGTTGCTCAATATTATATGTAGCTTGAGAAATGCAGCTCTAGCAAGCCAACTATCAGGAAAGGAGTCATACCAGCATTCATTCACTGTAATAACAGTTTCAGATGTGCGATAAGCCGATAATCATAGCTTGATGCTACTAGGAGGTGCAAACTAGAGTGCAAATATAGCATTATCTCAAGTAACCCGATCAATCTTCAGGGATATTTAGAGTTCAAACTTGTACAGTAACTAATTTGATAAAGTTACTTTCACTTGGCACTATGAATTTCTCTGAACATTAACATACATTCTTAACTTAAGCAACAATTAGCTTGGTGTACAGAAGACATAATCTTTTCTCTTTTTTCTTCTTTTTCGGTAGATATCGAGCAAGTCTTTTTACCTGCATTTCAAGACTTTCTTTAACCTATCTTCCAACTGCATATGGCAACCAACCATACACATTCCCATTGCAATCAAATGCATTTAGGCCAACGGATAAGCTTGTAAAGTAGTAACGAGTATAACAAGAAATCGCAAATAATGCAAAAGCCCAATGATACTCCATAATTCACATTAAAACAGGGGTGAATCAAATTTGGCAGGCAATAAGACGGTAAGGTTAAAAATAGCCTGAATAAGAATTTTTTCAGCAGTTCAATCTTGAAGCAGAATTATTGAACCAGATTAGGACTTTTATGGTAACATGTATCAGTGCATTTATCTTAAGTCTAGTCACAATGGGAAAACCTCCTCTGCTCATCTACTCTGTTGCTAACTAAGCATGTCAAATTTCTAATGTAGGAAGTGTCCCATTGCTTTAAGGACGCAGAAGTTCATTTCTGAATAAAAGTGTAACGACCGGGATCCCTCTAGTCAGAATCTTAACCCCAACCGTACTCATCCATACTATCCGTTTTGGGAGGACTTGAGCTCGTTTAAATCCTCACGGATTTATTTCATGTCCCCAGTGATTCGAACCCAACACCTCTCCTTATGAGGTATTTAAGTTGAATACGCAGAGGCCTTAGGTTCAAATCACTGGGGACGCGAATTAAATCCGTGAGGGGTTAAGAGGGCTCATGCTCTCCCAAAGCGGACAATATGGATGAGTGCGGCTATGGTTAAAATCCCGACTAGAGGAATTCCAGTCGTTACAAAAAGCAACACCCAGGCAATCAAGATAACCCAGCATTTAATGTAAATACTACGGTTAATGCCAATCAGCTAGAAGGTCTAAGAAAAATGTTGTGACAATTTGTGCCTGATGCAAAAAGTGTATTAGCAAGTAACAGAATTTATAAATTACAAAATGAGTTATGCAATCTGCAGAAAAAGAAAAGCATCTGGGAACTAGTGGACCAAAGTAATCATGGAGTTGGACATTAGCACAATAGATGCACCTGGAAGATCACCTTGCTTATGGAACCACAATATCACATCAAAAACTTTGAGTTGTTTTTCCTAGAGGCCGTGTTTGTCACTGGACTGAGATGGAAATATTGAATAATTTACTCCAGCAATTGTGGTGCACTAATAAGTTTTCATGGTCTTTTCTTTTTAATATGAGACTCCATGCATGATTATAGGCCTATAGTGTGAAATTCGTATTTTCATAATCTTTATGAACTTTTGTACTGTTCATTTTGAGGCTTACGCCTCGCTTTACGATTTACACTTTGCTAAACATTGATAATCACGAATCATTCAAGCAAATGATGGAAATTATTTTACACAAAATATACTACGTTGGTTGGCCAAATAAACTTCTTTCAATCTTAATGTTCAAGAATATAATAAAATCAAGTAATATAGGATAATTTAATGCTTCTACTAATGACCTCATGCAATTCATAGCATTCTACATCCGATGAGACCTAAAACATATGAGACAACTCAACGAGATATTTGAACTAGCAGCTAACTTTGACACCAGAATACATGCAGATCATCACATGACAAAAGGCAATGATGGTAATGGCAATGTCTTTATTTGAAATTTACACGTGGCCATTGAATCAGAGAGCCCACGACTTTTGTCGTTTATATTTTTCATTTTTTATTTTATTTTTATTTTTCTTTTCTTTTTGGTCCCTTCCACGTGTCAAAGAAATACGTCCGCACAGCACTTTTTTTCCAAGGAGGTACAAGTAATCAAAAGCACACAAGACAACCAGATTCTATGATTTATTTGTGGGATCACTTGATACAGAAATCCAATATATCATAGACAACTAAAATTCACAGATCATCCTTTCATATTTTGACAAGTATATCTACAAAAACATCAAAGGGAAATCCCATAATATGTATGAACCCTATTATGCACGTGCAACCCAAGAGCCAACACATCAGAATATGTTACCCGAATTTCATGGTGACATGATGTCACAATGATTTACCACAATGGAAGAAAACATATTGGCAAAAAAAGCATCATTTACAGCTTCCAAATTCAAATGCCTCATCATCTTCAAGCTGAATATTACTGTACTATACTATGTCAGTTAACGAAAGCGAAGCAAATGAAAGGGAAGCTTTGAGTATCTGAAAACATGTAATTATTGATGGATGAACAATATTGGGTAGCTACAACAAAATTCTTACAAATTAGGGTTTACATAAAATCAAGAGAGGCTATGCTTATAATTACAAACATTAATGTTTATTCGTCTCATAATTCTTCCTCAACAATAGCTTAATTAGCAATTCAATGGAATACATACATAAAAAATACTAGATTCATGTTAAATTTCACTAAGCATGTCTTGCTCCCATCTGCTGCTAATTCAATAAATCAAAAAAATTAAAATAATCAAAACCCATCCAAAAATTAAGCAGAACTGCATATGCCACCTTAATTTCAACAAGCAAGAATTAGCATTTTCCGCAATTAAAAAATTTAAAAAATTCCACCGGCAGTTAAATCAAGTTCATAGATCACTAACGGGATCGATGCATGCACTAAAGTAAATTAATGTTGACTTTAAAAAACTGAAAGTACAACAAAAAACCTGTAGAGCTCTTCGAAGCTAAGGCCACTGGCGTTATGATTGTAAATCTCATGAATGGCGTGTTCCAGGATCTTCCATGTTTTATCTGCATACTTCGGATCCACTACCACTTTATGCTTGAACGCCTCTATCTGAAAATTCCTCTTCTTTTGCCCACTATTCATCTTCTTTTTTTTTTTTTTTGCCCCTTTTATATCAAATAACCCAAAATAAAAAAAAAAATCCAAAACCTAAAGAAAACCCAATAAAAATCAGAACCCAGAAATTATTCAAATTATTATCAGCTCCAATCAATCTACAAACTTGATTTTATTTCAGAAAGTTGTTAATTTATATATAAAAAAAATGTATTAGAGAGAAAAGGGAGAGAGTTTTAGGGTTTCAAAATGGGAGGGAGAATAAAGAGGAAGGTTGAGTTGTACGTTAAACCAATCCTCCCAAATTGGGTTTTGGTGCAGAAATGGGAGAATTGTAACTGTGTGGAGACAGATAACAATAGATTCATTGACAGAAAGACAAGTATATTTCTTATTTTTTTCTTTTGTTTTTGTAACATAATATTAAAGTGTTCTTCTTTGGTTGTGCTTTGGTACAAGTTATTGCATAGATTTGGTGTTTTCTCGTAGTTTCTTTGATAGGGTAGAGAATGGGTTAATTATTTCAAAAATTACTCTACTATCTTATGCGTCATAGATATCTTACTGTACTAAAAAATATTGCTAAATTTTCACTATACAATGTAAATCTTATCTCCATCTATCACTCTTCACACAGTTGTTAGAATGTCTTGATGGAGTTGCTGACGTATCAAACGAAAATCCTACGTGGCGCCTATCACCATCCATTTGATCCACGTCAACATTTCACATTTACCAAATACGTTTTCTCCTTTACCAAAATCAATTAAACGAGGCCCAAATCAAAAATCCCCAAATTGAATGAACCCTAACCCCTTCCTCAACCTCCCCAAATTGAATCACTTTGATCCCTTACTCAGCCGCGTGATGGAAAATTCTTCCGATTCTTCGCGAATTGTGGAGGGGGTTTTATGTTATTGTGGTCAGTTCACCATGTTAAAGACACTTGGACAGAGGCAAATTTTGGTCGCCGATTTCGAGGAAGTTCTATGGGAGGCCAGATGCTTGCGATTTCTTTTCGTGGCTTGATTCTCCAGCACATCCTAGATACAAATCAGTGGCTGATAAAAAAAAGTGGTTGTCAGCTGGAAGTTCAGAATTTATCAAATTGGTTTTTGGCTGCTCACTTGCTTTGTAGTTATTCGTATTCTCTTCTAATTATCCGGTTGCTATGAATTGTGTAAGGTTGGGTGTAGTTTGGAAATTAGTTAGGAGGTCCCAACTGTAATGAGTTGTGTAAATTTCATCATTTTCTGGAGCTGTTATGTTGAAGTTATGGAGCTATTTTGTTGAAGTTTGATGGTGCAATTTTCCTTGATTTAGAGGGGAAGATAGTAGGTGCTTGTGTTATCCAATCTATCATTGAGTGAAATGGCTCATTAGTTAATGTATTAGGATGTTTAGTTGAAGAAATGAAAGTCATTTTATTTCAATTGCATCCTACTGTAATTTTCTGGTTCTGGTGTTATCCAATCTATCATTAGGTTGTTTAGTTGAACAAATCAAGGTTGTTTAGTTCAGAATTTATCAAATTTGTTAGACCAAATGTTGGCTTCAATCCAACAACACCACAAAAAGCTAATGGTTGCCTAACACTTGCACTAGTATCACTTCCCAGTGATACCACACAATGTCTAGCAGAAACAGCACTAGAAGAACCCCCTGATGATCATCCTGGGAGCCGTGACAAATCCCAAGGATTTGCAGTCATAATACGAAGATGTATAACTTGAGTAAACCATATTCAGTAACAAGTCATAAATTTGAATGCAAATTCTTCATCCCAGTTAATTTGCTTACTTAATGTTTATGAACATTAACAAAAAGTAATTGCACAAATTAAAAAACTTAACAGGTTGAGCTATTTCAATTTGCAAGTATCAATTGCATATACACCAATTTCAACTTCTCATTCAACTCTAGATGGTAAAATGCCAAACTTTTTTTCATCTCACAAAAATAAGCACAATCATTTGGCTCTACAAAAATAATGCCAAACTGAATGCCAAACTTTTTTTTCATCTCACAATTTTTTTACATCTGACAAAAATAATGCAGCCAGCTAAATTAATTTAGCTCCACAAAATGAAGTTTCCAGCCATATAAATTGAACAAAATATACACCAGCATGACAAAAAACAAAAAGCATCATTCTGTTGCTCGTGTCTGTCATTCCCAGCAACACCAGATTTTATCAAAAGCATCATTCAGAACTTGTGTTTGTAAGAGCTTCAGTTATGTTTCTCATACTCCTCTTATGTGCTTTTTCAGCCCTTTGAGTTGCCACCTCTTCCACCGTTGATGAAATGTTAACCTCTGAATGAAATGTCAATATGGTGAACTGACCACAATAACATATAACCCCCTCCACAATTTGCGAAGAATCAAAGAAATTTTCCATCAGGCGGCTGAGTAAGGGGTCACAGTGATTCAATTTGGGGAGACTGAGGAAGGGGTCAGGGTTCATTCAATTTGGGGATTTTAGATTTGAGCCTCATTTAATTGATTTTGGTGAAGGAGAAAACGTATTTGGTAAATGCGAAATGTTGACATAGATTAAATGGATGGTGATAGGCGCCACGTAGGATCTCCGTTTGGCACGTCAGCAACTTCGTGAAGACATTCTAACGACTATGTGAATAGTGATCGATGGAGATAAAAATTTACATTGTATAGCGAGGATTTAGCAAATTTTTTTAGTACAGTGAGGTATCTCTGTGACGCGTAAGATAGTACAATGATTTTTGAAACAATCAACCCGGAAGAGAATATAGAAAAATAAACTAAAATTTTGTATATATTTTTATAATATTACGGATCAAATATATCTCTTTGAAATAAGGTAGTTATATTTAAACCACATCTTTTGTTAACTACACTATATTTTAATTGTAATGAAATCTCTAACTATGACTATTTTTGTATTTATGTCTTCAATTGTTTTTTTTTTTTATCACATTCTTATCATTAACCTATTAATTTTTACATTTTATCTTTGTCTTTGATCATGATGTCTGTCTAAAAAAATTAATTAGGAGGGAGAAAAAGATTTTTTTGCTTCTATACTTTTTAAATAAGTAAAATAAATAAAAAATACAAAAATTTAACAAAATATTTATCACTCATTTCAATGCACATTAGTAGAATATTTGAAAAAAAATCGTTATCAGATACAAGATTTGAAAATTATTGAAAATTATTGATAAAAATGCGACGAAAAAAATTGAATACATAATTGTTGAAATGTCAAAGGTTGAAAAACTTTTATTACAATTAAAATGTAGTGTAAAAAATAAAACTGTAGTGTGAATATAATTTTTCTTAAAATAATTATTTTTCTGCTTTCATCATTCATTTTTTGTTAGAAGACAAAGTAGTAAATCAAAGTTCATATAGCTTGTCATACCATGAGAGATGGCCATATAGAAAGTCGTTACCTTAATTGCAAGGAGGGGATGTCGAAAGGTAGCACTAGTGACTAGAGTGAAATTGTAACAAGGTAACCGTGCTAAAAAGTCCTGCTAGATCACCTTTTTTAATTGAAATTGGTGCTTGATGGATAATTTGATTTGACACTGCTTCACACCCAATTTGTTATAAATATATTTGTTTTTTTTATCAAGAAAAGTAACACCGAATCTCGAACCTTTGCACAAAAGAGCTCTTGGATTCCAATTAACTTTTTATAAATATCAATCTCCAAGTGATGAAGATGTGGAATACATGAATATAATTTCTTATTCTAATGCAATAGGTTCTATTATGCATTTGATGGTGTACACTAGGCCTGACTTTGCCTATGCTGTGAGCACACTTAGCATGTTTATGTCAAATCCAGGTTTAGATCATTGGAAAGCACTTAAATGAGTGCTAAGATATTTGAGAGGATATAGTAATACAGACTTAGTATTTAAAAATAAATCTAAGGGTGTTATGTTAAAGAGTTTTGTTGATTCTGATTAAGTAGGTGACATAGACAATAGAAAGTCTACTACTTCTTATGTGTTTACTTTATGCGATTCTTGTGTGAGTTAGAAATCGCAATTGCAACATATAGTTGCTTTATCCACTACAGAATTTGAGTACATTGCTACAACAAAAGCTATTAAAGAGTCTTTGTGGCTTAAGAGTTTTCTAAATGAACTTTGTGTTTTAGATAGTAATATAATTGTATTATCTGATAGTCAATTTGTTATACATCTATATAAAAATCATGTTTTTCATGAACGCACTAAACATAGATGTTCGAATGCATTTTATTTGAGATATTGTATCACAAGAACTGTTAACCTTGAAAATGTACTCTCTCAATTTAATCTCTCTGATATGGGTACAAAAGTGTTGCCCTTGGTAAAATTCAAGAGTTGTTTAAGTCTTTTGAATATTGATAAATGTTAGTGAATTTTCAATTTTACGAATTCCCTTTTCTGATTAAATCACTAATTTTTTTTTTCCTTGTTTAGGTAACAGGAGGGGTGCAAGAATGGATTCTTTGGCACCAAAGGTGGAGGATTGTTGGGTATTTTGTGCCAAACAATCTCTAAGACAGTGATGAGAAATTAATCGTACATAATTAGGCTTGTACCTTAAATGAAATGTACGACCCAAGTTAATCCCACACTAGTGTATCGAGTCATTGACCCGTTTAAATTGGAAAATCATGGTTGTTGGGTTGGTTTGGATAACGGTCACTTTTAAGGTGTAACCAATTGTAATTGTTCAAGTGATCGAGTTTGAATTGTCTTTATCTATGTGTTTAAAGATAGTGGTCATCTACTAGAACTTTACTTTTAGTAAAACTCTATCCAATTTTAGTTATAAAATTAATATCTGACCTAAAAGAAATGTGAGGCAAAAAGAGTCAGAATCCTAAAAGGCTAAAACTATCCACCTACCCACACGTCTTTGGCTCATGGTCGTCTTTATGGTATCCATTTTGAATGGTTTTTCCATGCCATTGTTTATTCTTCTTAAAGTTTAATAATGGCGTGTTCTCTTCTTAAACTTTATTCGTGAGATTTTTCTTTGTGTGTTGGTTGAGATTGTGATACACTTAGTGTGGGTTTTATCTGAGCCTTGGTAGATATGAAAAATTCATCTCTTTGTGTCCATTATTTTTCTTAGTTTAGTTTTGTTTCCTTATCTTTCACCAAAACGATTGTGTAGTTGTTTATTCACGACAAACATCTTCTCTGGACAAGAGAGACTCTAGGTCGGCTAGAAGGTAAATTATCTGGTCATATATTAATTTCGCATTCATTAAGAAAACGTTTGGTGCACTTGGGGATGTCAAATGTGTTGGACCGTCCAAGCTAGAGCAGCCCATCATATAAAATGTCGGACTAGATCATGTTGTGTGTCAAAATCTTTGACAACTTGAAGATGGAAGAAGAAGTAGAGTGAATGCTCGTTCTATTGGAACTCTCGATATGATCTTGAAAGAGGAGAATGGAGATCGATCTCAATTTGTTGAATCATTCTCTCCTGCCATCGATCGTCTAAAGAGTCGTTTCGGTCAAATGTCGTCAATTCAATCAGCATGGTAGTATTTCCCGTATCAACTCTTCTGATTTGTAACAAGGTTGAAACAATTAAAAAAACAAAAGGTAAATTCAGGGTCGGTCACTGTTTGGGCACTTATAGGCTCTAAAGTCATATGCTTAAAACTTAATTCAATTAAAGTCATATTTTAGAGCTAAAAGACCAACATATCCTTAATTGTAAAAAATGCTAATTGTGATACTGTTTTGTTGTGATACTACTTTTTTGTGTTACTGTTTTTTTGTGATACTATTAAACCTATGATTTTGTACTATTAAGAGAATATTTTAAGAACAATATTATTTTCTCTCATACTATATCATGTGATCTAATTCAAGAGAAGAATCAGAAACATTGTTCATAGTTTTATCTAAGTCAGATCTATAACTGCTACTCTTGTCTTTAGATGAGAACCCTTTGCATGACTTTTTTGAGTGAGACCCATTAACTTGAGAATGATTGGCAGTTCTTCTTTCTTCATCTTGGCATTGCTCTGAAGTATGTGTTTGTTTTTAAGGGACCCAGATACCTTGGAAGAGCTTTAATTTGCAGCAAAAGGATGTGTACATTTATCTGTGATACTGTTTTAGAGGATTTGTGATACTGTTTTGATAAAAAGAATTAAAGATTGCCATTTTAAGCTAAAGAGACGACTTCAAACGGGTAAAATCCATCACATGCAGTGGCAAAGCCACTGGTCTTGTCCGTCTCGTCGAGACCATTCCAAAAATATATTATAATAAAAATTCTGAGCATATGTGCAAATTCTATATTCATTTCTATTGTGATACTGTTTTGCATAATATAGTATCAAACAACACACATGCCTATGATACCATGCTTTTATCTTTGATACTGTTTAATTAGTCATGTATGTTGTTTGATACTGTATTATGCAAAACAGTATCATGGATTAAAACAATATCAAATTATATTAATGCACATTACCTAAACAAAACATTATCATGGATTAAAAACAGTATCATAGACAAAACTAAGACATTCAAACAGTATCACAGGTTCAAACCTTGTCATAATTAAACAGTATCAAAGATAAAAGCACGGTTTCATAAATAAAACTCACTCCATATAAATTCAAACAATATCATGAATTAAAACAATAACAAAACAATATCTGTGATACTGTTTTCTATAATACAGTATCAAACAACACACATGACTAACAATGTTTTCTGTGATATTGTTTTTCTATAATACAGTATCAAACATCATGCTCTCTTTTAACAATGTGATCTTCTTGCCACTTCCTCAGCCCAGAGTCATAACTTTGGAGGACATCATGCTCTCTTTTAATTCTCTTTTTTGCAACAGAGATCATTCACTAGCAAATGTCCATGATAATTATGTAACTGAATAATTTTCTTATATTGTTGTACTTTCTCTTTACTAGCAAATATTCAGGATGCCAATTGTTCCACAATATATATCTAAGACAGTAATGCATCTGAATCAAGTACGACATTTTTGTTCTCATAGCAGACGCAAAATGAAGTATCTGAAAATTAGTTGCCTCAGATTTTGACTTTTCTTCCAACATCTTGATTACAGCATTTAAATCCAATAGTTTCCAAGAACAATTAAGAAACATCTCAACCCAATCATTAACCACTAATCGAGTATAAATGACTGCAATATCAGGTATAAACGACTGCAGATGTCCAAAATTTTACGATAGGAAATTAAAAAGTAACACTGCACTGTAGAAGCACTCGCTGGAGGTCGCTGGAGGTTGTCGTCGGACGTCGCCGAAGGTTGTCGTCGGAGGTGGAGGAGGTTTGTGGAATTGGAAGATTGTGCCAATGGAAAATATGGTTAAAAAATGTGATTTTGGAATTAATTTAAAATAGTGATGTAAAGTATGACTTAACCACAATTTTAAAAAACAATTTGACCTAATTTGAAACAAGTCATGTGTAGATGACTTATTGGCAATTTTCCCAAAAACAAAATAGTTTGAAAAGCCAATAGGCCCACCACAGGCCTTGTAGGGCCCAAAAACGTTTACATCTGCTGGGATAAAAACTAGCCAGTGTAGGACTACTGTGCCCCTCAAAACCGATTCGGCATCAGATGATTTGCACCTTTTGTTAAACTGAATTACTCAATGTAACTAATGTACCTATGTAAATACAAGTATGTAGCTTGTCTGACTAATTCTTGTAATTTCTTTATATTGAACATAATCAAATTATTGAGCCCTTGAGTTCATTTGTATGTTCTTGAAAACTAATTATGGACCTTTCCTTTTCTGGGAAAGTTAATACAGGAATAGATCAATGGAAGGCTTCAGTGGTGAAATCCTCTCAAAAACAGCAAAACATGCTAGGAATAGATCCGACCAATTTGGATCCTCCACAAGCAGAAGCAACATATCCTGCATCAGAAGTCCAAAAATGGTTCATCAACATGATCAAAATCCCCTATCCCAGGCCTCCATCTCCCTTGACCCCACTCTCCCAAGCCCCACTATTCTTCTCGGGGCCCCACCACTCACTCTCCGCCAATCAACGCACTGCAAGTCACAGTTCCAAACCGACCCCAATGCACCACTGTCACAACCTATCCCTACTCCAACTAACCTTCCGGCCATTTCCAAACGAACTTTCAAAAATACTGCAACTACTACAAATAATGCACCTGCAACAATCTTGGATACTCAGTTTCTCTCTCCACCAAAACATCTTATCGAGTCCACTCACCGGAGGATGTTATCTTCCAACACGTGTTCTGTAACAGAGGCGGAGGTCTTGTCACCACCTCGGAAATTGGTGGAGTCGGGCCCACCGGAGGTCTATATGCTCTTCCACATGCAACATTGAGAGAAATTTGCAGAAGAGTAATGTGGATGATTGGCAGTTGAAGGAGAGAGTTTTGAAGGCTTAGGAATTGAATGTATTCTTGAAAGAGCAGAGGATAAAAATTGGGAAAATCTTGAGTGGGAAAATGAGGAGAAAGGCCAAGATTGTACTCTCTGGACCTTCAAACAGCTAAGTTTTGTTGTAGTGCATATTCTTTTTTTCTGTTTGACGTTTTAGTGTTTACGGCCCCTCCAAATTATTTGGTTGATTGTGCTACTAACCTTTATTAGTGATTAAGCTCTAAATTCAATTATGAGAGCAATAATGAGCAAAATAAAAATCAGAAATAGGCAAAGCAAATATACGATTTATAGTGGTTCATTTTCAACGTCAGAGTTTCGTCTACTTGTCATTGTAGATTTTAAATCTAAGAGGAAAAAGTGTACGATGTACTCTCACCTCTCTCTGTCAAAAGCTCCAATAAATTCTTTTTGTACTATGAAGATTGGCGGTCAGGGGATAATTGTAAAGTATAGTTAGGCTCAAGACAGTCCAAAAAACCCAAGATAATTATTCTCTAGACAAGATAGATGGAATAATTTTCATATTATAAAGGTTAATTTTAACTTAACACGATCTTGTATTTTTTCGTAGTTTAGGTACAAGTTCGATGGTGGCTGCAATATGTTATGCGTGGTTGTTGGAAAATAGAATGAAAGCTGATAAGGAAAGAGGAGAGAGATAGGAGCAGTTTCGATATAGTACCTGTGATAAATACTAGGAGAGAGAAAATGTGGAAGCAACGTCAAGCGGCTTGGCTTTTTGACCATGTTGGCTTTGATGCCACTGCTTTGTTCTTTTCCAACGAGGTACTTGTATGTTTCTTTTTCTTCATATGTCAGACAGATAAAGGATAGTATTTTGCGTTGGACGTTTAAAAAAGTTGGAGGATTATTGTCTCCTTACCTTTAACTACGATATGTGTGTTTTTGTCTTGCATAGTATTGTTAAGAGTTGTTATGAGTTGATTAGTTTTAAGTAAGACAGACAAATGGATGAACTTGGAAATTTCGAAGAGAGATTGTAAAGGCATTTCGAAGCCAGAAACATCATTTACAGAAGACAGATTTTACATATAACACTTAGCAACATCATACTTTAAGAATGAGAAGGCTTAGTTAGTTACCTTCATCCAGTTCCTTTAGGTTGTCGAATCTAGGTTAAACTTTTCATCGATTTTGATAATAAATTATATAATCATAGTAGTTTGTTTATAGAATAGTGGTGGATAGCATGAAGGAATGAAAATATAAAAAAAAACTGAAGTCTTGTTTATTGTCATGTCCAGTATTACCAAACGGTCCTTGTTCAAGAGACCTACTCATAGCATTTATATGGTAAATAGTCGATACTCTGTCTTGTCCGAACAGATATTTGCAAGCATAATTTAATGTTGAATTCTATAAATGGTAAATAGTCGATACTCTGTCTTGTCCAAACAGATATTTGCAAGCATAATTTAATGTTGAATTCTATAAACTAAATTTTTCAGGAACTGATTGCAAATTGTGATTGAGTTTTTTGCTGCTATTTGTAATCAGGTTGATTTGGAAACACTTATGATGGCTAAGAAGTTAAGCATGCTTGTTGTTGGTGAGGACATCCTCAGAACCAATTCTGAGGTTGTTCAACTTTCTTTGTGTAATCCAAAGTATAAATATACATCATTTCTAGTTTTCTCATCTCTAGAAGCATAAAAAAATATAAGCTTTTATGTCTTTTTATTGCATCTGTAGGTTGGATCAACGTGCACTATTTTGACGGACAATTACTATGAAGAAACATACGACCTACTTCAAACCCCTATCGTGAAAAACTGATAGAAGATAATAAAACTTCTTAACCATCTTTTTTTAACACTAGTTTTTGTCATATCATTCTGCTTGCTTTAAAATTTATCAAGGAAAGAAATAATGGACCATTTTTTGCATCAAGAAATTAATTAGTATCTGCTTATAATCAGCTTGCAGGTAATCTATTAGACACACAAATTTTGAATGTGTCTCCCAAGTTGTCTGTGACTAGAGATGCAGAGGCAGTTCAGCTTCTGTTAGGTGGCTCAGCCCCCAATTATAGGAATACTCTTTTCTATCAATATATGTTTTTCATCATCCGTTGACTACCACAAGAACACCAATATTTGTTTAGGAACTGCAAATTGTAAAGTCTTGATTTTCTTAATTTTCATTGCAGTGATGCAAGATCATAGAGATAATAGTTTCTTTGAAGTTTTGCGCCACAAATATAGGAAGCCCCTCAGTGAAAGTAAGCTGGTTTTCCTTTTGAAAGAGACGAGTTTTAAACTGGCAGATGTGTTAAATTGTCCTCTATTGAGCAATCATCCAGATTAGAAAAGATTTAGCACGTCGAATTTACATCTTCAACACATCAATTTCATTGATGAGTATAGGTTCTTGGGATGGTTTATTTCTAACTTTCGTATTCAAAAGCTATGCTGGTCTAAGTAGTCATATAATTTTGACGAATGCCACTGGCTGGAAATAGTCGATTTTCATATATTCTCATTTTATTATATTTTCTTCGATTCAACACCAAAGTAACACGAGCACTTATAGCCTTTGCCTTAGAAACGATACAAGAGCTTTCTTAACTATCAAAATAATTGATTGCGAAACAGATGTTTGAAACGAAAATTTATATATGAAATGCTTTTGCCAATAATTTCACATGAAACATTTGACAAACAATAATGACTCGTCTCTCTTTAGTGAAGAATAAGGTGGTTCATCACTTATTTGCGCCTAAAACACGTTTTTCTGATTTCAACACCATTTCTTCCCTGCAGGTAAGCCTACAACACCTCCTCTACTGCCTCAGACGAAGGCACCAGCAAAAGAAATCGATGCTTCTCGTGGAAAGAATAAGAACTTCTTCGCAAAATTGTTCGTCTTTGGCTCCAAATAGTAACAAATATAAGGATATTGTTACACTTATACAAGTTAAGATTCAACAAGTGGCAAAATTTTTAGAAATTCTGCTCTATACTTTTTTGGAGTGTTCTGTGTGTATTGAATAAATTTCATTTTTTTAAACAAATAGTTGTAAACAGTAATGAAAAGTTGTATCAATTGAATTTTTGAAAGGTATTTCTCCATTGGAATTTTAAATGTACAAAACTCCAAAAATTTTATTCTCTTTTTTTACTTTTAGTTCTAAGTCCATGGAGGAGCCAGTGAGGCAGTGCCATTACTCCATAAATTATGCATATATATCAAATTATTTTCATCATTTAATTTAATTAGGTGATATGATATTCTTTGAGACATGTAATTTTTCAATAGCACAATAAAATATTATTTAGACTAATACTTCTTCACGAGCAATAGTTCAATTTATTATTAATATTTTTTTTTGGAATATTGAAATTGTAATGTCATGATCTACAAAAACAAATAATATTTTGTCATAATATCTAGAAAACGTTGTGCTTTTTCAGGAGCAACACCAAATTATTATTTTGACATATTAAACTATATAAAGATTTGCTCTTTAGGAGTAATAACATAATATTCTCATAAGATATTAGATTTATAAAATTACGATCTTTGGGACAATAACTTAATGTTAAATGTTAGATATTACACTCATCGGGAGCAAGCAATATTCTACTTAAATATTATATAATATTGTGCTACCTCAAGAGTAACAACAAATTATTTATTTAGGAATATTAAATTATGTAAGAATTTACTCATCAAGAACAAAATCATAATAGATGTTAGGTGTTATACAATTATGCTCTTCGAGAGTAAGTAATATTTTAATATTAATATTTATGAGGTTGTACTTCCTTAGGAGCAACGACATGAGTTATATATCAATTTAAGATTTATACAAGAACATCTTTGATTAAGATACACATGCAACCATTACGCATAAACACATAAAAAAGGGATTACCACCTTTCAACAAATTCAACATTCTCTATTGTTCACGTAGCAATTTCTTACGAATAAACCGTTGTATCTTTATCTTAACCGTTGGGTTGAAGAACAATGAGTTTTGAAGTTGCTATCCAAATTTCAGAATGACAGGACCACGGAGCGTTGAGATATCAACGTTTGATATAACAACTATGCAAGTTGACAAATTCTGAAAATTTTTACACTGTTGCTCTTGAATTTTCTCTATAATTTGGGTGAGCTTTATGTTGATAACGTATTATAAACTAGAGAGAATACTAGAAAAAAATATAGGGTCAAAATTCAAGTGTGTATTTTATTATAATGATGGACCCATATATATGTGTTTCCAATGAGAATTACAATCTGATCAAGATACAAACTTCTAGATTAACTAATACTATTTGCTAGGTATATTGATAAGACTAAATATCATTCATCATTATTTATAATTTTACAACAAAAATGAAGCATTGGGTGGAATGAGAATTATTTTCAAAATGTTATTTTTGAAAATGGTGGAGGATTGTTGGATTGATTTTCTAAATAAGTTATTTGACATGTGTGGGACACTTCATGAATGGCTCGAAACTAGTATTGGATAAAGCATTGGGTGGAATGAGCATTCAGGGTCGATAAAGGAGCAAAACCAGAAGGAAAAGAGGTGGCCACGGCAAGGCTGCAGCTTGCTTGCCGCAGCATAGAGAAAATGTAGGTGGCCTGCTGCGACATACAGCGGCGAACAGGTCCGAACGCCTCATATTCTTGTTTTTGGCCTTCCATATGTAATTTGGTTTTTGTGTACGTTAATGAATGGTTGTCCTATTCTACCATTGTAACCTTTGAGAAGTGTCATTTAACAATCTATAAATATAGAATGATTAGTGTAAAGAAAATATATTAGACATTTCTAGATCATTTTATTATCCTTTTGCTTCTCTAAATAAAGTTGATTTCGTTGTCTTGATTTATATCCTGAATATTACAGGATATAAAATTGTCTCATATAATTCTCTAAAATTTCTTGAGTGTTTGGTTTACCTTCGTTAGTGCATAGATGAAAGTAAACACCAATCTCTTATTTCATTATATCCTAGAGGCAACTTTAGATCTCGTGTACACAATAATTGAGTGTGACAAATTTTGCCTTAAGGAAAGCGTTTATCAAGCATCTTGGAATAATATATAAGTTCATGTTTTAGTTTTAGTTTGAGTGACTCAAGCCATTTCAAGCAATATTTGATCTAACAAGTTACAATGGTACACAGTGGCGTAGCTAGACATGGGAGTCCCTAAATTAACATGCAAAAAAATTTGAAACAACATAATAGTGATAGAATTTTTTTGATACCTTACTAATGCGTTCCTTACGAGTTCCCATAGATTGGTTGATTCTTGTAAGGTAATTGTGCAATTTCATGAAATTGTACACATCTATATTCAATTTCAATCCTACAATGTGAAAATGGATGAATCTTTTGTGGTCTTCTTTATTATCGATAAACTTTCCTCTAACTAGAAAGATTATAAAAGAAATCTGAAGCATTGGAAAATGATTTGTCCCAAGAGGACTTGGATCGGCATTTTCGTATTGAAGAGTAGTTTAGAATGAACAATTCTGATGATCAAATTGGCCAATCATAAAAAATCCATGTGGTAGAAGAGGGGAAAGAAGCCAAAAAGGACAACGAAACACTATCAAAATCAAACAAGAAGAGGAAATATGACTCCAAAAACGAAAAGAAAGAAGAAAGGTCCGTGTTTCAATTGTGGAAAGCAGGGGCATATCAAACAGGAATGTCACCACTTGTGACGATGATTAGTGAGGTGTTTGTTGTGGAGGATGATATCGAGCGGTTGATCGATTCAAGTGCCACTAGGCATGTTTGCAAGAATCGAGATCTCTTCACCACTTATGACCCGATTAATGACAACAAAGTTCTCTACATGGGTAACTTTTCTACTGTGTCTGTTCGAGACAAAGGAAGTGTCAAATTGAAGTTTACATCCAGAAAATCCTTAACTATTAATGATGTGTATCATGTACCAAAAGTTAGGAAGAATTTAGTTTGTCTAAGTCTTCTTTGGTTTTAAACTTGTGTTTGAGTCAAATAAATTTGTATTGTCTAAGAGTGGTCTATTTGTTGGGAAATGCTTTTTGTATGAGGGGATGTTTAAACTAAATATTAACAATCAAATTACAAAAGTGATATAAATGAAAAAGGAAAAGTTTGTGCTCAAACTAAAATCACTAAAACACATTTTCCTAGCATTAAAAGGAAAACAACTTTATTGGAATTAATACATAGTGATGTATGTGATTTACATGGTACTCCTAGTAGAGGAAGCAAACAGTATTTTATGATTTCTCTAAATTTTGCTATGTATATTTTATGCGTACTAAGGATGAAGTCTTATAAAAATTTAAGATATATAAAAATGAAGTAGAAAATTTATGTAACACTAAAATAAGTTACATTAGTAGTGATAGAGGGGTGAATATCACTTCCAGATTTTTGTGAAAACTTAAGAATTATACATGAAACTTCCATAACCTATACCCCTCAACAAAATAGTGGAGCGGAAAGAAAAAATAGGACTTTAACGGCAATGGTTAATGCTATGTTGTGTAATTCCGAGTTAAGTAAAGGGTTTTGGAGAGAAGCACTTCTAACTGCTTGTCATTTACTTAATAGGGGACCTAGTAAAGGTAATGAAATAACCCCATATGAATTATGAAAGAATCGAAAGCCTAATATTTCTTACTTGCGTGTTTGGGGTTGTAGAGCCATAGTTAGAGTTCCTGAACATAAAGTGAAAAATTTAGGAGAAAAGGGAATAAAATATATATTCATTGGCTATGCACGACGTGGTAAAGGCTATAAGTTATTTGTGGTTGAACTTAATAGTTTTATTGAAGTTAACACCGTCATGGAATCCCGTGATGCAATATTCTATGAAAATAGGTTTTCTAAAATACCTAAGTTGAAGTAGTGTTGATTTACCTCACTCTAATCAAGTATAATCAAGTGAAAAGTTAACAAAAGAAAAGCTACCGAAGATCCTCTGGAATTAAAGAGAAGTAAAAGAGTTGGAAAAGAAAAAAACTTTTGGGCTTGATTTCATTATGCATCTAGTCGAAGGGACTAGGGACTCACATGTTAGACAAATTATTGTCTTACAATAAAATTGGATGATGCAGCCTTTTGGAAAGAGGCGATAGATGATTAGATGCAATCCATCTTAATCAACAAAATATGGAAATTGGTTGATCTTCCATCAGGCTTAAGACCAATTGGGTGTAAATGGATCTTCAAAAAAGAAGATGAAAGTTGATGAAACTATAGATAAGTTCAAAGAAGGTTGGTAGCAAAATGTTTCACTCAAAGCAAAGGGTTCGGGATTGCTAAAATATCAACAACACGATATTGGTCATAGTCTAATACATGTATAAGTTTAATTTTTGGCTATTCACACATTCACAAAAGGTCGAGCATCGGATAAGTGAAAATTTTGTGTTGTTGTTTCATATCGTCCTAAAAGTGTTGCTTTATTTTTGAACTTGAGACATATGGTAAGGAATTTAACATTGACTAATTTCCCGTTACTTCTATTAGCTTAATTTAAATTCATATTCTAGTTTTGTTTTTGTTCGAGTACGAACAAATGTTTAGTTTGTGGGTGTTTGATAAGTGCGTTTTATGCACTTATTTTGACCTTTGAATTAATCATTTATGCCGTCATATAGTTGCTTTTATACTTAATCTAGTTTATTATTGTTCTATTTCAGTTTTGAACGCGTTTGTGAACAATTGGAGAAGATTGGACGAAAAGTGCAGTAATTTTGAAAACATCTCATAAGTTCGAGGACTCAATTGCACTTAACCCAAAGTTGAGGTCAAAACTCAAGATCGGATGGAATTGGAGAAAAACAAAGCAAAATAGGCAAAAAGGACTGAAAGTGTACGCAAACTTGGATATGGGGATCAACTTGCAAACATTCAAAAGTTGAAGGACTTGGATTGCAAATAAAAGAGGACTAAATTGATATGAAAGAAGAAATTGGAGGACTAAAGATGATGAAATCCAAAGTCAAAGGACATGTGCTGCAAATAAAATAACTAAAGAGGAGAAAGGACAAAAATATGACCAAGGACCATATAAATTACAAGTCAAACCTTGGAGGACTAAGCATGCTATATGGAGATTGGAACCAAATTTGGAATCATTATTTACTGATTGCCGCGGTTCGACCGCGGCCATGCGCGGCAGACGCGTCTGGGTGTTTTTTGGTTTATTTTTAATTCCAATTAGGGCCGTTTTTGTCTTTTCATGGACATGAGTTGTTAAATTAGTAAAACACTATATAAAGACCTAACTTAGGTCAAAATATGAGGTTGGATTTTTGAGAGCCGAATCAAGAGAAGACGGAAGAAAACAAGAGAAAACAATTCCTTAACGATCAAGAACCCTTCGAAGATTTCTTCTCCTAAGATCCATGTCGGATTTTATGATTTCTTTTCTTTATAGTGTAATTATGTTCTTCTAAGTTTCTCTAGCCAAGGTAGACGATGAAACCGTGTTTAATTAAGTGATTATGTCATTATTCGTTTAATTCCTTCTTAGAGCTTTAACGTTCATGGTTTGTTCTTGTTTGATTAATTAAATATAATTTCTTTCATCTTAAATATCATGTATTTTTGATAGTTAGATATTGATTTAATTAATTCATGCTTGGTGATTAAATTTGTTCTATTAATTTCTTTTGATTTTTCATCATCTTTTATTTATATTGGGATACATCGAATGCTTAGGTAATATTTGATTCTTTGTTTTCTTTCAATGGAATTTGATATGAAAAATGCTTAAGTAATTTATGTTTGAAGCATAAGGGGAGCCTAAATTAGATCTTCGTCTTCTGGACTTAATTGATAAATCTTTAGGGACGACAATAGATTGATTTCGTGTTGTCGTATGTTTTTGAGAATTAATTAATAATTGGATAATTGCTAAGTTAAACAAATGGTGGATTCCGAAACCTTGGTATTTTACACAACTTAATTCTTCAACCCAAGTGTTTTTAGCTTATTTAATTAGTTTTTAAGTTAAACTCTTTCGACAACAATCTTTCGACTCAACTAGCATAGAATAATAGTTAATCGGATTAAATTAAACCTTCCTCATTGCAGTTTCTGTGGGATCGACCTCATTATTACATTTCTATATTCCAATAGATTCGTACACTTGCGAGTTAATTAAAATTTGACATCAGTATCTCTATATGGGAGGTTGATTTATTAAAACTAGACTTATATATGTTTGCTATAAAATACCTTAAATACATTGGTATTTTTGATAAGTCTACCTCTATGAATATCAGGGAATGGTGTCGTCTCTAAAGTAGTTTTGGCCAAATTACTCAAGATATTCACAAAGTAAAAACTAGGATATAGGACACCTGGCTTATACACGTGTCGGCCTTATACACTTCAAGATAATTTTCAAGTTAGTGTGTGGAGTACTTCTGGTTAATCATTTAGGGTCGATGGTTCAACACACCACGTTGATTAGCATTTGATGCATTTCTGCTAAGTGGGGGTTCAAGTCCAAAAGACACCTTCATCTATTCACAAACTTGGTGACTTTTATATGAGAATTATTTTCAAAACGTCATTTTTTGACAATGGTGGAAGATTGTTGGATTGATTTTCTAAATAAGTTATTTTGACATGTGTAGAAGAACACTTCATGAATGGCTTGGAACTAGTGTTTGATGAAGCATTGGGTGGAATGAGCATTCGGGGTCGATAAAGGAGCAAAATCAGAAGGAAAATAGGTGGTCGCGGCATACAGTAGTGAATAGGTGCGAACGCCTCCCATTCTTATTTTTAGCCTCTTTTGTAGGCCTTGGGATACAGAAAATATAGGTGGTTGTGGCATATAGCGGCGAACATGTGTGAATGCCTCCCATTCTTGTTTTTAGCCTCCTTTCAAATGTAATTTGGTTTTAGTGTATCTTAATGAATTGTTGTGACCCTTTTCTACCATTGTAACCTTTGACAAGTGTCCTTTAACAATATATAAATATAGAATGATTGTTGTAAATAAAATGGATTAGACATTTCTAGATCATTTTATTATCATTTTACTTCTCTAAATAAAGTTGATTTTGTTAATACTGTAGAACCGAATATAATATTCTCTCATATAATTCTCTACAATTTCTTGAGTGTTTGGTAAACACCTATTTCTTATCCCATTATATTCTAGAGGCAACTTTGGATCTTGTGTGCACTATAATTGAGCGAGACAAAATTTGTCTTAAGGAAAGCGTTTAGCACGCGTCTTGGAATAATATAACAGTCTAGGTTTCAATTCTAGTTTGAGTGACTCAAGCCATTGTAAGTAATATTTGATCTAGCAAATTACAATGGTATTCCAGAGATATATAGTGGCATAAGCCAAACATTTTGAGTTGGGAATCCATAAATTAACATGCAAAAAAATTTGAAACAACGTAATAGTGATGAATTTTTTTAATACCTTATTACTTGCGTTCGTTACCAGTTCTCATACATTGAGAAATGAAACCATACTCAACAAAAAAGAGTAGAATTGTATAGTCAATACAAAAACTCAAAATGGAAATTATTTTATTTATACACTATACACAAAAATAGGGGTGAGCATTTTAACCCAAATTGGACCGGAACCTCTTGTTCTAAAAAAATAAAATTAGAAACTGGAACCGAGAACCGAGAACCGACCGGGTTTAGGTTGGTTCTTGTTTCTTGAACTAGAACCGTGGGTACTCAATTAGAATCGAATCTGTCCAAGATCCAAACAAAAAGTACAAAACCCATCACTCTTAAACTCAAACTCAAACTCAATTGACCGAATTCTAATTATCCAAATCTCAAATTTCCAATTGCTGTTTGTTCAGATACTCAATAAAAACTTTGTTATCTGTCTCGCACTTTCGCTCATTTCTCTCTCGCTCAACACACAGTGAGACGGCGAAGGCGAAACTCCTCTGTAACCGAAACGAATCCTCAATTTTGAGATGTAATTTTCATTTTTTAACCCTAGTTTATGAGTTTGTAATTTTGGTGTCTATTCTTCCAGTTAATCTTTATATCTTTCATAAATTGTTTTAATATCTAACATACTTTAATGTTAACAGGTTTGCAATTTTTAATTTTTTTCAAAACATGTTGTCAACTAACAATTTTAAAAAAAAGTATGGGTAGAACCGATGGTTCCGGTTCGGGTTTGGTTCTAATAATTTTGTGGAACCGAATGGTTCCATTTATAAAATACCCGAACTGTAACATGTGGTTTTGGGTATTGAAATACCCGGACCGATCCACCCAACGCCCAGGCCTATACAAAAATATAAACAAACTCGCTTGGCACTCGTTGATTGTAGTCTGGTCTGATGGTTTAGCGACAGGTGATAGTGTAGTGGCGTGTGGGTTCCGATGGAGTCGCTAACCTAGTGCAAGGGTTTTGTAAATAGCAATTGAAGATTTTATGGTAAAATTTAGGGATCGAGTTTAAAATTTGGGGAGAAATTAATATATGGCTATTTGTTGAGTGATTAGGGGGAGATTTGTAGATATTAGAATGTCATAATGTAACTTCCGCTTTACTCAATGTAGAAAATAGGAAGGAGAAATGTGAGATTAAAATTTTAGATGACTTGATGTATACTAGAATTGAGGAATGTGTCAGTTGTTTGTAATTTTGTATTATAAATTTTATTAGGCCAAATGGTTCCAATTGACCTCCATTAAATTGATATTGAACCAAAGTTGTCTTCTATTAAATTGCATGTTCATAAATTACAAAATAATAAATAAAAAAATCCCTAGAAAGTTGGGGGGGTCCGTGTCCCCCCTAGGACCCCCCACCTCTGCCCCTGTGAACACTGCACGCTATTTCGAAAACTTATACAAATATTTCCAACTGATATAAGAATTTTATATTCCACATACAAAATAAATTTGTAGGGAAATGTTCTTACTTGTGGGCAAAAACCTTTCCAGACGAAAAACTTTTGTAGGGACATTTGTGCGGCAAATATCACGAGGAAAGGTATAAACGACAAAATGTGAAAATTTGTTAGCTAAAGTTTTTCCCTACGAATCTTTTAGAGACTAATATAATTCGTCATCTAAGTCCTTTTCTAACAAAATTATTTGCCTGCTAAAATTACTTTATCCTACAACAAAAGTTTTGTTGGCACATGGGGAAAATTATGTTGTGGGCTAAATCATGCGTTTCCCTACCAATAATTTTTTGTGTCGAAAAACTTTTGTAGGCTAAGTCCTAATTTTCTCTACAAATCATTTTTTGTTGGGAAGGCGTATTTGTGGTCTAAGTATATTATTTTTCCCAACAATTGATAGAATTTGTAGAGAAAAATTAAATCATATATATATATATATAAATTTTATTACATTATTCAAAATAATATAAAGATGCAGAAAGATAATAAATTAAATTAAGTCCTCCAGTGTCAATCAATATAATATTAAAACCAAAACATTATACCAAAATAAAAATAAAAACCATTCACTAAGTATCGTTACATCTAAACTTAAAAGAGTATAGCAAACATGCTCTATCTATTATCTATTATAATGCATCTAATAGAAAAAAACATAACTCTTCATCATATGTTTACCTTATGTTTTCTAACAATTATTTCAAGTTTTTTGTATTACGCTGCTGCACATAATTATTCATATCATATTTTCTTAATGTATACTTTCTATCAATTATTTTAAGTATCATTTTGTTTTTTCCCTTTCTATATTACACAATATATCTATTTTAAAACATTAATACTACTAAATAAATACTATACGATACTTAATTATAAATATATCACATGCTTCAACTGGTTTCAATATATGTATCACTTGGGTAATCCTAGGCTGATCTTGTTCAAAAAGTCTATTAATTAATCACATGATTGTTACATGAAGCACTATTCCATAGGTAAAATTTAGAAACAAAAAATTTCGAAGAAAGAATAAATAACACGAAAAATGTGAAAAATAGTATGTCTTATTCTCGTTGTCAAAAAGTTTGAATATTATAGCAAGTGAACGATCCCCGATGGCAGTTTGGTAAATCAAAGCTGATTTCCAGCCCATGTGAAACCCCAAATCCTCATAATGATAAATTGATTTTGGCTAAATATATATTGATATAAAGTTTTTTTTCACAATAGCACTACATTTTAATTGCATGAAAGCTCCATAATCTTTACTCCTTATTACACTTGTGCCTTTAATGTTTTTTCATCACAATTTTATCTCCAACATTCCACAAAATAGCACATCTTGTCCCTAATAACGGTTTTCATCCAAAAAATTTAAAAGAATATTTACTTGCTCCTCGTACTTTTAAATAAGTAAAAAAACAATAAATACAAAGTTGTGAGTAAATATTTATCCCTCATTTTAAAGCACGCTAATAGATTTTTTGAATGAAACTCATAAGTAGAGACAATATGCGCTAATAATGGAAAGATAATGATAAGAATGGGACGGAAAAAAAATATGACAATGAATTAAAATATGGTGTATTTATAAAAACAAATGCGGTGTCAATACCCGCCATTGATTTTAATGGTCGTATTTTGTTGGTATAAAAAAAGATGTCTAATTTTATTAATTTTTATTTCTTGGCAATAGGGATTATTGCGTTTTGTAATTTATGAATATTTTTAGGCTATTATTTTTATAAAAAAAATATTTAAGATTAAAAATTTTAGTTATATTAATTATATATAAAAATATTTTGCAAATTAAATTTTCATTTGTATTAGCAAAATTTATCTAAGAAAAATATCCACGACGTAAGATTGGAGAATTTGACGTGGACAATGACAGACGTTCCTCTTGTTATCCATAAGTGGACATCTAGTGTAGCGATATCTTTACAACCTACTTTTCTACTTAGGATTGCTTAAGACTAAGCATCTTATCTTCTTGTTTCTTGTCCTACGGTATCTCTTGCATCATCACGTCCATCTCATATATCCATCCACACGTGAACCTTATAGTTGATAACTTCCTCGAACATAGAAATGTCCATAAACTCTAGCGAAGATTTTGGGTTGTTGAGGATAACTGTTTGCCTTGATTTCCTAATTATAAAAATTTAAAATAACATACTCTTCCATGAATATTGGATTTTTTAGAACACAATGTAAAAGTGTGGTTATATAAGAAATTCTCCATGTAGGATATGAGAGAAGCGACCTATATTCTGGGAATCAAGATATGTAGGATATATCTAATAGGTTGCTTGGATTATTCCAATCCACGTATAAAGACAAAGTGCTAAGGAGGTATAGAATGGAAGAACCCAATAGACAATTATGTCCCATAGGGCATGGTATTTATCTCCAAGGACATGTGTCCTAAGACACAAATTGCAAGAGAGCGCATGGATATGATTGTTTATGCTTCAGCAATAGAATTAATCATGTATACTGTAACGATCACATACTTTTCCCTAAAAGCCTTTCGCTCATGGGCTATTTTGTGCACTGTTAACTTACGTATTGTCCACTGGAGGTTGAGTCCCATAATGAATTTCTTTTGCATCTCCTGCGATCTCTCCTTAAGAGAATGTGGTGATTGCTAGTACCAATTGAGCAATCTTCCCAATTGGTACCAGCATTCACCATAAGTTCGTCTTAAGGGGAGGTCAATGCAGCTTACTCAATTGATACTGACCACCGCCACCTCCATTTCCATCTCCATCTTCACTTTTGCAGTAAAATCTCCACTGCTAACCAATCTTCTCATCTATATCTAGATCTAAAATTTTAAATTTAGGAAGTGTTGAATTAGAATTTTTATGGGCAAGGACAGTTTGGTTTCAGGCTTGTGTTGTTTTGGGTCTTGGCGATGATTGAAACCGACTAAATATGCTGGAGATGGTGGTGGACGGCAATCAAATCTAGTAGTTGCGGGTTTGAGGTGGCGGTGGCAATGTTTTTCATGTTGTGGCGGTGACACTTCTCCAATTGTGCGGTGCAGATCTTGTTGACGGCAGGGATTGTGTAACATAGTTTGTTACACGTGTTACCTTTTGTAATTTTTTCATTTGTAATATGTCCATGCCTTTATTTTGTTGAGTCCGAGCTTTCATATTCTTTTCTTCCTGGATCACTTCTCTTCTCCCCTGGTATGCATCTAAAATTCTAATAATTTAATCTAGATTTATTCCATTTATCACTACAAGAAATTTCACTTTTAACGACGAAGATTTTAGTCTTCTAAAGTCCCTCGATGACCCTTTTTCGACGAAACAACTTAAAAATAACTTTCTACGACAAAAAAATGCATCATTAAAAGTGAAATTTCTTGTAGTGTATTCTGGCAACTCGTAATGTGCACGTAACATATGACAACCATTTCCAAAGAGCTATAAACTGCTGGTTAAAGTATCATCTTAAATCTTATATATATGTTGCAGTCTCGTTTTTCACATTTTTATTGGTCATTCTATTATCTTAATTGATTATTCACAAGTTGCTATTAGTTATATTAACATTGTCTATTATTTTATTGGTCTTTCTCGTGTTCTCGTATTTTCTATACTTACCTCAACGGGTATATATGTAAAAGAAACTTCAAATGAATTAGTTCAAATAATTACTCAGATTCTTTGCTTTCTTATTTCTTCACATCTCCAATGCAACATTTTGGATTGTTGTACACGTGGCAAATAAAATAGAGAAGGATAAAAAACATCTCTAGGATTGAGAAAAGTATGACCCAATTGTACAAGAGAGAGGATGTAGATAAATTATTGATAATTAAATAAAGAATGATTAGTAACATTCTGATGGAGATAAATTATAAAAAAGTTATATAAAAGAAGCTTTATACACATTCCGATAGATCCACTTTTTTCTTGTCATATAAGCATTTTGGGATGATGTGTCCCACTTTTTAGTGCAATCCACGGTTGGATTGGAGACGCTCTAAGGTAGGTAGAACTATGTGAACGGTGTGCTAGACATCCTCCACTTTTTTTCTTGTTATATAAGCATTTTGGGATAATGTGTCACATTTTTTTAGTACAATCCACTATTGTATTGGAGATACTCTAAGGTAGGTAGAACTATGATTCTCGTTGTGATCTGATCTAGATCTTGTCCACTTATGATGCCAACCCATTATGTGAGAACCAATACAAAAAAAAAAAATTGTTTTGTATTTATTGGCCAGGCTGTTTTCTTAATTGATTAATCACAAGTTGCCTTAGTTGACAATAATGGGTTAATTACATCATATACTACTGAATTTTAATTCATTTTATTTATACCACCAAACTTTAAAATTATTTTCAGTTAAACTACTTCGTTAACTAGCCATTCATTGTTTGGTAGAAATATTTACGTGGCATTAACGAGCCGTTAATTGAGTGATGTATCTCACCATGTGTGAAACCGTTGCCTACGCATAAGAAGTTTAAAATGAAAATACACTTTTGATGTCAAAGTCGTGTTTGAAATTACGTTTTTGTATCAACCCTTGGGTCCAAAGTCGTTTAATTGATGTCAAATACATCTTTTCATTTTAAACTTCATACATATAGACAATACTTTCACACGTGGTGAGATATATCAGCCAATTAACGACCCGTTATTGTCACGTCAAAAAAATGAATGATTGGTTAACGAAGTGGTTTAATTGAAACTAATTTTAAAGTTTAGTGGTGTAAATGAAACGAATTAAAGTGCGATGGTATAAATGAAATAAAGTATAAAGTTTGGTATTATATGATATAATTAACCCTACAATAATTGTAGCACAGAGTCAAGCATTGTGAAAGACTGGTAGATAGAACTATGCTTCTGGTTGTGATTTTGATCTAGATCTTGTCAATTTATGATGCTGTTGACCTCGAAATCTGCATTCATTTGCCAACATATATATTACCTGCACACGTTTTAGTGTTTACGGCCCCTCCAAATTATTTGGTTGATTGTGCTACTAACCTTTATTAGTGATTAAGCTCTAAATTCAATTATGAGAGCAATAATGAGCAAAATAAAAATCAGAAATAGGCAAAGCAAATATACGATTTATAGTGGTTCATTTTCAACGTCAGAGTTTCGTCTACTTGTCATTGTAGATTTTAAATCTAAGAGGAAAAAGTGTACGATGTACTCTCACCTCTCTCTGTCAAAAGCTCCAATAAATTCTTTTTGTACTATGAAGATTGGCGGTCAGGGGATAATTGTAAAGTATAGTTAGGCTCAAGACAGTCCAAAAAACCCAAGATAATTATTCTCTAGACAAGATAGATGGAATAATTTTCATATTATAAAGGTTAATTTTAACTTAACACGATCTTGTATTTTTTCGTAGTTTAGGTACAAGTTCGATGGTGGCTGCAATATGTTATGCGTGGTTGTTGGAAAATAGAATGAAAGCTGATAAGGAAAGAGGAGAGAGATAGGAGCAGTTTCGATATAGTACCTGTGATAAATACTAGGAGAGAGAAAATGTGGAAGCAACGTCAAGCGGCTTGGCTTTTTGACCATGTTGGCTTTGATGCCACTGCTTTGTTCTTTTCCAACGAGGTACTTGTATGTTTCTTTTTCTTCATATGTCAGACAGATAAAGGATAGTATTTTGCGTTGGACGTTTAAAAAAGTTGGAGGATTATTGTCTCCTTACCTTTAACTACGATATGTGTGTTTTTGTCTTGCATAGTATTGTTAAGAGTTGTTATGAGTTGATTAGTTTTAAGTAAGACAGACAAATGGATGAACTTGGAAATTTCGAAGAGAGATTGTAAAGGCATTTCGAAGCCAGAAACATCATTTACAGAAGACAGATTTTACATATAACACTTAGCAACATCATACTTTAAGAATGAGAAGGCTTAGTTAGTTACCTTCATCCAGTTCCTTTAGGTTGTCGAATCTAGGTTAAACTTTTCATCGATTTTGATAATAAATTATATAATCATAGTAGTTTGTTTATAGAATAGTGGTGGATAGCATGAAGGAATGAAAATATAAAAAAAAACTGAAGTCTTGTTTATTGTCATGTCCAGTATTACCAAACGGTCCTTGTTCAAGAGACCTACTCATAGCATTTATATGGTAAATAGTCGATACTCTGTCTTGTCCGAACAGATATTTGCAAGCATAATTTAATGTTGAATTCTATAAATGGTAAATAGTCGATACTCTGTCTTGTCCAAACAGATATTTGCAAGCATAATTTAATGTTGAATTCTATAAACTAAATTTTTCAGGAACTGATTGCAAATTGTGATTGAGTTTTTTGCTGCTATTTGTAATCAGGTTGATTTGGAAACACTTATGATGGCTAAGAAGTTAAGCATGCTTGTTGTTGGTGAGGACATCCTCAGAACCAATTCTGAGGTTGTTCAACTTTCTTTGTGTAATCCAAAGTATAAATATACATCATTTCTAGTTTTCTCATCTCTAGAAGCATAAAAAAATATAAGCTTTTATGTCTTTTTATTGCATCTGTAGGTTGGATCAACGTGCACTATTTTGACGGACAATTACTATGAAGAAACATACGACCTACTTCAAACCCCTATCGTGAAAAACTGATAGAAGATAATAAAACTTCTTAACCATCTTTTTTTAACACTAGTTTTTGTCATATCATTCTGCTTGCTTTAAAATTTATCAAGGAAAGAAATAATGGACCATTTTTTGCATCAAGAAATTAATTAGTATCTGCTTATAATCAGCTTGCAGGTAATCTATTAGACACACAAATTTTGAATGTGTCTCCCAAGTTGTCTGTGACTAGAGATGCAGAGGCAGTTCAGCTTCTGTTAGGTGGCTCAGCCCCCAATTATAGGAATACTCTTTTCTATCAATATATGTTTTTCATCATCCGTTGACTACCACAAGAACACCAATATTTGTTTAGGAACTGCAAATTGTAAAGTCTTGATTTTCTTAATTTTCATTGCAGTGATGCAAGATCATAGAGATAATAGTTTCTTTGAAGTTTTGCGCCACAAATATAGGAAGCCCCTCAGTGAAAGTAAGCTGGTTTTCCTTTTGAAAGAGACGAGTTTTAAACTGGCAGATGTGTTAAATTGTCCTCTATTGAGCAATCATCCAGATTAGAAAAGATTTAGCACGTCGAATTTACATCTTCAACACATCAATTTCATTGATGAGTATAGGTTCTTGGGATGGTTTATTTCTAACTTTCGTATTCAAAAGCTATGCTGGTCTAAGTAGTCATATAATTTTGACGAATGCCACTGGCTGGAAATAGTCGATTTTCATATATTCTCATTTTATTATATTTTCTTCGATTCAACACCAAAGTAACACGAGCACTTATAGCCTTTGCCTTAGAAACGATACAAGAGCTTTCTTAACTATCAAAATAATTGATTGCGAAACAGATGTTTGAAACGAAAATTTATATATGAAATGCTTTTGCCAATAATTTCACATGAAACATTTGACAAACAATAATGACTCGTCTCTCTTTAGTGAAGAATAAGGTGGTTCATCACTTATTTGCGCCTAAAACACGTTTTTCTGATTTCAACACCATTTCTTCCCTGCAGGTAAGCCTACAACACCTCCTCTACTGCCTCAGACGAAGGCACCAGCAAAAGAAATCGATGCTTCTCGTGGAAAGAATAAGAACTTCTTCGCAAAATTGTTCGTCTTTGGCTCCAAATAGTAACAAATATAAGGATATTGTTACACTTATACAAGTTAAGATTCAACAAGTGGCAAAATTTTTAGAAATTCTGCTCTATACTTTTTTGGAGTGTTCTGTGTGTATTGAATAAATTTCATTTTTTTAAACAAATAGTTGTAAACAGTAATGAAAAGTTGTATCAATTGAATTTTTGAAAGGTATTTCTCCATTGGAATTTTAAATGTACAAAACTCCAAAAATTTTATTCTCTTTTTTTACTTTTAGTTCTAAGTCCATGGAGGAGCCAGTGAGGCAGTGCCATTACTCCATAAATTATGCATATATATCAAATTATTTTCATCATTTAATTTAATTAGGTGATATGATATTCTTTGAGACATGTAATTTTTCAATAGCACAATAAAATATTATTTAGACTAATACTTCTTCACGAGCAATAGTTCAATTTATTATTAATATTTTTTTTTGGAATATTGAAATTGTAATGTCATGATCTACAAAAACAAATAATATTTTGTCATAATATCTAGAAAACGTTGTGCTTTTTCAGGAGCAACACCAAATTATTATTTTGACATATTAAACTATATAAAGATTTGCTCTTTAGGAGTAATAACATAATATTCTCATAAGATATTAGATTTATAAAATTACGATCTTTGGGACAATAACTTAATGTTAAATGTTAGATATTACACTCATCGGGAGCAAGCAATATTCTACTTAAATATTATATAATATTGTGCTACCTCAAGAGTAACAACAAATTATTTATTTAGGAATATTAAATTATGTAAGAATTTACTCATCAAGAACAAAATCATAATAGATGTTAGGTGTTATACAATTATGCTCTTCGAGAGTAAGTAATATTTTAATATTAATATTTATGAGGTTGTACTTCCTTAGGAGCAACGACATGAGTTATATATCAATTTAAGATTTATACAAGAACATCTTTGATTAAGATACACATGCAACCATTACGCATAAACACATAAAAAAGGGATTACCACCTTTCAACAAATTCAACATTCTCTATTGTTCACGTAGCAATTTCTTACGAATAAACCGTTGTATCTTTATCTTAACCGTTGGGTTGAAGAACAATGAGTTTTGAAGTTGCTATCCAAATTTCAGAATGACAGGACCACGGAGCGTTGAGATATCAACGTTTGATATAACAACTATGCAAGTTGACAAATTCTGAAAATTTTTACACTGTTGCTCTTGAATTTTCTCTATAATTTGGGTGAGCTTTATGTTGATAACGTATTATAAACTAGAGAGAATACTAGAAAAAAATATAGGGTCAAAATTCAAGTGTGTATTTTATTATAATGATGGACCCATATATATGTGTTTCCAATGAGAATTACAATCTGATCAAGATACAAACTTCTAGATTAACTAATACTATTTGCTAGGTATATTGATAAGACTAAATATCATTCATCATTATTTATAATTTTACAACAAAAATGAAGCATTGGGTGGAATGAGAATTATTTTCAAAATGTTATTTTTGAAAATGGTGGAGGATTGTTGGATTGATTTTCTAAATAAGTTATTTGACATGTGTGGGACACTTCATGAATGGCTCGAAACTAGTATTGGATAAAGCATTGGGTGGAATGAGCATTCAGGGTCGATAAAGGAGCAAAACCAGAAGGAAAAGAGGTGGCCACGGCAAGGCTGCAGCTTGCTTGCCGCAGCATAGAGAAAATGTAGGTGGCCTGCTGCGACATACAGCGGCGAACAGGTCCGAACGCCTCATATTCTTGTTTTTGGCCTTCCATATGTAATTTGGTTTTTGTGTACGTTAATGAATGGTTGTCCTATTCTACCATTGTAACCTTTGAGAAGTGTCATTTAACAATCTATAAATATAGAATGATTAGTGTAAAGAAAATATATTAGACATTTCTAGATCATTTTATTATCCTTTTGCTTCTCTAAATAAAGTTGATTTCGTTGTCTTGATTTATATCCTGAATATTACAGGATATAAAATTGTCTCATATAATTCTCTAAAATTTCTTGAGTGTTTGGTTTACCTTCGTTAGTGCATAGATGAAAGTAAACACCAATCTCTTATTTCATTATATCCTAGAGGCAACTTTAGATCTCGTGTACACAATAATTGAGTGTGACAAATTTTGCCTTAAGGAAAGCGTTTATCAAGCATCTTGGAATAATATATAAGTTCATGTTTTAGTTTTAGTTTGAGTGACTCAAGCCATTTCAAGCAATATTTGATCTAACAAGTTACAATGGTACACAGTGGCGTAGCTAGACATGGGAGTCCCTAAATTAACATGCAAAAAAATTTGAAACAACATAATAGTGATAGAATTTTTTTGATACCTTACTAATGCGTTCCTTACGAGTTCCCATAGATTGGTTGATTCTTGTAAGGTAATTGTGCAATTTCATGAAATTGTACACATCTATATTCAATTTCAATCCTACAATGTGAAAATGGATGAATCTTTTGTGGTCTTCTTTATTATCGATAAACTTTCCTCTAACTAGAAAGATTATAAAAGAAATCTGAAGCATTGGAAAATGATTTGTCCCAAGAGGACTTGGATCGGCATTTTCGTATTGAAGAGTAGTTTAGAATGAACAATTCTGATGATCAAATTGGCCAATCATAAAAAATCCATGTGGTAGAAGAGGGGAAAGAAGCCAAAAAGGACAACGAAACACTATCAAAATCAAACAAGAAGAGGAAATATGACTCCAAAAACGAAAAGAAAGAAGAAAGGTCCGTGTTTCAATTGTGGAAAGCAGGGGCATATCAAACAGGAATGTCACCACTTGTGACGATGATTAGTGAGGTGTTTGTTGTGGAGGATGATATCGAGCGGTTGATCGATTCAAGTGCCACTAGGCATGTTTGCAAGAATCGAGATCTCTTCACCACTTATGACCCGGTTAATGACAACAAAGTTCTCTACATGGGTAACTTTTCTACTGTGTCTGTTCGAGACAAAGGAAGTGTCAAATTGAAGTTTACATCCAGAAAATCCTTAACTATTAATGATGTGTATCATGTACCAAAAGTTAGGAAGAATTTAGTTTGTCTAAGTCTTCTTTGGTTTTAAACTTGTGTTTGAGTCAAATAAATTTGTATTGTCTAAGAGTGGTCTATTTGTTGGGAAATGCTTTTTGTATGAGGGGATGTTTAAACTAAATATTAACAATCAAATTACAAAAGTGATATAAATGAAAAAGGAAAAGTTTGTGCTCAAACTAAAATCACTAAAACACATTTTCCTAGCATTAAAAGGAAAACAACTTTATTGGAATTAATACATAGTGATGTATGTGATTTACATGGTACTCCTAGTAGAGGAAGCAAACAGTATTTTATGATTTCTCTAAATTTTGCTATGTATATTTTATGCGTACTAAGGATGAAGTCTTATAAAAATTTAAGATATATAAAAATGAAGTAGAAAATTTATGTAACACTAAAATAAGTTACATTAGTAGTGATAGAGGGGTGAATATCACTTCCAGATTTTTGTGAAAACTTAAGAATTATACATGAAACTTCCATAACCTATACCCCTCAACAAAATAGTGGAGCGGAAAGAAAAAATAGGACTTTAACGGCAATGGTTAATGCTATGTTGTGTAATTCCGAGTTAAGTAAAGGGTTTTGGAGAGAAGCACTTCTAACTGCTTGTCATTTACTTAATAGGGGACCTAGTAAAGGTAATGAAATAACCCCATATGAATTATGAAAGAATCGAAAGCCTAATATTTCTTACTTGCGTGTTTGGGGTTGTAGAGCCATAGTTAGAGTTCCTGAACATAAAGTGAAAAATTTAGGAGAAAAGGGAATAAAATATATATTCATTGGCTATGCACGACGTGGTAAAGGCTATAAGTTATTTGTGGTTGAACTTAATAGTTTTATTGAAGTTAACACCGTCATGGAATCCCGTGATGCAATATTCTATGAAAATAGGTTTTCTAAAATACCTAAGTTGAAGTAGTGTTGATTTACCTCACTCTAATCAAGTATAATCAAGTGAAAAGTTAACAAAAGAAAAGCTACCGAAGATCCTCTGGAATTAAAGAGAAGTAAAAGAGTTGGAAAAGAAAAAAACTTTTGGGCTTGATTTCATTATGCATCTAGTCGAAGGGACTAGGGACTCACATGTTAGACAAATTATTGTCTTACAATAAAATTGGATGATGCAGCCTTTTGGAAAGAGGCGATAGATGATTAGATGCAATCCATCTTAATCAACAAAATATGGAAATTGGTTGATCTTCCATCAGGCTTAAGACCAATTGGGTGTAAATGGATCTTCAAAAAAGAAGATGAAAGTTGATGAAACTATAGATAAGTTCAAAGAAGGTTGGTAGCAAAATGTTTCACTCAAAGCAAAGGGTTCGGGATTGCTAAAATATCAACAACACGATATTGGTCATAGTCTAATACATGTATAAGTTTAATTTTTGGCTATTCACACATTCACAAAAGGTCGAGCATCGGATAAGTGAAAATTTTGTGTTGTTGTTTCATATCGTCCTAAAAGTGTTGCTTTATTTTTGAACTTGAGACATATGGTAAGGAATTTAACATTGACTAATTTCCCGTTACTTCTATTAGCTTAATTTAAATTCATATTCTAGTTTTGTTTTTGTTCGAGTACGAACAAATGTTTAGTTTGTGGGTGTTTGATAAGTGCGTTTTATGCACTTATTTTGACCTTTGAATTAATCATTTATGCCGTCATATAGTTGCTTTTATACTTAATCTAGTTTATTATTGTTCTATTTCAGTTTTGAACGCGTTTGTGAACAATTGGAGAAGATTGGACGAAAAGTGCAGTAATTTTGAAAACATCTCATAAGTTCGAGGACTCAATTGCACTTAACCCAAAGTTGAGGTCAAAACTCAAGATCGGATGGAATTGGAGAAAAACAAAGCAAAATAGGCAAAAAGGACTGAAAGTGTACGCAAACTTGGATATGGGGATCAACTTGCAAACATTCAAAAGTTGAAGGACTTGGATTGCAAATAAAAGAGGACTAAATTGATATGAAAGAAGAAATTGGAGGACTAAAGATGATGAAATCCAAAGTCAAAGGACATGTGCTGCAAATAAAATAACTAAAGAGGAGAAAGGACAAAAATATGACCAAGGACCATATAAATTACAAGTCAAACCTTGGAGGACTAAGCATGCTATATGGAGATTGGAACCAAATTTGGAATCATTATTTACTGATTGCCGCGGTTCGACCGCGGCCATGCGCGGCAGACGCGTCTGGGTGTTTTTTGGTTTATTTTTAATTCCAATTAGGGCCGTTTTTGTCTTTTCATGGACATGAGTTGTTAAATTAGTAAAACACTATATAAAGACCTAACTTAGGTCAAAATATGAGGTTGGATTTTTGAGAGCCGAATCAAGAGAAGACGGAAGAAAACAAGAGAAAACAATTCCTTAACGATCAAGAACCCTTCGAAGATTTCTTCTCCTAAGATCCATGTCGGATTTTATGATTTCTTTTCTTTATAGTGTAATTATGTTCTTCTAAGTTTCTCTAGCCAAGGTAGACGATGAAACCGTGTTTAATTAAGTGATTATGTCATTATTCGTTTAATTCCTTCTTAGAGCTTTAACGTTCATGGTTTGTTCTTGTTTGATTAATTAAATATAATTTCTTTCATCTTAAATATCATGTATTTTTGATAGTTAGATATTGATTTAATTAATTCATGCTTGGTGATTAAATTTGTTCTATTAATTTCTTTTGATTTTTCATCATCTTTTATTTATATTGGGATACATCGAATGCTTAGGTAATATTTGATTCTTTGTTTTCTTTCAATGGAATTTGATATGAAAAATGCTTAAGTAATTTATGTTTGAAGCATAAGGGGAGCCTAAATTAGATCTTCGTCTTCTGGACTTAATTGATAAATCTTTAGGGACGACAATAGATTGATTTCGTGTTGTCGTATGTTTTTGAGAATTAATTAATAATTGGATAATTGCTAAGTTAAACAAATGGTGGATTCCGAAACCTTGGTATTTTACACAACTTAATTCTTCAACCCAAGTGTTTTTAGCTTATTTAATTAGTTTTTAAGTTAAACTCTTTCGACAACAATCTTTCGACTCAACTAGCATAGAATAATAGTTAATCGGATTAAATTAAACCTTCCTCATTGCAGTTTCTGTGGGATCGACCTCATTATTACATTTCTATATTCCAATAGATTCGTACACTTGCGAGTTAATTAAAATTTGACATCAGTATCTCTATATGGGAGGTTGATTTATTAAAACTAGACTTATATATGTTTGCTATAAAATACCTTAAATACATTGGTATTTTTGATAAGTCTACCTCTATGAATATCAGGGAATGGTGTCGTCTCTAAAGTAGTTTTGGCCAAATTACTCAAGATATTCACAAAGTAAAAACTAGGATATAGGACACCTGGCTTATACACGTGTCGGCCTTATACACTTCAAGATAATTTTCAAGTTAGTGTGTGGAGTACTTCTGGTTAATCATTTAGGGTCGATGGTTCAACACACCACGTTGATTAGCATTTGATGCATTTCTGCTAAGTGGGGGTTCAAGTCCAAAAGACACCTTCATCTATTCACAAACTTGGTGACTTTTATATGAGAATTATTTTCAAAACGTCATTTTTTGACAATGGTGGAAGATTGTTGGATTGATTTTCTAAATAAGTTATTTTGACATGTGTAGAAGAACACTTCATGAATGGCTTGGAACTAGTGTTTGATGAAGCATTGGGTGGAATGAGCATTCGGGGTCGATAAAGGAGCAAAATCAGAAGGAAAATAGGTGGTCGCGGCATACAGTAGTGAATAGGTGCGAACGCCTCCCATTCTTATTTTTAGCCTCTTTTGTAGGCCTTGGGATACAGAAAATATAGGTGGTTGTGGCATATAGCGGCGAACATGTGTGAATGCCTCCCATTCTTGTTTTTAGCCTCCTTTCAAATGTAATTTGGTTTTAGTGTATCTTAATGAATTGTTGTGACCCTTTTCTACCATTGTAACCTTTGACAAGTGTCCTTTAACAATATATAAATATAGAATGATTGTTGTAAATAAAATGGATTAGACATTTCTAGATCATTTTATTATCATTTTACTTCTCTAAATAAAGTTGATTTTGTTAATACTGTAGAACCGAATATAATATTCTCTCATATAATTCTCTACAATTTCTTGAGTGTTTGGTAAACACCTATTTCTTATCCCATTATATTCTAGAGGCAACTTTGGATCTTGTGTGCACTATAATTGAGCGAGACAAAATTTGTCTTAAGGAAAGCGTTTAGCACGCGTCTTGGAATAATATAACAGTCTAGGTTTCAATTCTAGTTTGAGTGACTCAAGCCATTGTAAGTAATATTTGATCTAGCAAATTACAATGGTATTCCAGAGATATATAGTGGCATAAGCCAAACATTTTGAGTTGGGAATCCATAAATTAACATGCAAAAAAATTTGAAACAACGTAATAGTGATGAATTTTTTTAATACCTTATTACTTGCGTTCGTTACCAGTTCTCATACATTGAGAAATGAAACCATACTCAACAAAAAAGAGTAGAATTGTATAGTCAATACAAAAACTCAAAATGGAAATTATTTTATTTATACACTATACACAAAAATAGGGGTGAGCATTTTAACCCAAATTGGACCGGAACCTCTTGTTCTAAAAAAATAAAATTAGAAACTGGAACCGAGAACCGAGAACCGACCGGGTTTAGGTTGGTTCTTGTTTCTTGAACTAGAACCGTGGGTACTCAATTAGAATCGAATCTGTCCAAGATCCAAACAAAAAGTACAAAACCCATCACTCTTAAACTCAAACTCAAACTCAATTGACCGAATTCTAATTATCCAAATCTCAAATTTCCAATTGCTGTTTGTTCAGATACTCAATAAAAACTTTGTTATCTGTCTCGCACTTTCGCTCATTTCTCTCTCGCTCAACACACAGTGAGACGGCGAAGGCGAAACTCCTCTGTAACCGAAACGAATCCTCAATTTTGAGATGTAATTTTCATTTTTTAACCCTAGTTTATGAGTTTGTAATTTTGGTGTCTATTCTTCCAGTTAATCTTTATATCTTTCATAAATTGTTTTAATATCTAACATACTTTAATGTTAACAGGTTTGCAATTTTTAATTTTTTTCAAAACATGTTGTCAACTAACAATTTTAAAAAAAAGTATGGGTAGAACCGATGGTTCCGGTTCGGGTTTGGTTCTAATAATTTTGTGGAACCGAATGGTTCCATTTATAAAATACCCGAACTGTAACATGTGGTTTTGGGTATTGAAATACCCGGACCGATCCACCCAACGCCCAGGCCTATACAAAAATATAAACAAACTCGCTTGGCACTCGTTGATTGTAGTCTGGTCTGATGGTTTAGCGACAGGTGATAGTGTAGTGGCGTGTGGGTTCCGATGGAGTCGCTAACCTAGTGCAAGGGTTTTGTAAATAGCAATTGAAGATTTTATGGTAAAATTTAGGGATCGAGTTTAAAATTTGGGGAGAAATTAATATATGGCTATTTGTTGAGTGATTAGGGGGAGATTTGTAGATATTAGAATGTCATAATGTAACTTCCGCTTTACTCAATGTAGAAAATAGGAAGGAGAAATGTGAGATTAAAATTTTAGATGACTTGATGTATACTAGAATTGAGGAATGTGTCAGTTGTTTGTAATTTTGTATTATAAATTTTATTAGGCCAAATGGTTCCAATTGACCTCCATTAAATTGATATTGAACCAAAGTTGTCTTCTATTAAATTGCATGTTCATAAATTACAAAATAATAAATAAAAAAATCCCTAGAAAGTTGGGGGGGTCCGTGTCCCCCCTAGGACCCCCCACCTCTGCCCCTGTGAACACTGCACGCTATTTCGAAAACTTATACAAATATTTCCAACTGATATAAGAATTTTATATTCCACATACAAAATAAATTTGTAGGGAAATGTTCTTACTTGTGGGCAAAAACCTTTCCAGACGAAAAACTTTTGTAGGGACATTTGTGCGGCAAATATCACGAGGAAAGGTATAAACGACAAAATGTGAAAATTTGTTAGCTAAAGTTTTTCCCTACGAATCTTTTAGAGACTAATATAATTCGTCATCTAAGTCCTTTTCTAACAAAATTATTTGCCTGCTAAAATTACTTTATCCTACAACAAAAGTTTTGTTGGCACATGGGGAAAATTATGTTGTGGGCTAAATCATGCGTTTCCCTACCAATAATTTTTTGTGTCGAAAAACTTTTGTAGGCTAAGTCCTAATTTTCTCTACAAATCATTTTTTGTTGGGAAGGCGTATTTGTGGTCTAAGTATATTATTTTTCCCAACAATTGATAGAATTTGTAGAGAAAAATTAAATCATATATATATATATATAAATTTTATTACATTATTCAAAATAATATAAAGATGCAGAAAGATAATAAATTAAATTAAGTCCTCCAGTGTCAATCAATATAATATTAAAACCAAAACATTATACCAAAATAAAAATAAAAACCATTCACTAAGTATCGTTACATCTAAACTTAAAAGAGTATAGCAAACATGCTCTATCTATTATCTATTATAATGCATCTAATAGAAAAAAACATAACTCTTCATCATATGTTTACCTTATGTTTTCTAACAATTATTTCAAGTTTTTTGTATTACGCTGCTGCACATAATTATTCATATCATATTTTCTTAATGTATACTTTCTATCAATTATTTTAAGTATCATTTTGTTTTTTCCCTTTCTATATTACACAATATATCTATTTTAAAACATTAATACTACTAAATAAATACTATACGATACTTAATTATAAATATATCACATGCTTCAACTGGTTTCAATATATGTATCACTTGGGTAATCCTAGGCTGATCTTGTTCAAAAAGTCTATTAATTAATCACATGATTGTTACATGAAGCACTATTCCATAGGTAAAATTTAGAAACAAAAAATTTCGAAGAAAGAATAAATAACACGAAAAATGTGAAAAATAGTATGTCTTATTCTCGTTGTCAAAAAGTTTGAATATTATAGCAAGTGAACGATCCCCGATGGCAGTTTGGTAAATCAAAGCTGATTTCCAGCCCATGTGAAACCCCAAATCCTCATAATGATAAATTGATTTTGGCTAAATATATATTGATATAAAGTTTTTTTTCACAATAGCACTACATTTTAATTGCATGAAAGCTCCATAATCTTTACTCCTTATTACACTTGTGCCTTTAATGTTTTTTCATCACAATTTTATCTCCAACATTCCACAAAATAGCACATCTTGTCCCTAATAACGGTTTTCATCCAAAAAATTTAAAAGAATATTTACTTGCTCCTCGTACTTTTAAATAAGTAAAAAAACAATAAATACAAAGTTGTGAGTAAATATTTATCCCTCATTTTAAAGCACGCTAATAGATTTTTTGAATGAAACTCATAAGTAGAGACAATATGCGCTAATAATGGAAAGATAATGATAAGAATGGGACGGAAAAAAAATATGACAATGAATTAAAATATGGTGTATTTATAAAAACAAATGCGGTGTCAATACCCGCCATTGATTTTAATGGTCGTATTTTGTTGGTATAAAAAAAGATGTCTAATTTTATTAATTTTTATTTCTTGGCAATAGGGATTATTGCGTTTTGTAATTTATGAATATTTTTAGGCTATTATTTTTATAAAAAAAATATTTAAGATTAAAAATTTTAGTTATATTAATTATATATAAAAATATTTTGCAAATTAAATTTTCATTTGTATTAGCAAAATTTATCTAAGAAAAATATCCACGACGTAAGATTGGAGAATTTGACGTGGACAATGACAGACGTTCCTCTTGTTATCCATAAGTGGACATCTAGTGTAGCGATATCTTTACAACCTACTTTTCTACTTAGGATTGCTTAAGACTAAGCATCTTATCTTCTTGTTTCTTGTCCTACGGTATCTCTTGCATCATCACGTCCATCTCATATATCCATCCACACGTGAACCTTATAGTTGATAACTTCCTCGAACATAGAAATGTCCATAAACTCTAGCGAAGATTTTGGGTTGTTGAGGATAACTGTTTGCCTTGATTTCCTAATTATAAAAATTTAAAATAACATACTCTTCCATGAATATTGGATTTTTTAGAACACAATGTAAAAGTGTGGTTATATAAGAAATTCTCCATGTAGGATATGAGAGAAGCGACCTATATTCTGGGAATCAAGATATGTAGGATATATCTAATAGGTTGCTTGGATTATTCCAATCCACGTATAAAGACAAAGTGCTAAGGAGGTATAGAATGGAAGAACCCAATAGACAATTATGTCCCATAGGGCATGGTATTTATCTCCAAGGACATGTGTCCTAAGACACAAATTGCAAGAGAGCGCATGGATATGATTGTTTATGCTTCAGCAATAGAATTAATCATGTATACTGTAACGATCACATACTTTTCCCTAAAAGCCTTTCGCTCATGGGCTATTTTGTGCACTGTTAACTTACGTATTGTCCACTGGAGGTTGAGTCCCATAATGAATTTCTTTTGCATCTCCTGCGATCTCTCCTTAAGAGAATGTGGTGATTGCTAGTACCAATTGAGCAATCTTCCCAATTGGTACCAGCATTCACCATAAGTTCGTCTTAAGGGGAGGTCAATGCAGCTTACTCAATTGATACTGACCACCGCCACCTCCATTTCCATCTCCATCTTCACTTTTGCAGTAAAATCTCCACTGCTAACCAATCTTCTCATCTATATCTAGATCTAAAATTTTAAATTTAGGAAGTGTTGAATTAGAATTTTTATGGGCAAGGACAGTTTGGTTTCAGGCTTGTGTTGTTTTGGGTCTTGGCGATGATTGAAACCGACTAAATATGCTGGAGATGGTGGTGGACGGCAATCAAATCTAGTAGTTGCGGGTTTGAGGTGGCGGTGGCAATGTTTTTCATGTTGTGGCGGTGACACTTCTCCAATTGTGCGGTGCAGATCTTGTTGACGGCAGGGATTGTGTAACATAGTTTGTTACACGTGTTACCTTTTGTAATTTTTTCATTTGTAATATGTCCATGCCTTTATTTTGTTGAGTCCGAGCTTTCATATTCTTTTCTTCCTGGATCACTTCTCTTCTCCCCTGGTATGCATCTAAAATTCTAATAATTTAATCTAGATTTATTCCATTTATCACTACAAGAAATTTCACTTTTAACGACGAAGATTTTAGTCTTCTAAAGTCCCTCGATGACCCTTTTTCGACGAAACAACTTAAAAATAACTTTCTACGACAAAAAAATGCATCATTAAAAGTGAAATTTCTTGTAGTGTATTCTGGCAACTCGTAATGTGCACGTAACATATGACAACCATTTCCAAAGAGCTATAAACTGCTGGTTAAAGTATCATCTTAAATCTTATATATATGTTGCAGTCTCGTTTTTCACATTTTTATTGGTCATTCTATTATCTTAATTGATTATTCACAAGTTGCTATTAGTTATATTAACATTGTCTATTATTTTATTGGTCTTTCTCGTGTTCTCGTATTTTCTATACTTACCTCAACGGGTATATATGTAAAAGAAACTTCAAATGAATTAGTTCAAATAATTACTCAGATTCTTTGCTTTCTTATTTCTTCACATCTCCAATGCAACATTTTGGATTGTTGTACACGTGGCAAATAAAATAGAGAAGGATAAAAAACATCTCTAGGATTGAGAAAAGTATGACCCAATTGTACAAGAGAGAGGATGTAGATAAATTATTGATAATTAAATAAAGAATGATTAGTAACATTCTGATGGAGATAAATTATAAAAAAGTTATATAAAAGAAGCTTTATACACATTCCGATAGATCCACTTTTTTCTTGTCATATAAGCATTTTGGGATGATGTGTCCCACTTTTTAGTGCAATCCACGGTTGGATTGGAGACGCTCTAAGGTAGGTAGAACTATGTGAACGGTGTGCTAGACATCCTCCACTTTTTTTCTTGTTATATAAGCATTTTGGGATAATGTGTCACATTTTTTTAGTACAATCCACTATTGTATTGGAGATACTCTAAGGTAGGTAGAACTATGATTCTCGTTGTGATCTGATCTAGATCTTGTCCACTTATGATGCCAACCCATTATGTGAGAACCAATACAAAAAAAAAAAATTGTTTTGTATTTATTGGCCAGGCTGTTTTCTTAATTGATTAATCACAAGTTGCCTTAGTTGACAATAATGGGTTAATTACATCATATACTACTGAATTTTAATTCATTTTATTTATACCACCAAACTTTAAAATTATTTTCAGTTAAACTACTTCGTTAACTAGCCATTCATTGTTTGGTAGAAATATTTACGTGGCATTAACGAGCCGTTAATTGAGTGATGTATCTCACCATGTGTGAAACCGTTGCCTACGCATAAGAAGTTTAAAATGAAAATACACTTTTGATGTCAAAGTCGTGTTTGAAATTACGTTTTTGTATCAACCCTTGGGTCCAAAGTCGTTTAATTGATGTCAAATACATCTTTTCATTTTAAACTTCATACATATAGACAATACTTTCACACGTGGTGAGATATATCAGCCAATTAACGACCCGTTATTGTCACGTCAAAAAAATGAATGATTGGTTAACGAAGTGGTTTAATTGAAACTAATTTTAAAGTTTAGTGGTGTAAATGAAACGAATTAAAGTGCGATGGTATAAATGAAATAAAGTATAAAGTTTGGTATTATATGATATAATTAACCCTACAATAATTGTAGCACAGAGTCAAGCATTGTGAAAGACTGGTAGATAGAACTATGCTTCTGGTTGTGATTTTGATCTAGATCTTGTCAATTTATGATGCTGTTGACCTCGAAATCTGCATTCATTTGCCAACATATATATTACCTGCACACTTTGACAATCGTTAGACACCAAGATCACTGGGAAAAAAGAGGTCGGCGATCCTTAGTACTCTGACGATTAAGTCAACTGTCGATACAAAGTACATGGGAGAATAAATGGGTATGGGAGAGACAATCACACAGATATTTGAACAAAGTTTAGGGTAGAGAATAATACGTACTTTAGAATGACGAAAAATCTTATATTTATAAGGGAAAAGTTCTAATTGTTTTAGGGAAGCTATCAATTAGATATCTCATGGGATTCTTCTTCCTTATAGGATAAGGTAAATTCGTAGATAAACGCAATATCTTAGACAAGGATTTTGTATGTCAATAAAATAGGATCTTTCTCGAAATATTTCTTTGATTGCCCGAGATATTAGATTGCTTGGGGGATTCTGCATGGTACGAGGGTCATTGACAAAGGCCATAGGCTTATTAGGGTAGTGAAGTCCTTCATGGTCTTTGTTCTACAAGACAACGGATGGCGAGAGTCTGTTATTGTGTTTTCAGGCTTTGCCTGCCACGTGTGAATGGGACGAGGGCTAAGGTGGCCTTCGTCGGGGCCCTCTTACTGTCGTGGAGCCTTCGCCAAATCCAGGTGGTAATAATTGTCTCCCAAGTACAAGTCTATTATTTATGCTAGGCGTAGGACTTAAGGAATAATTTTTTTATTTTTTATTTTTGTAGGCAAAGGAGAAGGCTTTTAAGATAGGCATGTACTAGCAAGGGCCTTCCTAGATGTATATAGTTCCCCAAGTCAGAGGCTTGTTTATTGAAAGGGGCATCAATCAGAGGTGCCAATTAAGAAGGGCAATGATGACGCGGATGTTTTGTAACTCGAAATGACAGTGTCATCATTGTAGTGAACAATTCGTCAGACTTTCGTATAGTAAGAGAAATAGAATGCTACAGAGTAATAAAGAGCAGTCGGTATGTAGGTGGAGGAGATATTAGAAAAGTGTTTTCGAAATATCAACTAAAAAATATCCATTGTAGAGAAAAAATCTTCTTTTTCTTTTGGCATTTTCTTCACTTATTCTCAATCCCTGAATGAATTCAACATTTTCTTAGCAGACAATTTTGAATTGAAATTTCTTGAACTAATATTTGGATTCCATTGGTTGGGTGAGTAGATGTTTGGACAAGAATTTGGGGAGGGGGTATGACAACTAACAAGAAACAAACAAATTGGATGACTTTAGAAAGTTGACTACAAACATGATTATTCAATAAGCATTGAAAAAAATACAGGCTTTGTTGCACAACTATACATGGGTGTTGGCCCAACCTATTCCTAAATAGAATAGGTTGACAGTGTCATCATTGTAGTGAACAATTGTTGGTGTTATTCCTGGAAATGGCAGTTTTGTGACAATGGAATAGTCTAAGGTCTTGAAGCATTTTATTTGTGGAATAATGTCCAGTAGCTAACAACAACAATGACATTTTCAAGTTTGCTGCCAAGACATGAATGAAAAACTTGCCGCTTTATGTGCTTATGATATGAGGTTATAATATTTACTATGATATGAGCGACTACACTTTATAGGCAGGAAAGGATACCCTTTCTCAAAATATATTAGCAGCATGTGATTTTAATATGTGCTTCATGTTTGTCCTTCTTGGCACTACCGAGAACGTACACGATAGTCGAATATTGGTTAGGGCATTTCACAGTCCCGATATTAATTTTCCTTTGCCTGCAAATGGTAAGTACTATCTTATCGACTCAAGATTTGTGCATAGGCCAGGGTATATGGCACCGTATAAAGGCGTAGACATCAGATACCATTTCCAAGAGTTTCCTCCAGTGCCAAACTGTGAATGCAGGGGATTCAGGAACGTGCGGGAGAGATTCAACTTCCATCACTCGTCTTTGCGAAACGTGATTGAGCGTGCCTTCGGTGTACTCAAGAATAGATGGCAGATTCTTGATCGTATGCCTAATTATTCGTTTAGGAAGCAGACTGCAGTCGTTGTAGCAACAATGGCAATACACAATTTCCTACGGCGCTCTGGACAGGTGGACGGGGCATTCCAAGATGTGGATAAAGTTGTGGACGAATCAGAGATTGATTTGCCAGCTCAACCAGAGGAAACAGCGACTGATACATTTGCCCCTGGTAATCCGAACATATAATGGGACCAACTTTGAGATCATATTGCTCAAATGTTGAGATAGTGTATTTGTGGTTGCAAATGTATGACGATTTTAAAATCTCAATATCTGTAAATCAATAATAATATCTTTTATGTTCACATAAAATAAATTAATTTTATGTGCATTATATTTTATTTGACGTGTGTATTTTGTAGTAGCGAAATTTACCCTTGAATTGATTTCACGAATTCTAACAATTGTGTATTGTTTGCAATTGTTTTTCAAATTTTGTTGACGTCCACTTTTTTTTCTCGGATCAACAATTACTCATCTGTATACGGCCGATTGGAACATAACATTTGAAAAGCAAAAACTGCACCTACACTGCCGGTCCCACTGCTGATTGAAATTGTGGCTGCACATGACTATTGTAATATTTTCAACGGTCAAATATTGTGGCTCAATCTCCAGAGTAAAATTGGAAAGAGGGAAATATTGCTTACATACAAAAAGTGTTGGTGGGCCCGGCAGCCGAGTTTATTTGACCACGTCCAAATAAACTGTTTAAAAATCCAATCAAACACAATCTTTTTTATTTTTTTAATTATAATTAGTTAATACTTTAATTAGTTCTTAGACACATAAACATCTAAAGTTAAAATCGATTTAGTTAAGGTTAATTTAATTGTGTTGAGTTTTCTAAATCCCTGTGGGTACGACATTCGGACTCAAATCCATCATATTACTTGTGCGTCCGTACACTTTCGAAATAATTTGCTAACAATGATCTTGAGGAAGCACTTCATATATATCAATATTTTAATATCTCAAAAGAATATTGTATCGTTATTTCAAGAAGAACATCTTTATACACATCATTAAATATACTTTCTATACACAAGTTCAATAACTCAACATTTTATTAATATTGGCATTATCAGTTAGACCATTCCGAATCAATAACTGTGTAAAATTTAATTGAGAATTTGTGTGTATATCTATTGAAGAACCAGAAGTATAATCAATATAGTGAATTCTCATGTGCTTCTTCTTCTCCTGGCAAATTGAATGTTGGACCACTAGCTAGAGGTGGGGGCTGAATTTCCAATATTTATAGAAGAAATTTAGGTGGACTTTGTGGGCCCACTCACTCTTCTTGTGGACCGTCTAACAATTTTATGATATTAATAGATGGATCTACTAGATGGTCACATGTGTGTTTATTGCACACTCGTAACCTAGCGTTTGCAAGATTATTTACTTGATTATTCGATTACGGGCATATTTTCCACATTACACAATTAAGACACTTAGTCTTGATAATGCTATTGAGTTTATATCCCAAAAACATTTGATAATTATTAATAGAGATAGTGATGGAACATCTCACTGCTCAAGGTTTTGTAGAATATTAATTGGAAGCGATCTGTTCCGTTGTGAAGTCTTTATTGAAAAAGATGTAAAATAACAAGCAGTCTCTCTTATATCAACCGTACTATTCTTCCTCTTCACTTCTCCACTTTCTTATTTTCTTCTCAACCATATCTTTAGAGATAACACAGATGGCTTATGCTGCTCTTCTTTCTCTTAAACATCTTTTAGAGCATACTCTGGATCATGATTATCAATATCTGATTCTTGATGAGAAACAACAAATAGAATCTGTTGGGTTGTATACCCAAATAGTATAATTTTGCTGTGATGAAATGACAATTTTATATTGAATAAAACTTTAGTTTGTATTCATTTATTATTATTGTATTTGTTTAATATTGAGTAAGTAAATAAAGTGCCAATGATCACTTGTGATAATATAAGTTGGATACTTGCGTTGAGAAGTATAGTGTGACACAACTTATATTTTGATCATCAATAAAATTGTTCACAACTAATGTATAAGGGTTGGCGCCTTGTACCGAAAGGTTGTAGTGTTGACTATTTAATCATTCGGGTTTGCGATTTGTCCTTATCGCAGAAATGGATTAATGGTGACACTAGTACACTTGGAGTGTATTGAACGGACCGTGTGTCGAATTTAATTATATAGCATAACCGTGCGAATAATTAAATTCTACTTGATCACCGAATATTTCATCTAAATCCATTGACAGGATTGTGTATATCTTTTCGTTAGTTTAATGGTTCTTTGATTCACCAATGGGTGAGATCAATTTAATTGATCAAATATCTCGGTGAGTTGGGAGCTTGAGAATGAGCGAAGTAGAGAACACGAATTCGTGTCGGGAACTGTCGCCCTGAAAAATGGGTCGAGTGACAACTTAAGTATTTTCTGTTGAACGGTTATAAATCTGAGCTCAGTGTATAGCGACGGCTAAACTTTGACATCTGTGAATTAGTTCACAGTACCGTTGAAGAAAATGTAACTTAAAGTTATTGAGAATAATTAGAGGGGCAAAACGGTCATTTATGCTCATACCTAATTATCGGATCTCAGACAGAGATGAATTACATATACGGTAGGTCAGAGGAAAGTATTACATCTTCTGTAATTTTATATATTCCGAGAGTGCAGCCTCTTACCTTTAGTAGAAAAAGCAAAAGACTAATAATTAGATTGAAGGGTCTAGGGTCGACTAGACGGAATCTAATTATTGGAGCTTGGAAAATATATGTCCGATCAGGTCCCTGTGGTAGCTCTATAAAGTTTTGGACTTAATCACAGTTACTATAAAAGTTTTAGACTTAATTGTAATTGTAATATAAGTTCAGGAATTACACGTGTAATTAAATCAATCCTAAACTAATTGGACTTGGATGCAATCAAGACTCTTGTCCTTGTTTGCAATTAGATCACTTGCCGTTATTTATATCACATTGCTTGTGATGTAAATTCATTCCAATTAATTCAATCAAGAAAAGAGAAAAAATTTAGCTTCTCAGTTTTCTAGATCTGACCAGTCCAGAAATTAGTTTTGGTTTTTCGATTAAAATTAAAGGGTGCCCACACGCCGGTGTAATCCAGACTTGGGAGAATACCATAGAAGGCTTGAACGTTGGGAGCACCAAGTTCGTGAATCAAAAGCAGCAAGTTCGTGAATCAGATCCAGATCAATATCGATTATCGATTTAGGTATAATACTAATCCATTAGTATTTTAATTATAATAAATACGTGAACGCCTAGCAAAGATCCTGATTTTATGAATTAAAGAAAATTTTTATTTTCTGGCTAATTCTCGTGCCAGTTTCCAACAAATGGTATCAAAGCGGTCTAGATCGTTCACGTGTTTGTTATATTATCTAGATCTGATATTTGCATGTTCTAGTCGAGCGATGTCATGGATTATCTGTTTATATGTTGATTGAATAATTGATATTATTTTAAACTGTGATCCAATTATTTTGTGGCCCGAATTTTTCATTGTATTTCGTTATTTTGAGTCTGTAACAAGATTGATAGATTTCGACTTTATCATCTTTATTTAATTTTAATTGCAAAATAGATTTAAACTGTGAGCCCTGATTTTGGGACCAGTTAATTTTTGTAATAATTGAAGACGGGTGAATTGGCTGACGATGACAAAAAAAAATATAAAAAAAAGGGAAAGAGGAACTGCCGCACAGATCGTCGGATCTGTGCAAAGGTGCGGCCGCACAGATCACCGAATCTGCACGGCGGCGCCTACATAGATAGAGATCTGTGCACCGGTGTGGGCGCATAGATCTCGGATCTGCGGGACCGGACGCGCACGCAGATCTGAGATCTGCGCGCCCGCGTGCCGGCACAGATCTTGGATCTACGCGGCTGGCACACCTGCGCAGATCCAAGTTCTGCGCGCTGGTGCGGCTGAGCAGATCTCAGATCTGCGTGGCCGGCGCTCCACACAGGTCTGAGATTTGCGGTGTCTCTCCGACGGTGACCTTTCTTCCGGTTCGACGAATCTTCGCGGTGGTATCGCGATGGGCGAGCCAAGCAGGTCCGGGATCTACGGTGCTTGGTCGCGATCTACGCGCGATGATGGCGCAACTCCGGTAGCCGAGCATATCTCCATGTTCCCTCCGGTGATTCAAGTTGGCGGCGTGATCGGGTTCCGTCCATGGAGCTTTCCCGGCGGCTTAGTGGTGTTTGTTTTGGGATGAAAGTTCAAGGAAGAAGAAGACCTTGTTTGGCCACATGGATAGTGTCTATTTGGCTACATGGATAGCTGCTGTTTGGTTGTTGGGATTGCTCTTGTTTGGTTGCTGAAATCATGGATGTTTGGTTGCTGGAATAGCTAGGCTTGTTTGGCAATTGGAGCAAGGACTAGAGATGAAGATTTAAATTAAATATTGGATTTGGATCCAATTAGTTTTTAATTTATTTATTGAGTCTTGTTTTGGGCCACAAATAATTGTTAATTTATTGCTGATGAATGCTTTAAATATTTGTTTGAAATATTGTTATTCTGTAATCATGTCATATAGAATTAATTTTGGCATCGCTCGTGATGCTTAGAATAGAATGCATTTCATTAAAATATTGTTTTTTCCTCGATCAATTTAATTTAAATTAAATTGATCGAAAAAGAAAATTAGTAATAATTAAACTGTATGTTAATTTGATTAATGTGAACAGTTGGTAATTATTTTAAATTAAAATCTATTATTTTAAAATATTGAGTGGGATAGGATATTTATTTAAATAAAAATCCACGGTCTCCTTTTGTCAATCCATAAGCAACAGAATGCGTTAGCCTCGTGCCGGTAACGCAACGGACTCCCTATAGGAGAGCTGCATAATTCAGGTTGTTTGATTGGATTCCTTTTCAGTAAGATCGTCTAGATAGAATATAATTTGAGATCATCCTATAGATGGCGAGTTTATTTTTCAAGTATTTAGAGATCTAGACAAAGGTTATACACTCAAATCGAGATTATCTACGAACCTCCTATAGAGGCTCTCGTTTATAATCTTGGTGACCAAATAAAGCGATACTGGATTTATATGGATATTTATTGTCAAGATATGATTTGTCTAGTGGGAGGGTCCCAGCTTAATCAGTGGACACGGTGACCTTTCCTATAGAGGCCTGTTGGATCACAAGGATTAAGTAGTCGTTACATTATTGTAGTTTTATGGATCTACATGTGCATTCATGTATTATATGTTAAATTCACTACTCAATTTTAATATGCAATAATTTTGTTATTTTCAGCAAAATGTCTCTTAGTCCTTTTTCCGTTATCCTAAAACAAAACCAGCTAACCGGGGAAAATTATGTGGATTGGAAATGTAACCTAATGATTGTTCTCACCGTTGAGAAAATTGATTTTGTGCTTGAAGAAGATTGGCCTGAGCAACCTACTAAGACTGCAAGCAAGGGCATGAGGGATGCTTATGATAAGTGGGTAGCTGCAGACAAGTTGGCTCGCTGTTACATTTTGGCATCAATGTCAAATGTGTTACAGCAAAAGCATGACAGTCTTGAGACCTCTTATGACATAATGAAAAGCCTCAAGAACATGTTTGCACATCAAAGTAGGAGAGCTCGGTTCGAAGTCATTCGTACCTTACAGAACATCCGCATGAAACCCAGAACGCCAGTGAAGGACCATATGTTGACCATGATTGGACACTTCAATGTGGCGGAGAATCTGGGTGCAACTATTGATCAAGATACTCAGGTTGATATGGTATTGAACTCTTTACCTGATATGTTTTCATAGTTTACTGTGGACTATCACTTACACAAGATGGATATGCCATTGACTGAGTTGATGAATGAGTTGCAAAATGTGGAAAGTGGTCTTAAATCAAAATGTGGCGATGCTTATACAGCAATTGGCAGCTTCCATGTTTCCAAGCCAAAAGGTGGAGGTGGAAAGAAAAGGAAGAGAGCTAACAAAAAGCAGGAAAGCAATAAGACCAACACAGATGGAAAGCCGAAAGGCAAGTGTTTCAGCTGCGGCGAGAAAGGTCACTGGAAGAAAGATTGTCCCAAAGCACTAGCTAAATAGAAGCAGAGTGCGGGTGAGTTTTTCATAACTGAGTCTTGTTTGGTGGTTGATTCTACATATTCCTGGGTTGTAGATTCTGGAGCTATTAAACATGTTTGTATGTCAATGCAGATGCTTCAGGAGAGCAGAAAACTCAATAAATTCTAGTTCACTATCACAGTCGGCACAGGAACAGTAGTTTCGGCGAGAGCTGTAGGAGTAGTTTTTTTTTATTTCAGTAGTGGTAGGCGTTTAATTTTTAAAGACTGTTATTATGTCCCGCAGATGAAGCGGAATTTGATTTCCATTTCTTGTCTAATAGGATAGGATTATTCTCTTGATTTTGGGCCTAATAAAGCGCTTTACATTATGATGAATAAAGCTCCTATTTGTGCTGGATATTTGATGAATGATCTTTATATATTAAACTATTCCACAAATGAAATTAATAACACTTCTGCAATAAACAAAATACATACCATACTAGTAATACTTATCTATCGCAGTTTAGACTTGGACACATCAACCTTAACAGAATACAAAGGCTGACAAAGGATGGTCCCCTCAACTCAATTGAGGTCGGACCATTGTCGGTCTGTGATTCTTGTTTGGAAGGTAAGATGACCAAAGGGTCCTTTTTAGCAAAGGGACATAGAGCCTGATAAGAGTATTTTATACACGCATTTTACCTCTTTTGAATTAACCTTTAGCTATATATCTCGAATGAAATAAAACATTTATTGCACTAATTCAGTCAATGTTCGTGTATTTAGGGATGACGCATATAATTGGAAACAAAGAGATGGAATGAATCGAGAATCACGATTTGAGGCATGGGAAAGACCGATGAAATTCATCTGCGCACTTTATGTATTGCCAAGTGAAGACCGGAACCAAAATGAAGGCAAACGGACGAACAACAGCAGGGAAACCCCCCTCTCTGCCCGCTCGAGCGGGCACTGTTGCCTCGCTCGAGCGAAGCAAGAGAGGAAATTTCCCTTTCTGTCCGCTCGAGCGGGCACTGTAGCCTCGCTCGAGCGGACGGCCTGCGGGCAGACATTCCGTCTGCCCGTAGGCTAATTTTGGTAAGCCAATCTGGGATCTTTGGGACGGTTTTGGGAACCCTAAAAGAAGGAGATAAAAGGAAGGGAGAGGCAAGAGGACAAGGGGCCGAAAATTGGAAGAAAAAAAGGAACAAAAACACAAGTCTTTGGAGGACGAATCTCCCTTCCGACAATTGGGAAGCAAGAACGAAGGCAAGGAAGCACCAGACTTACGTGACACCTCGTTTGAAGACTTTCAACCGGGTTAATCCAAACTTTTTCTTCTCTTCTTGTAACCAAATTATCCGGGTGATGAATTCTCCATTTATTTATTATTTTTGTATTCGAATTATGGTAGGCTAAACTTTTTATGCTATGGATGATGATGTAAACCTTATTATGTTCTTTTAATTCATGAATTCCTTTTCTTAATCCTAATTTATGATTTATTGATTTATGCCATGGATTGGATGTCCGTTTAAATGATTGATCACCATTTGAATGCGTTTGTGATTTATTTTTGTTTCCGAAAGGTTCAAAATAAATTAGCTCATTATGGTTATAAACACCAAGTCAATAGAAATTAGAAATAATTTCCTATGCTTGGTGCAATCAATTTAGACAATCTTGCCGTTAAATGCGTTTTTATGTATTCGTATTCAAAATAGGAATATTTTGGAACTTATATGAAAATAGGTCTAATTCTACTCGACAGAGATTTTTAGACAATTAAGGATTGTCGATTGTCAAATTAAGATTTATTTGGATTAGGAAGTATGGATTCATGGATTAAAGTAAATATAAAGGGTGGAGTCGGATTCCTAGCATAATTTATTTATCTGTGTTTTTCTCGAAATCAGTAGGCAACTCTCATTTATTAAGCTAAGTTAGTCTTGTTCAACATTAAAATCACAACAACCAAATTTTATTGTGTTTATTCAATTTAAGTTAGAATTAATTTACTTTTGGCTAATACAAATCATAGTCTTCGTGGAACGATACCCTTTTACTCATTTTTACTATTACTTGTCAACGAACCCGTACGCTTGCGGGATTTCAACGTACAAGTTTTTGGCGCCGTTGCCGGGGACTAAGATTTTTAGCTTAAGTTTTATCAATTTTGGCTTGAAGTTGAATTTTTATTTTTTTTCTTTTTATTTTACTTCTATTCCTTTAGTTTTCTCGTGACTACTCTGCCTCACTCATTTTGATCTTTTCAGGCGTTTGCTGTTAGTTTATGCACAACTTGGAAGATTTCGATCTTGCTCCATTTGAACCCGAGATTGAGAGAATTTTCAGACAACGCAGAAGAGAACAAAAGAATAAGCAGAGCATAGAGCACGAAGTTACAATGGCAGAAGCCCATATTCAACTACCGCAACCAGTGGTGATTGATGAAAATGAAATGTTAGTAGGGGAATTCATGACCCCATCAATCATTCAGAGTCAATCCAGCATAGCATACCCGCCATATGGACAGCCAAATTTTCAACTACGCCCAGATGCGATAAATCTGTTTCAGAACAATTTACAATTTTATGGGAAATCAAATGAGAATCCACATGGCCATGTTTCACGCTTCCTAGAGCTTTGTAGCAACTTCTCCTACCAAGGGGTAAACAATGATGCTATCAGGATGAGACTATTCCCACATACGCTAAGAGATGGGGCAAGAGAGTGGTTGGACTCTAATCCTGCTTCCAGTATTACTTCGTGGAACGATCTCGTTCAAAAATTCACCACCAAATACTTTCCGCCAGCTAAAGTTGCCCAGTTAAAACATGATATAACCATCTTCAGGCAACTAGATTCAGAAAGCTTCCATGAAGCTTGGGAAAGGTTCAAAGATCTACTGCGTAAATGCCCAAATCACGACATACAAAAGGGACGCCAGGTCCATTATTTTTATGGCGGGTTAATTCCAGCAAGCAGATCTACAGTGGATTCATCATCAAATGGGTCGATTACAACAAAAAATGTTCGGGAAGCACATGAACTATTTGAACGAATGGCTGAAACTAGTGCCATGTGGCCATCAGAAAGAGAAACACCGAAAAAAACAGCAGGTCTTCATAATGTTGATGCCATATCAGCACTATCGGCTCAAATGGACGCTCTGACAAGAAAAATGGATCTCATCACACATTCAGTCAATATGGTGCATGGTTCTAATCCAGTTTGTGAAGGCTGTGGGGCGAATCACCAGACTTCTACTTGTCCACTAACGAATTCATTCACATCGAACCTTGAAGAAGTCAACTATACTCAGAATTTCCCACGCCAACAGAACAACCCTTATTCAAACACGTATAATCTGGGATGGAGAAATCATCCAAATTTCTCCTGGGGTAGCAATCAGAATCAGAGAAATCAAAGTCAAGGAAAACCACCTGTATTTCAACAACTTGGGTTCCAACAGCAACAGGAAAAAAAACCCGTCATTGGAAGATTTAATGTATCAGTACATTAACAAAACTGATAATACTCTACAGCACCAACAGGCTTCTCTTAAAAATCTAGAGACTCAGATTGGTCAGATAGCAGCAGCTTTATCTGGGAGGACTCAGGGCACTCTACCAAGTAACACCGAGACTAATCCAAAAGAACAGGTTAAAGCTATCACCACAAGAAGTGGAGTCCAACTACCCAAAATCCATGTCACAAGACATGAATCATCTAAACAAAAGGTACCTACCACTGACGAGGAACAAGTGGAGCTGTTTAAACAAAAAGTAGAAGAAGCTATGGAACAAAGTTTAGACACACCACAGGTTAAGGCAACCGTCCCTATCAAGGCCTATATACCACCCATACCATTCCCTTAGAGATTGCAGAAGAGCAAGCTAGACAAACAATTCGCCAAATTCTTGGAGGTATTCAAAAAGTTGCATATCAACATCCCATTCGCAGATGCCATAGCCCAAATGCCCAGCTATGCCAAGTTCATAAAGAAAATTCTATCAAATAAAAGAAAGCTGGAAGAGCATGAGACAGTAATGTTGACTGAAGAATGCAGTGCACTTTTGCAAAATAAGCTATCTCCAAAGCTCAAGGATCCAGGGAGTTTTACTATTCCTTGTAAAATAGGCAATAATTGTTTTGAAAAAGCCTTGTGTGATTTAGGTGCTAGCATTAATCTAATGCCTTTTTCTGTCTACAGGAAACTGGGTTTGGGCGAAGCAAAGGCCACAACAGTTTCATTACAACTTGCAGACCGATCTATAAAACACCCTCGGGGAATAATCGAAGATATCTTGGTGAAAGTAGACAAACTTATTTTTCCAGCCGACTTTATTATACTTGACATGGAAAAAGACAAAGATGTGCCCATTATTCTAGGCCGCCCATTTCTGGCTACTGGTCGAGCATATATTGATGTGCACAAGGGTCAACTTATTCTGAGGTTAAATGACGAACACATTGTGATTGATGTTTTCAAGGCGATAAAGTTCCCGGCTGATTCCAACAACTGTTTTCAAGTAGATGTAATAGATGAAATTGTGACAGAAACATTCACTCAGGAACACCCTCAGGAGCCACTCGAGGCCTGTCTTGTTTACTCTATTTTTGCACCAACTGAATCTGAAGAAGTAGAATATTGTGTTCGGTATCTCGAAGCACATCAGCCCTACAAGAGGAAATCTCACTTTATTAAACTTGGAAAATGCTCTGCAAAACCACTACCATCAGTTGTACAGCCTCCAACTCTTGAGCTCAAGCAATTACCAACTCATTTGCGATATGCTTATTTGGGAGAAAAATTTACACTCCCTGTCATTATTGCCAATGCTCTCAATGAAGTAGAAGAAAACAAGCTTCTTCGGGTGCTTCGAGACCACAAAATTGCAATCGGCTGGTCTATTTCAGATATCAAAGGAATCAGTCCATCCCTCTGTATGCACAAAATCCTTATGGAAGATGATTACAAGCCATTAGTCGAACATCAGCGTAGGTTGAATCCCAAGATGCAAGAAGTTGTGCGCGCAGAAGTCCTAAAACTGTTGGATGCAAGTATCATTTATCCCATTTCAGACAGTGCATGGATCAGCCCGGTTCAGGTGGTACCAAAGAAAGGAGGAATCACGGTGGTTCCCAATGAAAATAATGAACTTATTCCTACCAGAACGGTCACAGGTTGGCGGGTCTGTATTGACTATCGCAAATTGAACAATGCTACAAGGAAATATCACTTCCCTCTCCCATTCATTGATCAAATGTTAGAGAGACTAGCCGGTCATTCTCACTACTGTTTTCTTGATGGTTATTCAGGGTATAATCAAATCTCAATAGCCCCAGAAGATCAAGAAAAGACAACTTTCACTTGCCCATATGGCACATTTGCATACAGGAGGATGCCATTCGGTTTATGCAACGCACCTGCTACATTTCAGCGTTGCATGATGTCAATCTTTTCAGATATGGTGGAGAACTACATCGAAGTCTTCATGGATGATTTCTCAGTTTTCGGAGACTCTTTCGATGAATGCTTAAATCACCTATCCATTGTTCTTCAGCGATGTGAGGAAACCAATTTAGTTCTCAACTGGGAGAAATGTCACTTCATGGTGCAAGAAGGAATAGTTTTGGGACATCAGATTTCAGACCGAGGCATTGAAGTGGACAGGGCTAAAATTCAGGTGATTGAAAAACTCCCTCCTCCGACTTCAGTTAAAGGAATCCGAAGTTTCCTTGGGCATGCAGGTTTCTACCGATGCTTCATTAAGGACTTCTCAAAATTACAAAACCGCTATGTAGTCTGCTTGAGAAGGACATTCCATTCATCTTCACTGACGATTGTTTGAAGGCTTTCAACACTTTGAAGGAAAAACTTATCTCAGCACCAATTTTGGTAGCACCTGATTGGAACTTTCCATTTGAGTTGATGTGTGATGCAAGTGACTATGTAGTTGGGGCAGTGTTGTGCCAGAGAAAAGATAAAGTTTCACATGTGATTCACTATGCAAGTCGGACTCTCATTGATGCACAGATGAATTACGCTACCACAGAAAAAGAACTTCTCACTGTGGTGTTTGCCTTTGATAAATTTTGATCCTATGTTATTGGATCAAAGGTAATTGTCTACACAGATCATGCCGCACTGAAATATATGCTAACCAAGAAGGATGCAAAACCTCGACTTATTCGGTAGGTGCTTTTACTGCAAGAGTTTGATCTCGAGATTAGGGACAATAAAGGTTGTGAAAATCTCGTTGCTGACCATCTTTCTCGGATCGAACCTTCAGCACACAATCAAACTGATGTAATCAACGAGATATTTCCAGATGAGCAACTATTTCACATTGCATCAGCCCCATGGTATGCGGATTTTGTAAACTTTCTAGCCAGCTCTATTATCCCTCCAGAATACTCAAGTCATCAGAAGAAGAAATTCTTTAGGGACATCAAATATTACTTCTGGGAGGACCCTATTCTATATAGACGAGGGCCGGATCAGATCATTCGACGCTGTATACCAGAAGAGGAGGTGACTCAGATCCTAGAGCATTGTCACTCATCTGACTATGCTGGGCACTTTGGAGCATCCAAAACTGCTGCCAAAATATTGCAATCTGGTTTCTATTGGCCAACCTTATTTCGGGACGCTTATGACTTTGTTAAAAAGTGTGACCAGTGCCAACGGACAGGAAACATCTCCCGAAGAAACGAAATGCCCCTCAATAGCATATTGGAAGTTGAATTATTTGATGTATGGGGCATTGACTTCATGGGACCATTTTCCCAGTCATTTGGAAATCAGTACATTTTGGTGGCAGTTGACTATGTCTCTAAATGGGTGGAAGCAGTGGCCTTACCAACAAACGATGCTCGGGTCGTGGTAAATTTCCTGAAAAAGAATATTCTCACGCGTTTCGGAACCCCCCGGGCCATTATTAGTGATGGTGGAAAGCATTTCTGCAACCGCCAGTTTGAATCTTTGTTGACCAAGTATGGTGTCCGTCATCGCATCTCAACTCCTTATCATCCTCAGACTAGTGGACAGGTAGAGATTTCAAATCGGGAGTTGAAACGAATTCTTGAACTTACAGTCAATGCTTCCCGCAAGGATTGGTCTAATAAACTGGATGATGCATTGTGGGCTTACCGTACGGCATTCAAGACCCCTATTGGCATGTCCCCTTATCAGTTGGTTTTCAGAAAAGCGTGCCATCTGCCGGTTGAATTGGAACATAGAGCGTATTGGGCTGTCCGTAATTTAAACTTTGACACGAAGGTGGCCGGTGAAAAACGACTCTTACAACTCAATGAAATGGAAGAGTTCCGTCTAGAGGCCTATGAAAGCGCTAAGATTTACAAAGAGAAAACAAAGAAGTGGCATGACCAACGCATTCAGAAGCGGACATTTGAAGTGGGAGAACAAGTGCTGTTATATAATTCCCGTCTCAAACTCTTTCCAGGGAAGTTGCATTCACGGTGGTCGGGACCATTCACAGTGAACAAAGTGTTCCCGTACGGTGCTGTGGAATTGACCGTGGATGGCACTAAAATGTTTAAAGTAAACGGGCAAAGGTTAAAGGCTTATCTGGGTGGTGATCTCTCTAAAGAAAAATCAACTGTCCACCTTACACACTCGGAGTAACCAACTCAACAAAGTCAAGCTACTGACTCTAAACAAGCGCTACTTGGGAGGCAACCCAACTTCTACTCCTTTCTACTTCATTTCTTCTTTTCTTGCAACATCGTTTTAAATTCCATTTTATCATTAGGTTGTTTGAATATTTTCTTTTGTTTGTGTGGACCTTTACTTTTGGTTACTCATCATCCTTTGCATGCCATTAATTCCCTGCATTTTATTGAAGAAAAAAAAATTTGGGGTTCTGTCCGCTCGAGCGGACAGATTGAACCCCAAAAAGGGGTTCTCTATCCGCTCGAGCGAGCGGACAACTGACCCGTGGGTTTACTTGTTTGAGGAGGTTGGGATTTTGAATTGTGGTTTGGTGGTTTGTGGCGTGGTCGGGTTTGCTTGATTGAAGAGAAAAATTTTGGGATTGGGGTCCTCTCCTTGTTATGTTCTTACACTTCATTTAGCTTACACCCACCATGTGTTTGTTGAAATGTCTCCCCCACAATTTTCCCCTTTTTGCTTGTTTCCTTAGTGCATTTGCTTTTCTTCTTTATTCATTCCCTTGCATTCTCACATCAATGCTCACATCAATGCCGGTCTCTACACAGCACCACACTCTACACTCACAATGCATCCATCACCTTGCTCACACCACTTCTCACGCATGGAACATGGTTTGTGGCGTGTCATGTCTTACCTCTTTCACCTGTTGCATTATTCTTGTGTGTAACGTCTCCCTCTTCTTGATTGGTAGGTGTGATGCCGAGAGCGAAGAAACCAACACAGGCCGCGGGGCCAAGCTCGGGTAAAAGAAAGGCTCCATCCAAGCAGACCAAACAATCGACCACGTATGACGTTACCAGATTTGAGACGGAGGACGCTTGGTTAAGATACAAGCACGACACCAGCAGACGATCTATTATCCCGAAGCGAAGAGTTTTGACGTCGGATTTTGAAGATGAATTACTTGGCCACGTCATTGCCAGAAATCAGTGGGAATCCCTTGTCGCCACTCCACGTGTCGCCTATGTCGAAATTGTCAAGGAATTGTACGCCAATATCCATGACAACCTCGACACACCCGAGCATCCTAGGTACCAGAAAGTCTACATGAGAGGGCAATATATTCCGTTCTCCCCCCTGGAAATTCTCAGCTACTATGGACTTGACGACGTGGAGACCGACCTTTTTCACGCAGCCCACTCCAATCCCCACGACATAGTCACATCCCTCTGTCAAGGCATTGACCATTGGCCAGATGATAGGGTTGACTGGCTGAGGAGGAGCCGACAGAAGCTCATGGAAGAAAGATACTGCTAAAGGCTGAATAGTCTCAAAAGACTCAAACATATTACCCGAAGCTAAAGTAATAGACCAGATCCTGGCTCGAATACGTCGTCCCTGAACTATAGAATGGAAGTATCGGGTGTTATGATCAACCTCACAAGTCCAACATACCCCTGCTTTTTGTTGCCAAAATGCCTCCTCAATAGATAAAGTACGGTTCAGAACTACCTGAGCCTGATGCAAAGTATCACAATGGAAATGAGAAGGATCTTTGTCATGGTCTAACTCTGTCTCATCCACCCTACACTCTGCATCCCTAACCCTATGAAACCACTTCTGGGTTGATAAGTTGATTTTTGGAAAACCACTTCTGGAAATATTTTCTAATTTGTTCATCCTCCTCTTAAGGAAATTTGTGTCCAAAAGGGAGATATTAAAGTTCTAGCTTCCCACCTTAAACAAATAACCGAAAAAGGCGAAAATGAAAATCTTACAATAAAAGATATTAAAAAATATTCAACAACAAAATAACTATACCAATATCTTGTTGCACTTTGTTGCAACCTAACTTAATCAAATTGATCAACCAACAAAACCTTCAAAATTTTTGGAAATCCTTGTTTTAGTTGAAATAGCCAAACAATTAAAAAGAAAAATTAATGTCATAAATTCAATAGATGAAATTCAAGAATAATTTGAAGAACTAAAAATCGACAAACTTAAACAAGGAAGGTATGGAACTCATACCTTACCCCATTATTACCCAAAACCTACTTTCGCATATATGCTTGGTGAAGAACCAAAGCTGCCTCAAAAAATATTTTCAGGAAATGAAGTTATCCAATGGAACATTGATGGAATGATTGAACATCAAATCCTTCAAACTATTAATGATGACTATGGTATCTTGTGCCTTCTCCACCAGGGAAAATAATGGTCACCAAATTGATGTCAACCTTATAGTTGATTTTACCGATTAACTTAAGGATTGGTGGCACAATTATCTTTCTGACGAAAAAAGAAATCAAATACAATTTTCTGTTAAACATTAAAATGATGATGCTACAAATCCTGCTGTTTAGGATGCCCTTAGTACCCTCATTTTCACAATTATCAAACACTTCATTGGCGAATTAATAACCTTTCTTGAAAGATCTTCTGAACTCCTAGTGAATCTATCTTGTCCAAAATTATAAGATTTCATGTGGTACAAAGAAAGGTTTTGATGTGTGAAGACACAATTCAACTTTTTGGAAGGAAAGATTTGTTGCAACTTTCGAAAAAGTTTGCTGAAAGGGTTCGAAACGCAATAAAAACCGAATATTCAATGATTCCATACAGTGCCTTAACTTATAAAGAACTTATCTGTTTCATTAACAAAGAATGATTTTTTCTTTGTAATAATCTAAAGCTCAAAGAAAATATTAAATCCAACAAACAAGAAAGAAGAAAAGAACTGGGTTCTTTTGCGAACAATATGGATATGAACGGATACAACCACCGCCAAGGTCTCATCAGAAAACGAAGAAATACTTCAAAACAAAAAGGCAATTTTATCAAAAACCTACTCCAGAATACTGTAAGAAACAAAAATTCCAAAAAAGGCATTAAGAAAATACCTTTAAAAAGGACCCTTCCAAAGATCCTACCAATACAACATGTTGGAAATGCCAGAAAAATAGGCATTATGCAAATAAGTGCCATCTGAAAGGAAAATAATAATAATCTTCAAATTGACTATGAACTTAAAAGTCAATTATTAAATCATCTAATCCCTCAGAATCAGAATATATTATTTTTAATCTTCAAGAAGATTCTGACTTTAGTGAAGAATCTTATTCTACCCAATCTGCTAATACAAAAGGAATTTGCAATTGCAAAGACAATTGTAATTGCAATAACAACTCTATCAATGTCCCAACAACCGAAAGAGAACTAATTCAAGAAGTTATTAATCAAGTTCAAGATCCAGAATTTAAAGAAAAATTCAATCAACTTATCAATCCATAAGAGAAAATGGCATATGCTACTTATAATCTTAATGAAATACTTAAGAAATTCAATCAAACTAACAAAATCTCTTCTAGTTAAGATTTAAGAGGAGAATTTAATCAAATGAAGAGTCAAATCTCCAATCTTTAGAAACAATTAACCAACATCAAAACTGAAGTTTCTATTGTCAAAGCTTGTTCAACTACTGATACAAGAAAAGCCAAAATTTCTTCTCATTCTTTTTCATCAAATTCCTCAAGTTCCTCTGAAGATGAACTTGCGAGTCAAATGGAAAATATCCAAGATAATGATCAAACAAACATTATTAAATAACTCCGATTGCAAAAATGGTATACTAATGCAACAATTGTCATAAATAAAGATCAAAATCAAAACCAAAGTACTTCTCGATTCAGGAACATATCAGAACTGCATTAGAGTTGGACTTGTAAATACAAAATATTTTAAAAAAACTACTAAAAACTTTTATGGTGCAGTTGGTAAAAGTCTCAACATAAAGTATAAACTAACAAAAGCTCATGTCTGCAATCAAAACATGTGCTTTAAAAGTAGTTTTTATCTTGTAAAGGACTTAGATCAAGAACTTCCTTCCTCGTTCAATTATACCCCATTACTATCACTGAAATTGGGTTAAAGTCAAAATATCTTGATCAAGAAACATTTTTTTGATTTCATCAATCGTCCTATCCTAAGAGATATTAATATTATTAAACAACATATAATCACCAGAATAATCAATAACATTAATCTTAGAAGATATCTCAAAGAAGACATCTAATTCAAAAGAATTGAAGAACAATTAGAAACAACAACTATTAAAGAACGTATCTCAAAAATCAGGAATATCATTGATTCAAAAATATGTTCTTCAATCCCCAATGCCTTCTGGGAAAGGAAGAATCACATTGTTAATTTGCCATGTATTCACAACTTTAACGGAAACAAATACCAAACAAAGCAAGGCCCATACAAATGAATAAAGAATTACTTGAGTATTGTACAAAAGAAATCAATGATCTTCTAAGTAAATGATTAATCATGCCAAGCAAGTCCCATTGGAATTGTACAGCCCTCTATGTTAATAATCAATCTGAATTCGAGAGAGGAGCTCCTCGACTTGTTATTAAATACAAGCCCCTCAACCATGTCCTCCAATGGATTTGCTACCCTCTACCACAAAAAAAGAATCTTCTCAATAGACTCATTAATGCAACATTTTTCTCCAAATTTGATATCAAGTCACGATTTTGGCAGATTCAAATTGATAAGAAAGACAAATACAAAATCACGTTTAATGTTCCCTTTGGGCAATATGAATGGAACGTCATGCCCTTTGGACTTAAGAATGCTCCATTCGAGTTTATAAAAATTACGAATGATATTTTCAATCCTAACCAAACCTTTTCAATTGTCTACATAGATGATGTCCTTATCTACTCCAATGATATTAAGTAACATTTTAAACATCTACAAATCTTTCGTTCAATTATCAAAAGAAATGGCTTACCCATTTTTGAGAAAAAGATAGTCATTTGTCAAACAAAATTTAAGTCTTAGGACATGAAATCTTCAAAGGTACCATTACCCCAATCAAAAGAAGCCTTGAATTTTCCTGTAAGTTCCCAGACCAAATAATTGACAAAACCAGCGTTTAGAGGTTCTTAGGATGTGTCAACTATGTCTCGACTTTATCCCAAACATTAGAAAAATCTATGAACCTCTTTATCGAAGACTTCGTAGTAACTCCCCACCATGGACAAACAAGCATACTAAGATAGTCAAATCCATTAAACAAATTGTTAAGGCTTTCCCATGCCTTAATATAATCAATTCCAATGCCTTCCTTATAGTTGAAACTAATGAGTTATACATCGGATATGGGGGGATTCTCAAAGAACACCTTGTTCATTACCATTCGGGTATCTGGTTAGGACCTCAAAGAAACTATTCAACCTTCAAAAATAAATGTCTCTCCATTGTTTTGTGCATCACAAAATTCCAAGATGATTTGATCAACAAACATTTTTATCAAAACCGATTGCAAAGCATCAAAAAAAGTTTGACAAAAAGATATTAAAAATATTGTTTCAAAGTAAATTTTTGCCAGATGGCAATCAATCATTTCGTGCTTTGATTTCTCAATAGAACATTGGGGACAAAAATAATGCTTTACCAGATTTTCTAACTAGAGAATTCTTACAGGGACGAAATGTTAAAGAAAACCAGCGAGGAAAGAACCCCCTAGGATTTTATCCTTGAAAGTTCTAATTCTTAAAAGACAACTCAATCATTTACATTGCAAAAATCAAAAGGCCTTTTTGCCACTTCAAACCCGTTCATGGTCCTTGGCATCCTACCAAATTCATCACAAATATCACAAATTTCATCCAACTTAAAAAATGCAGTCAAACCAGAGTCGAAAAAATGTCTGAAATTAACAACCAAAAATACCAATACTTTGACAAATGAACTGCTCTACCAGCTGCCGAACTTGAAAATGAATGGAGAGATTTTACCACCCTTGATGAGTTTGTCTGAAACATCTTTCCCCCTTTCAAAAGGATGATGATCGTTTCAATTTTTTTGAATCAAAAGTTTCAAGTTCTGAATGAATTTTATTTTTTCTTCCAATCATTATTAAAATCAAGGATGTGATATGAAACAATTTTGAAAGTTACCAAATCAGCAATTATCTCTCATACTCCAAACAAGCCAAATACCCACGGGATCGATTTCTCAAAAAATTAAAATTCATTAAGTTCTAACTCTTTCAGAGTTGAACCAACACCCTTGAGAAACAAGTCGTTTTCTATGAAAAATGGTCAGAAATCCAGCTTCTCATATCAAGACTATATTCAAGCTTGGTATAATGTTTTGTATCAAGTCACTTGTAGTTCATTCTCTTTGACCACAACTATCCAAAGTCCTTTGCCAAATGGTTTCAGCAACGGTGGATCTATTTTGGTGCTACCACCGATATCCTTCAAGTAGTGTTTCAGAAGGATTCCAATTATTTCAATCCAAATGTGTCAATTTTACCCCCACAGGAAAATTTATTTTTCAATTCTACAGAACGTTTAAAGTTTCTTGGATCTTCTTCTGGGATTTTCAAGTTTTTCCCAATTTAAATGATTACTTATCCTTCAAGGAAATTGTCAGGAGATGTATGGTCAAATGGTGAGAAAATTTCATTGAATCAATTGCCTAAAACTCTGACCACCTATAGGAATTGTCCTGCTTTGGAAGTAAGACAATAGAAATAGCTGTAAAACTCCTAGATAGGTGCCCTCCAGCAAAGAAGTCCAAGACTACTTGAAATACATCATCTGATACTATGTCCCAACAGACCTGAAAAAAGTGAGATGAAAACCCATCTGACCCGGCGACATTATCTGGATCAATACTGAAAATAGCCTCTTCCACCCCAATCAAAGTAGGAGTCTGATTAAGCTGCAAATTATCTCCAACTGACATCAATCTAGGTATAATACCCGATTGTTCAATCATGGATTGATCAACAAAGAGTTCATCATAGAAAAGAAAAAAAAAAGCACTTGTATTTCCTCTCAAAGCGATTTTCTCGCTAAAAAGAGAAAAATCATGGCACAATTGGCAAAATGCTCCAATCCGAAAGAATTTGCCATCCTTACCCATAAGGCAGCTTCAATGGCTTGAACAAAGTCAAACAAAAGGTATGTGATGCCTCTGACTCAGGTTCAGCTTCTGATTTCCAATAAGACAATGAGGACGACTGCTTCAGAGTATATTTCTTCAAAGTATAATTCAATCAAAAAAATGGCCGACATCATAACTCAAAAGTAGGAAATTATTATCCCTTTAATCAATTCTTTGCTTAAAGCAAAGTAAAGTTGTAGATAATAATTACCTTTTTCAAAAGGTTGCCTTAAGAGTAAAAAATCAATCAGTACTTGCCTCAAAAGCTGCAAAAGCAAACAGCATCTATCGCAATCATCAAAAAAGGTCATAGTACTCCACGATTCTTCAAAAATTTTGAAATTAGGATTTGAGTCTAGGACTGCCTTTAAGAAGAGTGTCTCTTCTAGTGTTAGGGCAAAGTTAATTTTTCAGTACCCTTTTCATATCTTATATTTGTAAGTATGAAATATTTTTTCGAGCATACATGTTTTCAATAATGTATTACTTTCAATCACTGTAAATATCTTTCAATTATATCAATAAGTGCTCAATAGAAGCATTATTTCAATTTATTTATCAAATTACTAATTTTTGACAATTGATTGCTATTTCTTGAAATTTGCATTCATCTCATTCTACATAGCACCTCAAGAAAATCATGATTCACAATCAATTATATCAAGTTACCTTAGTTCATATGCTTCCTTCTAATCTAAATCAAATAGTTCAAGTTCAATATCAAAGAGATTCACAACCCTGTGAACCTCTCCTTTTCCCTTGTTAGAACTCGAGCCAAATTAGTATTAGAGCCAAGTTCAAACTGTAGAAACAAATGTTTGAAATCCAATTCTGCAAAATAATGTCTCATAGTTGGACAAGCGTTGGTCAGCCAAAGTTAGGTGGTCCTGTTGAGTTTGGGTGGTCCCGTCTGTCAACATACCAACATTATTTTCCTGAAGAAAGGTATCAAATATTTGTTAATATGTCTTGGTCTAGGTCATAGTTCAATAAGTCTCGAAGCATGCAATGATCTACTAGTGATGATTTATTTAAAGATAATTCTAAAGAATATTTTAACAATCAACAAGAAAATCTCAGTATTGAAAAAATATAAACTGTAGAAATTGAACAACTCCTCCAAAACTGGTCAATCCCAAAAGTTGATTAGAGAACTATCTATCAAATTGAACGATTTTATTTCAAACATGATTATGCTATCAAAATTTGTGATCAGTCTATCTCTGTTAGACAAGATGTTAATACAATAAAATCATTTTCTAAAGAAGCAATTCTTAATCATATAAAGAAATATAAATTTCTTTATGTTGGTATAGTACAAATTGCAACTAAACTTTTGTTTAGATTAGGAATAGACGTTCCAATATGCTTAACCCTTAGAGATAAGAGGTATTCAAAATTTTCAAATTCTCTACTTTTAGTTCTCGAATCAAATCTTGAAAGTGGTCCATTTTATTTCAATTGCTATCCAAATTTCTTAATTCATCATTCTGATGATGCAATCATTAAATTATTATGTTTAGATATTCTATCTACAAATCTTAAAATGGATTGTAGATCTAAAGATGTTTGTATTATTTACCATGTTTATTATAAAGTAATAAGCACAACCATGAATCCAAAAGCCTTAAGATCCTCATCCAAAAATGAAACTCTCTTAATTCAGATCAATCCTTTACATTCGAATGCTGCTATTCCTAAGCGATTAACTTGGGATCAAGTGATAAGTGAGTTTTATGCACTTATTTTGGCATTTGAATTAATCTTTTATGTCGTCATATAGTTGATTTTCTACTTATCTAGTATATTATTGTTCTATTTCAGTTTTGGACGCGTTTGTAAATAATTGGAGAAGAATGGACGAAAAGAGCAATAATTTGGCGAAATCGACGAGTAAGTTGAGTTTTTGAAGTGAATATCAAGAGCCAAACATTTGAGGATGAGGAAGAAGGGAAAATCAATAAGTTTAAGGTGTTTTAGAGTGACAACGAAGAGTTTAATCAATGGATCAAACACCGGAAAGCCAAAGAAACGAATTGGGAAACTACCTACCGAAGCATGTGGAGAAATTATAGTACAACTTTTGATATTAAAATCTCCACAAGGCAAATGATATACCATTGGAAAGATAATGTCATTACAAGTCCAACACTTTTTACGGATCTCAATTTGGAGTTTCCTACAAGAAGTTATGGCCGTTTGAAAATCAGCCGCCAGGAAAAATAAGCTGGGCGATCGCCCAGGCTTATATTTGGGCGAGCGCCCAGCGGCCGAACTCAAAAGCAGAACCAAAATAGCTTTCCTGGGCGATCGCCCGGGAATAGCCTAGGCGATCGCCCAGGCCATTTTTGCCCGCGGATTTTTCGTTTTATTTTCTTTCCTTTTTTGAGTCCCAATTCAACTAGGAAACGTTTTGAACGAATTTTTAGGTTTTCTTGGGATATTTTGTGGGACAATAAGAGTAGTATAAATATGAGATACATTCTCATAACACGGGTTGGATTTTTGGGAGAGCAAATCAAGAGAAGACGGAAGAGATCAAGATAACAAGACTCCTCGACTATCAAGACTTCTTCAAAGATTTCTTCTCCTTGAATCCATGCCGGGTTTTATCATTTATTGTTTTCTTAGTTTAATCATGTTCTTCTAGTTTTCTTTATCCAAGGTAGACGATGAAACCTTGTTTTAATTAAGTGATTATTCCGTTATTCGTTTAATTCCTTCTTAAGAGCTTTAACGTTCATGGCTTGTTCTTAATTAGATTAATTAAATATGATTTCTTTCATCTTAAATATCATGTATTTTTGATAGTTAGATGTTGATTTAATTAATCCATGCTTGGTGATATAATATGATCTATTAATTTCTTTTGATTTTTCATCTTCTTTTATTCGTATTGGGATACATGGAATGCTTAGGTAATCTTTGATTCTTTGTTTTCTTTCAATGGAATTTGATATGAAAAATGCTTTAAGTGATTTATGTTTGAGGCATAAGGGGAGCCTATTTTAGATTTTCTTCTTCTGGACTTAATCGATAAATCTTTAGGGTCGACAATAGATTGATTTCGTATTGTCGTGTGTGTTTTTGGGAATTAATGAATGATTGGATGATTGCTAAGTTAGACAATGGTGGATTCCGAAACCTTGGCCTTTTACACAATTTGAATTCTCAATTCATCTTTTTAGCATACTTCTTTAGTCTTTTAGTTAAACTATTTCAGTAGCAAAACTCTTCAACTCAACTAGACTAGAAAAACAGTTAATTTGGATTAAGTTACACCTTCCTCATAGCAGTCTCTGTGGGATCGACCTCGTTTTTACTTATCTATATTCCAATAGATTCGTACACTTGCGAGTTAATTAAAATTTGACATCATCAAGCAACTCAAATCTATGGACGTTCAAAAATGAACATCCTCCTTAGTGGAAAATCCAAAAAATATAGTTAAATAAGATCTTTGAATTGTCTGACGATAGCATGCAAATCGAGTTTGCATCTTCGTTAAAAAATTCATTATGTTCTTCTCGCAATTCCGAAACATTCAAACTCAACAAACAAACGGGAAGACAATCAACTTCCTCTGAGAAACTCAAAGGAGTAGATTTTACTCCTAATATCCCAAAGACTCATTATTCCGATGATGAAGAAGAGACAATAAGCCACAAATTCTCTGAACGCCATAATCTTATTGCATATATAAACAAAAAGATGTGTGAAAAGCTTTGCTCAGGCGTCCCGTCTCTCAGTTTCGTGTTGGACAACACGAATACGCTCGATTAGGCACCCTAGCCAATCAAAATTCTGATTTGTTAAAATCCTTCGAAGACAGGCTATTTAGCCTGAACAACAACAACAAACCGCGTAGAGAGTTGGGAGAAATGCAAGGGTCCATGTAAGATGGCCCAAGGAGATAACCGACGGCCTTCCTCTGGAAAGCTACTTTTTATATAGAGTGCTTGAACCCAGTTAGAGCCGGTGTGAGGAATTGTCCCCCTTCTCTACCTTTATATTTGTTAGACACGCGTGCGTTGCACGTGCTTTTGCAATAATATTATCAATTTTTAATATTTTCAAATTTTTTATTTTTTAATTGGTAATAATTAAAATGTTGTAGAAATTTAAAATAACACGGTTCTTGATAACATGCTGTATTGTATTGTTCGATGTTACAATGACGAATGTTGATATTTTATTTACATTCATAGAATTACAATTGCAATCAGAAATGAGTTTTATATGGTGATAATACCAATAATAACTTGCCCAATGAAGACTTTTTAGTTATTTGAGTTTTGATAATTGACAACATTTATATCAAATCTTATGGAATTAACGATGTATAAATAGGGATTTTACAGGACTGTATTTTACGTAGTGTAAAATTAATAATTACTAATTTTATTATGAGAGAATGTAATGATTGACTACATAATATTGTACCTTTGTTGGAGTAGTAGCTCTTTGTAAATATTATTCTTTGTGTATGATCTCTTTTTGTTACGCGTATTTGATTTGATGATGTAAATCAACACAACATAAATGTAAGTAAGAAACAAAAATTAAAGAAGTGAGAGCTCCAAGTGGTCCACTTTGGTAAACAGCTGGTGATGCGAGATGAACCGAAAGTCGAGTTATGGTGCCCAACTGTGCGCTAACCTAGATCCCACAAAGGGTGTTGGCCGATTAAGACACCTGGACAGGACAGTGGTCATGAAATTTGAAAATCCGCTAAGGAGAATTACTTTTAACTTAGATTTAATGCGTTAAAGGTATTTACCATAACTACGAATAAGAATATTGTGCCTTTTGTTTGGGAAAAAAATTAGAGCATAAATGGTAGCATAAGCCTAGTTTTCCATCTATAGAGAGTATATATTAATTTGAAAGCACAATACTAAAATAAAGCAACATGAATATATGAAATCTAATTACCTCATGTCTAAAAGAGATTTAAGTATGATGGTATTGCTCCGTGTCCAAGTAACTTCCACAATGACGATAGTGACGATGAACTAAACCCAACTTTCTCACACTGTTCATTTGTCTAGCATGCCTACATAATAAGCCTCTGTATAGGCTTGCTTTCAAAAAAAAATTCTTTTAAGCATCAAGTCACACACAAAACAAGCTTAATCAAACTTGTTATATTTGCATAAAATGAAAATCAATCGGTAAAAGTTATATTTGTACATAACATAATAATGCGTGTCTTCATATCTCATTGCATTAACACTTGATTGATTAGCGCAAAACCAACTGAGAAGATTTTCGTATGAAATTTTAAGAGGTGAAAAATCTTTTTTTGTATTGTATGTGAGAGTGATAATGCACCAAAGAGCTTTCTAGCCTTAAAAAAACCCATTCTTACCCTTAAATACGATATTCAACATTTAAATAGCTTTCTTGTGCAATAACATAGCCTTAAAATTTCACAACGTCCCTTCTTGATATTGTGACATTCTTACGTTCCACGTGTTGTTAAAGTTTAATTAACCATCTAATTATCAAAAATTATTTCTAATTAATTATATTCAAATCATTAAATAAAGTGGTGGGGTAGATGAATAGTTGGAGAATTTTAAAGGCCTTAATTAAGATTTAATTGAATCAATTTTATATGTATTTTAAATTAATTAAGGGCAAATTGGAAAATCTAAAATATGAGTAAGGATATTTTTGTCTAAAAATATTTCTCCTTTTAAAAATCTTTTAGATTAGTATAGATAGATACATGGTTCCAATTAGAGTTACAATTTGTTCAAAATACAAATTTTTAGAGTAACTAGAACTGTTTGTCAAATATCATGGTAATACTAAATAACCATTCGTCATTACAGCTTTTTTTGCACAAGTGGTCCATATCTTTTGTACTTATTGAGGGTTGAGGTTTTATCTTTTCATTTTTTACAATGGAGCCCCTATTTCAAATTTTGTTGGCGACAATCATAGATTTAACCATTAATTCTGGTTTTTTTGCACAAATAGTCCTTATGTGCATTTCACACTCTTCATTTGATAAGGGCATTTTTGACATTATACTGTTCATAAATACAAATTTGCAGTAGATGTCCTAAACTTAAGAAAAAAAAGAAAAAAATAATTAAAAAAAATACTCACCCCACCCCCACCCTCACCCTACTAGATTTTTTCAGGCCTTTCCAACGAGCCAGTCGAAGCTCACCCAAACACCCTTTTTATAAGCAGTAGCATGCTCTTGAAAATCAATTACTAGAAATAAATACATCTCCCAAACACCCAAAATTTCATGTGGATATGACATGAGATCAATTTGCAAGAAATTAGCATTGAACACCAATTTTCTGGTCACTGGCAAAAAACTCCCGTGGCTTTAATGTACCCTAAAATGAAAAATTTTAACATTACAAAGGCTAGAAGAATAGAAAGAATGTTTTTTGGGTTTTCAGAGAAACAAGAAAAGAACCTTAGGCATGTAAAAAATATTCTTTCCCATTTGCTTTTTCTTCTTTCATTTTTCTATTTTTCTATTTTTCTTACAAAAAGTGTTAAACCCATTGAATTGTAAGTCCCCCACTACACTGAAAAAGGTCCCAAAACTTGCAAATTATTTAGAGACTTCAAATCTACCATTCTTTTCACTTACTGTACCACCAAAAAAAGAAGCTTTCTACCTGTTACTTACGAATATTTTATACAACAAGACAAACGACGAGATCTACAAATAAGAAACTGAAGAAAATGGTTTGAAAAAAAATGGCCCCCTCTAATTGGAAAAAAAATGGCCTAAAAAAATCTGCTGGGGTGGGGTGGGGTGGGGTGGGGTGGGGTGGATTGGAGAAAAATAGTATTTTTTTTTTAATTATTTTCTCTCTTTTTTCTTAAGTTTAGGACATCTGCTACAAATTTGTATTTATAAGCAGTAGAATGTCGAAAATGCCCTTATAAAATGAAGAGTGTAGAATGCATGCGAGGACCATTTGTGCAAAAAAAAAAAGCTAGAATTAACGGTTAGATCTGACAGAATTAGACGGAAATGACCATTGTTGCCAACAAAGTTTGAAATATGGGTTCTACTGTCAAAAATGAAAAGATAGGTTCTCAACCCACAATAAGTGAAGAAGATAGGGACCATTGTGCAAAAAAATCCATCATTATCTATAACAACAATCTATAATCACTATATATAAACTATTTATATAACCTATAATCTATGTATAAACTATTTATTAAGCCCAACATTTAAAGTTTTGCCTAAGGCTCTCATTTAAAATATTTCTATATTACCCTCATAACTTCTTGACAACAAAATTATATGATATTGAAAATTATTTCAAATAAAGAATACTCTAGATCTAGTCATTACACCTTCTACAACATTGCTCTTCTCGATCTACTCGAACTTTGGACAGTACAAGTAAAATAGGAAAAAATCTTAATTAATTTGTTTTTCTTTTTTAATATTAAAAATTGTATAATATAGTACATCAAATATGTCATGAGTAGACGACATGGACCATTCGATGTTGACATGGAGTTGTCAGCTCACCCACCAACTTGCCAGATGAGATGGACAACTCCCATTATATATACCCCGAACCTCCACAACTGCAAGATTGTCTAGTGTCTTTGGGATGATTGGAGTCATATAAGTTGTGACATTTTTATGCACCCCCACAAGAGGTTCAACAAATAATTAACTCCAATAAATTGTAACTTAAATGTAAGCTATTATTTTTCTAGACCTTTCTTGGTGTTGAATTGAATATTTTAAAATTTCTCTTTTCTTAATTACAATATAATCGATCATATACTTTGGTGCTGCTTATCATCGTCACTTTCATTACCTCGTCAACATTAATAAAGTATGTAACTAATAGGCAAGAGTGATAGTATAAGTGTTCATCACTCTATCACTATACAAATTTCATACCGTAGTGATATCCATGAAGGACGAATAGTCACATAGATCATGACAGCTATAATGACCATTACGGAAACAAATTTTTTTTATAATAATTGTAACGACACATATGTAACATTTTGTTTTCCAATGATACAACTTTTCTACGATAGTCATTTAATATATCCAAATTAACTTAGAAAAAATTGGAGAGGAGTAAAATGAATTATTTTGAATAGACATCCCGACATAATTGTTTGAATGATAAGGTTTAATAATAAGTTAGATGGTAAGCCATCGGCATCACTCTCAACAAGCATATATTGTCACCTAATTAATTATCCTTTGGTCTTCATGAAGTGAAAATTCGTTCATTCTCTTACATATCTATCAACTATTTTATGTGTTTAATATGTTTAATTTGAAGAGGGTGAATTAGGGTTTCGGAAAATACATAGAACAACTTTTATCTAATTTGAAATGTTGAAAAGTTTATAGTTGAAACTTTATGGCGTGACATTAGGGTTATGATAAAACGTGATTTTGTGGTCGATTAAGGTGGGTGTACTTTGATTGTGTTTCTTAAAAGTACAATTTGCATGCTAATATCTAGGCCTATAGGTTTCGATGGTAAGCCATCGGCATCACGTTGCCTTCTACAAAATTATCCTTCAAAATAGGAAGACCCGATATACAAATAAAATTAAATATCACTCAAACTCAAAAGAAAAAAAGAAAAAAAAAATCAATTGAATACGATTTACATTCACAAGCAAAGTGTATTTATTAATTTTTATTTATCAAAAAATGACTTATTTTAACATTCATTTTACCTTAAAGAATTTACCAGTGGATTGACGAGCATGAAATTTGTCCCATGTGTTAGCGTCTTGTACATCGTCTTAATTTTTTCAGTGGTCTAGCAATTGAAGATTTTATGGTAAGATTTAGGGATTGGATTTAAAAATTTTGGAGAAATTATTATAGAATGATTTGTTGAGTAATTTGGAAGAAATTTGTAGACATTGGAATATTGTAATCTAACTTTTGCTTTATTCATGAGAAATATGATATTCAGATTTCAGATGGATGAACGTGCATTGGAATTAAAGAATGGGCCAATTATTTGTAATTTCGTATTATTAATTTTTTTAAGCCAATGAGTCCAATTGTTACATTAAATTGATATTTGGTTAATGGGTAAATTCATGGCCGGTCACTGTTTGGGCACTTATGGACTCTAAAGTCATATGCTCAAAACTTAATTCAATTAAAGTCATATTTTAGAGCTAAAAGACCAACATACCCTTAATTGTAAAAAACGCGGATTTTGAGTGGTGATACTGTTTTGCGGTGATACTGTTTTGTTGTGATACTGTTTTGTTGTGATACTGTTAAACCTATGATTTTGTACTACTAATGAAACATTTTAAGAACAATAGTATTCTCTTGTTTATTCTCTACTGATTAATTCTTCTACCTACCATTAAACACCTTATAAATTTATACTTATCTATCCAATGAGAATCTATGTACTAATTGAATCTCAAACATATTCAAATTCAAGAGAAAAATTAGAAACATTGTTTATAGTTTTAGATGAGAACCCTTTGCATGACTTCCCATTAACTTGAGAATGATTGTGAGTTCTTCTTTCTTCATTTTAGCATTGCTCTGAAGTATGTGTTTGCTTTTAAGAGACTCAAATACCTTGGAAGAGCTTTAATTTGCAACAAAAGGATGAACATTTATCCATGATATTGTTTTAAAGAATTTGTGATACTGTTTTGAAAAAAATAATTAAAGATTGCCATTTTAAGCTAAATAGACGACTTCAAACGGGTAAAATCCATCATAGGCAGCGACAAAGCTGCTGGTCTTGACCGTCTCGTCGAGACCATTCCGAAAACATATTATGAAAAAAATTCTGAGCACGTGTGCAAATTCTATGATCATTTCTATTGTGATACTGTTTTTTGTGATACTGTTTTGCATAATACAGTATCAAACAACACACATGACTATGATATCATGCTTTTATCTTTGATACTGTTTAATTAGTCATATATTTTGTTTGATACTGTTTAATTAGTCATATATTAAAACATGAATTAAAACAGTATCAATTTATATTAATGCACATTACCTAAACACAACATTATCATGGATTAAAACTAAGACATTTAAACAGTATCACAGGTTCAAACCTTGCCATAATTAAACAATATCAAAGATCACATAGATTCAAACAGTATCACATGATTAAAGCAGTATCATAGATTAAAACGGTATCAAACTCTATTAATTACCTAAACAAAACAGTATCATAGATTAAAACTAAGACATTCAAACAATATCACAGGTTCAAACCTTGCCATAATTAAACAGTATCAAAAATCACGTATATTCAAACAATATCACAGGATTAAAACATGTTTCAAATGATAGTGAAATATTATGACAAAGTTTCAATCTATTAAACCTTGTCATAATTAAACAGTATCATAGATTAAAACTAAGACATTAAAACAGTATCATGGATTAAAACTAATACATTCAAACATTAGATGATGGAACATTCAAGCTCCTATTTACAACAATTCTATGTCCATTTATATTGTGATACTGTTTTGTATAATACAGTATCAAATAACATACCATGACTAAACATTAGATGATAGAACATTCAAATTCCTATTTACAGCAATTAGATGGTAGAGCATTCAAGCTCCTATTTACATAAGATAGTGGAGTATTCAAGTTCATATTTACAGCATTCAAACTCATATTTACAGCATTCTATGCCCATTTCTGTTGTGATACTGTTTTGTATAATACAATATCAAACAACTTTCACAACTAATTAACAACACAAAGAAATAATGTAATGACCAACTTAATACAATATCAAGTTCCTATTCTATAATACAGTATCAACAACAGATGTTACATCATTGTTTACATAACTGGAAAATGCTCATTGTTTACATAACTGCTAAAATACTCAACCCAGGTTAATCATATTGGTCAGCCTCTCTTGCAGCACAGATAGATTAATGTTAGCTGTTAGATCACTAGCCTGAAAAAATAATCAAATACAAGAATTAAGATTAAAACAAAGAAATTAATAACAATATTCCTACGTTAATTTGTTACCTCAATCTGGATTCTATGAAGTAGCTTGTCATTTACTTTTGTTGTTTCACAACTAACAACATTCAATCCCCAACTGGAAATTGATCCAAAATCTTCACCAAAAAACTGCCTAAAAAGTGACACAGCGCCGTAGAAGCACTTGCCGGAGGTTGCCGGAGGTCGCCGAAGGTGGAAGCGACTGTCGCGGAGGTTGTCGGAGGTGATCGCTGGTGGTCGCCGGAGGTCGTCGCTGGTGGTCGCCGGAGGTGGTTACCGGAGGTCGCCGGAGTTCGCCGGAGGTGGAGACGGTTGTCGCCGGAGGTGGAGGAGGTTTGTGGAGTTGGAAGATTGTGTCAATGAAAAATATGGTTAAAAAGGGTGATTTTGGAATTAATATAAAATATTGATGTGAAGTATGACTTAATCACAATTTAAAAAAAAAATTTGACCTAATTTAAAACAAGTCATGTGGAGATGACTTATTGGCAATTTACTCTTGGTTAATTGGTACAATTGTCATCTATTAAATTAATATTAGGTTAAAGTTAAATTTTATGTTAAAAAGTTAAAAAAAACTAAAAAAATAAAATAAAAAAAAATTCAGAAAGTTGGGGGTCCAGTCTTTCCTGGGACCCCACCTCCACCCCTGAGTAGAGGAAAGGATATCATTTTGGCCTCGACTGTTGGTCTTCAATTGGAGGAAGGAAGGCTTACAGGTGCTGACTTTCGGCCTCCCTATATGGGGCAGCCAATAAAAGAGAAATGGACAAGGCCGGCTCTTAACAATCTGAAATTGAACGCAGATGTATTCATTTTGAGACTGGGATTTTGGGCGTGTTGAGCGGTAATCCCGGAATCTAGCTGCTGACTGTATTTCTAATTTTATTGCGACATTTGTTTGGATTGATTTATCCATATAAGTTCTTTTTTATTATTTTTTATTTGTCAAAAGAAAAAGAAAACTAAGTTAATGGATGTTAAAAGTCCAAGTTAGGTTTAGTGATATACAGTAAAATTTATAGGGTGTTCAAAGATAAGATAGGATTCGGAGTATAGAGACCTCAAACAGAAAAAACACTTATGCTTATTTACGATTATATTCTGTAAATATAGATATAAATAAAAATATATTTCAAGGTTTTATAATTTAAACGTTCAGATGAATACAAGTCTGACCACTGCCAAACAAATAAATTCCATGTCAGTGACTCCAATTAAAAAGTAATGTTTGCATATGATTGATAATAGGGATTTTGGCTCAAATGATCCCTAATGTATGTACTTAGTGTGATTTTGGTTTATAATCTTTTATTTTTGGTTAAAAGGTCCCTAATTTATGCATTTGGTTGCAAAACTGGTCTCTAATGGACGGAATCCGTCTAATTGTGCCGTCAGCCATTAATTTGTTTTGAGATTTTGGTGCAAATGGTCCATAACCTTTACCCATAGTGTGGAATTGGTCCCTAAGATTTATTTTTGGCATACATGTCCCTACTCTATGTGTTTTGGTGCGAAATTGGTCCTTATGTGATAAAAATGACAAATATAACCTTAGTTAATTAGAAGAAATTGTATGTGAATTCCTAATCATTACAAAATGTGCAAATATGTCCAATACTTTTATTTTTTTTTTTATAAAAAATTAAAGAAAATTAATAAGTTTTTTTTTTTTTTTATAATTAACATTTTAGTATTAAACATGTCAAATAAAATTATTATTTTTATTATTAAGTAATTATATTATTTAAAATTTAAACTTTTATTTTATTGTTATATAAAAAAATAATTTTGTCACAAACTTGATGTATAAATACTTTTATTTAATTGAGTTATATGTTTATTAACTACAAATATTAGAGATCTAACTATATTCTTCATATTTTAATTTATCGTTTTATTTTCGTTCAAAAATAAAATACATAATGTGTAAATTAACTTTTATTAGTATTTTTATGCTAAATACTAATAAAATAAAATCTGATAAATAAAAATACTAATTTTCATCAGTCACTACCACATGCTGTCATGTCGTTGCCAAACTTTTAAATTTGGTAAATAAAATAATTTGGAACGTGAGCATTCAAAAAAAAAAAAAAACACAATAGTATGTACACACTCCATTGAGAAAATTATATACCCACAATCACACGACATGTCAAATAAAAATAAATTTTTAATTACATTTTTATTAAATAAAAATTATTACATAACTTGAACTAATATTATTACATTTTTATTTAATATAAAAATACTAATAAAATTTAATTTACACATTATGTGTTTTATTTTGGAACAAAAATAAAACGATAAATTAAAATATGAAAAATATAGTTGGATATCTAATATTTGTAGTTAATAAACATTGTTGACGTTGGAACCTACACCGTCCACGTGTCAACAGATTTCCAGTCACTCCTCTGCCAACATGTATGTTTCCTACATACTCGAACAATCATTAAGCACCAGGATCTCTGGAGAAAAATGGTCCAGTGATCGTTGATACTCTGACGATCAAGTTAACTGCCGGTATAAGGAATAATACACGGGGGCGAAAATAATTGGATGTGGGAGGGATAAGCAGTCAGAGATTTGAGCAGAGTTTAGGATGAAATTTTAGTGCGAAAAAGAGAGTGTACCTTAGAATAACTAGAGACGTTGTATTTATAGCACAAGAGTTCTAATTTATTTAAGAAACAAATCAATTAGACATCTGTTCCGATCCTCTTTCCTTCCGGGATAGGAATGACCGACTGTCAAGGCAATCTCCTAGATTATCGTCCTTATTTGAGTTTATCACGTTGCCTAATCTTTAAGAGATTACGATTTGGTTTCCTTGTGAGGATTCGTGTGCCAATCCAACGCAATCTGCACTTCAATTACCTTTCTGGTCGTTCCAAAATATCGTGCTGCCTCCTAGTTATAATATATACGAAGCCCAGCGAGGCCCTTTGGGTTGGCCATGAATGTTGAGGCCCTCCATGGGCCTTGCCATACTCTAATTCCATAATGCTAAGACGTTTGATAGGCCTCCGAGGCCTTCTTAGAATTTACGAAGCGCTTGCTGGCCCATATAGGACTTTTGCTAGGCCTTTGCTGATGTGGAGGCCCTATCAAAATCGATTGGTAACAATAGTGCCCCAAGTCCAAGCCTATTATTTATAATAGGCGTGGGACTTTGGAAGTAAGAGAGAAGAAATTTTGGACAAAAAATTCGGATTCAGCAGATTCCGCGGAGTGTGATCTTTATGCGTTGAAAGTATGAATTGAACTTGTTCAGTATAGTCTCCCATGACCGAAGCCGAACATTTATGATGGGTGAGAGCTTCAAATGACTATACATTTGGTAACGTGTCCGCGGTTGGTGTGATTCTGTCAATCAAGGTTGTCAATCTGGTGGCTAGGCAATCATGAGTGGGAGGATGTATGCATTTAACGCCAATGGCACGTGAAGGATAATGGAGGCACGCGTGAGGCGCGTGTGCCCTTGTTTCAATAAACGCTTAGGGTTCCGTTTCCTGCCTGTTACTTTTATTTTGAACACGCGTCCGCTGATCCACGGTTAGGGTGTAACGCTTGGGATTTGGACGATGGAGATTAAAATGCCTCAATCTATAAAGCTTGGCGCCCTCCTCCATTATGACTTCTTCTTGCTTCTGTGCCTGTTGTGAGTGTTGTGGAATGCTCCGCCGATAATCAAGAAATATCCAAGCGTGTGCACAGTTCTGACTGCATTTCCGAGATAAGCGTGGTGAGAGTAGCTGTGATTTGTTTCGTAGTCTACTTTCGTAGTTATTTCTTGAGTCCATAATTTGGGGATTATACCCTGACATACATTATGGCGACAGTAGAAGTATCATCTTCTAGAATTAAGAGGGGTTGTAATGTCGTCTGGGCACGATAACTCGTAGAATCAGTCGGACGTTCAGACAAACCCCAGTATTCGGGGTGAGTCACCATCATCCGCCTCATCATCTTCATCATCTGAGGTTGTAAGAAAAGTAAACCAAGCGCCTTCAGTCGCACGCCCGTCTACCCCGTCCACAAGGGAAATGGGGGCTTGCCCAACCTAATCAGCGAAAGAGGCTGCGGAAAAATGGTAGCCTGATGCCAGAGTACCTGAGATGAGGAGATCGCTCGATAAGAGGGGTGCCCCGGCAGCAAAGGCACTTGACGATGAGCTCAAGCAGTAGGCCACTGAAGCGTCCATGGCTCGTTTGAGGATCACTGAGGCGGAGTTGGAAGACATGAGGTTATCCTATGACATTCTCGCATCTGTGACACTCATGACTCCTGGTCTAGGGGAACGCACCAACGATCCACCTGAAGGATTCGTCGCGATTTACGAACCCGAGATGCAGCAGGGCCTTCGCCTACCCATGCACCATTTCTTTCGTGAGGTTCTAAAAGATTGGAATCTGGCCCCTTGCCAGATAACACTGAATGGCTGGGGGTAGATAGTGGCCTCATACTTATTGTGGGACATTGTCGAGGTGGGAAAGAACCTGACCCCGAGGGAGTTTGAATCTATATATCGGCCCTGTCGATCTGCAGGCTAGTACAACATCTCTCCTCGGATAGGCTAGAAATGGGAGACGGCTACCAACAGTCCCAACAAAGTGCATAATTAGAAGGAGATGTTCATCTTTGTAGGCGGGAACTGGGAGTTTATGCTGGATGACCCTATTTCCCAAGTGTCTATTCCTCGTCAATTTGGAGACCTTCATATATACTGCTGTCGTTGTGTGGATTTTGATCATAGTTCCTGACTTAATGTCTTGCTTACTTTTACAGATTACAAGAAGCCACCTATCCCAAATAGAGACCAATGAGAGTTAAGGTTGAAGTGGAATAGGATGTGAGCGCTCAACAGCGACTTCAGGAGTCTCAGCAACTTGTTGAAGGACGACAATTTATTGATCTGCTACGGACTGATGGGTGAGTCTCGTAAGTTGCAATATATTGGTTTTGCTATGAAAAGTTGTCTTAATGAGTTGCATCTTGGTGTTTATGTCAACATCTTTTAGGTTTAAGGGGATTCCTGCGCTCCGCCTCGCTCGTCCCGCCAGTGGAGAGGGTTCCACGGCACAGGCTTCTCTGCGGGAGGCGTCTTGTCCGTCGGAGAAGGTTCAGGACGCTACGCCGTTAAGGACAGTCTATCCTTCGGCCTTCGGTGTTCCAGTTATTGGCTAGACAGTTCCTCCTCCGCCCCTGCCTTCGTCCTCATGCAATTGCAAGGCTCGTAAGGCAAGGCACCCTCGCGAACCTTGCGAGGCTCTCATACTTTACGTTTCCACATAGGATACGTGTTGGTGGTACCATCATGCCGTGATGACTATGCAATTCTTGAGACGCGTATCCTCAAGCATCCTTTACATCTCCTTAGGGTTTATTTAGGCGCATTCACCCATTCCCCACGTGCTGGTTTATCCGACTACTCGTATTCTCTCGTGCTAATATATACGTTTGTTGGACTTCATTTTATTAAACCTGACTTTGCTCTCCTACCGTAATATCTAGGTCTCAGCTGTCGTCAGTAATATCAAGTTTTTATTTTTTTAGCGTCCCAAGGCTTAAGATAAGGCGTGGTGGGATAGTGGATAATATTCTCCCTCTGCCTCCAGTACTTTCTGCAGCGTCAGTTTCAAGGGTTACTGTTTTGCAGACACCGAAGACAATGGTGAGTAGCTCTTCTTTCATTCCATTTGCGCCAGAAGTAACGTCGGAGATGCCTTCTATTCCGTCTCCTGTGGGATCTGTGTCTCCGTAGGAAAGCTTCCGACAATCGGGTAAGAGGAAGGCAGGCACGGATAGCAAGGAGGAGGCGTTCCAAACCCCTGTTCCTCTCCCTGCTGGAAAATACGGATACATCAACATTGGGTTTTGTTGGAACGAGTTGGACTCCACTGTTTTAGGAAAACTACCGGCTCCAGCTGTCGTAGCAGCGGCCTCAATTCATAAGTATTGGACTTCTACTTTTGGAAAAGTCGCAGATAATGCAGAATTGATGGAGTTGTTGAAATTGGCCGAAATGTATACTTCTCGGAGTCATGTGCTTAATTACGAGTTGTACAAAGTACTGGCGATGAAGGTTGACGAATTGTGCTCTACTGTTGGGAGAGATGAAGATATTAACGCACTACGTTCAGAAAACAAAGACCTTCGAGAGCGACTCGCTTTTTCCAAAGATGAGAGGGCATGTGCCATATATGACGTCACCAAAGCTAAGAAGATCCAGAGTGACTGTGTTCAAGCTCAGAAGAAGGCCGAATCGTAGTTGAGGTCTTGTCAAAATATGATCCATGCCAAAGATAAAGAATTGACTGAGGTGTTGATTGAGTTGTCGAAGGCCCAAGATCTGTTGGTTAAGCTCGGGGTCCCAGGTTATGCAGATCCCAAGGGTCCGACTGGGACTTGAGAGTCTTGCATGTTCTTACCAGCGTTGTCATTTGATTTGAAAATGTATAGCCTCTTGCGATGTATATTTTCATATAAATTGTTTTATTCAGCCATGTAGGCTAATGAGAATGCATTATTTTGTACGATGAACGTTTATCCTATGAGTTGATGGAGTTGGTCACGAACCACACTCCTTTGCTATCGAATTTCCTTTACTTGTTTAGAGGTGCGTTAAATGTTTATCCAGCGAGTTGATAGAGTTGGCCGCGAACCACACTCTCTTACTGCCGACTTTCCTTTACTTGTGTAAATATGCGTTGAATGTTTATCCATCAAGTTGATAGAGTTGGCCGTGAACTACACTCCCTCGCTGCCAACTTTCCTTTACTTGTATAAATACGCGTTGAATATTTATCCAGCGAGTTGATAGAGTTGGCCGCAAACCAGAATCCATCGCTGCCGGGTTTTCTTTACTTATGTAGATGCGCGTTGAATGTTTATCTAGCGAGTTGATAGAGTTGGCTACGAACTACACTCCCTCATTGTCGGGTTTCCTTTACTTGTGTAGATGCGCGTAGAATATTTATCCAGCGAGTTAATAGAGTTGACCGCGAACGACGCGACTTTCCTTTACTTGTGTAAATATGCGTTGAATGTTTATTCAGCGAGTTGATAGAGTTGGCCGCGAACCATACTTCCTCCCTGTCAGGTTTCCTTTACTTGTGTAGATGTGCGTTGAATATTTATCCAGTGAGTTGATAGAGTTGGTCGCAAACCACACTCCCTTACTGCCAGGTTTTCTTTACTTGTGTAGATGCGCGTTGAATGTTTATCCAGCGAGTTGATAGAGTTGGCCGCGAACCACACTCTCTCGTTACCGATTTTTCTTTACTTGTGTAAATATGCATTGAATGTTTATCCAGTGAGTTAATAGAGTTGGCTGTAAACCACACTCCCTTGCTGCCGGGTTTCCTTTACTTGTGTAGATGCCCGTTGAATGTTTATCCAGCGAATTGATAGAGTTGGCCGCGAACCACACTCCCTCATTGTCGGGTTTCATTTACTTGTATAAATGTGCATTGAATGTTTATCCAGTGAGTTGATAGAGTTGGCCGCAAACCACACTCCCTCACTGCCGAATTTTCCTTATTGGTTTAGATGACGCTTTTGGTTTGAAAAACAATTAACTTTATTAAAAGAAAGCGGTGTTTAGAGACGCCGGCAACAATGCTCGGAGCCTGAAAAGTGTAAAATAAAAAAAAAACTACTGATAATATGGTCGCAGATGGGCAATATTCCAGGAATGCCTCATCTCTCTTCCTTTCGAGTCTTCTAATATGTAAGTTCCAAGTCGAATTTCTTCAGCGATCTTGTAAGGTCCTTCCCAGGTGGGAAGGGTTCCCGTTCCCACCTCTCTATTAGCCTGGAATACTTTATTCAGGACGAAGTTATTGACGTGAAAACTTCTACCCTTAACCTTGGAGTTGTAGTATCTAGCCATTTTTCTTTGGTAGACTGCGAGATGAAGCTGCGAGTCAGCATGTCTTTCATCCTGTAATTCTAGGTTTGCTTTGCGCAAATCATCATTGGTGACTTCGTCGAAGTACAAGTGTCTGGGAGAGGGTATCTCTATCTCGATGGGGATCATTGCCTCTGCCCCGTATGCTATGGCAAAAGGGTTTTCGCCGGTCGCCGTCCGAGAAGTGGTCCGATAAGACCATAGAGTCTCTGGTAATTATTCAGCCCATCCTCATTTGGCAAATTCCAGCCTCCTTTTAAAGGTATGCTTGATGATCTTGTTCACAGCTTCCACCTGGTCATTAGACTGTGGATAGTAGGGGTGGAGAAATCCCTCCGAATATCCAGGTCCTCGCAGTTTGAGTTGAACTTCTTCCCAGCGAACTGTGTGCCATTGTCAGAAACGAGTGAGTGGGAGATCCCGAAGCGGCAGATAATATTTTTCCACACAAAATTTCATGTATTTTCCTCCGTGATCTTGGCCAGAGGTTCAGCTTCGCACCACTTGGTGAAATAATCCACCGCTACAACCGCGAATTTGACCCCACCCCTTCCAGTTGGGAGGGGACCTATGAAGTCGATCCCTCACTTGGCGAAAGGCCAAGTACTGGTGACTAGGGTAAGGTTCTGAGCTGGGAGCTTTGGTATAGTAGCAAATTTCTGGCATCTATCGCACCTCTTCGCGAAGTTATGGAAATCTTTCTTCATGGTTGGCAAGTAGTACCCCTGTTTCAGGGCTTTCTGTGCCAGAGAATTCCTCCTGAGTGATTACCACAGATTTCCTCGTGTATCTCTGTCATGACGTACACTGCTTCCTCCTGTGTTAAGCAGCGTAGGAGGGGTGGTTGAAGCCTCTCTTATATAGGATCTCATCTTGTAATACAAACTTCGATGCCCTCCTACGGAGCTTTTGCGCTTCTTGTTTGTCACCCGGTAGTACCTAGTTGGTCAAGTATGCGATGATTTCCTTCATCCATCTAGGAGATTTAGTTATCGTCATGGTGGTGGGTGCTAGAGACTTGTCAATGGATGGCTGGCTGAGCTTTTCAACTGAGATGACCCTCATCAGGTTGGAGTCTTTGCTGCTTGCCAATTTTGAAAAGGCGTCTGCGTAACCATTTTCCATCCGTGGGATCTGCAGGAGTTCGTATACCTCAAAGTGGGATAAGAGGTCCTTAGCCTTTGTCAAGTATGCCACCATGGACTGTTCGCAGGCCGGAAAGGTCTCATTGACCTGACTGACGACCAGCTACGAATTACTATGAATTTGGAGTTTCCTTGCCTTCATCTTTTGTAACAACCTCAAGCCTGCTAGGAGCGCCTCGTATTCTGTAGTGTTGTTTGAGGCTTTGAACTCTAAGCGAAGTGTGCAGTTGAGATTGTGGCCATCGGGACTGACAAGTAAAATCTCGGCTCCAACTCCGGCCTCACCCGAGAATCCGTCAACATATAACTTCTATGTTGGTAACTCCTGGGGTTGGGCCTCAAGTGAGCCTTCGGAGATATAGGTGAATTCAACCACAAAATCTGTCAAAGCCTATCCCTTTATAGAGGGTCTTGGTTTGTAGAAGATATCGAACTGGCTGAGTTCGACTGACCATTTTATCAGCCTTCTAGAGGTGTCTGGCCTTAGGAGGATCTGCTTCAAGGAGAGGTTTGTTAGGACTTCGATGCTATGTGAATGGAAGTACGGCTGGAGTTTTTGGAAAGTGGTGATCAGAGACATGGCGAGCTTCTCCATGTCTGGGTATCTCGTTTCCGCATCCTGTAGGGCTTTGCTTACATAATAAACAGGAAGCTGCATTAGACCTTCTTCTCAGATTAAGACCGAACTTACTGCCTTTTCGGACACGGCGAGATAAACAAGTAACGTTTCTCTATTCTTCGATTTGGACAGCAGCGGGGCCTTTCCGAGGAGGACCTTGAGGTCTTGGAAGGCTTTCTCGTACTCTTCGGTCCATTCAAACCTCTTCCCTCCTTTGATGGTATGGAAGAAAGGCTGGCTACGATCGGTTGCCTTTGATATGAATCGGTTCAGGGCCGCTAACATTCCTATCAGACTCTAGTCTTCCTTGGGAGAAGAAGGTGACCGCATCTCGATGAGCGCCTTAATCTTCTTGGGATTAGCCTCTATCCCGCATTGGTTCACCATGTATCCGAGGAACTTCTCGGAAGCGACTCCGAAGGCGTACTTTAGAGGGTTAAGCTTCATTCGATATTTGCAGAGGACTCCGAACATCCCTCTTAAGTGCCCTATATGGTCCTCGGTGTTCATGCTTTTTACAAGCATGTCGTCGATGTATACCTCCATTATGTTTCCGATCTGTCCTACGAACATGCGATTTACCAACTGCTGGTATGTGACTCCCATGTTCTTTAGGCCGAAAGGCATCATCCTGTAACAGTATAGCCCTCGGTCCATAATGAACGAAGTGTGATCCTCGTCTCCCGAGAACATCGAGATTTGGTTGTAGCCCGAGTAGGCATCCATAAAACTAAGTAGCTTGTGGCCGGCAGTCGCATCGACTAGTTGGTCGATGCATGGCAATGGAAAGCTATCTTTGGGATACGCTTGGTTCAAGTCCGAGAAGTCTATGCATACCCTCCATTTCTTGATGCTCTTTCTTGCTAGTATTGGGTTGGATACCCATTGGATGTAGATTGCATCCCTGATGAACCCGTTGGCTAATAGCTTATCAGCCTCCTCCTTCAGGGCGTCATATCTCTTGGTGTTCAAAGGTCTCAATTTTTGTATTTTGTGGTGCACTTTCAGATCCACCTTTAGGGCGTGGCATGCCATAGATGGGTCAATTTCTACCATATCGCTATGTTTCCATGTGAAGATATCAGTGTTCTCCCGTAGGAACTGCATCAATTCCTCATTCATTTTTCCCTCGAGTCTCTCATCTACCTGCAATACCTGGGTTGGTTCCGAGGGATTCACCGAAAATGCTTCCAACTCCTCGACCGGAGAGGCAAAAGAGTCTGAGCCTATAATCCAGGGGTCCAAATCTTCATCCAATATAATTTCTTTGTCCGTCTTTTTGTGGTCGACGTCCATTGGCTCTGACTGTATAGTCATTACCACCGGTGCGACATCCTTGCATTTTACCACTTTTTGTAACGCGTTCATGTAGCACGTTCTTGCCTCAATCTGATTGCCGCGAATCTTGGTGACCCCTCCTGGTGTCGAGAACTTCATTGCCAAGTGATGTATGGACGTGACTGCTTGCAAGTCCTTCAGCACAGGTCTTTCGAAAACTCCATGGTAAGCGGAGCGGGTATCCACTATCAAGAATTCCATGAACTTTCTGAGGTGGCACAGGGGTTCTCCAAACTCCACCGCGAGGGTAATCCTTTCCCATGGGACAAGACTATCCCCCGTGAAACTGAACAGTGGCTCTGAGATGGCCTTCAGTTCATGATCCACGTCCATCTAGTCGAAGGCACTGCTGAACAGAATATTCACGGTGCTTCCATCATCGACCAACATCAGTCCCAGTCCGTTTATGGTGACAACGGTACGAACTACCAGGGTATCGCAGTGAGGATAGTGTATACCGACCTCTTCTTCCTCGGTGAACGAGATTTGCAGTGCTCTTGGTCGGTGTCCATGGACTTGCTAACTCTCCATGGGTTCTTCTCTCGTTGCCTTCTCGTAGTTTCACCACGAGTTCATCGTGTGCCTCTCAAAATAGGGTCCTCCTATGATTGTGTTTATTTCTCGAACTGGAAGGCTCCTACGGGTCCTTCTACCCTCGGCAGATGAGGTCTTCGTCCCTGGGTGGACAGCCCTCGACGTCCTCGCACAGGTTGATTCTCCTCCTCCTGCCCGTAGTTTCCATGATTGATCAGTTCTCTTACGTCCAGGCAATCCTCCGTGTTATATACCCTAGCCCTGTGTATGCGACAGAACTTGGGTGGCGTTGTTACAGGAAAGGGGGCCATCGCGGGCATTTTAGGATAGGGGGCAGGGGCTACCTCTGTCTGGTTGAATCTCCTGTAAAGGTTGTTCGATGACCTAGAGGAGCGCCTTCTCTGAAAGCGGTTTAAGCGGGGTTCAAGAGAGCGTCGCCCTCTCTTCTGTAGCGATCTCCTCTTTCCCTTTCAGCTTTCTCCCTGTTTTCGATCATTTTTTCTGACCAGATTTCGTGCTGGACCAAGTCTACCAGTTGACTATAAGTATTTGGTTGACTGTTCTATACGTTTCTCCAGAAGGGGGTGCATATGTGAAGTCCCATCACGAGCGCGTCCAAGGCTTTTTCATCGGTTACAGTCTCGATTTTGTTGATAACGTTACTGAACCTCTTGAAATAGCTCTTGACTATTTCTCCTCCTTCTGTCGAATGTCGTTGAGCTGTGCAATGTCAGCTATCATCTTCTGATTGCCAATGAAGGCATTGACGAACTCCTTTTTGAGCTGAGGCCAGCTCCGGATGCTCTCTGGATTCAGCTTATTGTACCACCTCTTCGCGTCAGATGTGAGTATGGTGTGGAAGTTCCGACACTTCACTGCAGGGAATTGGCTTTGGAGCTTCGTCTTATGTATGTTAATATGATCTGTAGGGTCACCTCTCCCGTTATATTTTTCCATGAGAGGCATCCAAAAGTTCGCGAGTATCTCCATGGCCTTCATGAAATTGGTGAACAGGAGATTCTCGTCGTCATCGTCCTCGTAGCATTCTAGCCTCTAATTCTCTTCCTCGGGCCTCGTATAGCTTTGTTTCGGGTCCTTCCTCCTTTCCGAGAAGGCCTCACTGTGCTCACTGCGCCTGCTGTGTGCTGGTAGAGGTGGCGCTATGGAGGATCCCACCCCTATCCTATCAAACACGTTAGCAGCAGAAACAGGACGGTCTTCCCACGCCAGAAGAGGTTTCCTCCTTTGATCATTTCACGAGGGCTTCTGAGTGGTGTACCGAGGGTTCCGGTCATTTGAAACGGGCAGATCATCCTGCGATCAACGGCTTTCCATTAAGCCGGACCGTGAAGGGCTCCTCTGGGCACGACTGCGCTTGAGTCCATGTTGGAGGTATTGATTCTCCAATAGTTCAAGCACTGCCTTCATCCGGGCATTGTCTAGCCTCAGGTCCTGGTTTTCCTGTTCAACCGTCTGCTTTTGTCGTTGTCTTCTCCTCTTGCGGCGGGTTACATTCTGGAGATCTTGAACGCTTATCTACCGCAAGTCAGTGTGGTGGGATTTAACTTCTTCTTCCATGGAGTGTTCGGTAGCAATGCTCTTCCTGGTAGAAAACACATTTTTACCACAAGTTTTAGGTTGTGTAACGTTTTTCATTTTCCACATACGGCGCCAATCTGTTGACGTTGGAACTTGCACCGTCTACGTGTAAACAAATCTTCAATCACTCTTCTGCCAACCTGTATATTTCTTGCACACTCAGACAATCGTTAAGCACCAGGATCTCCAGAGAAAAAGGGTCCGACGATCATTGGTATTTCGATGATCAAGTCAACTGCCGATATAAGGAATAATACACGGTGGACGAAAATAATTGAGTGTGGGAGGGACAAGCAGGTAAAGATTTGAGCAGAGTTTAGGGTGAAATTTTAGAGCGAAAGAGAGAGCGTACCTTATAATAACTAGAGACGTTGTATTTATAGCACAAGAGTTCTAATTGATTTAGGAAACAAATCAATTAGACATCCGTTCGAATCCTCTTTCCTTCCGGAATAGGAGTGACCGGCTGTCAATGCAATCTTCAAGATTATCGTTCTTATTTGAGTTTATCACGTTGTCTAATTTTTAGAAGATTACGATTTGGTTTCCTTGTGAGTATCCGTGTGCCAATCCAACGCAATCTACCCTTCAATTACCTCTCTGGTCCTTCCAAAATATTGCTGGGCCAGGACTTTTGCTGGGCCTTTGTTGACGTAGAGACCCTATCAAAATCGGGTGGTAACAAACATATAACTCAATTAAATAAAAGTATTTGTATATCAAGTTTATAACAAAATTATTTTTTTATACAATAATAAAATAAAAGTTTAAATTTTAAATAATATAATTACTTAATAATAAAAATAATAATTTTATTTGACATGTTTATTTATAAATTGTTAATTCAAAAAAAATCTTATTAATTTTCTTTAATTTTTTATAAAAATAAAAGTATTTGACCTATTTGCACATATTGTAATGATTAAGAATTCATATACAATTTTTCTAATTAACTAAGGGCATATTTGTCTTTTTCATCTTATAAGGACCAATTTCGCATCAAAACACATAAGTTAGGGACATATATGTCAAAAATAAACGTTAGGGACCAATTCCACACTAAGGGTAAAGGTTAGAGACTATTTGCACTAAAAAACAAATTAATGGCTAATGGTACAATTGGACGGATTCCGTCTATGGGGACAAGTTTTGCAATCAAATGCATAGGTTAGGGACCTTTTAGCCAAAAATAAAAGGTTAAAGACCAAAACCGCACTAAGTGCATACGTTATAGATCATTTGCGCCAAAATCCCTTGATAATATGATAATAAATACATAAATTTTTATCTTATCTATCAAGTATTGGAATTCCATTAAAGGGTGAAGATTTCTAAGAAGAATATTCAAATTCCCATACTTTGACATATACTTCATATTTATATATTTAATCGATGTGAGACTTTTACCTTTAATATTTTTAGCAAGATATAGTGGCCCGACCGAGAACTCTATTTTTAAAATTTGAATGCTCATCTGAGTTTTAAAAGAATTGAGTTACTCACTTAAGTTTGTTGGGTACTAATACCATATATGAGGAGTACCCAAATCTTTGTATGCCAGTTATTGTTCTTAGTGCAATTTTGACACTTGCCGTACTTTTTTTCGTCTTTCAATTTGTTAAAAAATACCTTATTTTCATTGAAAACCAATATTTTACAATTTATCCATTTTCATACATTTGTAGAATTATATTAATCTTCTTAAGTTGGTTGCTTGGAGGTCCAGTGTTGCCGTGATTTGGCGTTCGTGGACTTGCATGCATTGACCCAGTTAAGATTTATATAATTTTTTAGTAATTCTATACAGATGTTGAAGATAAGATTCGGTTGGATACTGGTAGTTCATCTGGATATTTACCAGAGTCATTCTTAAAGAACGAATCTGAAGAAGTTTCTAATGATGTTGAAAATTATTTAAAGAACTGGCACTTACCAAGTATATATCTAAACTATACTATAAGAGTGAATAAGGGTACTATTCATAAGCCGTCTAAGCCATCGTCTTCAGAGCCGTCTAAGCCGTTTTTCAAAAGAAATGGTCCTCTACACTGTTTACATTTACTTCCTAACTAAAGAAATGTAACTAATAGTGTGTTTGGAAGAGCTTTTTTGAAGTCTAAAAAGTACTTTTTAAAGAGTAAAAGTACTTTTAGTTATTTTTATTGTTGTTTGGTTAAAGTCAACAAGCACTTTTTGATTTAAAAAACAGCTTAAAAAAGTTGTTTTAGAGAAGCTAAAAAGCTCTAATTGAGCTTTTACGGGAAATTGTAATTAACATTTAATGAACTTCAAAATTAATAAAATTACTATTAATATATCAAAAAATAATAATTTATTTACTACATTAATTACTTATTTCAAATTGTCATTTCATATACTTATATAAATTAAAAAAAATATTGACTTGTTAAATAATATAATACAAATTATATAATATGTTTTATTTAAATAATTAATTAATGTTTAATCAAATATACTTAAATTATCATGTTATTATAATTAAATTAATATATTAAATTTAATAGTTATTATAGGATATAAAAATATATGATTTCTTTTAAAAAAATAATATGAGTTATATAATAATTAATTATTATTTAATTAAATATAATAAAATAATTGTGTTATTATAATTAAATTAATATATTAATTTTAATAGTTATTATATTATATAAAAAAATTTATTTTAAAACAAATAATATAATATATATAATAATTAATTACTGTTTAATCAAATAAATATAAAGTTTATAAAAAAGTACTTCTATAATTATGCAATCAAACACTCAATTTAATATTTACAGCACTTTTTGAATTCACATCCAAACAGTCAACTGCTTTTTAACAAAAGCTCTATTATCAAAAGCTCTACTGCAAAAAGCTCTACTGCTAAAAGCTCTACTCACCACAGCTGTTCCAAACGGACCCTAAATCAAAGAATCATGAAGTGAACCCATACTTTTCCTATCAGGTTTTCTTTTATAATTTATAATATTTGTTTTTTGTTTTCGCACCTTCAGATCCTCTCCATCTGCTCCGCGCCGTCCGCACCAGTGTCTACTATTTCTTCTGTTTGGTACTCTCTATTTTTTCTCCTTTTTTCTTTTGGCACGTCCTTTCATCAAAAGTAGTGGTTGGATATTTTCACACGCAACACACACTCAAAATTTTCCACCATGGGTGCCACAGCAAACAGATCCGGCAAGCCCTTCAAGTTCCTGATCTATGGTCTCACCGGTTGGATTGGCGAGCTCCTATGGAAGCTTTGCGAGTCCCAGCAGATCAAATACGTTTACGGGTTGTGGTCGGTTGGAGAACAAGACCTCCCTAGAGTCTGACATCGCCTTGGTGCAACCGACCCATGTCTTCAACGTCGCCGATGTAACGAGTCAAGCTAATGTTGACTGGTGTGAGTCCCACAACGTGGAGACCATCGGGACAAATGTTGTTAGCACGTTGACACTTGCCGACGGGTCGGGTATTGGGTTCAAGGAGGAGGATACCCCGAATTTCATTGGATCCTTCTACTCCAAGACCAAAGAAATGGTGGGTAATCTTTGAATTTATCGATACGTGTGTGTTACATATATCTGGTGCTTATATATAAGATCTATATGTTATAGTTCTAGATCTCGAAAATGGATCTTCATTTATTTATTAATCTTGACGTCTGCAAATTTGCAGTTGAAGTGGAATGTGTGTTTTTTAATGGTAGCTTTGTTTATTGTACTAACTTTATTTACAAAATGGCAACGATGCATTATCGCGGAAATCTGAAATCAAAATTAGCTTTGGCTCGTCTTTTTTTCCATCAATTCTCAAGTTGCTCATCCTATAAAAAATGCTTCCAAAATCTCCTCAATCCTAAGCGACCAGAAGAGGAAGATAAATACCCAACTTGATTTTCCTCAAGTTAATTTTCTTGTTGCTATTATTGCAACTGTTGTTGATTTTTAATTTTTTCGTTTATTTTAATTTACAAAAACTTTGATTAAGTTTTGTTTAAGAGATGAATTCATTAGACGTTGATTTTTTATGCAATTATGTTTTCTCATGTGTTGCTTGTAGACATTTTTGTAATATTGTAGAAATCCAATTTGGAATCCTCTGGAAATTAGATCTAATTTTAGGAAATTTTTTTTGTTATTTTTTTTATTTGACTACAGTAACATGACATTTATCTTCAAAAAGAGAAATTTCTTTACCTATGATAAAATATGGAGTCAACTTTGAAGCATTTTATCCTTTGTTCAGGTTTTTCAAACACTAATACTAATATTTTTGTTCCAGCAAATGAATATGAGGACATTTAGGCTCATTGCGGGACCATGGTTTTATCAAACACCGGTGATTCTCTCACTCTTCTCCTTGTGTTCCTTTTGGGTGATTTCATCATACCTAGAGGTTAGTTAAAGAAAAAATATGCAACTATAAATTACCGAACATATAATAGGTTCATACAACATATACGCAAAACACAAAAATAACAACATGTACTTGAATGGCTTAAAGCATGCCTATAGCTCAATACATGAAAATAATTTGGAAATTGACAGCTTTAAAAGTTCATTCTTGTATCTACATTTTATTGACACTTAATGCATCATAAGTATAATTAATTTTTTTCAATAAGTACATTAGCGGAATACATCTTTAGCGTGTTTAGTATGCGAGTTGGATAGAACTAGACAATATTAATAATGAAAAACCAAAAAATATTGTTCATTATAAAATGGACCTAAAGGACAATCTTAATATTGTTTATTTCATGTAGGTCAAATTCCAGTTTGATGGAGATGGGTGGGTTTCACCCCTGGCTTATGCTTATAATGCCATCATAGTAAATGAGAAGTTTGCTCCAAGATTGATGGACAAATTGGTAAGTGTTCATAAGCATTTGCCGCAACCTTGCTTCATTTGTCAGGCAATATGTCATCATCCTATGAAAAAATGCTATTGTTAAATATTTGGTCCAATAAAGGCCTCAGCCAACATTACAAGGTTGGGAGTAGTTGTGCTGAACTACTTCGATATCTTCTCCGAAAGAAACTGGTGATGTATAGGCATGGCAGTCGTCTTCGGGTTCACAATTCTCTTCAATGTCCTTTTCACTCTTGTCCTTGTGTTTCAAAATTTAGTTTCAGCAAGCATTCAACCTTTTAGAATTTACTCTTCCTCGTGAGTCTAAAAGTGCCCCTTCGCCTCCAATTTGATGTTCCTAATTGTAAAATTCTTGATTCCCATGTGAGAATGATATATTTTCAATATCATACATTGACCAATCAGTGAACAAAAGTTGCATTTTTTTACTCTAAAGTAAGATTTTATTTTTTACAAAATGTAACTTTTTTAAACATAAAATTAAGGTAAAAAGAAAGTTTCCAAACATGTTTGGTGTCATAGATATTACTTTAGTTTTCAAATGCGAAAATTGATTGTTCGTTTTATTTTAATTAGAGACTGATTAGAAAGGCTTCGTCTGCATATTAAGCAACTCCAGTTTCAATGGTAGCCAAGTGAATAGAAATTTTTGAAGCTAGCCAAGTGAATGGAAATTTTACACCACTAGAAAACTATGGCAGCCAACTAAATGAAAATGTTGAAATGTTGAAAGCTCTTCATCTTTTCCTTTAGGAGAGAACACATCAATGCAGGTAGAATATGTACTACAACTGTTGTGGATTGTTCTACAATCCTTTACCATAAGTTGTAACAGATGCATGTCTACTAAATATTTATGTAATGCAGATGAAGACTATTTCTAAATCTAATCTAAACTATAATATAAGAGCCAATAAATGTACTATTCATAAGGATGGTCCTCAAAAGACGAAAACGACGCCGTTTTGAAACATATGGGTTGCTTTTTAATTTTTTTCATCTCAAGCTTGTTCTCTCTCTCTCTCTCTCTCATAACACGCAACCCACATCTTTCCAGTTTCTCTCTCTTTCACCTTCGTGTAACCTTCGTGTAATTGGGAGATTAATCGAGGTCTGGTTGCCTCTAAATGTCATATTTCGATTCCTAGGTATGTTTGTTTTTGTACATATTAGGGATTTTTTTCGTTTGATTTCTTATCTGATTTTTGTTAGACTTTTGATTTTGCATCCAAAAACCCTAGAATTGCCTTATGCTTTGTGACCACCATGCTTCGATATTTTTCTCCCAAGACTTGCTGTGGGTTTTGATGGTGATTCCATTCTATAATTTTGTTTTTTATTTGCATCTATGAAACCTAGAATTGCCATAGCCGTCTCCGATCTTTTTTCTTTAAACTTGTTGTGGGAGTGTAGGTTTTGAGTAGTATCTTTAATTTTCTTTTTTCTTTGCATCCAAAATCCCTAGAATCGCCATAGCCCTTATGTCATATTTACCATTTCTACCGGAATCTTGAAATTGTTTGAACTTGAACTGTAACGACCACGGACTTTCTCCTACAGGCCTTTCGCCCAGGGGCTATTCCGTGTGCCGTTAGTTTACGTACTGTCCACTGGAGGTTGGGCTCCAAACTGGATTTCTTTCCGCGTCCCCAGCGATTCGAACCATTGACCTCTCATTAAGGGGAACTTAAGTAGAATGCTGGTACCAATTGGACAACTCGTCTAATTGGTATCAGCATTCTACTTAAGTTCCCCTTATGGGAGGAGGTCAAGGGTTCAAATCGCTGGGGACGCGAAAGAAATTCAGTTTGGAGCCCAACTTCCAGTGGAGAGTACGTAAGTTAACGGCGCACGGAATAGCCCCTGGGCGAAAGGCCTGTAGGAAAAAGTCCGTGGTCGTTATATGAACTATTAGCATCGTTCATTTTTGTGGTAATACATCTCCAATGAAGTGAATCTGACTTTCGATGCATGTTTTGTTTTCAATATTTCTCATTTGTTTTGTTTTTTCTTCTTCTTTAGATTGATTATTTTTGTTCTTTATTTGACTACAACGTTTGAATTGAAAGAGTATCGTTTTGGCGACGAAGAGATTACATTGGGTGGTCTCTTGAATTACATTGGGTGGTCTCTTGAATTAAAGGTAAATTATTGAAGTCTTGTTTAGGCTTTTATTTAAGGTTTGTTGAAGTTGGGTCATGATTTTCCTTCTTTGTGCTTTACATTTTCTTTGTCTATTGAAGTTTTGTTAAATTTTGATATGATCAATATTTTTTTTCAAAAACTGGTATATAGATTGGATAAACCTTTTTCAAGATTTCTAGCTTTTTGGAGAATTAAGTACTGATTTTTTGATGAAACATGACAGGGATGGTAGCAAAAAGATCATGGCCTTTAGGGATAAGCAGAGGGTTTTATATACATCTCCATTAAAAAGCTTTGTGCAATCAGAAGTACGTAGAGTTGAGAGATGAGTTTTCTGATGTATGACATGTGATGTGACACTTTTTCCCAATGCAAGTTTTTGGTAATGACAACGAAAATTCTTAGGAGAATGCTTTATAGCGGTTCCGAGGTGTTGAAGGAAGTTTCCTGGGTCATATTTGATGAGATACATCTACACTATTAAAAGAGCTATGATGGGTATAACTGTTCCTAATTTTTGGTTTTGAATGACAAATTCGATACCATTTCATGCTTCTTTACTTGATACGACATCGTATCAAGTCTTTAGTTGAAGTTTTTCCTCTTTCTTCGATTCATTTCATTTCATCTCTCTCTTGCTCGTCCATCTGCAAATGATGTCTCTTCACGGATCTACAAAAATGGTCATCTTTACCATCTTGTGGTTAGAACGTTGCCGTTATATTTGGAGGTTTAGCAATTGTACCGTGGATCGAGATCTAGAGCTTTGTTCGATTATCGTTACTCCATGCTCTGAGAACTTTCACAATCCATTTATGGTTTGTTTTCATCTATGATCTATCATCTTTCTTTGCAATTTGATGATTTTAGGCAAAAACTAATTTTAATTTCTCACTTTTTTCTCATATTATGTTCTTCTCTAATTTCAATGTAAATTCTTTCATTTTGCAGTTAAATCTCGCATAAACATCTCCATGTATTTTCCTCTTTTTTCAATTTTGAAGTCGGATGATGCAATATGGTTGCGCTGTGTTTTTTATTTTGTGTTTTACAATCAGAAATTCATAGTTATTGTGTGCTCTGATATGTACCTAGGGTTTTGCGTAACCTATATAACATTAAGGAATATTATTTTTCTCATGTAAAGTTGCAAAAAAGCATATAATTGGAAAATTATACAATCGGTATATAGATTGCATAAATATTTTTCAAGATTTCTAGCTTTTTGGAAAATTAAGTATTGATCAACTGATGAAACAGGACAGAGATGGTAGCAAAAAGATCATGGCCTTTAGGGATAAGCTGAGGGTTTTATATACATCTCCATTAAAAAGCTTTGAGCAATCAGAAGTACATAGAGTTGAGAGATGAGTTTTCTGATGTATGACAGGTGATGTGACACTTTTTCCAAACGTAAGTTTTTGGTAATGACAACGAAAATTCTTAGGAGAATGCTTTATAGCGGTTCCAAGGTGTTGAATGAAGTTTCCTGGGTCATATTTGATGAGATACATCTACACTATATTAAAAGAGCCATGATGGGTGTAACTCTTCCCAATTTTTGGTTTTGAATGAAAAATACGATGCCTTTTCATGCTTATTTACTCGATACGACATCGTATCAGTCTTTAGTTAGGGTTTTTCCTCTTTCTTCTATCCATTTCATTTCCTCTCTCTCCCCCGACTTCTCTCTCTTGCTCGTCCATCTGCAAATGATGTATCTTCACGGATCTGCAAAAAATGGTCATCCCTACCATCTTGTGGTCAAAACGTTACCGTGGATCGAGATCTAGAGCTTTGTTTGATTATCGTTACTCCATGCTCTGAGAGCTTTCACAATCCATTTATGGTTTGTTTTCATTTATGATCTCTCATCTTCCCTTGCAATTTGATGATTTTAGGCAAAAACTAATTATAATTTCTCATTTTTTTTCTCATATTATGTTCTTCATCTTTTTTCAATTTGAAGTCGGATGATGCAAGATGATTGTGCTGTGTTTTTGATTTTGTGTTTTACAATCAGAAATTCATAGTTATTGTGTGTTCTGATATGTACCTAGAGTTTTGCGTCACCTATATAACATTAAGGGACATTATTTTCCTCATGTGAAGCTGCAAAAAAGCATATAATTGGAAAATTATACACTCGGTCATCGGTTTACATTGCCTATTTCACCCCCAAAGCCAAATCCCCTTGATTTGTTTGAGCTCCCTGCCTCTCTCCATGACTCCAATGTTTCTGGTGAGTTTCATATTTTCTATTTACTAAGTAAATCGTCGAAGAAAGAAGTATATTTTTTATTTATTATTTTTGAACTAAAAATCGTGTTTTGATATGGTAAAGTTATAGGAATTTTCTTTTGTCTTATACTTCTGCCATATGTTTGATTATCGTTAATCCATTGACATCCCTCGCATTCTTTCTCAGCAAGGGGGAGAAGCAGTTTATCCACTTCCCCGAATTAAGGCTTTAGAAGTACATCCAAAGCTGAATCTAGCTACATTACTCTTTGCAGCAAGTATCATCATTGCCATCAAGGATAAACTTATATTCGTCAAACTTAAAGATGAATTCATAAACATTGTGATTGATAATAGAGCATAACTGGTGGGGACATTCGGAAGAATAGAGCTGCATACACTAGAGAGGGATGTAAACAACTCTTTGCTGTTCTGCAAAGTGCAAGGGGCACTTCAGGTGACCATCGTAGAAATGATTATTTGATTGAACATATTCTTTGAGGAAGTTCTCACCTTCTTGGCATACTGGGTGTCACTTGTATGAGTTGTGACTAGACTCAATTTCTATTTGGTTGCATCAATTTAACAAATATTAAATTTTTTGTCTTCCTTCTTTTCAAGAGACTTGTTGATGAGTTATTTCAGTTGAAGTGTTTGTTGGATAGTTAATTTGATTATTATTTAACTTTGAGGACTGCTTGTCCTCCTAAATTGTACAGTTTTCTTTAGAAATGAAATTCTCTTTCTTCAAATAGAAGAAGGAAAAGAGAATGTACATATGATACTACAAGTGAAGGGTAGGCTTAGATTGGTTTTCTAACTGAACCCTTAGTAGTCAGTAGCTTAAAAGATGCTTAAAAGAATCTTTTTTTTTAGTATGAAGAGGCATCTTTATCTCCTCCTACAGAGTGGACGCAGTAGGGGACCCATCTTTAGAAGTTCATTAGAAAATGATGCAACTTTATAGTTCTTTGAGATTCTTATTTATGTGTTACCCTTCTTCAACTGAGCTATCTTCTCCTTCTTAGTTTTCTTCCATTACACATCTATCTAGACTTTTTCTTTCATTTCTTATAAAATGACTATTTGATGACTTTGATTGCATTTAAAAGGACTTAAAACATGCCTGATGAGAATTATCTGCACTTTTTTAAATATGCTTTCAAGTTTGTATTTTCTTTTCATGTGATCTCTACTTTGTGTCATCATGGTGTATACATAGTATCACGAGTGTAGACAAGATTTGCACTCATTAACATTTCTTTCGTAAGTTGGTTACTTATTTTTGTACATTTTCCTGGAGCATCTGGGCAATACTTTGCTGCATTAATGGTTGCCTGAGGAAATTGCTGAGATATCTAAACTTTTTTGCCTACTTTCTGAGACCAATGTTTTGTTGGCTTACTGTTTACTACTGCTTCCATGAACATTGTTGCTTACATGTTCTATGGTATGCTTGCTTCTGTCTTGGAAAGTTTGATGTGGTCTTCTATTGAAAAGCTATCTGGAAACCACTAGCTATATATTGTTATGGGCAATACACACGATTATGTTTAGAGAATTTGATATTTTTGCAGAAATCAACAAGTAGATATAATGAACTTGGTCCATTGGCGATAATAGTTTTATGAGCATTTTAGAGCTTCAAAAGATATAACGACAGATTTTGTAAGTCCTTGCTTCTGGAAAATATAGGAAATTTTATCACTAGACAATTACTTGTAGGTTAGTACACCCGTTTTTGTAATTTTCTCTCTAGCTTTGTCTTCATCATTTTTATCATTCTTGTTTCCTTTACTTTAGTTGTTTTATTCATTCCGGAATCATGACATTCAGTTTTATATGCTATTCCAATACCCAAGTAGATTCTCAACCAATAACTTCAGTTGCTTGGCTCCCAATGTTGCGGTTACTTGTCACTTTGTCGAAAGATGGAAGTATTCAAGTATGGAAAAATGCGAGTAATAGTGAATCCTAATAGGCCTCCGATGCAAGCAAACTTTGAGCCTGCTCGTTAGTTCAACAATGTACTTTTCTGCACTTTTCAGTGTGATGAAGAATGGTAAATTTAGTCACCTTGTACAATGACGCAAATTTAGTGGTTTATCTGTTGTATATTATGCTTTTAGGGGCCATTAGGTATTGAAACAATTATCCTTATATTTTGTTAAGGTATGATCAAGTTGCAGTAAAGCAATTCTAGAAATCGGTTTTGCATCTCTTTTCATTTGTGCTTCCTAATTCATATTTTATTGTGATGATCAGTAGTTTGATATGAAGTAATGGAAAAGCGGGGATAGCTTTGATACAACTCTTTTCATTTGTGCTTCCTAATTCATATTTTATTGTGATGATCAGTAGTTTGATATGAAGTAATGGAAAAGCGGGGATAGCTTTGATACAACTACAACTAAAATGAAGTAGGCAGATCTGGTACATAAGTATAAACTCTTCTTTTCGAAGTGAGTTAGACAAAAGGAAAAGTAACTTGGACCAAAAAAAAAGTGATTTGGAGAGAAAAAAAAAATGATTGCCCCATAGATCCTATATCTATAAATATGAGGAAGAAATCATGTAACAAGGGGATTCTTATTTATACAAATGGTCCTTCAAACTTGAAATGAGTGTGAAGAAATTAACGATACTTTCTTTAGTGAGGATAACGATACATGATTTAATTAACGCATTCAATTTGTTCACTTAGACTAACAAAAGATAATGTTCTTCTTCTTTTAATTATATGTATTGTTTTCACTTCAACTAGATATATTAATTATAGACCAAAAGATAAATATGTTATTCTCATAATATTTATTGTTATTATATTCCAATATTAAAACTTATTGAAGAAACGTTCAAATAGTGAGACTAAATACAATAGATAAATATATACCTCTCTACCACGTGCAGCGCACGGGCGCTCACTAGTAAAGAATAAAGACATCTATAGCATAATTATATTTGGCTTAAAGTTGAGAAAAATTATAAAAATAGTTGAATAGACTACTTTGAGACTCTGATATTATTTGATCCAAGTATTCTAAAATGGAAACAAAAATATAAATTCTTGCATATAGGATTGGTCCAAGTGGTGCTTAAACCACTAACTAAAGAAGGTTTGAATTCTGGTCTACCAGTTGCTTTAAGAGATTGTAGGCATTTAAAATTTAATGATTCGTTGCATGGTTTAATTGAAACTAGTTTATGCAAGGACTTAGGGGTTGTTTGATTCCCATTAAAATGGATTTATTTTTTCTCATTTTTTGACTTTTGGAAAAAATTGACCAAAATACCCCTTTTTTCTAGTCAAACATTACGGCTACTGTGAAAAGTAAAAGGGCATTTTGGTCATTTTGACCCAAAAGTCAAAAAATGGGAAAGAAAAAACCCATTTTAATGGGAAACAAACATGCTCTTAGTTTATTTGAAAAAATTTCCTGATTTCTTTATTTTTTAATTTTTTTAACAAACCCAAACATATTAGATGTTTTAACTTTAAATATTGAATCTAAAAGATATGGGATGAAATCCATCGACGAGTAAGAAAAGTTAGACTTTGTTTCGCGATATTGGGAAGATCCTTACTCCATGAGCTGAGAGTGACCACCTCGATTTACCATTACACCATGAAGTTCCCAACTCCCTTTGGTGTTGGAACTATCAGGAGAAATCAAGCCAAGGCTAGAGAACGCAACGTCACCCTGCGGAGAGCAAGGATAAGCTCAGACGCTAATCCTCCCTTATTCAAATACGGGTAAATTCAAGGTCATTCATTATTTTGGCACTTATGGGTTCTAAAGTCATATGCTCAAAACTTAATTTAATTAAAGTCACATTTTAGAGCTAAAAGATCAACATACCCTTAATTTTTAAAAACGCTAATTGTGATATTGTTTTGTTGTGATATTGTTTTTTGTGATACTGTTTTTCTGTAGTACTGTTTAACCTATGATTTTGTATTATTAATGGAACATTTTAAGAACAATATTATTCTCTTGTTTATTCTCTATTAATTAATTCGTCTACCATTAAACACCCTATATATTTATACTTATCTATCCAATGGGAATCTATGTCCTAATTGAATCTCAAACATGTTCAAGTCTCGACAGATCTCTCTAACAAGTTGAAATTTCAACAATATCTAATTCATGGCTTACCTTGAGATTCACAAATCAGCTTAAAACATTGGAGTTTTTGATATGACCATATTTTTTGCATAAAATATATTCAAACACCAGTTTGTGGTGACTATTTATAAAGTTTTGGTATTATGAGTAGTCAAGTACAAGTTTATGATTCTTGTAGTGAACCTTATTTAGGATCTGATCAATCAAAAACTAGGAGTGTTAATGAAAAATGATCAAGTTCAAAAGATGTTCAACAAGAGAAAGATGAAAGGGTGGCTTCAATAAAGATACATTTATTCATGATACTGTCTTAAAGGATGTGTAATACTGTTTTGACAAGAAAAATTAAAGATTACCATTTTAAGCTAAAGAGACGACTTCAAACGGGTAAAATCTATCGTACGTAGTGGCAAAGCCAATAGTCTTGACCATCTCGTCGAGACCATTCCGAAAACATATTATAATAAAAATTCTGAGCACGTAAGCGAATTCTATATTTATTTCTATTGTGATACTATTTTCTGTGATACTGTTTTGTATAATACAGTATCAAACAACACACATGATCATACATGGATTAAAACAGCATCAAAATTACTAATGCACATTACCTAAATAAAACAGTATCATAGATAAAACTAAGACATTCAAACAGTATCACAGGTTTAAACTTTGCCATAATTAAACACTATCAAAGATAAAAACACGTTATCATAAATAAAACACATTCCACCTAGATTCAAACAGTATCATGAAATAAAACAATATCATAGATTAAAACAGTATCAAAATATACTAAAGCATATTACCTAAATAAAACAGTATCAAAATCATTCTAACACTCAGGTTTTCTGTGATATTGTTTTTCTATAATACAGTATCAAAACATTATGCTCTCTTTTAACAATGAGATCTTCTTGCCACTTCCTCAGCACAGAGTCATAACTTTGGGGGACATCATGCTCTCTTTTAATTCTCTCTTTGCAACAGAGATCATTTTACTAGCAAATGTCTAGGATGCTTATGTAACTGAAGAATTTTCTTACCTTGTTGTGCGTTCTCTTTACTAGAAAATATCTAGGATGCCAATTGTTCCCCAATATATATCTAGGACAGTAATGCATCTGAATCAAGCATGACATTGTTGTTCTCATAGCAGACGCAAAATGAAGTTTCTGAAAATTAGTTGCCTCAGATGTTGACTTTTCTTCCAGCATCTTGATTGCAGCATTTAAATCCAATAGTTTCCAAGAACAATTAAGAAACATCTCAGCTCAATCAATATCCACTCTATTGGGTATAAACGACTGCAATTTGGGTAACAAAGTCTCATATACTCCTGCATCTGCAAATTTTACGTTGTAGTGACAGCATAACCAAAAAGTGACCCTTCCTTTGATAAACTAAAAAGTGTCTTTAGATTTGAATCTAAAATCCTCGCACTAATAAACTCTTTCTTTCAATCTAGATTCATTGTGTTCCAGATTTCCTTGTTGAGAGAAGCATGTACGATGCAGCTATGCAAAAAGAAACTGAAACTTTTATGCATGTTTGGTATGCTGATTGGCGGTGGTGGCGGTAGCAGTGCGAAGGTCGCTGGAGGTGGAGGCAGTTTGTGATGGTCGCTGGAGGTGGAGGTAGTGCGAAGGTCGCTGGAGCTGTGCAAGGGGTGATTTTAGAATTAATTTAAAATATTGAAAAAAGTATGACCTAATCACAATTTAGAAAAATATTTTGACCTAATTTGAAACAAGTCATGTGCAAGTGACTTATAAGTAATTTTTCCATTCAAATATGTAAGAATTAATGTCCAAGGTCCAATTAGTTGAGTCGGACTTAATTATTTATTGGACCAAATTAGATTAATTAATTGGGTCCATTTGTTGATGGGTTCTAGTTTGACGAGAACTAGGGCTAGGGTTAGCCCTACCTATAAATACAAAAGCCACGACAGATTAAATTAGAAGTTGGTTTTCATTACTTGCTAGCACAAGAAAAAGACAGCCAAATACAATTACCCCAAAAAGGTTCTGTTTTGATCTGTTCTTGATCATGGAAGTCCAGATCTATTTTTACTGTATGGATTACCATTGGAGGCTGGACAATTAGACAGCTGTGGTATTGAAGATCGCACATCTAGCTAATCAAAAATCAGATTTCACTATAATCATCAAAGGTAAACTTCTATCACGAATTCTCTCTAAGTACAAGGTTGATCCGACTTAAAGGAATTGAATATTTAATTTTCACTGTGCATGTATACCCAATTCCTTACAGTGGTATCAGAGCCTACTTTGTTACTTGTTAGAGTTCGTTAGTCTGCTTTGATGAAATAAAACAATAATTGTTATTAGTGTATTAATTTAATTTGAGTTTTGACACTATAAAATAAAAATTGCGAATTTTTAAAACTACAATTTAAAATTGTTTTGAATTTATTTAGAATGGGACAATCAGAACAGAAAGCACCACCGGCAAGGCAGCCGACATTAGCAGGCGATGTTCACTGCCTTTGGAAGGCAGCAGACACCGCTGCGAGAACAGCGGACGCTGCCGCTGATTCTCGCAGCGGCAAATTAGCAGCGCAACAACAAAGAAAAAAAAAACTGCGCTGCCTGCCAAGCTGCTATTCGATGGAAATAGACAGTGGCCGCCGGTGTTAGACACCGGTGTGACCACCGTCAGTAGGTCTGTTTGTCGTGCCGTTTATAACGGTGCCGTCTTATGGAAATTTGATTTGTACTGTCTTCTATGTTTTGGAAGATGTAGACGGGGGCCTCTTATGCTATTTCTGAAATTGCATAAGAAGGCCTAATCTTTTAAAATCCAAAAGGGCTCTCCTATGCAATTTCAAAAATTGCATAAAAGACCCACTTATTTTAAAAATTGTAAAGAATGACTGTGCAATTTCAAAAATTGAACATTATGCCCTGAAACTTTAAAAACAAAATATGGTTTTAAATACAATTTTAATTTTTTGCAAAAATTATAATTATAAATTATTTTAATGTTGGTCAAATATTCAAAATTGCATAAAATCGTTTTTAAACTATATTTTGAATTTCCGACCAGATTAAACTTTAACTTATTACTTTATAAAATTGTAATTTTGATCTTATACAAATTTTATCTTCAATTAGAGTATGACTTTAAATTGGTAGATAAAATAAATTTTGAAAATCCCTTTTATGAATAAAATTAATTGATTAATTGGATTAATTGATTGATTTTATTGTTGAAAAATTAATTAATTAATTAGATTAATTATTTCTAATCCGTTCCAAAATGTCTAAAAGGTTTGGACTTATACTATCAAAGCTGCAAATTTAGAAATTAATATATTTTTAATATTAGATATTAAAATAGATGTTTAGTGGATGATTATGGACTCGACCCATGTGATTGGTTATATGGTTAATTATTCCTGTTAATTGTTGGCTGGGTCTGCGAGCCTATTATTTAATTAAAGGGGTATGCGTGCCTATTATTTATTTAATTGAGTTTTTGAACTCTTTATTTAATATGGACCTGCGTGTTCATTTATTTGCGCTTGCATGCCAACTAGTATATGATATAGGTTGCAGTTGGACCACTAGTATAGGATACATGTTGCAGTAGGAGATGGAGATGTTTGCATTTAGCATTCGATGAACGAATGCAACGTTCTTTAGGAATTGACCGACTAATCTTCCTTATGGCTCAGGAAGATTAGATAGATAAAGTCCATAATCATCCACAGTTGTTATTATTATGTATGATTGATTGCATGTTAGATGTTAATTAATATATATACATAAATGTGATGAGACAAACCCATCTTTATCAAAATATTAAATTCGTATTAAATAGTTAATACAACGTGCCTTCTATTGTTATAGTGAAAAACCAGAGTTTATTATCAATGACAGTTTGTTGAGTCACTCAAGGCTGCTCGCTCATGGATATGTTTATCACTATGAAACATTTGATGTTTCTAAACAATATGTCGAATTTAACTAAAACTTTATTTTTTGTTGAGTCACTCAAGAAAATAAAATTTTAGGGGCACAATCAAGTAAACACATAAGATGTGTGCGACAATAAATTGTCTACTTGATGATCTAGGAGTCACATAGAGATGTGATTGATAGAAGTATCTACCTAGATGTTTTATTAGAATTTGTTGAGTCACTCAAGGTTCTAATAAAACAAAAGGGATCCTAGCCCACTGAAAATCTAAACGGTTCTATTGATTAATGTTTGAGAGTCATCAATTTAATTTAAACAGTAGAAGTATAATCAATTTAATATAAGTCCATGTTAAATTAATTTTTCTGCATTTAATTAATTGTTCTATCTTGTTATTTAATAGTTGAATCATGAGTAACCATATAAGTTTGAAAGGCATATTGGATGTCAACATACATATCGGACCAAATTTTCTTGACTGGCACCGCATTCTGAGAATTGTTCTCAAACATGAAAAAGAAAAATTGGATATGTCAATAAGCAGCCAATGCCGAATCTCCTACTGAGGAGGCTACGCCAGAGAACGTGCAAGCTTACAAAAACACAGTGATAATAGTAACACTGCAAAATGTGATATTTGCAGTATGTCCCTTGAGTTAGAAAAGTAGCACGAGGGTATGGATGCCTATACCAAAATATATTATTTTAAGAAGTTGAATGATGTATAGTCACGGACTAAACAGTATAAGACATCCAAAAGGTTATGAAGAGGTATGATGGTAAAAAGATCTTCAGTTAGTGCTCATGTATTGAAGATGATTGATTATATTGAAAAATTAAAACAATTAAGTTTTACCATGGACCACGAGCTAAGTGTTGACTTAGTTATGCAGTCCCCACCTAATAACTTTTCCCAGTTCATTATGAACTTCAACACGAATAAGATTTAGTGTACCTTACTCGAGCTATTAAACATGCTGAAAACTGTTAAGCCCATGGGAATGAGTAAACTTTGGCCATTGATACCTCCAAGAGCATTAAGAAGAAATTTAAATGGACCTTTTAGAAAGGATCCAAGAAGGTCAAATCTGTTGGAAAATAGTTAAGCAAAGACAAATCCAAGTCTGATGATTTGTGTTTTCACTGTGAAAATAAAAGGACATTAGAAGAAGAATTGCAAGGTATAAAAGAGATAAAACTATCAACTCAAATCTTTGGCATTGTAGACTCAGTTATATAAATGAAATGGCATCACCAATTTACATAAAGATGAATACTTGGATTCAAATGATTATGAATCATTTGATAAGTGTGAATTATGCCAGTTGGACAAAATGACCAATACACCATTTTCTGGAAAGAGAATTAAAGTTGCAGATATTTTGGATCTTGTACATACTGATGTACATGGACAAATATCTAAAGATGCTAAATGTGGCTTTTCTTACTTTATCATATTTACAGATGACCATTACAAGATATGGTTTTATATGCTTGATGGAATTCAAGAGTGAAGCCCCTGAAAAGTTCAAAGAATTCAAGCAAGAAGTAGAAAGGCAAACCGAAAAAAATATTCTAACATTTAGATCTGATCGAGGTAGAGAATATTTGAAGGGAGAGTTTTTAGACTATCTAAAAGAGAATGAGATTCTCCCGCAGTGGATTCCACCATATATACCACAATAAAATGGTGTATCTGAAAGGACAAACAGCACATTATTTGATATGGTGCGATCAATGGTGAGTCGTACAGTTCTTCTAAAAATTATTTTAGAGATATGCACTTAACACTGCATGTTATACACTAAATCGTGTCCAATCTAAATCGGTCAATAAAACTCCATACGAGTTATGGAAAGGAAAAAAGACCCGATCTTTCATACAAGAAGGATTAGGGATGCGACGCTTATGTGAAGTGTGTTGAATCAGATAAGCTAGGAGCTAAATCTGATAAGTGTTTATTTGTGGAGTATCCAAAGTAAACTGCAGGATACTATTTCTACAATCCCATCGAGATGAAGGTCATCATATTGAGACCTGCTATATTTTTAGAGAAGACAATTGGAGTAAAGTAGATCTTGAAAAGGTTCAAGAAACCACAAATAAAATTGACCAATTAGATGTTTCAATGACCGAGCTTATATTTGATGAAGCACAGATTAAGAAAATGGGAACCACCAATTCCCAATGACACAATAGCTCCATGTAAGTCGAGCAAAGTCATTCATTTTCCTCTGAGATACGATCTCCTGGTTACTAGTAATTTATTACTAATCGAGGAAGATAAACCTACTACTTACGCAGAATTGAAGTCAAATGTTGACTCAAAGAGATGGCAGGAAGCCATGGAAAACGAGATGAACTCCATGTACGAAAATAAGATTTGGACCTTGGTTGACCCGCCTGAAGGGGTAAAACCTATAGGCTGTAAATTGGTTTACATTAAAAAGGTCGATATGGATGGTAATGTTCATACTTATAAGACAAAATTGGTTGCAAAAGGGTTACAATTAAAGACAACTGATTGACTTTAACGAAACCTTCTCACCAATAGCCATGTCTAAGTCAATTCAGATTCTGCTTGCGATAGTAGCATACTATGACTATGAGATCTGGAAAATGGATGTCAAGATCGCATTCCTTAATGGGAATCTTAGCAATGATGTGTAGGTGACACAACGTGAAGGTTTTGAATCCACAGAGCCAAACAAGGTATGCAAACTACAGAAATCTATATATGGATTAACGTAAGCGTTTCGGAGCTGAAATCTTCATTTTGATAAGACAATCAAAATATTTGATTTTATCAAGAATGAAGATGAACTATGTGTATAAAAGGTTAGTGGGAGTAAAGTCGTGTTTCTAATTTTGTATGTGGATGACATACTATTATTAGGAAACGATGTCTCTAATGCCAAAAATCAGTAAAATTGTGGTTATCCAAAATTTCTCCATGAAGGATATGGGAGAGGCAGCGTACATTCTTGGTATAGAGATCTATAGAGATAGATATAAGAGAATGCTTGGCCTATCTCAATCTACGTACATAGATAAAATCTTGAGAAGATTTAACATGAAAGAGTCCAAGAGAGGACTCTGTCCCATTGGGCATGAGATCTATCTCTCAAAAGAGATGTGTCCAAAGACACAAATTGAAAGCGATCACATGGATAGAATTTCTTATGCATCAGGGATTTATCATGTATACCATGCTATGTACTCGATTGGATGTTTCATATGCTTTGAGTGTCACAAGCAGGTTCCAAGTGAACCCTGACGAGAAATATTAGATCGCAGTTAAGAACATCTTTAAGTACTTAAGAAGCACTAAAGACATGTTCTTGGTATATGGAGGAAATGAACTTAGAGTTCAAGGTTATGCCGATGCCAGTTTTCAGTCTAATAAAGACGATAACAAATCTTAATATGGATATGTATTTACTCAAAATGGTGGTGTAATCAGTTGGAAAAGTTCCAAGCAAGAAACGACTGCTGATTCAACTACAAAAGTCGAATATATAGCTGCGTCAGAAGTAGCAAAGAAAATGGTCTGGATCTAGAAGTTCATTACTGAACTTGGAATAGTTTCTAGTATTGTTGATCCAATAACTCGTATTGTGATAACAACGGAGCCATCGCACAAGCGAAGGAACCCAGGTCTCATCAATGATCTAGATATATATTGAGGCAGTACCATCTCATCAGAGAGATAATCTTAAAAAATTATATAAAGATAGAACTGGTCCTAACATACGATAATGTAAGATCTTTTGACAAAGTTGTTGTCCCAGCACAAACATGATGGTCATGCTAAATTTGATGGTATTAAGATACTTGAGTGATTGGATCTAGTTTGTACGGAATATTTTGTTATATATTCTTTGTTAGACATTGAAGTATATGAACAAATTGATTAATTAAATGATTGTTTACATTTTAATGGCAGATCTGTTATTTTTAAAATTTTATTATTTAAAATAATAGAGTCCGAAGAAAAGTTCATAGTAACTTGTTAATCATAAGGTGTTGTGATTGTGAGATACAAATTATAAATAATTTACTCTTGAAATATCCCTAGTCATAGTAATAATGAGATACGGATATTATTATTGCGGATAGACTAGCATGTGTTGTATTTCTTTTGAAGAAAGTAGTTGATCTCACGAGCTAAGATGTAAAGGGACATCTGAATAAACACATGAATGCATTATTATGAGAACATGACATTAGATGATCTGTCTAGAGATTCCACATGGATAACTATCCAAGCATTAGTGGTAAATCTCTAATGCGCAGTTGTGGATTTGGTCCTTTGACTTGAGGACATCATAGAATCTTATATGATGATCACTATACTTTGGCGAGCGTTTGATGGGACTTGAAGATTTGAGCCACCAGGAAGACGTCGTACGGGTATAGTGAGAATCGTATGAAGATTTTGAATGTCAATCTTGGACGGCGACGTGAATTGATCGATCACGGTGAATCGATGAGAATATCACTGCGTTTGCCATCGTGAATGAGAATCTAATGGGTCACACACATAAAGCGAGAATTGAGCATCTGGAGTTTGACCTTGTCCAAGTGGGAGATTGTAAGAATTAATGTCCAATGTTCAATTAGTTGCGTCGGACTTAATTATTTATTGAACCAAATTAATTAATTAGATTAATTAATTGGACCTGTTTGTTGATAAGTTCTAGTTTGACTAGAACTAGGGCTAAGATTAGCCCTACCTATAAATACAAAGGCCACGACATATTAAATTAGAAGTTGATTTTCATTACTTGCTACACAAGAAAAAGACAGCCAAATACAATTACCCCAAAAAAGTTTCGCTTTCATCTGTTCTTGATCGTGGAAGTCTAGATTTGTTCTTGCTGTGTGGATTACCATTGGAGGCTGGACAATTGGACATCTGTGGTATTGAAGATTGCACCTCCAGCTAATCAGAAATCAAATTTCACGATAATCATCAAAGATAAACTTCTATCACGAAGTCTTTCTAAGTACAAGGTTGATCCGACTTAAAGAAATTGAATATTTAATTTTTTCTGTGCATGTATACCTCAATTCCTTAAAAAATATCCAGGTAGAGTTCACAACAGAACAACAAATGAAGGAAAGAAGGTCACCCCTCATTGAGGTCAGGATAATTGTCAAATGAAACCCACACACCGACGGATCCAGAAGACAGGGGAGTAGGTACACTAAAGCAGCTTGGAACCGCCCACTTTCAGCCAATCTACAAAAAATCAGAAGAAATGAAAACCATGCGAGGTGCCAGGATGATTTGTAAAGAATCCAAAATTCTTAGCTTTAATTAATTAATTTTAAATTTGAAAAATAAAATAAAATAAGGAATTTACTTGTGTCGTCCCAAAAAATATCTCAAAAGTCATAATATTTAGTATTTAATTTAAATCCGACTAATAAAAAGAAAAACCAGAATTAATAAATTATTTAAGGACTAATGTGAATTAAATTAAAATTTAATAATCCATGATAGGACTTGATTGATTAAAAGTACAAAAGTTGGGTTGAAACCCAAAAAAGTTAAAAAAGTAAAGTTTTAAGCCTTTTAACTAAGTCGAGTAGCCATCTTTGAGATAATCATGTGAGTTCTATATCAATCAAAATTTTACGAATCTTATGGTGTTGCGAACGTACGAGATCTTCAAAATAGTACCAAATACATCTACAATCGCCTAAGAAATTAGGCCCAAAATTTAATGCCAAAAGTGTTTCAGAAACTGAGAAATCTAGAAACTTTATAGCAACCCATGTTCGGATAGCCATTTTTAGAGCATACGTATAACCACTGTAGTTGTCTATTTTATACGATTCAAAGTGCATTACGAAGATCTCCGTAAAGATCTTCAAGATGGTATGAGATACATCAAAAAATAAACTCAAAGATCGACTAAAAAAGGGTCCAAAAAGTAAGACATCTGTTAATTTTTGTATTAAACAATTGGCAAGTGAGCAAGTGGGATTTGTCCCTATTATGCCTCCCCATATTATCCATATTATACCCTATAAAAACTATAAAAGAATGTGAAGGGAGTTTCTTGGGGGTCAAGTAAAAATCTTTAGTCGAATCAAGCAAAACTTTACAAAGTAGTTCAATGAGAGTGAAAGTAATCATGAGATGAATATATTAATAAATATACATAGGTATTAGCCGTGTATGTGTGTTGTGTGGGAAATGGTAGGACTTTTCCTATAAATACCTCTCAAATTAAGGCCACATTTTGCTATCTTTTTCCTTACAATCATTATATACATATATATACACTCACTAACACTTAAAGAAGGAAAGAAGAATACATCTAAGAGAGAAAAATCTATCTAAGAGAGGAGGTGAGTCAAGACAAAAAAAAAATCTAAAATGAAAATATTTGGTGTGGAGGTCTCCTAAATTAATAGAGCAATTTTCATACCCGAGCCTCAAGAACCCTAAACGAGCAGTAGAAAGAAAAAAGACCAAAAATCCCTAATTTCGTGGAGGATGAGATTGGTAGATTTAAGGGGTTAAAACTTAGTCTTTCAAAATAAAAATACACTTTAGATTTCTCTGTCAATGTATCCCAAATCTTCTGTTTCAAAAATAGGATATCAGTACCCATAATCGTTTGCACCATGGATGACTGAGATTGGTTCTATAGGGTCCAATATCATTGCCTAAAGACTTAGTAAATACTCATCTCTAAACTTTTTTGTACACCATAAAGGGACATAGTCCAAAGAAAAAAGTTGATCGACGATGGCCAATGGTTAGAATGACCTATATGAGGACCAAGGTCCAATTAAAGTTTAATGAACGGCCAAGGCTAATAATGGCGATAAAGGGACGAAATCCAGAGAAAAAATGTTGATAAACTATGGCAAATGGCAAAAGTAGCTCATAAAGGGACAAATGTCTAAAGAAGTTTGGCCATCGTGCAAAGGCACGAAGAATGTTTAAGTTGAGTGCTTGGTGTACAAATATTTCTTATGGGAAGGACCCCAAAAAAGATAAAAGATACATCTATATGCAATATCACCATATTTTACTTACTGAATGTCACTATTCATAGTCGTTTCATGACTCTTGTAGGATATGGATCAATATTTCTTTGAAGTCGTGGGGCAAAGGTGAGATCTAGCTTCGATGGCCAAGAGTACTATTTAACTACCGAGATAGATGTATGGTCGTACTACCCTCATCGAACCAGGCTACAAAAATATGAACAAACTTATCTTTTTGTAGTCGTGTACGACTTTTGGATAATGGAATATCTTGTAACCCGCTTCTACGTGATGTAATAGATTAGATGATCTTGTCTTTAAGAAATTATGTGAACTTCCTTTTTTGTTGAAGTATTTTGTAGAATTTTTGAAATGGGCTAAAAATATATGGATCATTAACGAGTCGTAATGATTTTTCATGAGTCATTGTGAAACAAAGTTGTAATGGTTGTATCTTAAGCTTTTCATTGAAGCTTATGTTTTGTATAACGATCTAAAGTAATGGAGGTGAAATGAATCAAAAGAAGGGATCCTGCTATTACTCTCTTCCCCTATGTTTAGTTTATTATGTATTATTCTTTAGTTTACTATTACTGAGTGTACCCATTTCATGAACCAAAAATAAGACGAACCTAAAGCAAAAGTTAAAAAGGTGACTCACAAATGTATGCTTTGATTATTCTTAACTGTTTTTTCCTAAAAAAAGGTGTTAGAAACTGTTATAAGGATAATCTAATTCAGCTTCTAAACAAACAAGGAAACTAAACTACTTTATGCGTATGAGGGTAATAATACTCTCTTAACTGGTTCCTAATACCCTACCAGACAAAATACCAAAAAAAAATTAGCTAGAATTTCGAGGTTGCCACAAAACTTGGTATATCAAAGTTTCAGTTTTAAAAGTTCTACAAACTTTGATCAATGGTATTCAGCCATCGAAGATGACTTCCACCTTAGGACCTCCTTCCATTTCTAATTAAAGTTTTTCAATCTATATGTGTTTTTAAATGACTATGGTGATTATTTCAATGTGCACAAGCTGCCTAATTGCTTATTAGCTTAGACCCGACACTCCAACATAGAAATTTAGAGCCTGATAAAATTTGCTATCGAATTAAAGCAAGGTAAGAATATGCTATTTTCCCCTTTCAATTATGAGATACTGACTAAAGATGAAAAACTATTTTAAATATTAATTTTCATTTTCCCACACAACTGACCATTTTCACAGCTACCAAGCTATTTGTATAATAGATTCATTTTATAATACACTGAAATATTTGCATAATTGCATCATTAAAATCCTGTCGGAATTTGTGGACAATTTCTGTCAAAATTAAAATTAGAAAAAAATTAATGTGTGGAACAAAAATATTTCTAGTAAGAGCCATTAAGACCTAGCGCCGGTCAATTGTGTTGCTAATAACGACTTTGAATATAAGCACATTGGGGGGACACACCAATGCAAGTGACATAGACTCTTTCTGAAATTTGTGTAGCCAATTTACACTAAAAAATTGCTTTTATAAAGTGAAAGATGTTAAATTTAATTTACCGAATCCATATACAGATGATTACATATCTGTGACTTAAAAACCATCATGCTGTAATTACCAAGATTAAGACTGAAGCGGAAACGTACCTGAATCCATGATTCTGTTTTATCGAACTGGGTTATGGTCTTCCAATTGATCCGTAGTTTTCTCCTTAGTGTCTCTTGTTGATGGGGATACAAAGAGTTATGAAAAGCCACGCTCAATTGGGGACCATGACCTGTATATATAACTGCAGGACAGTTATTATGTTTCAATATTGTTAAATCGGCCCCTCATCAATTTAAAACATTGTATCCGTCTCTACACTTTAATCTTATGACACTTAATATCCATTAGTCCAAAATAGTCTTTAGTGGATCACTTTATTGACTAAAACCTTAAGATAGCACCACACATTTTAATATATACATGTTTGGCCCCACATGTTGAATTTTATCCAACAATCTCCCACTGGGCCATACATGTATCGTTATAAATGTGCACAACCTTATGAGCTCAAAATTTTGCTATCACTGTTAAGGGTATTTCCAAACAATCTTGTCCATCAATCATATCAATGTAGGATCAAAGCGACTTTCGTTACATTAATCGTAACTAAATCCATCAATGGTCACATACACTAATACAACCAAATGACATAGATCAATCATGAGAGTGTAGTATGAAAATTACATGTTATGTGATCCAAACATGTCTATTATCAATTGGTCCGACTTTATTTCTTAAGTGAGATCAATACCAAACATAATATAATAGAATGGAATGAACTGAATACTTTATTTCTGTACAGAAAATTATCCAAATACACAAATGTGTCCAAAAACAAACATAAAGCAACCAAAATACAAACTCCCACTAAAACATGATATTCTCAAGAAATACAACACCCATACGAGCAGTGTGCTCATGAAAAACCTTGGGTGGTAATCCCTTAGTAAGCGGATCCGCAATCATGGAGTTTGTCCCAATATGCTCTATGGAAATCTGTCTATTCTGTACCCTTTCTTTCACAACCAAGAACTTAATGTTAATGTGTTTTGACTTAGTTGAACTCCTGTTGTTATTTGAATATAGCACTGCAGAGTTATTGTCACAATATAACTTTAATGGTCTTTCAATGCCATTCAGAATACGCAGCCCAGTAACAAAATTTCGCAGCCATATCCCATGATTAGATGTCTTATAACATGCTACAAATTCTGCTGCCATAGTGGAAGAAGCTACGAGTGTCTGCTTAGCACTCCTCCAGCTAGCAGATATATGTAGCCTGAAGTGGATTTTCTACTGTCTTGGCATCCCACAAAATCAGAATCGGAATACCCTACGATCTCTAACTGATCCGATCTGCTATATGTAAGCATGCAATCTCTTGTTCTCTTCAAGTACCTCATAACCTTTTTTGCTGCTATCCAATGATTCATCCCAGGGTTACTTAAATATCTGCCCAGCATTCCAACAATGAATGCTATATCTAGACGTGTACAAACCTGAGCATACATCAGACTCCCAACAGCTGATGCATAGGGAATCTTCTGCATTTCCTTAACTTCAAGATTATTTTTCGGGCACTGATTGAGACTGAATTTGTCTCCCTTAGCAACAGGGGTGTTCCCTGGTTTACTATCCTGCATGCCAAACCTTTTAAGAACTTTATCGATATAGCTCTTTTGTGACAATCCAAGAATACCCCGAGAGCGATCCCGGTGTATCTGAATCCCTAATACAAAAGAGGCATCCCCAAGATCTTTCATCTCAAAATTCCTTGACAGAAAACTCTTGGTTTCGTGCAACATGCCTATATCATTAGTGGCAAGCAGTATGTCGTCAACATACAAAACCAGGAAAATATACTTACTCCCACTGAACTTGTGATATACACAATCATCAACAATATTTATCTCAAAACCAAACGAGATAATCACTTGATGAAATTTGTAGTACCACTGACGGGAAGCTTGCTTAAGTCCATAGATAGATTTCTTTAATTTGCAAACCATATTCTTCGAGTCTCTTGACATGAAGTTTTCTGGTTGCACCATATAAATCGTCTCATCAATGTCTCCATTGAGAAACGCTGTTTTAACATCCATCTAATGTAACTCAAGATCAAAATGTGCAACAAGTGCCATAACTGTCCTAAAAGAGTCTTTCGTTGAAACCAGAGAGAAAGTCTCTTTAAAGTCAATGCCTTCCTTTTGTGTAAAGCCTTTAGCTACAAGACGAACCTTATATCTTTCCACATTACCTTTCGAATCTCTTTTAGTTTTAAAAATCCATTTACAACCAATGGGCTTCGCACCTTCTGGTAATGGGACAAGATCCCAAACTTTATTGTCTTGCATAGACTTATACTCTTCATTCATGGCATCAATCCACTTTTGAGAATCAGAACCCTTCATGGCCTGATGGAAGTTGATTGGATCATCTTCCATCATTCCATTATTTTCTTCATGTTCTTGGAGAAATACTATAAAATCATCCGAAATAGCATTTTTTCTTTCTCGAGTAGATCTCCTTAATGGTATTGGATTTTGAGGTTGTTGAGTTTGTACTTCTGGAATGGTAGGAGGTTCTTCAACATTATCTTGCTGAGGTTCCGGATATACTTCTTGATCAATGACAGGTACAGAGACCTGCACATTGTCAAAAGTAATAGTAGGAATCGAAATCGATCATTCCTCAAAGATAATGTCTCTAACCTTATTTCTCCCCCCAAACTCAACATCCTCAAAAAATGTTGCAGTTCCCATTTCAAAAATTGAATTAAGTGTAGGATTATAAAATTTGTAGTCCCTTGATCGCTCAGAATAACCAATAAAATAGCTACTTAAATTTTTGGAGTCCAATTTATTTTCATGTGGCCTATAAGGCCTAGCCTTAGCTGGACATCCCCAAATGTGGAAATGCTTTAGAACAGGTTTTCTGCCTGTCCAAAGCTCATAAGGTGTTTTAGCAGCAGATTTAGTTGGTACTCTATTCAGAATATAAGCTGCAGTCTTTAATGCTTCTCCCCAGAGTGATTTTGGTAAAGTAGAATGACTAATCATACTCCTTACCATGTCCTTAAGAGTCCTGTTTCGTCTTTCAGCTACATCATTCATGCTAGGTGATCCTGGCATAGTGTACTGTGGGACGATTCCAGATTCCTCTAGGAATTTAGCAAATGGTCCTAGACGTTATTCACCTGAACCGTCATATTTGCCGTAGTACTCACCACCACGATCAGACCTGACGCTTTTAATTATTTTGTTAAGTTGATTTTCAACTTCAGCTTTGAAAGCCTTGAACATGTCCAGTGACTCAGATTTTTCATGAATAAGATATAGATGCCCATAACGTGAGTAATCGTCTATGAATGATATAAAATATTGCTGACCATTCCAAGAAGACGTAGGGAATGGTCCACAAATATCTGTGTGTATCAATTCTAAGACGTCCGAAGTTCTATTGGCACCTAACCTTTTTGTTTTGGTCTGTTTTCCCTTGATACAATCAATACAAACATCAAAGTCTGTAAAGTCCAGGGAATCCAAAATGCCATCTGACACAAGTCGTTCAACTCTTGTTTTTGAGATGTGACCTAAGCGCTTGTGCCATAGTTTTGTCGAATTTTCTTTATTTAATTTTCGCTTAGTACCACGTGATTCCACATGCAAGGTTTCATTATATGACGCAATAGTAACAAGCAAATATAAGTTATCGTATGAACATAATGAACCAGTACCAACAATATTTGAATTTAAAGAAAGAGTAAACTGACAATTTCCAAATGAACAATGATATCCAAATTTGTCCAATAAGAAAATAGAAACCAAATTCCGTCTAAACGATGGTACAACAAAAGTGTCTTTCAAATCCAAATAAAAACCAGTTCCTAACAATAACCTAAAAGTGTCTATTGCTTCAACTTCCACCGATTTTCCGTCGTCCACAAAGATGAATTTTTCAGCATCATTTGGCTTTCGGCAGAACAGGCAACCCTGCATAGAAACACTTATGTGAGTAGTAGCACCAGAATCTAACCACCAAGTGTTTCTAGGTACTGAAGCTAAATTAACCTCAGAACAGACCAAATTAAGAAATGTACCTTTCTTTGCACGCCAGGCGTTATATTTGGTACAATCCTTCTTTAAATGTCCAGGCTTCTGGCAAAAGAAACAACCCTCTTTGTCTTTATGTGGTTTCTTTTGTTCTGGACCCTTAGCAGCTTTATATTCTGTTTTTCTTTTCTTGCCCTTATCTTTGGAGGTACTTGCCAAGTTAGCAATTTCAGTTCTGTCCTGCTTCAGCCTTTCTTCCTCTTGCACACAATAAGAAATGAGCTCATTTAGAGTCATTTCTCCTTTTGACAGTTGTAACTGACCTTAAATTGATTGAAATGTGCAGAAAGCGATATTAATACTAAATGCACGAGCAAGTCATCAGATAAGTTGAGCTTTAGTGCCTTAAGTTTTGAAGCAGTATGAGACATCTGCATAATGTACTCCCTTATGTTCCCATTGCTTTTATACTTCATTGAAATCAAGCTTTGCAGAAGCGTGCTTGTTTTAGCCTTATCGTTTTTTGCAAAACGCTTTTCAATTTCAGCAAGGAATTCTTTGGCATCAGTTACCTCCTCAGATACTGCGCCCCTAAAGGCTTCTGGAATGCTGCGCTTAATGATCATTAGACTCATGCGATTTGAGCGTTCCCACTTCTCAAAGTTCCTGCTGTCATCAGGTGAACTTGCATCCGTAAGAGAAGCAGGTTTCTCAATCCTGAGAGCAAGGTCGAGATCCATGCAGCCGAGAACAATTAAAACGTTCTCTTTCCAATCCTTGAAGTTTGACCCATTAAGCATGGGGATTGAATTGATATTTGCAGATATTGTGGAAGTGGATGAATGAGCTCTATAGAGAAAGAGATAGAAATAGCTTACATTAGTACTTTATTATGCAAATAATAATTTCAAATATATTGGTAAGGCCCATCACAAGATACCTAGCACAATATCAATATTTAGTCTTTGGACAGAAATATTGACTCGTAAGTGGTACCTCAATGCAGCAATCAAACACTGACAATAAGACATGTCAATCAATAAACCTTTCTTTGTACCGATTTATTGATCACACGTTAAACCAAATAATCGTCACGCGTTTATCACCACAGGTGCATGTGAAATTCCAGCCAAACATTGACCTTCCTTTGGGCCGATCAATATCCGCATGAACAACACACACACAAAACTTTCTAATATTCTAAGTTAATTAATTTCCACAAGAGAGGTTACTTTGGCAACACGTTGCTTCAATTAATTCACTTTGAAATATTATATTTCTCAAAAGAGTCCATCATACCAAAATTTGAACATGAATTGACTGTTTTGCATATCTTTAAAACTTTAGGAGTTGAATTGTTAAATTCAATGCTTTAGGATTAAGTAACCATTAAGTTGGAGGGTTAAATTGCAATTTAATTAAACTTGATTGGCCAATTATGAAAAATTTTAAGCTTGAAGGACTAAATTGCAATTTTACCAAAATTTTAGTGGCCAATTAATTAAAATCTTATACTTTAGGGACTGAATCATAAAATTCAGAACTTTAAAGGTCCAACTTAAGTGATTACTAAAATCGTAGGGACTTATTTTATAAATTCAGAAGTCTAAAGGGCCAATTTAAATGATTTTAACACTTTAGGGTTTAATTAAATGAGGGAACAACCAGGAGGACTAGAGATTAAATAAACCAAAATTTGAAAAATTGCAAACTAGCCCCTTAGATCTTCTAATTTTCGCATGAAGTCCCTAGGCCCAAAAACACAAATTGCAACAGCTAGGGTTTCAACCCTAGCCGCCGCCGCCGCCGCTGCTGCTAGAGATCGCACCGCGGAGACTGCGGCGTTCACCTGCCGGCGTTGACCAGCCTACAGTGCCATCTCCGACGCTGCAGTTTTTCTCACGCAGCGTCGATGCCATCCCGCCGCAGCGCCATCTCCGACGCTGCATTTCTCCTTCTCCGACGACAAACAACAACCAATTCATCTCATCAACAAACCACAAGATCCAACCGCAAAGTCCGAAAATTCGAGAAACCCATATATCTTGAAGAATATATATATTCTTGGAATATACATGCATATTTGAGAATATATATATACTGAAATTGGAATCCATATAAATACATATATTTCAACAAACAAAAATATCACAATTTCAACATCAAATACATACAGAAATTGGACATGTTCGTGAATATCTAAATCCATGATTGAATATATATAGATACACCATGAATTTATAATTTCCCAAAAAAAACTGAATCATGACCATATAAATATATATCTGATAATACAACATGAAGGTGGCTCTGATACCATTTGTTAGATTTAATTTACCGAATCCATATACAGATGATTACATATCTGTGACTTAAAAACTATCATGGTGTAATTACCAAGATTAAGACTGAAGCGGAAGCGTACCTGAATCCATGATTCTGTTTTATCGAACTGGGTTATGGTCTTCCAATTGATCCGTGGTTTTCTTCTTAGTGTCTCTTGTTGATGGGGATACAAAGAGTTACGAAAAGGCACGCTCAATTGGGGACCATGACCTGTATATATAACTGCAGGACAGTTATTATGTTTCAATGTTGTTAAATCGGCCCCTTATCAGTTAAAACATTGTATCCGTCTCTACACTTTAATCTTATGACACTTAATACCCATTAGTCCAAAATAGTCTTTAGTGGATCACTTTATTGACTAAAACCTTAAGATAGCACCACACATTTTAATATATACATGTTTGGCCCCACATGTTGAATTTTATCCAACAAAAGAGACACTTATGGATATAGAGTTGATCTAAAAGCGTACACAAATCTATGAAGTAATCCAAAATCAAATTATTTATATGGATTGACCTTCCTTCGTTTAGGATAAGTGGTCGTGTACTTCAATAGTCAAGAGTGTATTCAATACGTTGAATTTGAAGATTGGACACTATTATTTCAATTGTGTTTATTTCTTTAGTCTTATTTAATGCAATATTTCAAATTATAAAGTATTACATTAATCATAATTGAAAATTATTTTATTAATATTTATGAGCTTGAAAAGCTTTGATGGACACTTAGGAATGGCAATGGGGCGGGGCGGGGCGGGGTCGGCCCCAAACGTAAGGGGTGCCCCGCCCCGCCCCTTGACCCGCCAATTGGCGGGGCGGGGCGGGGCGCCCCACTGCCCCGCCACTGCCCCTATTAATATAATTAACACTAATTTCTTTTCGAACCATTTGAAGGCCAATTTTGAAATTTGAGCTCAAGGAGTCAAGGTTATATGTTGTCCTCTGACAAGGGCAAGACTTATGGACCTATGACTTGGTATTAATGGGAAGAACTACACTGTTTGTCATACAATATCAGCTTGAAGGTCTTTCACAGTTTCACGTCTTTCACAGCTTGAAGGTATTTCACAGTTTCAAACAATATATTAGAGAACTTAACAAAATCTAAACAAGAATGGAAAGTTGACCGTTCACTGGCGACTGGAGTCGGTGCTGGGTCACGCGGCTGGCGCTGGAAGCTGGAGTCGTTGTTGCAGCGGCTGGAGCTGCTGGGTCAGTTCTTCTTGTTGTGCTTGCTTGGCCGTGGAGTCACTGGAGTGAGGCGGCGTGCGCTGGCGGCGTGTGTGTGAGAGTGAGACTGTGTCTGTGAGGGTTGCCGACTTGGGAGAGTTGGAATGTTGGAAGAAATGAAGAATATTGAATATGATTGAAGAATTAGGGTTTAGTTTGAAAAAGAAATTTATGGATTTGTTATAATATATTTAGTAGACAAAATATGTTACATGTAAAGGTTGTGGTGTGGTGGATAAGTGTTCTTAGATTTTCTTTGCAACCCGGGTTCGACTCTTTGCCACATTTTAGATTTTCTTTGCCACATTTTCAGTTTTTTACTTCAAAAAAAAAAAAAAAAAAAATTAAAAACATTAGCCCCGCCCCGCCCCGGACCCGCCGCGGGGCAGTGTTCCGCGCCCCGTACCCGCCCCTACAACCCGAATTTTCGGGGCGGGGCAGCCCAAAGCGGGGCGGGGCGCGGGTCACGGGTTAAATTGCCATTCCTATGGACACTCAATACTTTGTTAAAACTCATCTAATAGTATCGGACCCATTTGCACTTTTTACAAAAGTTAAGAATCCAATTGCAATTTTTTCTAATTAAAACTAAGGATATATTTGTATTTTTATCAAATAAAGACAAATTACACACCAAAACACATAGATTATAGATTTCTATGCCAAAAAACAAACGTTAGTGACCATTTCACAATGAGGGCAAAAGGTTAAGGACCATTTGTGCCAATTTTTCATTTATTAAACTTGTCTCGGACTCGCCATGATAAACATCTTGTGCATGGACATCTAATCATTCTCCTATCATTTACGAATGATCTTGCCATGTTTATAAATGTTTTCAAACCGTTCCAAAATTCTTCAGATTTTGTGCGATTTCTAATCTTTATCCAATTCTTATCAATATCTATCTCTGACTTGCTGCAAGAACATTGAAAAATAATAAGTGAAAAGTTAGAGTGACGTGAACATATGTAAGCCCGTCTTATCACTCCAATTCTAATTAAAAGGTAAGTGCCCTAACCATTTATAATTGCTATGTGAATAGCGAATTGTGTTAATTTTTTCTGTTACCACCACTATTTTTAAGTATAAATTTTGACAGCATTTCCTCAGTGTTTTCATAAGTGTTTGATATATATTAAATATAGTCCCACACCCGGAGAACAACATGAAAATACCACCAAAATTTACACAAAAATATAGGCTTAACATAAAAAAAAAAAAAATTTGTTAGCAACACAATTTGCAATTCACATATCAATAGCAAACTCTCTAAAAATGGAAGAATTTGAAGGCGAATTTGTAAATCACAAAATGTCCACGATGTTGACATTTTTTGATTTACAAAAATAATCTTCAAACGGTTTTCTAAGGTTTATGCAAGTGTACTATACAATCCGATATCTCAAATAATCAAATTTTCGCAACTCACACAATCAAACCCATCGAAAAAAATATAACAACACATATAAGATGCAATGAAGATAATACTGAAAATAGGTAAGAGTAGCTCACCAAAGGTCCAACAATAATTTTTTTAATAGTGTGACCACTGCTTCTATCTCCAATCCGAATTTACAGAAATAAAGTGAGAAAGAATGAAATTGAAAGGTTGAAGTAGGAACAGCCTATAGCAGCGACAAAGTCGTCTCAATAAAGTTAGTGAGTCGTCACTACAGATATGCAGAAGGGCGCCAATATTTTCTGCCATTTTCCAACTCTAAAGAGATGATGGTTTAGACGTATCACTACAAAAAAAGGTATCTATAGCGGCGACATTAATAGCGACGACAAGTTGTCGCCTCTATTTGTTGTGCACAATAGCGATGACTTAAAAATCTATACTGACGACCAAAGTCTTCTTTATAATAAACATGTCGTCGTAATTATTTTTAATATATAGGGACGACAAAAGAAGTCGTCGGTAAATGCTTTCCAGATGTTGGGAAAAAATAGCTCTAATTTATTATAGACAATAACGACAGCATATGTCGTCGCAATATATATACAGATGATTTTTTAACTCATGTGATTCATGATTCTCCTCGTAATTTGAAATGAACTCTATTGAGACGACATATGTCGTCGCTATATACTTAACACAATATTGGTGGGAAAATTGGTGCCCATTTTTATGTATAGCGACGACATATTTAATCTATAGAGACAACATTTGTCGCCAATATATAGAATCTCATTTTTCAGCTCACCATCCCCACATTTCTGTATTGTATGTCTGCAATATTTCCATTTCCGTCAGCATAAATACTTTCAAGTCCATTAGTTTTCTCCATAATAATCTTCTTTACATTTCATTTCTTTATCTCCATATATTATCGTTACTGTATTTGTGAAAATATAATATTTTTCAAGTATGGATATTGATAAAAGTTGGACAACAATTAGAAATCGTACAAAATCTGCAGATTTTCAGAATGGTTTAAAAGCATTAATAAACATGGTGAGGCCATACGTAAATGGCAGGGGAATGATTAAATGTCCATGCAAAAAATATTTAAACGGTATCACACATCCATTGAAAATTGTCGAGGCTTACATATTTCGTAATGGTTTTACGGAGAGTTATATAACCTGGATATATCATGGCGAGACCGAGGTTCAGACTGCGAATGTGTATAGACAGAATGAGCGAGCTAGTGTGGAGGATGAGATGATGGATGTCATGGATGACGTAGTCGGTGATGAGCATGCTGGTACAAGCATCAATGGTTACTATGAAGAATTATTTGAGGCTCTGCATTAAGAACTATACTCGGGAGTTTCATCATTTTCGTCCCTAAATCTTTTAGTAAAGTTGATGCATATTAAGGTTGTGAACAAATGGACAAAAACGTCTGTCGATGATCTTTTGAAGTTGTTGAAGTTAGCTTTTCCAAACATCAACCTTGTGGACTCCCACTACGAAGCTAAGAAGAAGATGACGAAGCTTGGTTTGGGTTACAAATCTATTCATGCCTGCAAGAACGACTGTGCATTGTTTTGGGGTGAGCATGCTGATAGACAAACTTGTCCGATTTGCTAGAAAAGTCGTTGGGTGCATACTTCTGGGAGAGTGAACGAAAAGAATGTTCTGCATAAAGTGTTACGCTATTTTTCCTTAGCCCCCAGACTAAAGCGTATGTTCGCGACGAAGGATACTGTAAAACTCATACGGTAGCACAGTATAGGAAGGTCTAGTGATGAAGATGAAATGTAGCATCCCGTTGATGGAAAGACATGTCGGGATTTTGAAAAGAAACATCCAGTGTTCGCAAGTGAGATCTGCAATGTCCGGTTAGGTTTGGCCACAGACGGATTCAATCCATTTGGTGACATTAGTCTGGCAACTATTTACAACATGCCACATTGGTTATGCATGAAACCCGAATACCTCATGCTTACTCTCTTGATATCAGGCCCTAAAGCACTGGGTAATGACACTGATGTATTCTTACGACTATTAGTAGACGATTTGAAGGAGTTGTGGGCCGAAGGGATTGACACGCATGACGTTGTAACCAATAACAGGTCGATATTTAGAATACGTGCATCATTATTATAGACATTTAACGATTTTCTAGCGAGAAGTAGTTTGTCGGGTTGGAGTGGTCAGGGGTACATAGCATGTCCTACGTGCAACATGGAGACTCATTCAGTCCGTGTACTAGATAAGACAGCTTACGTGGGTCACCGCCGATTCCTGTCGTCCATGCATCATTTTAAGAGCGAGATGACAGAGAGGCGACCATATTTGCCTTGATTAATGGCTGCAGACATTTTAGAACAGTTAAGCTGTGTGAGACATAGTATTCTGAGCAAGCACCCTAACTACGGGGTTGCTAGAAGGAAGAAAAGTGATGTATAGCCTATTGGAGAAAAATGAGCATTATCTATGAGTTGCTGTATTGGTCTTCTACTGAGCTGAAACATAACATCGATGTCATGCACGTAGAGAATAATGTTTGTGACAGCTTGCTTGGCACAATTCTTGACGATCCATTGAAATTGAAGGACACAGTAAATGCCAGACACGGTCTGATGCAATTGGAGATCAAAAGAGATTGCATTTGTATCAGAACGGGAACATGTATATGAAGTATGCCGCATGTTACACCATATCCATTGCAAACCGTAAGAGGTTTTGCAACTTCATTCGATCGGTTGAGTTTTCAGATGGCTTCTTTTCTAATCTTCAGAAGAATATTGCTCCTAATAACAGCCGTATTATTGGGTTGAAGTCACACGATTTCCACATTATTATGCAACGGTTATTGCTAGTCGGATGTTGCGCTTTTTTGAATAAAACTATTTATACTACAATTATTGAACTGATCACGTTCTTTAAGCAGCTTTGTGCAAGAACACTAAAGGTTGCAGATATAATGGCTTTCCAGGATCACCCGATACTCATCCTCTACTAGTTGGAACGAATATTTTTGCCAGCCTTCTTCGACATCAAGATTTACCTTGTATTGTATCTACCAGAAGAGGCAATCCTTGGAGGTCCAATGCACATGAGATGGATGTATCCGTTCGAGCGATACCTGAAGAAGCTGAAGGACTACGTCTGAAATCGAGCTCGGTCCAAGGGTTCAATTGTTGAATATTATGTTATTGACGAGGCATTGACTTTTTGTTCGAGGTACTTCGAGGACATAGAAATAAGGTTCAACCGACCTGACAGAAACGAAGACGCTAGTGTTCCGCGAACACAACTTTCTGTTTTTCAGTCGCAATGTCATCCAATTGGAAAGAAGACACCAACGACGCTTCTTACTCATGTTCAAAGTCAAGTGATATTTTACATCATCAACAACTGTTCTAAAATTGAGACATTTATGCAATAAGACTTTGTTCTTAAATATTATTAAATTATCTTGAATAAACTTTGTCATTTCAAACGAACTAATTAGTTCATCTTATATGCCTTATACAGGGATCATAGGCTGGAGCAGGAGCTACAAAACAATGGTTGCCCAAACATCGACCAGGTGTATAAAAGAGACTTTCACGGTTGGTTTTACAATAAGGTAATCGAACAATGACCGAATACAATATTTTTATGTCCACATCGTGTATTATAGTAACATTGACTAAAACCAACTTCCAGGTGTATGCAATACGCCAAAGCCACGCCCATCAAGTTTCTCATGAGTTGTTTTTGTTTGCCAGTGGATGTTATCGACAGGTTATGTCTTACACAGCTTGTGTTGTGAAAGGAGTTTACTTTCTTACACATGATCGTGATATTCAAAGAAAAACTCAGAACAGTAGTGTGTCAGTCTCGGGAATTGGGGTGAGATTTACAACGGGCAGCTGCAAGAGATACTGGTGTTATAGTTCAGACCAGAACTTTCATTTTGTACGTTTCTATGCAAATGGTTTATGTTTGATGGGAGACGGATGGTAACTGAGAATAACGTTACCAGTATTAACATCAGTGCATATGTGTTCAAGGATGATTAATTCATACTTGCTAGCAAAGTACAACAAGTGTTCTACATTGAAGATCCTTCTCGTGGTCCAAACTGGCGAGTTCTAGAAATAGTCTATCACAGGAGTACGTGGGATATGATGGGATCTAACGTCATAGAGATAGACCTGCTCTACAATACGAACTCTTCTGGTTTATGTCTAATCGTTGATCTTGGCTATTTAGAGCACATATCCTTGAAGCGAGATGAGCACCAGTTATCTGGGGAGCATCGTCTGATACTGCAGGAGATACTTCGTTCATTAACAATGAGAATGTGGAAGACGACATACATGAAGAATACGAAGATGACGAAACATCAAGTGAAATGAATGAGGACAACAGTGATGATGATGATGGTCAATCATATCATGATAGTGAATCAAATTGAATGTTGGTGTTCGTCAATAAAATTTATGAGATAAATTTATAAAAATTTCGTTCTTGTTGTTGTTAATGAATCATATGGATTGTTGTTTGTTCGTCACTAAAGAATGACTACAATTGTACAAAAACATGGAAAATGGACCTAAATGTATCCTCATAAAAGTATATACACTTATATTGCAAATAAAATAGGATGAAATTGAAATAAAAGAAGAAATATAAGGGACCAAAATGAACAAAATCTAAAGATGAGGGACCTAACTGCAAATAATTAACAGTTGCTAAAATTTTGAAATTAAAAAAGGCGGAACGTTTTAAGTGCGTGCAACCAAAAATTAAAACTTTTATGTCGTGGATATAAGTAATAGCGACGAAAAATATCGTCGATATAAGCTAAACTTGTTTAAACCTGCAGAAAGCTTATTCTTATCCATTTTTTCTTTCCTATTCCATGCTGTCCTCTGCTGTCAGATTCTCAAACTCTGGTGACTTCTCCACAATCACATTTCGGTGTCTTCCTCTTTCTCCAACATCCATGTGACTACTTCTACTCCATTTTTGCTTTTATTTCGTTATTTTTTTCTACTGAAATTTTTTATTTCTGTAAAAAAAAATTTCTTTCCTCTTCGCAAAGTTTCTCCGCTGGTTTGGGCGCCGTCGTTCTCTGGTTACTTCGCTTGGTTTCTCCCCTACCGTCGTCGCCGCCGCCGCGGCCTCTTCCTCCGTTCTCCGGTGATTAGTTCACAGTATTGCAACCCTAATTAGTTTTTTTTCTTATTTTTTTTTCATTCTTGATTAATTATTCACTGAAATTAGTCATTGAGATAAGTTCAATTAATTAATTCAATATTCATTTTTGTTTGCTGATGAATTTTTTGGCATTGTATTTTTCTTCACTGAAATTAGAATGTATGTTTATTCACTGTCATTTTGCTTTCAATTTATATTTATGTGTTTTTAGTTTTGTTGAACAATTTAGAGTTTAGTGATGTATTTAAAATTTGGGAATTTTTAGAAGATTCAAATGTGTCTATTGTTTATTTTTGACATTTTTCAACTATTGTGTGCATGAAAATTGGAGTATTAATTAAACAAGATTTTGTTTATGATTTATTCATGTGAAAGGGTTTGGTGGATTTGTATATGTTTGATTGCAGTGAAAGGGATTGGTGATGTAGGTCTAGAATTAATGGATTTCACGCGCTAGGTGATTTGGGGAGGATTTCTGAAGTTAGGGACTGATGTGTAAAAAACATAGTTGTTGGGACCAATTAACCACAAAAAAAGATTGGGGACTAATGTGTAATAAACAAAGTTTAGCGACTTACTAAAAATTTAACAAAAACTCAAATTTTATGGACTTATTTGAAATAAAATAAGTTTGGGGACAAATTTATCAGCAAAATAAAAGTTATTACAAATTTAAGAAAAACTAAAAACTTAGGGACTTATTTGAAATAAACTAAGTTAGGGACCAATTAAACAGTAATATAAAAGTTTGGGGTCAATTTCAAAAAAAATACAAAGTGTAGTTGATTATTTGAAATAAAACTAACTTTAGGGACAAATTCATCAGTAACATAAAAGTTATGGATCAATTTCACTAAGTGTATGGACATTTTCTACACTAATTGATGTTCGATGTTGTCATGTGTTAGTATGGCTGACGTGATGTCACACAGAGGTAATGGTGCAGGCGATCCTCTACATTAGCCACCTCGCCGGCTCAACTTGCGAGCCTGGTAATAATTTTTGTTAAAACCAATTTTTTTTTGTATTTTACAGACATTGTTGAATTTTGTATGATACGGTTCATATTTGTTCTTTTTCAGCACCCCCGTCTAAGCGACAATGTCGAACATACAATGCAGCTGATCGAGAATAACGTGAAGTATTTCACGCGCTTGGTTGGGAACCAAGTGAGGTTCACCGTGCCCCCTTGCTATCATTCATGGACAGAGGTTCCAGAGTAGCAGCGAGCACGGTTACGTAGCATCATCGAGGTATTGACTTACAGTAGTTTTTACATTAGCACATTCTATAAATAATTGTTTCATGTAATATACATTAACGAAAAATTTTCCTATATTGCAGAGCTACTTCAATCTTCAGGTCAATCGGTCGTACGACGAGTACCTGGCGGTCTGTGCTACTGTAGATCGCCTAGTGGCCGATCTTTATCGAGATTACAAACTCAACGCGCATATTCACTTAAAAGCGCACGGACCTAACCTTCCATACGGTGAGATGTCTGCCGAGGACTGAAAGAAGTGCATTGACTTCTTTACCAGTCCTATTTTCATGGTACGTATTGTTTATTTACTTTTTACGTTTTTATGTTAATATTTTTATAACTATAAAGTTTTCTGCTAATCAATTATTTTTTATATCTTCAGGAACGGTCCACAAAAAATAAAGTTAATCGGGGTAAGGCTAAATACCCAAGCGTGCAGGAGTCGAAGAACTTCTCTGCCACGCATTACAATGATGTACAAGTAAATTTTTCAATATCATTATAGAAATCTTCAATGCATTACATAACCATGTTGTTTAACTAAATTTTACGCTTAAATTGTTGTATCGGGACCCTGAGACCCAGCCGTGGCGGAGCATTATTAAGTCATTTCGAACTTCCTTTCAGGATGACAATTGGGTGAACCTGCAGGCGACTGGTGACTACGTAAGGACTTTTAAATGTTATTAATTTAATTTTATCTGACATGATATTATTATTTATTATTTACTTTTTTCACTAAATAGGATAAACTTGTGAGTTGAGGGAGACTCAATTCACACAGGTCCCCTCCAGTGGCGCATCGTTAGATGAGCGTGCTATTGTAAAGGAGGTTCTCGAAGAATGACGAGGACACGTTCATAGGGTTGGACAGGTTCCAAAGGGCACATTTCCCTCCCTAGATTCGACTGTTGCATTGATGGCCCCACAAGAAACATCCCATCAGTTCTCTGGAGACCCCAGAATGACGATCCTTGGTTTGCTATGTATGAGGCTCAGCTGGGCCGAATGCAGTGGGAAATTCAACTTCTGAAGAATAGCATAGCATGGGTTGTGCCAGAGGATGACGAGGACGAGGGCTTGGGGGATCTGTAGATTTTTAAAATTGTTTATATATTATTTAAAATATTAATTAAAAAAATTATAATATTTATAGCGGCGACATTATTGTCGCTAAAATAAGAAAAATTAATTCACATTAATTAGCGAAGACAACTTCGTCTCTATATATCTTACGCAAATAGCGACGACAATGTCGTCAATAATAAATGTTGAATATAAAAGATAATAGCGACGACATTCACGTTGCTACTATTTCAGATAACATCGACTATTTTGGCGATGACATTGTCGTCTTTTTTTTTTCTCTAATTTCGAGATATAGACCACGACAATATTGCAACGAACTAGTCGTCGTTATAGATTCAAATATATGTAGCGACGACATAACGTCGTCGCTATTACTCTAAAAGCACTAATCTATTGCAGCGATATTCAGAAACGACTTTTTCGTCTCTATACATGTAAAAGGACAACAGTTGATCCTTCTGCGGTGACTTTTGTCGCCACTATTGACCTCATTTCTTGTAGTGTATAGCGACGATGAATGTCGTCTCAATAGTTTGTCTAAGTATATAGAACTGACATAACAAGTCGCCCTGTAGCATTTGTCTAATTGTTACGAGTCTAACCTATTGCGGCAACAAAGTAGTCTCTACATGTCGCAAAAAGGGTGCGAATAATTCTCGCCATTTGCGAACTCAATAGCGACGATTAATGTACTATTGTGTCGACATATGTCGTCTCTATACAGTTATATATTATGGCGACGACATTTTAATGTTATATTCATACACTAGTAGCGACAACTTCATGTAGTCGCTAATTCTGTTGTCTCTATTGATCCTGTTACTTGTAGTGTTGGCGGTTGGAAGATAGACCCCAAAAAAATTCTATATTTAATTATAAGTAGTTATTTCAGCTTAAAGAAGCTAGTTCTCCAAATGAACTGCCTAGGTTTAAGGCTAGATTAGTGGCTAAGAGTTTTACGTAACTGGAGGATTTAGATTATAATAAAATCTTTTTCCAGTAACAAAATATACTAGTATAAGAGTGATATTAGCTATTACAACCAATTAGGCACGGAGTTGAAACAATTAGATATAAACGACATTTTCACATTGGGACTTAGCTAGAGGAACTATCTATATGTGCAACCAGAAGGATTTATAGAAGCTTAAAATGAAGGTAAGGTTCGTCTACTTAAGAAATTCTTATACGGGTTACAAGAATCACCTAGGCAATGGTATAAGAAGTTTGATTCTTATATTTTAACTATAGGATTTAAGAGTAGTAGTTTTGATCATTGTTTATAATTAGAAATAAAAGTAATATAGTTCAATCCGGGGGTTTTTTTTTTTATTGTTATACGTTGATATGCCTCTTACGAGCTCTAGTATGGACGAAATTAACAACATAAAATCAGGTTTAAGTGTTAATCTCGAAATGAAGGACTTAGATAAGGCAAAAAGAACCTTAGGTATGGATATAAGTAGGGATAAAAGTCCAGGGGTGTTAATCTTAAAACAAACAGCTTATATTCATAATATACTAAGTAAATTAGGGACGGAAATGAAGGGGAAAAAAAAAAAAAGGTTAAAGTTCATTTGGTTAATCACTTTAAGCTAAGTAAAGAGTTAAGTCTTTCAACTAAGGAAGAAGAAGATAGAATGAACACCACCATATGCTAATTAGTGATGGCAACGGGGCAAATTCGGATCGGATTGGCCTGGTCTGTATCTACCCCGAATCAATTTTAGAAGATCTAAATCTGCGAATTAATCCGCCATTTCTCGGGGCGAATCGGATTCGGATCGAGGCGGATCACTGCTTTGATCCGCATACTGATCCGTATATAAATTTTTTTTTTCTGTCAATTGTCATTCAAAAAATTAAACAAACATTGAAACAAACTTTAGTACTTTACTACTTTTTTTCTAATTTTTTTTTCTTTACTTTTCAAACGGGTGGATTAGATCGAATCACACATGATCATATCTGCCCCGGATTGCTCTGATCCGCCCCGCTGATCTGCAAATCAGAAATTTTTTTCTCCATTCGGATTGGGTATCCATCGTGTTTGGGGCGGATCGGATATTTTTGCCATCCCTAATGCTAATGTAGTAGGATGTACATTATGGTTTATAGTAGGTCGGACATAGCACATTCTATTAGTAGGTTCATGTCTTATCTAGGGAATTGTGAGGTATTTAAATGGTTACTTAGGTATTTAAAAGGACTTTGGATTTAGGATTAGTCTTTAAACAATGTAACGAAGATATAACACTAAAAGACTATGTAGATGTAGATTTTGCTAGTGATATAAATAAACGTAGGTCGATTATGTTTATATATTACTGTTTGTGATATGTGCATTAGTTAAAAGTCTCAATTGCAACAAATGACGGCTTTGTAGACTATGGAATCGGAGGATATAGCAGACACTAAAACCATTAAGTAGGCTTTGTGGCTTCAAGGTTTACTTAGTAAGATAGACTTTCTTTTTAATATGTGATTATATTTTCAGATTCACAAAGTGCAACACACTTACGTAAAAATTCCGTATTTCATGAACGCACGAAACATATTGATGCTAAATTGCATTTTATTAGTGACGTTGTTGCTAATGTTTTGATTAAGCTTGAGAAGACACCATCAGAGTTTAATCAACTTGATATGGGCACAAAACTCTTACATTTTATTAAGTTTAGGAGTTGTTTGAGTTTGTTGAACATTAATAGAGGCTAAATTTGTTTCTTTTTTGCAGGTACACAGTGAAACTGGATTGGTGATTTCAATGTTTTTCTTTAAATTCAAGGTGGAGTTTGTAGAAGGTGCGTGGGACTCCAAGTAAGTGAAACACACCTATATGTTGTATCATCTAACTGCCTTGTTTGTTTACAACCATTGGATTGCAAAATGCAATCTGAGGCATTGATGTTAAAGGGCCATTTTTAATCGATTTAGGATTGCACTCTTTCTCTTGGTCTCTTGACGCAGTCAAAAGTCATTTCTCTCTCCCTATGTTCTTCTTTAAGAGCATTTTCGAGAAGTTCTTTAAACATAAAATACTCTCTATTTTAAAGAGTTAATTTTTAAAATTATGTTGCAATAGACTCTCCAAATTAACTTTTTAAAATAAAGAGAGTCAAACTCACTCTCTATTAGTTAATGCATTCAAAGAATTTCAATTTTCAATAATTCTGTAATAATTGAATTAATTAGTGTATACAAAATTAAATAGAGAAAATGGAGGGAAAATATATAATAATTAGGAGGGAAACATATTAAAAGAAAATAAATGAAAAATAATAATAAATACTTATTGAGAGAGTAAAATAAAGTGTTAAAAATAAAGAGACTGTTGGAGCACTTAAAAAAGTTACTCACTAAATTTATAGATGCTCTGTAAAATGTCAAATATGGTCTTTATAAATAGAGTATCTTGGAGATGATCTAATATCTGCAATAGAGCGAATGTTGTAGTGAGGAAATTGTGTATTTTTGTAAGGCTTGGTGTGTATTGCTTCAATTGTGAGTAGATGTGCTGTTTTGATGATAGTGTTAATGTATTGTTTCTTTGAGGCTTTGTGGTGTTTTGGCATATGAACTATATTGTAACCTTCGATTCTTGAGGAATAGTACAAAGGAGGCTTAATCCACTTTGTGAAACTCCAACAGGAAAGTAGTCAGATGTTAGGCGAACCTTAGCCTCCAGGCAAACAAATCTCTTGGTTTTGATTTTAGTTTTTGTATTTATTTGTGGTTTATGTGATTTTGGTTGAGGTTTGACTATGTTTCAGAATGCTATTTCTATGTTACACTCATAGCTTCTTCGGCAAATAGACTATTTTTTTTAAAACATAAAATCTTGTTTATTCTAATGTACAATCATTTATACTCAACATCGAAATGTCTATCCTTTTACAACATATGCTCCACTCAATCTACGCAAGCTTTGGACAATAAAAGTATATGCAAGCTTTGGACAATAAAAGTAAGGTTAAAATACAGTACGAATAATACAAATAAAAATTTAACTATTTTTTCTTCTTTAGTACCGAGACACGAACCACTTGAGGCAGACATGGAGTTGTCAGCTCACCCACCAAAGTTTTCAGATGAGATGGATGACACCCCATTATAAAAATAAAAAATAAAAAAAAATAAAAAAAACTTTTTACGATAAATTTTTGGACATTAAAAAAATGAAATTTCTTTTAGTGATAATGATATACATGAAGGATGAATCAACGACCCTCATTTATCATAATGGTCATAACTAGTGATGGAAACGGGGCGGGTTCGGGGCGGGGCGGTCATTCCCATACCCGTCCCGTCGGGGATTTTTGGAAAGCGTGCGGTGCGGGACTGGGCGGGGCGGGTCGGGTATAGAAAAATTCTCATTTATCGCCCCGTTTAATTAATTAATTAATTAATTTTTTATTTTTTTACATACAATTTAAATTTTAAAACATAAAAATAAAATAAAATAAAAACATTCAGAGCGGGTTCAAGAAATGCGGGGCAGGGACCATGATCCCCGCCCCCGCCCCCGCCCCCGCCCCCGCCCCCGCCCCCGTTTCGGGGACCATGATCCCCGCCCCCACGCCGTTTAATAATCAGGGCGGGGATTTTCCGCCCCATTAGGGGCGGGGCATGGCGGGACAGGTCGAGGACGGATTTTTTTGCCATCCCTAGTCATAACGACCGTTATAGATTAAAAAAAAAAAAATTTTTATAATGGTTGTTATGTGTTATAATCGTTGTGAAATATTTTATTTTTTAAATAATAAAAAACATTATGGCATTATTTCATCCACCGTCATGACTTATTCTCTAATTGGATGAATACTATTTCAATAGCTGTCACACAATATCCTTCACAAAATATCTATTTACATGACAATATTTCTCTAGTCGTTATCAATATATCTTTACATGATGGCTTATGAAATGTAATTTTTGGAAGAACTCAAAAAATATATAAATTTTCTCTTTCATATTTTCTTATTTTTTAATTGTGTTTAGTTAGAATAAAATTCCTATTTCAAGTGTTCACAAGAAAATTCATAAGCCAAATCGAGAATCTCAACTCTAAATAAACAATATTTGAAAAAATTTAAATTAAGATAAGATTTTCAAAGAATTAATTTACTATTGAGTACAATCCACAATAGATTTGAGCTAGCTAGTGATTGGAGAACTTCTTTTTCTCGATCTTGATTGATATAGAAATTCCAAAATTCTCGGCTAGTTGATTTGGACTAACCTGAATTTCTTAGCTCGGTTATGGGTATTTTGTAAAACATTGATTATTTTTCATTCATGTACTTGATTTATTTCTCAAAAAAAATAAAAAAAAATAAAAAGGATCAATCTCACTTTTATTCTAGTTCAATAAATTTTTGAAAATAGACTGGACAACGTATAAAATATGTTTTTTAAATTATCAAAATTAACTTAGAAAATTTTGGAGGGAGTAAAATGAATTATTTTGAATTAAAGATCCAGAAACATCCCGACATAATTGTTTGAACGATAAGCTTAATAATAAATTTGATGGTAAGCCATCTGCATCACCAGCTGAGGTGACCTAATTAATTAATTCCTTGGCCCATCCCTGCATCAAGTGAAAATTTTCGTTTGATCTTGTCATGTCAATCAACTATATTGTGGGTTCAATTTTCATGAAATTTTAATATGTTTGATTTGGAGAGAGTGAATTAGGGTTTTTGAGAGCTTTTATCTTACATCAAATTTAAGAACACTTGAAATGTGTTATGAAATACACAAAATAATAGAAAAGAATAGAGAAAAATTGTGTATTTTATTCTAATAATAAATCCATATATATAGAGTTTCAAAGAACTTGTAGATCAAGTAAGAAATATATAAATATGGTCATCAATATTGTTTTCCATAATTTTAAAATACTTCCCCTTTGATGATCATTAGTGTAATAATTGTCTCGTTAAAAATATTGTTTGATAAAAATTCAATGGATCACCAAAATACCAAATGATGAAAAAAAAAATTATAAAAAATTTGGAGTAATTAAATGTTGTCTCCTAAAAACTTTGTCAGAAAAATTCAATGGGACAAAATCTGAACGAAGGAAAAAGAGTTCAGATGCTCCTCATGATTTCAATCAATGAAAATCATTGTATCGAGCTATCTATATCTTGTGCATCAATATCTTCAATGTCACAATCTTTTTAAAACTTATATAAAACAATTCTAGTCAAATGTGCTCCATGTTGTAACCTCCAATCAATATTATCTTTATACGCTATATTTGGTGGACTATAGTCAGCATGATAATCTCATACAATTATATTAAAAATAGATCTTCTTATTGCTTCCTTCAGGAGTCTCGTATAAATTTGTAATACACAAGAGTATAACTATAGAATTATATTGAGGGTAAATGTGTTGTAGATTATGTACATTCATAACTATAATATTTATAAAACTTCTTATTGGATGTCGTTTACACAAAGAACATGCCTCGTTAAAACATTACTAGAAAAAACCATATGGAAAAAAATCTTAGTGAAGGAAAAAAAAGTACATAACCCATGAAAATTGCCTGATTCAAAACATTATCACGAAAATCCAATGAGACAAAACATTTGTCAAGGAAAAAAAACACAATGCATATTTACTCCCCGCATGATAATATCACCTGAGATATACTTTGATCAATTAAGTTTTTCGAAAACTTAAACTAAATACTTGTGACATATTAACTCCTCAAGGAATTTATTCACATAGCATTATTAGTCATAGCATATATAAGTCTTTGCGAAAGACGTTATATTGAAAGTCGTGTATTATATCTTACGACTTTATTTTTCTTATTTTATTTTCCCATAAATATACACATTTAGGTGTTCGAACTATATGTCTAGAAACTTCAGGTTATCTAGCAAGTTTAATTTACTTGGATTGCATCATTTTATTTGGCCAATTAATTCTTTGACAAATTTCCTTCAATATCATTGATACATTTCATAATATGAAGTTATACATTATATACAAAAATGTTGTCAACAACATTTTCTTTTATTCCATTTCTTTTTCATAACAACATAAATTATTGAGATATCTTTATTTTCAATATTTCATGTACCTGAACCTCTTATGAGATTTTACAATTGGTTATGCATGTATACTCTCCAAGAGTATACACCTCCTCAACGGAGCTATCTTTACAATTGACACCATTTTTAATTTGAAGATTTTTGTTTTGGAATAAAATGTCACCATACTTCACGTGTGCCATTAATTGACCAGATATAATACTAATGGATTGTCATTCCAGGACATCAATATGAATTGAAGAATTTATAGCTGATATATAAGGCTTAATTTAATCTCTTTGTTCAATAAATACATATGTTAATTGTATAACATACAAATAAATTATATGTCGAACTTCTAGTTCATATTATCTTGCGCGAGGATCTAAAAAATATAATATGCTGTATTTTCATATATTCTTTCCAATTACTTAATTTCTCCTCCTAATATTGAGAAATTTGCCTTATTAAAAAGATAGTCGGCAAATCATGTTATAAAATATCATTTTTTAGGATTTAAGATATTTTATAAAAATTCAAACTAAAGAGGAAAGATCTACTCCCAATAGTGGGGAGTAGTTATAACCCCACCTTCCCCACCCGGAGTTGGACAAAGAAAACCCCTCCCCTCCCCTCCCTAGACACGTGTCCAGTGGCGTGTCCAGTGGGAGGGGGGTGATGTTATAACTACTCCCCACTATGAGGAGTAGATCATTCATCTCAAAATAAATATGTATTCTTAGCATTCTTTAATGTCCATCTTAGTGTACTATGATGAATCGATTGTACATATATTGCACTATCAAAAATCATTAGATGGATAATATTGAGCTCTGACCACAAGTAAACTATAGTGGGGATAACTTTGATGTTGACATGATGCATATAAGTGTTGCTGCATGTAAAATAGCATTTATTAAAAGTTTGAGATTTAGGCTCGCTAGCATTAACAAGACACACCGTCTTGATTGTATAATTTGAAAATTAAGCTCATAATTTAAAATTTGAGTAAGTAATCTCACAAACTTCAAGGTTCGAATATAAAATAATATCATATAATCATTTAGCAGATGTATCTATTAGATACACATAATATCTAGATGGTCAACATAGAGGGTGATGATGCCCTATACATCACCCTAAATTATTTTCATAAATATATGGATTTCATTATATTGAAAATCTTCTAGTTTTTCAAAAGATATTGTTATTTATTATTCGCATCATATTGATCCAAGATGGTCTATCAGTAATGTCAATCAATAAAATTTTGAGTTATTGAACATCTAGTTTAATACAATATAGCAAGTTCGTTTTTTCTTAAAGACAAGCAATTCAACAACTAAATTCCTGACTTGATTGTTGATAAGTAGATTGATTTAATAAATTAGATCAAATCAAATAAACAAAATGATATAATACCTTAGAAATAAAGTTGTTTGCCTGACGAGAATAATGAATTAAATTAAATTTTATAAAATTATTGTATAAAACACATGGCCCTCTTATAAGATTAGGAATATCAAATCGTGTAAGAATTAGATCTTATACAATTATGCTCTTCGAGACCAAATAACACAGAAAATTGATATTTGTAAAGTTGTGTTTCTTTCAAAACAATTATAAATATTATCCTAGAATATTGATTCTTAATAATAGACAATTCTTTAAGAATAACAATACAATTTTTTTCAATAATATCGATACAAAAAAATGTATGTTCCTTCAAGAGTAATAACTTAATATTCTTTTGGAATATTAAATTTGTAATGTCACGCAATTTATGGACAAGTAACATTCTTGAATATTTATGTATTTGTGTTATGTTTATTTAAAAACATCAACACAATTTTCTTAAATACTATTTATATAAAAATTTACTTCTTCAAAAGAATTTAATTTGTTAAAACAAAAGATTTAACATATAAAAATTCACATATTATGTAAATCTAATCTTAAAAATTATAATCAAAAGAATTGTAAGATAAAACTTACTTGGAATATATGATAGTCATTTGGATGAAAATGAACTTTTAGATCTTATTGTATTTTTTAAATTCAATTACTAATTAAAAATTCGTTGCTCGTTGCTGTTCACGTAACGATTTCTCATAAATTAACCATGGGATCTTGATCTTAACTGAATTTGAAGAATAGTGAGTTTTGAACTTGTTGTCCAAATTTCATGAAGATTGGACTATGGACCATTGATATATCAATGTGTGATCATAGTTGTGCAGTTTGTCTAGATTCTGCGAATTTTCTAAACTATTGCTCTTGAATTTTTTCTCTATTTTGGGTGAGATTCTTCGTGCTGATAACGTGTTGTAAATTAGATAGAATAATAGAAGAAAATAGAGAAAAACTATATATTTTATTATAATTATGGATCTATATATATATGATTTCAAAGACTTGTAAACCAAGTAAGAAATATCTAAATATAGTTACCAATATTGTTTTCCATAATTTTACAACAAAATGTTGAATACTTTGATTTATACTAATAAAAACCGCTAATTTGAATTGTGAACATAAGATATTTTAGAATTTAAATTCATTAACTAATATATACTCGTAATATGATGTCAATATAATATGTTAGAAAATGGAAAGGTGAACTAAAATTAACATAGTCTGCTATAACTCTTCTGAATCTAGCGAATTTTTTTTTTAGTTGACTCTAAATTTATTGAAAATGATGCTCAGGTGGTTGCTGATGATGTAACTAGTAAATACGGTCCTCTCCATATGAATAAATTTTATTATTTAGGGTGAATGTTTGTGTTTTTTAAAAAAAATTGAAACCACTGCAAAGGTGGAGTTATAAATATGCTAAATTTGAAACCAGATTACAATCTTAGGAATGGGACATACTACATGCCTTTCAGTTATTAAAAGTACAAAGAAATCTCTCTTGGACTGTGATTACTTGATTAAGCTTTAGATAGGGGTGTCAAAAGGGTCAAGTCGCTCATGAGCTCGCGGGCTTGACTCGTTTGAACTCGGTTCATGGGTACCCCAGACTCTTTTGAACATAAGTCACGAGTTGAGTCGGGCTCGAAATTCAGCCCACAAGTCGAGCGACTCGTGAAAAAATAATGTTCTCGTAGACCAAACCCCACGAGCCTATAAATGAGCGGACTCATGGACAATTATGACCATTTTCAAATGGTCATAAATATGACCATTGAAAACAGTCAAAATTTGATTTTAAAGAAAACAGTTATTTTTTTTTCCTATATATCCCAACTTCATCTCTCTTTTTTTCATAAATCTTTAGCTTCTCAATCTGAAATTTTTATAATCTCATTATTAGCTCTCTTATTGTACAATCTCAAGTTTTCTTGTCTCTAAATTTACTTATTCGTGTCTAATTTTACATTTCAAATGGATTACGACAGAATTTTGGAAATTGATGAGTTGAACAAATTTCTTGATAGTTCCAACTCTCCACAAAGTAGTCAGCCATTTGATCGTGATTTCAGTTGTCTAAATAATGTTCCAATTCTTAATGACTTGGGTGATAGGAGTACGAATATTCTAGTTGAATTGAATAGTGATCATGAAGAGGAAGAAGAAGAAAAAGAAACGGTGTCAAGATCAAGCAAAACACAACATTTGAAAAACACGTTTAAGAGTTGGGAGAACTTTAAAATAGTGAAGATTTGTGTTGTAAACAGACAATAATATGTGTAATTACTGCAAAAAGTATTTATCTTGGAAAAAGTCTACTGGCATGAGTCAAGTCATCTAAATAGACACTACAGAACATGTACAATCAGACTTGAAGGTTTGAAATATAATTAGTTGCAACTCCAATTTGCTTATTCTGGTTAAGGTTCTTCTAGTACTCTTATTATCAATTGGGTCTATAGAGGTATCTTGATGACGTACTCTGTAGTGAGTTGTGGCATAGCATAGTGAAAAGCATTCACTTGACCAACTTCATACAGACAAACCTTTTTCTAGAAACATTATTCATTCAGATACTATTACTTTGTACAATAAAAAAATTCATGTATTATACGTGATATAAATAAATATAATGGTGTTTTATCTTTTACGTCTGACTTGTGGACTAGTTGTAACCATAAAGGTTACATAGCTACTATTGAACACTATATAGATAGACAATATATTATACATAAAAAACATTATTGTATTTAAATTAATAGAATATTCCTATAATGCACCAAATATTTTTAATATTTTAATGAACATTATTAGAGAATCTGGTTGCGAAACTAAATTTCGTAGTTTTACTTTTGACAATACGTCGGTCAACAATGTAGTCATTAAAAAAATTAGCTTTAGAACTTAACTCCGATTATGGTGGTATATTCTTCCATATGCGTTGTGTTTGTCCTATTTTCAATTTAATTGTGAAAGATGTGCCAGATTTCATAAATTGACATTTTAGAAAAAAATTAGGTATTTTATGAACTCTGCTTGAAAATAAGTATTCAATAGTTTATGAGCAAAAAATGGCCTAACTTTAAAAAATATTTATCACAAACATAGGTTACATATGGAACTTATCTTATCTTATGCTAAAAGCTTGTGAAGGCTATAAAAAATATATTACTGCTTATTACTACGGTCTCGAATTTAATTTACAAGACCATGATTGGTCTATTGCATTTCATGTTAAGAAAATTTTTCAAATTTTTTACGAAGCTACCAACACATGTGCAGGCATATATTATCCTACTAGTCCTCTCGTTCTTACACATTTTTATTATATTGTCAATAATTTCAAGTATTAAATATTTCTATTTTTTATGATATCATAGATGTGATGGAGGCTAAGTTTAGAAAATATTTAAAAAATTTACTTGTGTTGTCCCCTTTAGCTGAAAAATGGTACGAACATTTGATGCCCCCTGTGATAAAGTCTACTTCGTCGTCACAAGACGACAACGATTTATGAAGCTACTTAAGTTCTTTTAAAGGTAGTCAACAATCAAGTCATTATTTTTCCTTGCAAATGCTACAGATATAGGTATGGGTGAATTATAGTTGGAGTTAGTTTGGGATTTTGCTTATGATATGTTTAGTATTTTAGATGGGGAAGAAAGAAAGAAAAAAATTACATACTAGGGTGGTAGAGATTGAACGAGCGTTAATATTCAATAATATTAATGATAGCAGGTGATCTAGTAATACATCTGGTATCTAGTGTAGCATCAGAGTCTTCTTTTAGTACAAGTGATAGAGTTTTGTCTGATTATCGACCAAGACTAAAAGACGACATATCAGATACTTTAATATGTTTAAATTGGACTAGCAAGATGCAGAGTATCCATCTTACGTCATAAATTGTAAGTATTGTTTACGTTAATTTTATTTATTTTTTTCTTACAGGTATTTTTTAGACATGTAATATTTTTTTCGTGTACAATTTTAACTCTACTTACGTTAAAAGTAGTCAGTCCTAAGCTTGAAAAGAGAGCACCTATTTATTTTTTAAATTTTCAACTTTTTATGTGATAATTTTGCTACATACTTGATTTTATATTAAAATTCTACAATTACTTTTTAACAATTTAAATTCCAAAAATAGCAAATGTAACACACATTTTTTTTTATAAGAAATATAACAAACGTAACAAGTGTTACAAAAATAAAAACAATATTTTTAGAATAAAAAAAGCTAGATAGTATTTTCTAAATTATTTTATATTTTATGGTGTATAGTGAAACTTTCCCTTTTTTTATTTCTCCAAATTTATAAAAAATCTAAGTCGGGCCGATGTGCTCATGGGGAGCTCAACTGGACCCATGAGGTCTACGGGCCTAACGACGAGCTAAGCCCTATGTGAAATTTTACCCTCAATAGCTCGTTGCAATTGTATGAATAATTTAAATGTAATTACAATGAACTCAAAATAAACGAGAAAAGATTATATAGTCCATCTTTAAACTTATTAAACATAATGCTTAATACAATGTTTGCAAGTATGCATACATAATCATGTATAAATAGTTTGCAAGTACATATTGAGTGATTCATAAAACGTGATTGTGTCGTTGGTTAAGGTGGCTACTGTGATTCTGTTTCTTAAAAGTACAATTTCCATGCTAATGTCTAGGCCTAGGTTTCGACGTGACTAACTATGATTTAAACATAGTTTAGGACAAATCAAATTTGAGCTTAATATATATATATATATATATATATATATATATATATATATATATATATATATATATATATATATATATATGTTGGGAGACAGTATTTAAGTAGTCCTAATCAAGTTTAATTAGGTCCTATATACTGTTCACTGTATGGCCAAAAAAAAAAAAAATGTAAAACAGCCATAAATATAAATATGACTTTTAATTTTGTAGTGAAATAAAGTATTAATAAGGGATAAAAAATTAATTTTTTTCATTGCATCCTTACCAATTTATGTTTGATAAACAATAAATTGTTCAATTATTAGTGTATAATAATATGAGTATATATGCTTAAAATTAAATTAAGTTAATACATCCTAAAAATCCAAGTTAAGTTTTGTAAAATACAATCAAATTTAGAGAGTGTTCAAAGATAAGATGGGACTCCAACGAGTAAAGTTCGCACATATATATATTAGTAAAAACATTGAAAATATGAAAATAAATATATTATGATTCCTGGTCTTTTATATTACGAGGTCAACATTTTTAAGAGGGATCTTTCAATTCTTTATATATTGATTAATATTTTCATATTCAACTAATGTGTTAGCAAGATGGTGGCTCGTCAATTTTAAAACTCAAATACTCGTTGAATTATTCGGTGATATGTCAATTATTGTTCTTATCTTTCACTAATTATTATCTAATTAATTACTTAAATTTTCTAGATAATCAATGAAAATCCCAAATTCTCAAGTATTTGCATGTTAATGATCAAAGAAAGGGTAAAGAAGCAATGATTGAATGAATGAGATTGGGAGCCACTTTATTAGTTTTACCCACCCAATATGTTTAAGTATTTCATTGAGTCCCACTGTCTCTATCGGTAGAATGATAAAAAGCACCACACGTGGAGTCTGAATCAAGGGACCGTTCAGCTATCATATCATACAAAAATATTTAACCGTTAGAAATTTGATCGACGTGTTCATCGTTAATTCATGTCGGATTTCCTTTTTATCAAATTAAAATACGACTAATTTAAATTTTCAATCATATATGAGTTACTTTTTCTAATAGGTTAATATATTGAAGTAAAATTTTGAATCCCAACAAATAATATTCAAAATTGAATATGTAGATGTGCAAGACAAATCTCTAAACATATACTGAAGATCTAAACGAAGATGTGAACTTTAGTTAATCACGATAGTTGAAAAAATACGTAATTGGCTCTTTCAAAGCAGTCGACAAATTAAGATCTTTGATGCTGTGAAAGAGTTGAAAACCTTACTCGAACATCTTATCTTGAAGAATGTGGACATATATATTACAGTATGAAGGATGTGACGTGATGTGATATATTGTACAACGAGGAATTGTTGAAAAAATGGTGTGAACACAAGTTATAGATATGTCGATGGTCTTGAATTCAATATTTTGATCAAAAATCTAAAAATAGGAAAATGTAAATTCATAAACTTTATCCCTCAAATTATTCAGAAACTGGAATTTTACTTTAGTAGCCTCAGAAAAGCAAAGATTTTTGATAAAGAAGTTTGCTTTCTCCAGCCATTCCCCACTCATATAATTCCCACTCATTATGTTTGTTGCTTAAAGCTTGCACTCACTCTTCTCTCTCCTCAAAAATATTATCAAAAAATCCAATTGACAGCTCCAATCTGAAACGAAATTGCAAGAATCCAACTTATAATTAGAGAGAGAGAAGACCCACAAGACACTGAATTCAGGGTCATCTGCAGGATAGATATAAATTTACTATATGATCATGGATGCTGATATTGGTAATGTAAATTCTGTGCGCAGGCCGAATTTTCCTTTGCAATTGCTAGAGAAAAGAGAAGAAGAAGAATTAGCTTGTTCAAGCTCAAAGAGGGCCGGGTCGGAACAACAACCCAAGAAGCCGCCGCCGAAAAGAACCACCACCAAGGATAGGCACACCAAGGTCGAAGGTCGTGGACGGCGGATCCGCATGCCGGCAACTTGTGCTGCTAGGGTTTTTCAGCTTACGAAAGAGTTGGGCCATAAATCTGATGGGGAAACTATTGAATGGTTGCTTCAGCAGGCTGAGCCAGCGGTGATTGCCGCCACGGGAACCGGAACTATCCCGGCAAATTTTACTTCACTGAATATATCAGTTAGGAGTTCAGGCTCAAGTATGTCGGCGCCGTTAAGGAACAGTTTTTTCAATCAAAATTTCGCGGCCAGCTCTCAGTTGAGGAGTATTGAAGAATCGCAAAGGAGATTTTTGTTCCCTGAGATTGGATTATCCTCTGAGAATGATACAACAGTGGGGGAGACGAGCATGGGAAGAAGACGGCGGCCGGAGGAAGATCTGTCACCACTCCTCCAAACTCAAATGGGGTGTCATAATTATATGTTACAATCAAGCACAGGTTCCATTCCGGCGACTCAAGGCCAGAATATTCCGGCAACGGCACTTCTTATGTTGACAAATTCTAATAACCAAGTGATGAGTAGTACTACTGGTAACTCTTTGTGGCCATTGGGAAGTTCAATGCCTAGTGGTGGATTACATTTCATGAATTTTCCTCCACCAATGGCACTCTTGCCGGGACAACAATTGGGCGTCAGCGGTGGTGGCGGGGCGGTGGTGGATGGCCATTTGGGCATGCTTGCAGCACTCAATGCTTTTAGGCCAATTCCGGGTACTCAATCTTCCGATGCACATTCAAGTAATCCTGATCATCCAAATCATAGGGCTGATGATCATCATGTTACAACTAGTCATCACTTCTAGATTATCAACAAGATTAATGTAGACCCCATCTTCATTTTCACTAAATTTCTCTCTATATATATGTATGTATATATATTGATGGTGACTTGCAGCTGTGCATTATATATCTAGGTTCGGATTCTTGAAGATAAATCTTTCGATATATTGCTCAATTGTAGAATTTTATGAATCCATCATTTTTTTAGGGTTTTTAGAGAAATATATGAAGAATGACATGGATATTGCTGAAGAATGATATTGACTGATAGTTAAATCTTTCAAGCTTTAACTGTCATTTAAAACTTTCATAAATACGAAGCGGTGAAACTTAAAGTTACTTTTACATGTTTAAATATAATGTTGAATAACCTTATTTGAAATCTTAAATTTTTTAGACGAGATGGTTAGAATTACTAACAATTAAAAAATAAGCCCATTTGGATATTCTCTGATATTCTACATCAATCAATTGTTTATTATCATAGTACTGCTGCATCTATGATCAAATTGAGAAAAGGGACCAATGTATATACCTTAAGGGATTAGGAGCCCACATTTTCAATTTTTAAGTTTCAGCCTTTTCAGGTGGCTGCTGTGAGCCCTAGCTGTGGAATCATTCCTGCTCTTTCTTGAACAAGGTGGCTGCAGCCCAAGTTATAGTGGTGGTTTGTGGTGGCCCTACCTACCTGTAAATCTGAACAGTCAATAAATTGCCTGTTCTTGATGATTCATAATGATCACTACTTTCAAATCATTCTGAAATTCTTTTCTTAAGCATCTTTCTGGATATAAAAAATCTGGTATATATCTTCTGGCGTTGCTTTGCTGTAATGGCCCATTATATTAATTATTGCCATTCCTGCAAGAACATATACAAGTGTTGGGTCCGTGCGTATTTTGTTGGTGTCGAGAAAGTGCGAACACAATTTTATATCAGTTAGACATGAATATGTAATGGTCTTATAAAGTATTTGAATATTCCGCATAATTAGTTAATCTTTTGCAATGAGACTTCAATTCTCTATAGTTAGAAATTCCAACAAATATATATATATATATATATATATATATATATACACTTTGCAAGTGTAGTACAAAACAAATACAAGTGATGCTATTATTTGCCAAGAATTCTATATTTATCCAACAATACTAGCATTGTGCAATGAAAATACTGTTGAGCTTATGTTTAAACTAGATTTTGGGGTTTGTTAATCCTGGTAATGTTATACTCTAGAATAGTTCATGTTCAGAATTGTTTCAGTGATGATGAGAGAAATTAAGAGGTGTTTGAAATTAGTTGGTACAAGCAATTTATTGTGGTAGAAAATAGTTGGAATATATGTGCATATATATAGGAGTGCTCCAGTGTAATTTTGAACAAGTGAAGTTATATTATAGATCAATAGAAGAGTTCTCTCCTCAAGCCTCATTTTCTCTACATTATCCTTGTTGATACTATCGGGAGGAGAAATCAAAAATTCCGTACCAAAAAGCATCTTGATCGATCTCATCCGAAATAGACCCAACTAAGTACTTGTCATCATAATAGGTAGCGGGGTAATACCCGGCTCCTAGGGCCCTACCTTGCCTCCTAGGGCCCTACCTTGCCATAAGGCCGGGCACGAAGTTTGTCCTAACTAGTTTGTCCAACCCAGCCTTGTGGCCGGGTACAAAGGGTTATCCCCCACCCGGTCTTGTGGCGGGTTAGGGAGGGTTTTCTCTGTACCCGGTCTTCTGGCCTCGTAGGATGGTAGCTTATCCTACCGGTTCGCCTAGCCAGGTAAGGGCGCAGCCTTACCATTTGGCCATAAGATCGGGTAGGGTAGGGTAGGATCGCATGCCACCGTCCACAGATGCCTTCTTCTCCAAGTGATAAGACTCTTGGACATGCGCAACCTTGGTAGATTTTCATTCACATCCCACCGTCCACAGATGCCTTCTTCACCGTCCACAGTGCGTTGTCGGATAAGACTCTTGGACATGCGCAGCCTTGGTAGATTTTCATTCGCAAAAGTAGATTAGAAGCGTGTGGCGTCCTCGAAAATTCACCTGAATATTATTTTATTTTTTCTGATGTATATGGGTATTATATCTGATGCTATGGGTATGATACCATGCTGGGTAGATGTGCTCCTAACCTTTTTAGTATAATACCTTAAGGGTACGATACCCATGCTGTGAGAATTCGTTCTCTGACAATTTTAGTATGATACCCGTCAGACAGTTTGTATTTTCTCCAATTCCGGGTTAAGTAGAAGTTTGTCTTTTCAATCTCTTTTCTCTAGCAGTCATTTTGTACATATACATATCCTATTATTTGGCCTTTAAATGAGTTAGATTATAATAGGATCTTCGGTGAGTACGTCTCATGAACTATTAACACTACAAGAAAGGAGGTCAATAGCGGTGACATATGATCAAATGTCATCCATTTATATGTATAGAGACGACAAAGTCGTCACTGAATGTCGTCGCAATAGTTTAGTGCTTCCAGAGTAATAGTGACAACTAAATCGTCGCAATATTGTCGTAGTCTATATCTCGAAACTAGAGAAAAAGAGACTACAATGTCGTTGTCAAAGTCGTCGTTGTTATCTGAAATAATAGCGATGGAAATGTCGTCGCTAGGTGCGTAAGATATATAGAGACGACTTTGTCGTCTCTAATAGAAATTAATTTGTTTTATTTTAGCGACGAGATTGTTGCTGCTATAAAAATTATAAAATTTTTAAATTTTTTTTTTAATATTTTAAATAATATATAAACAATTCTAAAAATCTACAAATCCCTCAAACCCTCATCATCCTCTTGCACAACCCTCGGTATATTATTCTTCATAAGTTGAATTTTCTGCTGCATTTGGCGCAGCTGAGCCTCATACATCGCAAACCGAGGATCATCATTCTGGGGGTCTCTAGAGAACTAATGGAAAGTTCCTTGTGGGGGCCTTCGATGCAGCGGTCGAATCTAGGGAATGAGAGGTGGTGCCCTTCGGAACCCGTCCAACCCCACAAACATGTCCTCGTCGTTCTCCGAGAGCCTCCTTTGCAATAGCACGCTCGTCTAACAACGCGCCACTGGAGGCGACCTGTGTCTATTAAGTCTACCTCAACTCAACAAGTTCATCCTGCTTAGTGAAAAAAATAAATAATAAATAATAATATCATGTCAAATTAAATTAAATTAACAATATTTAAAAGTCCTCACGTAGTCACCAGCCGCCTGTAGGTTCACCCAATTACCATTCCGGAAGGTGTGAAAAGCCTAGAACGATTCAATAATGTCCGGCCACTACTGGGTCTCGAGGTCCTGCTACAACAATTTAAGCGTGAAATTTAGTTAAACAACATAGTTATGTAATGCATTGAAGATTTCTATAATGATATTGAAAAATTTGCGTGTACCTCATTGTAACGCATGGCAGAGAAGCTCTTTGACCCCTGTACGATCGGGTATTTAGCCTTACCCCGATTGGCCTTATTTTTTGTGGACTGTTCCTGAAGATATAAAAAATAATTGATTAGCAGAAAACTTTATAATTATAAAAATATTAACATAAAAACGTAAAAAGTAAATGAAAATACGTACCACAAAAGTAGAACTGGTGAAGAAGTCAATGCACTTCTGCCAATCCTCGGCAGACATCTTGTCGTATAGACTGCTCAGTCTGTGCGCTTTCAAGTGATTATGCATCTTGAGGTTGAATCTCAATAACGATCGGCTGCCAAGCGATATACAGCGGCAGAGACCGTTCGGTACTCGTCGAGCGACCGATCGCCCTGAAGATCGAAGTAACTCTGCAACATATGAAAAAATTTTGTTAATGTATATTACATGGAACAATTATTTATATAATGCGCTAATGTAAAAACTAATGTAAGTCCAAACATTGATGATGCTACGTAACCGTGCCCGCTGCTCCTCTGGAACCTCTGTCAATAAAGGGTAACAAGGGGGCAAGGAAAACCTCACTTAGTTCCCAACCAAGCTCGTGAAATACTTCGCATTATTCTCAATCGGCTGCATTGTATATTCGACATTGTCGAACGCGATGGGAAGTGGCCTCTTCCCGTTGGCCTGTCAAACCTTCTCAAGGTTAATGCCTCGAGAGATACCTCATCGCTTAGACGAGAGCGCTGAAAAAGAAAAAACATACGATATATATATATATATATATATATATATATATATATATATATATATATATATATATATATATATATATATATATATATATATATATATATATAGTCACTTTAAAAAATTGCACAATAAGTGGTGTTGAAACAAAAATTCTTACTGGACTCGCAGTAGGCATCGAGCCGATGGGGTGTCTGATATGGATGATCGTCTGCACCATCATCTCCGTGTGACATGACGTCAGCCATGCTACTAACTAACAACATAAAACATCAATTAGTGCAGAAAAGGTCTATAAATTTTTATTTTTTTGCATTTTACTCCCTAAACTTTTATTTTTTTTACATTGCAGTCCCTAAACTTTAATTTATTCATATTTCAGTCTCTAAACTCTTACTTTTTAGCATTTCAGTCCTGAACTTATATTTTTCCACATTTCAGTCCCTAAAATTTTACTTTTTACATTTCAGTCCCTAATTTGCTCCTACTATATATTTAGCACATCAGCTCCTAAACTTTTATATTTTTCACATTTCAGTCCCTACATTAGTTGTTTCTGTGCAATTCGTCATAATTTTTTATTTCCATTTTCTGCCAATGGTCCTTAATGTAATTTGCACATCAGACAATTTTTATTATTTATTCACATTTCAGTTCCTAAACTTTTAGTTTTTCGTATTTCAGCCCCTGAACTTGTATTTTTCCACATTTCAGTCCTTAATGTAATTTGCACATCATACCCTAGAACTTTATTTATTTATTTGCATTTAAATCCTTGAACTCATAATTTTTCCACATTGAAGTCCCTAAATTTTTATTTTACGCATTTCAGTCCCTAATCTTTGAACAACACAACAACAATTGACCAAATTATGTAAAAATTTCCAACACAAGCTATCCTAAATCAGAAAACTGTTAATGATACTAAAATCAAACACAAACTATCCCAAATCATAAATTGGAAACCAAAAAACTATTCCAAACTGTTAATGAAAATAAATTCAAACACGAGCAATCACAAAATCAATATCACAAAAAACTAAAAAAAAAATTTCTAAATCTATTTTGATTTACACTTACCTAGCTGTGGAACAGTAGAACGGTGGACGACTGTGGCGGCAAGTGAAACGGACACCGGAGGCGGCTGTGGCAAAATTTTGGCAGAAGAAGAGGTTTTGCCAAATGCGGAAGAATAAGAGATTTCTACATTTTTTAGAAGATTAACTCTGTAGCAACGACATGTGTATTTAATTTTTTGGTTCACGCGCTGTAAACGTGCTGCCATATATTTTGGCACATCACGTCGTCGCTATATATGTCGTCTCTGTTTGTTATTTGTATTTAGGTCCCTCAACTTTAAATATTTTTCATTTTGGTCCTTATATTTTCTCTTTTATTTCAATTTCATCCTCTTTTATTTACAATATATGTCCTTCAAATTTTACGATTTTAGATATATAATACCCAATACCATGTTTTTGTACAATTGCATTCCTTTTTTGTCCTATATTCTGTCCACAAATGTTAGATTCTATCCAAACTCGCGTTTTGACCTGTAGTAATGATAGTATGAACAACAAACATTCAAGCCAAAAAAAAGTAACTACAACAGGAACGAAATTGTTATAAATTTATTTCATACATTTTATTGACGCACAACAACATTCATTCTGATTCGCTATCATAATACGATTGATCTTCATCATTGTCACTGTCGTCCTCATTGATTTCACTTCATGTTTCGTCATCTTTGTATTCTTCATATGTGTCGTCTTCCACGTCATCGTCGTTAATAAACGAAGTATCTTCTACAGCATCAAACGAGGATCTCCTAATAATCGATACTCATATCTCATCAGCTTCACCATCATCTCGATACAAGGATATATTCTCTATGTTGCAAAGATCAACGATCAAAGATAAACTAGAAGAGTTGAAATTGTAGAGCAATTATATCTCTGTGATGTTAGATCTCATCATATTCTAAAACCTTCTGTGATGGACTACTTGTACTACTCAAGTTCGAACCACGGGAAGGATCTTCAATGTAGAACTCTTGTTGTACTTGGCTAGCAAGTATGAACTGATAATCCTTGAATGCATCTACACTAATGTCAATACTGGTAACGTTATTCTTAATGACCATATGTCTCCCATCACACCTAAACCATTTGCATCGGAACAGAAAAACTTAAAGTTCCTGTCCATATTGTAGCTTTAGTATCTCTTGCAGTTGTATGTAGTAAACCTCACCCCCAGTCCATGGGACGGACACACCATTATTCTGAGGTTTTCTTCGAATATCACAATCATAAGTCAAGAAGTGAACTCCTTTCACAACACAAGTCGTGTAGGACATAACTTACTGGTAACATCCACTGGCCAACAAAAACAACTCATGAGACACTTGATGGATGTGGCTTTGGCGAATTGTATATACCTGCATGACGAGGATTATTCAATATTATTGAAATAAAGAATGTTGACATATTTGAAATGTATTCGGTCTTTGTTCGTTTACCTTCCTGTAGAACCAACCGTGAAAGTATCTTCTATGCACTAGTTCGATGTTTGGACAGCCATTGTTCAGTTGCTCCTACCTATATTCCCTGTACAAAGCATGTAAGATCAACTAATTAGTTAGTTTAACATGACAAAGTTCATTCGAGATAAATGAATAATAATTAAAAACAAAGTCTTACGACAAGAATGGCTGTTGTTTAGGATGTAAAATATCTCTTGATTTTGAACATGATTAAGAAATGTCGTTGGTGACTTCTTTCTAATTGGGCGATACTGCGACTGAAAAATAGAAAGTTGTGTCTATGGAACACTAGCATCCACATTTCTGTCTGTTCGATTGAACCTTGTTCCTATGTCCTCAAAGTACCTCAAAAAAAAAGTCAATGTCTCGTCCACAATATACTCTTCAGCTATTGAACCCTTGGGCCGAGCTCAATTTTTGATATAGTCCTTCAGTTTCTTCAGGTATCGCTTGAATGGATACATCCATCTCATATACACCGGACCTATAAGAATTGCCTCTTCTGAAAAATGCATTACTAGGTGAATCATGATGTTGAAGAAGGTTGGCAAAAAGATTCGTTCCAACTTACAGATGATGAGTACCAGTTGTATCGTAGGAAACCATCATGTCGCTAACCTTTAGTGTTCTTACACAAAGCTGCTTGAAGAACATACACAATTTAATAATTGTAGTGGAAATAGTTTTATTCAAGAGCGCCCGACATCTAACTAGCAATAACTATTGCATGATAATGTGACAATCGTGTGACTTCAACCCAATAATGCGGCTGTCATTAGGAACAATATTATTCTGAAGTTTAGAAACGAAGCCATCTAGAAACTCAATTGATCGGATGAATTTACAAAACTTCTGACGATTTGTAGACGACATAGTATAACATAAGGCAGGCTTCATACACATATTCCCGTTCTGATATAAGTACAACTCTCTTTTGATCCCTAATTGCATCAAATCGTGCCTGGCATTGACTGTGTCCTTTGATTTGAATGAATCGTCCAGAATTGTGCCGAGCAAGTTGTCACAAACATTCTTCTCTACGTGCATGACATCGATGTTATGTTTGAGCTCTGTAGAAGACTAATATGACAACTCATAGAAAATGCTCTTTATTTCCAATTCAGCTCGTCGTCACTTCTCCTCTTTCTAGCACCCCCATAGTTATGGTACTTTCTCGAAATACTATGTTCGGCACGGCCTAAATGTTCTAAAATGTCTGTAGGCATTAACCGACGCGGAGGTGGTCGCCTCTCCGTCCGCTCGTCTGTCGAAGTCTAAATTGCTCTAAAAATTATACCTGGATGGCAGGAACCATCGGTGACCCACATAAGCTGTCTTACCTATCACACAGACTGAAAGAATCTTCTCGTTGTACGTAGGACATGCCATGTACCCCTGACCACTCCAACCCGACAAACTACTTCTTGCTGAAAAATCGTTAACAGTCTACAACAACGCTGCATGTATTCTGAATACCGACATGTTATTAGTTCCAGTGTCACGCGTGTTAATCCCATCAGCCTACAACTCATTCAACTCGTCCACTGATGGTCGTAAGAATACATCAATGTCCTTATCCGATGCTTTAGGACCAGGTATCGATAGAGTAAGCATGAGGTATTCGAGCATCATGTATAACCAAGGTGGAAAGTTGTAAATTGTTACAACTACTGGCCATATGCTGTACGCCAGACTCATGTCACCGAATAGATTGAATTAGTCTGCAGCCAAACCTAACCTAACATTCTGGTTCTCACTTGCGAACAGTGGATGTTTCATGTCAAAATTCCGCCATGCCTTTCCATCAACGGGATGATGCATTTCATCATCATCCCTAGACCTTGCTATAATATGCTATTGCATGAGTTTTGCAGTATCTTTTGTCACGAACATATGTTTTAGTTTGTGGGCCAAGGAAAAATAGTACAACACTCTCCCAGAAGTATGCACCCAATGACTTTCTTGACAAATTGGACAAGTTTGTCTATCAGCATGCTCACCCTAAAACAATGCACAGTCATTCTTGCAGACGTGAATAGACTTGTAACCCAAACCAAGCTTCATCGTCATCTTCTTAGCTTCGTAGTTGGAGTCCACCAAGTTCATGTTTGGAAAAGCTAACTTCAGCAATTTCAAAAGATCATCGACAGATTTGTTTGTCTATTTGTTCACAACCTTAATATGCATCAACTTAACTAAAAATTTAGGGATGAAAATGATGAAACTCCCAGATATAGTTCTGAATCCAAAGCCTTAAACAATTCACCATAGTAACCATCGGTGCTTGTACCAGCATGCTCATCACCGACTACGTCGTCCATGACGTTCATCATCTCATCCTCCACACCAGTTTGCTCATTCTGTCTATACACATTCTTAATCTGAACCTCGGTCTCACCATGATATATCCAGGTTACATAACTCTCCACAAAACCATTACGAAATATGTAAGCCTCGACAATTTCCAATAGATGTGTGAGACTGTTTAAACATTTTTTGCACGAATATTTAATCTTTCTCCTGTCATTTATGTATGGCCTCGCCATGTTTATAAATGCATTCAAACCATTTTGAAAATCTGTAGATTTTGTGCAATTTCTAATTGTTGTCCAACTTTTGTCAATATCCATACTTGAAAAATACTATATTTTCACAAATACAGTAAGGATAATAGATGAAGATGATGAAATAAAATGTAAAGAAGATAATTATGGAGAAAAACGATGGACTAGAAAATATTTATGCTGACGGAAATATAATTTTTTCAGACATATAATATAGAAATACAGGGATGATGAGATGAAAAAGAAGAATTTATAGCAGTGACATATGTCATCCCTATAGGTCAATATGTCGTCGCTACAGACCACATCACATACTACGAAGAAATTAATAACTCATGTGCCTGACAAAATCATCAATACGTCTATTGCAACGACACGTGTCCTTGCTATAGATAAGATTTGGGCGCCAAATTTCATGCCAACCTTGATATATGTCTACAGCGATGACATGTGTCATTTTAATAAACCACATTACATTTTACGAGAAAAATCATGATTCATGTGACTGACAACATCATCTACATATATATTGTGACGACATGTGTCGTCGCTATTGGCAAAATGGCGTAATTTGTTCCCGCCATTTGAAAAAGTAATTAGCGACGACATAAAAAGTCATCGTTATAAATTACAAGTAACAGAGGCGACTTGTTAAATATAGCGACGACATTTGTTGTCGCTATATATTTTGACATTTTAGCAACGATATTTCTTTGTCATCTCTATTGTCCAGTACCAATAGGGACGACATTTTGTCGTCGCAATTTGTGTCGCCACTATAGACACATTTTCTTGTAGTGTAAGTGCGAAATATAAATTAGTAGAAGGTGGCTTAGTGTTTAACCCTATAATTTGTTTTTAAGTTGGATCCATTGAACTAGATAAGTTAAAGAGATCACAACTAAATTTTTCTTTAATTGTGAACATGACAAATCATTACGTCTCACATACAATTAAGATACCATAGGATGATTTCATTTAACACAAGTGATTAAGATTATCTTAGATCAACAAAAGTTCATAGAACATAGCACCCCCAACATTTATACCATACTAACCATCTATTGCAAAACAAAAGATGGTGTTTGATACTTGTTCATTACATCACCAAAAGAAACTTAAAAATAACATATTATAAGTAACTAAAGGACATCTTCTAGATGATCTTAAAGTAAGCTCCCAAGAATTCTAAAGTCCATGTACAATACCGTTCCCAATAAACGATTGTTAACTCATGCTTATATAGACCGGGCGTTGTTGGGTAGCATGACCAAAGATCAATCTCCGTGACCCATAGATACTATTTTCCTTCCTCCGATAGCATCCACTTTTAGCCAATAACGTCAAAATATTCTCGATCCATCTACGCTTCAACATAAAACGTCAATGGATAATGATATTCAATGAGTAAAATATGGTGCTAGTGTTAAGTGACACATAATAATGTATTTTATCTTATCTTAGTATCATTTCCTTAAGTATTTGTACACCATGCATTAATTGAAAATATTGTGCTATAAGTACATGGCCAAATGGAGGATCAATCTAGTACCCTTGTGGTACAAGGACAACTTAGGGTCCTATAATTCTCTTGGCTATCTTTAGCCTTGATCGACCATTCACTTTTCTTTTGGACATACAGTCCCTTAGGTATGCTAACCCTTTGGCCCTTGTGGCAATGGTCAATTCTTAAACTTTTCATCTCCAATTTACAAATCACGAGTCACCATTCAACCCGAGTGTGCAAAAGGCTTAAGAAAAATATTAGATTATGACATATGTTAAGCTTGATTTAACATGCATAAACATTATCAATCATGATATATGATACAAATATCTTTAACATGTCATAGAGAGCAACAAAGCTCACATAAAGATTTCAGCCCTTAAGGTATTATCAAGTCCTCAAATATTCATTATACAAGAGTTCTTGATCTGAAATCCATACTAGTAGGGCTGGAAAAAAAAATACGCAAAACCGACTAACCGACTCGACCCGAACCGACTTGGGTCGGTTTTTGGGCTCGATCAGGTCAGTTTCGGGTTGGGTAAAACCCAACCCGAAACCGACTTGATTTTTTAAAAAAAAAAAATTTGTTCTTTAATAGGGCCAAAATCGTAAACCCGAACTGACTTGAGTCGGTTTCGAGCCCATTTGTCAAAAAAAAAAATCGATTTGGCTTTCTCCAAACCGATTTTTTTCTGGTTCGGATTGGGTTGGGCCGAAAACCGACCCATGCCCACCCCTACATACTAGGATAAGTCATTCTCCTTAAATCCTCATGAGTGTCAAGGTAGTCTCATATCAGTCCAAGTCTCCTTGTTTGCTTGGGTAAAATGTCCTACATATGTTCTTATGTTATATCTCAAGCAACTTGAGTACAATTATACTTTTTACTCATATATTGGAAAAGGAACAAATGAGCATATTCCACTAAAATAAAAGGCTTCATATAGACATAAATAAATCATCTTATATGAAGGACACATGTGCATTTTTCTTTTACAACTCAAGATGAAATAATAAATCAAGTCCAACATACTAATATGCTTCAATCATCCATAAAAAATCCATAATACTAAATCAAGTCCAACATACTAATATGCTACAATCATCCATAAAAAATCCATTTGCAAGTAAGGTGAACAACAATTTAGCATAAACATTTCATATGCAAACATATAAATCCATTTGCATGCAAGACAAGTAAACATATTTTACTCACATAAGCTCTTGTATTTACTTAAAACTTATCATTTCATAATAAATCAAGTCAACATATAACCATACTTCACATAAGCTAAAAGTATCCTATTGCATGAAGGTCACTCTTTCTCCTTTGCTTCACATAAGCTAAAAATATCCTATTGCATGAAGGTCACTCTTTCTCCTTTGCTTGCTTTATAGGCCTGAAAAGAAGTGATTCCCATATTAAATTTTTCCAAACACAACCTTAGCAACATTCTGCCTACGAGAGGTATAATACCTTTTGGGTGCAAAGAGTTTGGGAAAACAGTACCTGTTGTAACTAACTTTTTTCTTCAAATTCCTTTACACCATTATGGATTCTTTAATGACAAAAAGGCAGATTTTGGGTTCCTATGTTCTTGGAGTATTAAAGTTATGGAAATTGGAGACTTCTATTATTGAGAAATTCTCAAATCCATAACCTCCATTTTTGGATTTTTCTAGTCTTACCTTTTTTTTTTTCTTGGATATTTCCTCATTTCTTCTTCTTCTTCTCTTTCTTAAACATTCGAGTTCTATAGTTATATATGTATATCTATATGTATATTAAAGGAAAAAAGATTGGAGAGAGAGAGAGAGAAAAAGTTGGGGTGGGATGTGTGTGAGTGTCCAATATATAGTCCTTGTATAGATCCATACATATATACTTGTGTACACTCCACTTGTCTTCAAATTTCCATCATAATTTATTGTACTTGTCCACCAATATAGGTTCTCTAATATAAATTTTTTCCTTCCCCACAAACATGTAAGCTCATTGCAAGTGTGCCATGTGGATCACCAAACATTATTTTATTGCTCAATTTTCAAATTCAAGGTGCCACTTTTGTACCTAATTCTGAGACTTAATATCAGTCTAAAAATATTCGACTCATATACCAATTCAAAGACCTCATGACGTACTTCGCAACGAGCTTTGAATCACAAAATTCTGACCAACGTAGTGATCACACGACTAGCTCAAAGTAGGCTTCTTTACATAGCTGAAATGAGTCTCCAAATTCCAGAATTTTTGTTTCAGTCCCCAGCTTGAACTTTTGGCCATTCAGTCTTAAGACACTTTATAATTTCTAATTGAGTTCAATTCAGTCCCTAATAAATTTATCTCTTATCAATTATAGTCTTTGGCCTAAAATTAGTTATTCATGTCTTAATTCCCTTATGCTAATTAATTGATTTTTATCTTATAATTGATTATTCCTTTTTGAAATTAATTAAAAATAAATATGAATTTTTCGGGGCATTACAAGGCGGCTCCCTCATTGTCTGAAGTACACACACTAGAGCAAGTTAGCTCTAGATCCAACGTCTAAAAATATGACAAATGTCTAAAGATCATATTATCACGGTCCTAAGGTAGGCTAACCCTAGATCCAATGTCTAAGAATATAACACGTGGTCAAAGATCCTTTCTCCATCTCTTCAAGATCAACTCCTACATAAAGGTGATGTTCCCAAGGAATTTATTTTAGAATGGTGATTCTACATTTACTAGCTTATATACTTGCGATATTTTTTTATCTATAAAGGAGCTAATTCTCACACCAGAAGAACAATGCACTAAAGTTCACAGCCTCTTTTCCAGGTTATTAGAACATCGGAGACACACTCTCAATCCTCAGAGTAATACTTCCAGTGATACCAATTTTATAGGTATTATCATTGGCACCGTCTGTGGGAAACTTGAACAAAAATTTATGGCAAGACCAGAGTTAGAAGTTGGGATGTGCCAGCACCACGTCAACCACCCCGGTCGAATCACAATTAGAAACTCAACAAACACCCTCACTACCCAACTTCGTGACTAGAGATCAGTTCATCATCCTTAGCACCAGGTGGCTACCCTAGTAGCGTTATTGCAGAATCAAGCCAACGGTGTGACGTCCCAAAACATCCTCTACGAAGCTCTAGTACGTCTCTCCTATTCTTCTTTATTAAAGCCCGAAAATGGACTTCAAATGCGAAATTCTAGATGTTATTCTAAAAGTTTATCAAAGTGACTTATCAACTATAAGAGCTTTAAAGTTGAGGTTAAGAACGTTTATTGGATTTTCAAAAACTTCTTGTTAACTTGAATCAATAATAAGTTTATTGTCCTTTGATTTCTCATGCATGAAAGAGGTGATTCCTTTAAAGTTCAGTCCCAAGCAGAACTGTCCATCGTTACCAAAACTTGCATATATTGTTCTACAAACATCCAAAAGAGGTTATTCCAAGTCTCAAAGGACCGAAATTGATAGGCCATCAACCCTACAATTTTCATCCTGAAACTTGAAGTATACTATTCTGGATGTCCGTTTGAAACTGGACCTGCTTGCTGGAAATTCTTGATAGTTTTCATTCAGGTCATCATTTAACTATTTAAACATTCTCTAATACTCCAAAAATTAGAAAATTCATTACATAGAGTCCCAAGAAAGTTTATGACAAATAAAAATTAACATTCTTAACAAAAAAAATCATCTCATAACATCAAAATTTCAGAATTTACTGTCATTTGTTTATCTTCTTGCCAAAATCTGTTTACATGGTTTATTCCCTTCATCATCATGTCTCCATCCAACCCTACAATCAATCTATGAAGGAAGAGAGGGTGAGTTTGGGAAAACTCAATAACATATCAACATAATATAATGCAAATTCCAATTTAAATATTGTAAATCATGCAATAAATTATACAAACTTCTAATTCCAGTTAGCTCAAGAGCCGAAAAACCCTAAATTCTTTCTTAGGTTTAATCCCGAAAGATTTAAACTATAATCTTTCTTTGTGAACATCCAAAATAAGATGAACTTTTTTTCTTGTTCATTCCAATGGAATAAACTACTTTCTTTTTCTAGATGGCCACAAAATATAATTCTTTAGCATAGAATATAGACATAACTTCAATATATAAAAGGAACTAAATCAACTTGCATATAGATATTCCTAGCTTGTTTTTAAAATGAAAAATGATGAAAAGCTTTTGAAAATCCTCTACTTATTTCTTCTTCTTCTTTTCTTTTCTTCTGTTCTTTTCATCTTCTTTTCTTTATTTGTAAAATGGTTAATTGTGTGTTATGGGGAGAGACCAATTTTGAGGGAGGGAGGGAGGGAGAATGGGAGAAGAGAAAGGGAAAATTTGAGGATTTTTGGGTTCTTTCCATCTTGTTGCATGCACATCAAAGAACTTACATAATTAATTTCAAAAATCGTAGGATATTTTTCTAGTGGACTTGTATCGTTTATTATTAATAGACCTCGTTTGGACTTTGGACGAACATGTGGCAACCAATACTCGCTAAGAATTTTACTTAGCCTAAAATAATTCTTAAATTTTTGGGGTGTTACAAACGGGGCTCGACGCCAGGCTCCCAATCAACAACCACCACCCCTAGGTTTGGAACAAAGGATGAAAGAGATAATGAACCATAAAATTGAGAAGGCTATGGAAAATATGAAAGATAAATGTTTATAACTGGTGTTGAAAGAGGACCCATTTGCATCAAAAGTTATGACAGTCCCTACCAGAGGATTTTGAGCAACTGGATATTGAGAAGTATGATGAGACTACTAACTCGCTCAACCACTTGAGAACTTTCGTTGATCTAATGCGACATCATGGCATGCCATATGCCATTATGTGTCGAGTTTTCCCACCCACATTGAGGTGCGAAGTTCGTGATTAGGTAGCAACCTTACCTACTCAATCTATAAGGACTTTTGATGACTTTTCGAGGCAATTTGCTACTAACTTTGCTAGTAGCAAATGAAGTAAGAAGATCGTCATTGGACTGATTCAACTAGTACAAGAGAAAGATAAATTGCTTAAACAGTTCGTTGCTAGATTCAATCAGACAACCCTGGGCATCAAGGACTTGCAAATGTCCATTGTGGTAACCGCAATGATGGACAGCACCAGAAATTACTCCTTCAAAATGTCACTCTCCAAAAGTCCTCCCAACTTGATCCATGAACTTTTAAAAAAATGCTACAAATACATAGACGCCAAAGAGACAATGCTAATTATCAAGAGCATGCAGGACCACAGAAAACTGCGGTCAAACAAGAGAAAATACTATGATGAACAAAATCCCAAACAAGACAATGACAGGCACAAGTTTCAGTATCCTAACAGGAACCAAGATGATTAAAAAAGAACAACAAACTATACATTGGGAGCCGTTGTGATCAACTAGCCAAGAACCAAGTTTAGAAGCACTACAAATGATAAAACTTAGGTTGAATTGTTAACGAATGATTTAAGTTGTAATGTAACTTATCTTATTTTATTCCATATATAATGTCAGCTACTGGCCTTGATAAACGTCCTCACGTTTGTATTTCAATAAGTCATCTCATTTTATAAAGACCAATTAAAAATTAGAACTAACAAATGATAAAGGTTATATGAAAGGTAAGAAGACCTCCAAATGCTATAAATTAGTAGAGGCAACAAACTACGTAATCGAGTAGTTAGCAAAGACCATCAATCGAAGTAACAAACCACTCAACGAAGTATGTGGTAAAGACCCTCAATCGAGGTAATAAGTCACTTAATGGATTAGGCGCCAGCAACAAACCACTCAAATGAGTAGACAGCATAGACTCTCAATCGAGACAACAAACCACTCAATTGAGTAGGTAGCAAAGATACTTAGTTGAGGCAATAATCCACTCAATCGAGTGGGCGCCAGCAACAAACCACTCAATCGAGTAGGTAGGAAAGACCCTCAATCGAGGTAGTAGAGTAGTTAGCGAAGACCCTCAATCATGGAAATAAACCACAAAATCGAGTATGCGGCAGCAACAAACCACTCAATGGAGTAGGTAGCAAAGAATCTCAATCGAGCCAACAAACTACTCAATAGAGTAGATAGCAAAGACCCTCAATTGATGTAATAAAATAATCAATCGAGTAGAAGTTCGATGCAGAGCTTTTTGGTTGTTAAGTTATAGCAGCACTGAGCAACATCCAACAGCTCCAATCCTTCTGGTTTGCATTAAAGTGGCTTAAGTTGCCCTCGAGGAATAGGCAGCAAAGTCCTTCAATCGAGATAATAAGCAACTCAATCGAGTAAGCGTCAGCAATAAGTCACTCAATCGAGTAGGCGTCAGCAATAAGTCACTCAATCGAATAGGCGCCAGCAATAAACCACTCAATAGAGTATGTTGTTGAAGATATGAAAAGATCGTGATGTTATTTTCTTTGGTATTTTTCCGATTGTATGGAATTATTTTCCTTTATAATTGATTGTGTAATTATTCTACAATCTTTTATTTTAGGACTATTGTAACTTTATAAATAAAATCTTATACCTTATAATAATAAGACATTATATTATGCACTTTATAATATTAAAATGGTATCAAAGAGTGTTTCATTTGATTTTGGGTTAAACTTGCAAGTTTCCATTCTCCAGCAAGCAGTCCCGTGTCGCTCGTTCGACCAAGTTTTCTTGTTTGGATTAGATATCCTCATCCATCCAATATTTTTTTTTTTGTTATTCTTTTTTCTTCTTGTGGTTGTCCTTGCATATTGACTGCCACTACTTTGTCATTTGGTAATGGGTGTCTTGATTTTATTTATTTTTTGTTCCATCTCTATTCACAATCTTCCCACAGTCTACAAATTTTTTTCAGGTGCCAGTCATTATTGTCCTTTCCAACCAGACCTATAGTGGTTGTATCCTCCAATTTGTCTTTAGGGCTTGGCCCCCTTTTTTACCTCTTGCATTCCTCCAATTTTTATGCAAGTCAATACGGCCCTATTGCTTTTGAAATCTATTGATGGTGGTGTTATATATCTTGAAGTCCTATGGCTTTCAAGTCTCCCTTTGCTAGTGGTGGATTCTTACTTGAGTGTTGTATTTGGATGATGGTGCCTTTACAAATAAATTTGACATCCTATTGGCTAAAAAGTATGGATTTGATTTTTGTAACAACGATTGTTGCTACTCTAGTAATTTGACTAGAAATAAGTTGTTGCTCTCCTCTATCATATTGTCTTAAGCCTCCTTGTGTGGCTGGGTGTTTGTTAGGCAAATATTTTATATCTTCATATTTGGGAGGATTTCTAGTACATCTTCGAAGTGCTATTGTTAGCATGGTCTGTTCTCAGTAAATTTAGTCGTGAAAAATTGTTTGAGTATTTGATTTTGACCTTGTTCTTTCTACTTATGGGATGTGCTCCCCAAGTTTTGGTGATGGTTTGGCAAGATTGGTGGATGATGATTTTTCTTTCACACCAGTTTCTAGTTCTTTATTTGGCTTGTTCCGCATACATTGTAAATGCATTTTTGAAGTATCCTTTGACCCTTAAAAGATGACGATTTGCTTGGATAAATTTATGTTTCAAACTCAATTCAGTTTCTAAAACACCGTATTCAGTTTGAGGGGGATGTTGAAGATATGAAAACATAGTGATATTATTCTCTTTGGTATTTTTCCGATTGTATGGAATTATTTTCCTTTATAATTGATTGTATAATTATTCCACAATCTTTAATTTTAGAAATATTGTAACCTCATAAATAAAGTCTTCTACCTTATAATAGTAAGACATTATATTATGTAATTTATAATCTTAACATATGTAGCAAAAACCCTCAATCAAGGAAACAAATCACTCAATGAAGTATGTAGCAAAGACCCTTAATCAAGGCAATAAGCCACCCAATCGAGTAGGTGCCAACAACAAACTAGTCAATAGAGTAGGGACCAAAGACCATCAATCGAGGCAATAAGCTACTCAATCGAGGTAACAAGTCACTCAGTGGAGTAGGTGCCAACAACATATCACTCAATCGAGTAGGTAATAAAAACCTTCAATCAAGGCTACAAACCACTCGATCGAGTAGTAAAAAAACCTACCCTACCAGGCATCTAAAGACCTATCCCTACGGATAGGGAAAAACCTACTTTACCAAGTATTCAAAAACATACCTTACCGGATAGCCAAAAACATATGCCATGGGAGAGGGGAAAATTCTCGAGTTTAGTAAAGGTTCATATGTTAGCCAAGCAATAAAGCCTAGTTGGCAAACATTACTACCCCAAAGGCGTACTATATGATCAATAGGGTACACGATGTTTTCAATTATAAAATAAAATTGGGGGCTCAGCATGATGTTCATCAATGAACAAAGTAGTTGCACAGTTAGTTTAACAAATAAGCAAGGAGTAGGACATTAAATCTCATCCTTAGTGCTACTTGACAACTAAAAGTACAATAATCCAAAGACGGGGTTGAATACTTCAAGCTCAACCGGGATCAATCATATGAAAAAAAATTCAAAACCACATAACGAATCAAGAGCCTGGGGGCTCAGCAAAAACTACACTAGAAATAGAATGCGGTAAGTTAAGACCACATTTATGTATTTACATAATTGAAGAAAAATTTCAACATACTAAAAGTGACATCGCTACTCCTCAACGATACAATCGTTAAGGAGTAGGGGGCTTATGATACTATCGGGACGAGAAATTAAAATTTTCATACCAAAAAGCATCTTGATCGGCCTTGACTGAAATAGACCCAACTAAGCACAATGGGTACTTAGGTAACACCCGGCCCCTAGGGCCCTACCGACCACTGAGGGTGTGTAGGGCTTAGTGCATCATGCTCGGCCTTGTGGCAGGGTAGGGAGGGTTTTCCCTACCTAGCCATAAGGTCGAGGTTTCTTCCCTACCCGATCTTGTGGTCGAGTAGATAAGGTTTTATCCCTACATGGCCTTGTGGATGGGTAGAGCTGGATAGGAAGAGTTTCCTTCTTACCCGGCCAAAAGGTCTGGTAGTGAGTCTATCCTACCTGGCCTTGTGGTCGATTAGGATGGTAGCTTATCCTACATGGTCTTGAGGCTAGGTAGGATGCAACCTCACCCTATCGGCCAACATGGCTTGGTATGGCGCAATTTTACCATCCAACCATAAGGCCGGGTAGGGTAGGATCACATCCCGATGCCTTCTTTTACCAAGTAGAGTGCATGGTCGGGTAAGACCCTCGACCATGCACAACCTTGGTAAATTTCTAATCTCAAAAGTAGATTATAGGCGACTCCCTCGTTGTCTGAAGTACTCACAATTGGGCAAGTTAGTCCAAGATCCAACATCAGAAAATGTGACAAATGTCTAAAGATTCTATTTTCACGGTACTAAGGCAGTCAAACACTAGATCCAACATCCGATAATATGATACATGCTCAAAGATCCTTGTGCAACATTTTCAAGATAACTCCTATATAGAGATGATGATCCGAATGCATTTATTTTAGAGTGATGATTCTCCATTTACTAGCTTATATACTTGCGATATTTCTCTATCTAGAAATGAGTTGATTCTCGCACCGAAGGAACAACGTACCAAAGTTCCTGCCTCTTTTTCAAATTTTTAGAACATCGGAGACACACTCCCAATCCTCAGACCAATACTTCTGGCGATCCTATTTTCATAAGTATTATCACTCATAATTCACTAATCTAATAATCTCCTTTCCTACAAATTGATATGAGAGCCGTAAGATTCATTGAAGGAGATAGCAAAATGGAATTATTCTTTTTCAAGTCGCATTACTCAATAAAAGAAACCAAAATAAATTGAGCATAAGAATACTCTATCTCAAGCACAATGAGACGAGACAAGAGAAAACTCTATCTCAAGCACAAATGGATGTTTGAAGCATGCAATGAAAAGAGACAAGAGAGCTATACATCTCATTTATCAGGCATTTGAGAATAGAGGTGGCAAAATTGGCCCGGCCCATGGGCCGGCTCATATAACTCGAATTTTTAGGTTGGGCTGGCCCTGGCCCAAATAAAACTGGGCCATATCGGCACGGCCTGTCTAGCTCGCGGGCTAGTCGGGCCGGCATGATTTTATTTTATTTTTTTGGCTCCTTAACACTAATCACTCATTTTTTAAATAGCTCCAATACATAATCCAAATAATTATAATACAAATTGATCTAAGCACAAGTCTCTAATTTAAATTGTCTTTTTTTTGAAACATTAGTTCAAGAATCTCAAGCTCCAACATAAAATTGTTTAGATTTAGCTAAAATTTAGTTTAACTAAAGTTTCAATCCAAATTATGTTTGGTGTGACAAGTAAATTATTTATTTTAAATTTACTTATAAGTAATTTTTTTTAATTTAAGCAAAACATACTTATATCTCAAAACAATAAAATTAACATGCCTTTACTAATTATATTTTTGAAAAAAAGTGTCAACATATACTTTACAATTAACCAAAAAAATATTATTATTTTGAAATAAAATTAATTTAAATCTATTGACTAATACATTAAAGTTCCAATTTTATAAATTAATCTCTTTAAAAATCTCAAAATATATATTGTCTAAGTTTATCTAAGATTGTATTTGATACAATGTATTAGATTGTATAAAAAAAAAATTACTTAGAAAAAAATAAAAAAAATAAAATTAAGACCAATTTGGCCCAATGGACTAAGCTCAACCAGCCCAGCCCAGTTTTAATGTGGTTTTACTCTGACGGGCTGGACCAGCACAACTCAACCCAACCTAACCCATTTGCCAACTTTATCTAAGAACATCAAATGCAATCACATCCAAAGATACATGGGATAGGTTCGAACTTCTTAAAAATGAGCAAAGAAAATAAAGGAAGTTTGTCTACATACAAGAAATTAGTTTACATCTCTACAAATGAAAGACTCTTAATATATTTTGACCATTTTCTAAAGTAACAGCAGTTGTTAATCAAATTAAAGGTGAATGGTCAAAGTTTCTATATTTTTCGAATTGTAGAGAAAATTCTTCTATATGGTGTGTTTGATTGCAAGTAAAAAATTTGAGTGGAAAAAAAATGAATTTTATAGAATTGAATTGTCAAAAAATTATTAATTAGAAAATAAGACAAATTTTTCATGGAAAATAAAACCTCATCCCTCTCTAAAAAAATATTTTTCTTGAAAACAAGGAAAATGTAACCAAAACAAGGAAAATGAGAAAAAGTTTTACATGGAAAACAAAAGTTGCAATCAAACACATCCTGGAAAATATGTGGGAAAATGTTTTTTCTATGGAAAATCTTATGCAATCAAACATATCAATTAGAAAATAAGTGGAAAAAATGCTTTTTCCATAAAAAATCTTGTGTAATCAAACACATCCTTAGATCCAAAGTTTGAACACAACGTAGTCACTATTTAAGAAAATATAGATTTACAGACCAAGACTATTGTGGAACTCATTGGATCTTTTTAAGCATGTCAACAAAGACAAATATTATGATATTTTATTTCCATATATCTTTTGTTGATATAATTATCTATATTCGATACTAGGTCATTCATAACAAACATATACCTTTCCTATTTACTCGAAAAAATTTGGGTGATCAATTATATATCAAACTTAAATAGCTAAATATTCGATAATTGATTTTTTATGAAATTGCGCTAAACATTGGAACAAGAGATAGGATGAAATTGAACACCAATTTTGAGATTAATTGTGAAATTGAATAACTCTGGAAAATTGGTGGACAAAATTAGTGTCATCTAATTTTACTCTCTCTATCCATATATTTTCTCTCTCTAGCCTTGCACCAACGCCGAGTTTTTTCCCATGTATCATAGCGTATTGTGTTATTATTCAATATTCTTCCATATTCTTTTCTTTTATAAATTTTCACCTTTCCAAAATTCCTTGTCTAGTCTCTCCTCTATTCCATTATTTCTTATCTTTTTCAGTCCTTTTTTTTTTTTCGAATGAACAAAGCATTTGAATATTTTGCATGAACTATTATAATCATGACCGATTTATTCATAAGGCAATTTATGTATAGAATGTTTTGAACAATTATATTATTATTATAAGACTGTATATGCATTCTATTGGATATCGAACCATAATTTTGGAAAAATTACACAAATAATAGGCCAATGCATGGGCCTCTCGTAACGAAAAATTAGTTAGATTAATAAATATTACAAAATTACAAATTACATAAATTCAATTTTCAAAAATACCCCGATCTTCCATATCAACTAAATTTAGAAGACTTTCAATCAAATATTAAATCCAAAATCGTTTCAATCAAAGACTTCAATCTTCGAACCATAATGTATGGTTTTGCTTCTTTTGTGCAACTTTGTAATTTTATCAAATTTCATGCGCATATGAAATTAATAAAAATAACTAAGTTACAAAAAAAATAAAAATTTAATTTAATTTCAACATGGATTATTTTAATTTCAAAAGTTTAGCCATTGTTGAAGCAGAACACAAACCTCAAATATGATTAAAATAATTGTAACTTTCTGAACAATATCAGCATAACAAACCTTAACATAAAGTTACAAAAAATGTGACTTCTCCCATTAAAAAATGAAACCATCGCAATAAGCTCAAATACAATACTAGCATATAACATCTTCAAATGAAGTTACGGAAATTGTAAATTATATTTTTCTGGTTATATACTAATTTTCAGAGGTATATCAAAAACATATACCAGCAATAACACATAAATATAGAAAAAGATAAAAACATAACATGTAACAAATGGTTTATAAATGTAACAGGGAATGTAGCTTTCGAATTTTAGAACGCAATATAATTCAATAAAACAATCTCAAAAAGACAAAGCATACTACAACTCCTAAGAAAAAAAAAATATTACTAAAACATGTGCTTATTGCTGCCTATGAAATTTTGACATTTACTTGTACAAAACATCTCTAACTAATTTTATTTTTAGCAAATGACATCCTTATTCTAAACTTGATTTAGAACAATGTACCTATTGGATAAATGAGTTTGTCCTGCTCTTGAACATGTGCATTGAACCAAAAAAAAGTCAGTACTTTACATTACACACATATTATCACTGATCATTCAAAAAATATTCCTCCTCTTGATCTACAATATATTTTGTTTGGAAGAGATTTGATAACTGCATAACAAAAGAAAAAAAAAACATCATTTCCATAAGGACACACAAAATGGAAAACTCTCAAAAACCCTTCCACCATTCAAAAAAGAAAATTAAAAATTGCAAATGAAAAGAAGCAAAAATAATCACTTTTCAAACTCACCTACAGTCGTCTCATTGCAATTTTGTCAATCGACGGCCGACGATGTGGGATTTTATCACTAAACTGGAGAAGAAAAGGGAAACAAATTGTGTCCTCGTGGATTGTTCCTTTGGATTCTTTATGTATGCACAACCAACGTAATCAAACTGGAAGAAATAGAAAAATAGTTGTATTGTCGAAATATCCTTACCAAGTGTCACAAGTGGTAATCAAGCGTCCATTTAACAGAGATTTTGGATGGCATAGACGACATGGGTATTTTGCTCAAACAAATGAGGATTTGATGATGAAAATGCCAAACTTTTATGAGTATGGATGATTTACACAATAACTTTGTAAAGTAAAAATGTTTTGTGCCAATTAATCCAAAATAAAAATAACGAAGACTCAACAGTGTCTCACATGTAATGGGTTTCATTTTCTTATTCTACTGTGGTGATTTAGTAGCATTTTTCCTACTTTTTAATGTTTTCATCACTTTTTGTCCCAATTTTTTTGTTTAGATCGAGATACATATTCGCAGATAACAGACATTGCTTCAATGTGAACACCAAAATTTGTAAAACAATTTTATTCTTGAGAAATTTAAGATGAAACGTAGTCGATTTTTCAAATAACTTCTGGATTTTAAGAGTTTGAATCAACTAGTTCCAAATAAAGGAGAATATTGTGAAATTTTTGAAATAATTGGACTATCAATTAGAAGTTGGGTTTTTTTTTTTTTTCCTAAAATTTGTACTATCACTTATGTAGGCCATACGTGGAATTCAACATATATCATACTTGAATCTTGTGAAAGATACGAATATTGCATTACTACATATTGTAACAGCCGACACTCACACAACTTAGAATATGGTTTGCAAACATATGACTAGAAAATATGTTCTCATGTTAGAAAAATTTTGAAAAATTTTTTTGACGTAACAAATACATGTTCAGGTATATATTATCCGACTACTCCACTAGTTCTCAACCATTTCTATTATATTGCTAATAATTTTAATAAGTACAAAGATTTTGCTATTTTTTCTAATATTATACATGTGATAGAGGCTAAATTTAGAAAATATTGGGAAGAGTTGCCTATGTTATTTTCATTAGCATCTGTTGATGTTGGAAAATGGTTTGTACTGATCCCAAGCCAACTTAATGTTGATGTATTGAGGTCGGGTGCGACCGTGATAAGTGACAGATATGTAAATGTGCTGGAAGACCTGTTTTTATAATCTTTGTAAGAATGCTTTTATTTCAGCAGTTGAATGTCCGACTTGAATGACATTTATGACTCTTATTTATAGGAAAATATGCAATCATGACAGGTAATTAATGCCAAGTTCAGCATTAATTACTTGCTAGATATCCCTTTTTTGGGCATTTATTGTGAAGTGACATTTGTATTAATTGTGGTAACTAGCCTGACACCTGAAAGGACAAGCTAGACTGATGGCGTGAGTTTGACCAAGCAGGGATGACGTCCGACCTGAATATTCATGGTTGAGGTCTGACCTAAATATATTCCAAACTGAACTCACGCTCAAGGCTAAGGAAGAAGTCCAACCTAGGTTGTCCTCATAATTGGGATCAGGTCGGCATTCCCATTGGTTGGCTAATCAAAAATTACGTGGTTAATGTGATGGGTCAGTTCGAATATCAACAATTGCCCCCAAGACCTACCTTCGAATAAGTCAAGGGTGGTCTTTAGTTCGCTCCTCAAACTGCTATTCATACTGATCTGAATTCTCATCTGAGAAATGGACGTGGCCTGACTGACAATCTACCTCGTTTGTTGACAAATGGTACAATTTTAGTGGTGATGTCAATTTTTTTGCATGGCTCTAGGACGTGTTTTTAATGAGGAGCCATTATTGCACTGACATCTCATCATTAGGGCATTGATTGAGCTAACTTTTCACATTCTCTTTCTATAAATAGAGGAAACTACAATTCATTTGGGACTCTTGCCTTAAAGAATTCTACTTCGTAATTACTTTCAATGAGCCGAGGGTCAAAACGGTTAAGATCGTCCGAGCTGAGTGTCAGAACGATTTGTTGAATTCGAGCTGAGGGTCAGAACGGTCATGACCTACTCATTCTCCTTTCACATTGTTCATTTTCTGTTATCTTATTTGAGTTCATCTAGTAGGATGTCTAGTCAGTCGAAAAGCGATGGCGAGAGTGAAACCTTGTCTTGGGGTAGAGGTCAAGATGAAGAAGAGGTTAGTTCGGGTAGAATAGTTGAAGGAATAGATGAGGATGAGGTCCTTAGTCCAGCTCCCTTGACCACCGTTCCTCCGTTGGCTAGGTTATCCCCACAGGCCGAAGTGAGTGGTGACAAAGAGATCGGGTCTGGGACTTTGGGTCGACGGAAAATGGAAGTTGAGTCCGGCCATAGAACTGCCCTGATCTGGAAATGTAAGTTCTTTCGCTCCAAAGTCAATGCAAAATAACTTGGAGACTGGCATAGAGCTTATAGAGTCCCGAACGAGATAGAAGCTTATAGAGTCCCGAACGAGATAGAATTCTTCGTCCCCGGTCCCAATGACTAGGCTGATGATCCGCTGTTGGGCTTCGTAGCCTTAAACCAGGCTGTGCTAGTTGCCGGGCTCCGACTTCCCTTTCCCAGAATAGTTTGAAAGTTCTTGCGAGAGTAGAGAATAGCTCCAACCCAGCTCTGCCCTAACGGTTGGAGGATCTTGATAGGTTTCCTAATCTTGTGGGATCAACTCAGTTTTCCTCGTCCTTCAGTTAGAGAATTCAATAGTTTGTACTCTTTCAAGTCAGATGGAAAGAGGTCAAGCTGGTGGTATGCGTCTGTGAAGGCGAAGACAGGAGGTAGTGTCCTTACTCAGACTCCGGACTCCATAAAAAATTGAAAAAAAATTTGGTTCTTTGTCTGAGGTCCGTGGTAGTTCTCTGAAAATTATACCAGACTTGACGTAAACATCCCAGTTTGTTACCACGAACTAAGTAAGCCAAATTCTTTCAGTTTTAGGTCAGTACGGCTGATTATTTACTGACATATCTTATTTGTTTGTTTATCCAGGTACAATTCTTACGAGCCAACAGAGGAATCTTCAGAAAGAGCTCGAAAGGCTCAAGCTATCAGCTAAGACTGCTGATCTAGCAGTGTTTTAATAACCGAGGAGAACTTGATATCAGCTCGGCTCCAACTTCGTGAGTTTGAATTTGGGATTTGTTACTTTGTTTATATCCATCTAGTCCAGATCTAAATTCGTCCATTTTCAGGTCAATCTGGAGAAAGGATGAAGGACATATCCGCTCCCTTAAAAAAGAAAGGTCAGGCCGAGAAGGGCAAGAGAAAAGCTCCTGCTGACGATCAAGTGCATTCGGCTTGTCCCCGGCCACAATCAGAGGATGCCCCCCAGCGTATTCTGAGCCCAACTTAGAGCGTCGAGAAAATAACTTCATTTCCAATGCGTAGGGGACCATCTTCTTCTCAAAATGTCTGACCTTCTCCGCTGTCGTCCCAAATTCTGGCCACTTATTTAGGCTCGACTCCGGAGAAGGATGAGGAGTTTCTAAAGCTTTGTAGATCTCTCTCCAAGCTGATCTGCTACTTTTTTAGGTCGAACTTCCCAACTATAGGGGATATTGCCGGTCTGCCCTCTTCAACAAAGAGGACGATAAGTGTTATCAGAAAGTAAGTCCAGCAAAAATATTTAGACAGTATGGAGACTGTGGAGTCCATCATTGCGGCGTCGGTTAATTCATCCAGGGTAGCCATTCAACTTACCTCGACTGTCGAAAAGATGGACAGACTCTTAACCGACGTCCAAGTCATGAGGAAGAAAGTTCGGAAGCTTCTAGACAAACTGAACGAGGAGAAGAAACTCTGGGCTACCTCTAAAGATGTACTATTGAAGCGAGATGAGGAGCTCAGGGCCAAGGAGTCTGAACTCAAAACTTTTACTGAGCAGCTGGATTGGAGAGGAAGATGAGAGTCGATCTAGAGACTTTGCTGGAAAAGAGACTGGCCGACCTCAAGACTGCACTAGAGAAGACAGTAGACAATGATGAAGTCGTAGCTGAGTTCCTCAGATACTTCCTGATGAAGGAAGAGCTGATCGAGACTGCAGCAGAAAAATGTCTGGACTAGGACGTTCAGTTCCTGAAGGACGAGCTTGCCGAGCTCAAGAGAAATTCCACGCTCAATCTTCTGTTGCCCGAGGAGGTAGATCAGTCTGATGCTAAAGAATGAACTCTTGTGTTCGTAAACTTTTTGCAGTTGTAATAAATTTTTGATGTATTGCATTGAACTTCATATCTTTTTAGGTTTAGGTGTGTGAATGCTCCCAAGTTTGTAGCTCGGTCATACGGTGTGAATGTCTGATGTCAGTGTTTTCAACTTTATAGCTTTAACACCTGATCTTTGATTTCAGACTGTGAAGGTCTGACATCTGACTTCATAGTTTTTACCTCTGGACATCTCGTACTTGACTTCAGATTACTGGCATCATACCCCAGGTCTACATCTGGTCTTTTTTAGCTCGGTCGTTTGAACGAACTGAAAATTTAATTGCCTCATAACTTTGGGAAAATAGGTCGGCCAATTGCCGAGCTATTTTTTGTATCTGAATTTGGTGGAGTATTATGTCCGTGGGCATAAATAATTTTAGTTTGACGTTGGTGATGTAGCACTTACGCCATCCAACGCGGGTCCTAGCTATGTGGAACCTATGTGTCCAAAGGATTGTGATCTTGATCAAATCCTTAGTTCGGACTATGTCTAGACTATTCATTTTTTATGTAAGTCTTGATCTCACAAAACGTTCCTTCATTTCATAAATGTGAGAATGTTTTACATGGTAAAAGCCATGGCTTCTTTTAACAAAAGTAGCTCACGCCCGTGGGCTATTGTTGATAAGTTCTATTGGTAGTACTTTTTGAGGTGTTCAGCATTCCACGGATGCATAAGCGATAGTCCTTTTGCATTTCAGAGCTCGTGAGCTCCATTTTTTAGGACTGTGACGATTTTGTAAGGTCCTTCCCAGTTCGCAGAAAGTGTTCCTGTTTTGCTTTCTCTTGTTTCCAGGAAGACCTTTCTTAAGACGAAATCTCTGACTTTGAATTTTCCCTCATTCACTTTGTTGTTGTAATACCTTGCACTTCTTTGTTTATAGATTGCATTTTTCAATTCTGCCCCCAATCTTTTATCCTCAGTATGTCGAGCTCGACTCTCATGGCATCGTCATTGCAATTTTTATCGAAAGTTTGCACTCTAAATTATGGGAGTCTGAGCTCTAATGGGATGACGGCTTCAGTTCTAAAGGCTAGTGAGAAATGTGTTTCTCCAGTACTGGACCGACATGTTATGCGGTAAGACCATAGTATGCTTGGGAGCTCTTCTGCCCAGGATCTTTTTAGCTCGTCCTGGTGTGTTTTCAAAGTATGCTTGATGATTTTATTGATAGCCTCGACTTGGCCATTAGCCTGGGGGTGATTAGGAGTGGAGAAGTGCTTCCTAATTTTCAGCTCTTCGTAGAATAACTTCAGCTTGGAATTGTCAAATTGCTTACAGTTGTCCGTGATGATTGAGTAGGGGACTCCAAACCTACAAACGATCGATTTCCATATAAAATCGATGGTTTTTTATTCTGTTATTTTGGCCAGTGGTTATGTTTCTACCCATTTGGTGAAGTAATCGACAGCGACTATGGCGTATTTAGTTCCACATTTTTTCGTTGGCATTGGTCCAATTAAGTCAATCTCCCATTTTGAGAAGGGTCATGTGCTGAGAATTGAGGTCAGCCCTTCTGGATGAGCTCTGATGGTGGGGGCAAACCTCTGGCATTTGTCGTATTTTCTAGCAAATTTGATGGAGTCTTTCTTTAGTGATGGTCAAAAATACCCCTGCCTCAAAATTTTGTGCGCCAATGACTGCCCTTTAGTGTGGTTGCCACATATTCCTTTGTGGATTTCACAAAGGGCATACTGGGCTTCATTTTCCCGTAAACACCTTAGTAGAGAGAGTGAGAAACCTTTCTTGAATAGGACGTCGTTTATGATTGTGTATCTAGCTGCCTTGATCCTTAATTTTCTTGCTTCGGTGCTATCTAGAGGCACCTTACCATCATTTAAAAATTGGATGATCTCATCCATCCAGCTAGAGTTCAAGTCGGCCTTGGTGAGCATGTTCTCGGACTGGCTGATTGCTGGACGGTTGATTCTTTCGATTGGAATGTTCTCCAGCTCATCTATTCTCTCGCTGGTACCGAGTCGTGCTAAAGTGTCAACAAGGCTGTTATGGGTTCTTGGTATCTGTTTGACCTCGACGGCGTTGAATGTTTTGAGTTCTTGCTACACTATAAGTGAGTAAGACGTCATTCTTTCGTCCTTAGTCTGGTAAGACTTATTAATTTGATTGACCACTAGTTGGAAATCGATGTATACGAGTATTCTGAGTGCACCCATTCCTTTTGCAAACCTAAACTGGCGATTAGGGCCTCGTATTCAACCATGTTGTTAGAGGCATGGAAATTAAATCGCAAGGACTAACAGAGTGGCTCCAGATCCGGGCTCATCAAGACTACCCCAGCTCCGGCGTGGGTTTCTGTTGAAGACCCATCTACAAAGAGAGTTTAATTTTCTTCATTTTTGGTGCTGGGCTCGTGTTCCAGACTGAACTCGGCGACAAAGTTGACTAGAGCTTGGCCTTTGATGGAGGTCCGGCCTGAAGTTGAGTTCAAACTGGCCAAGCTCTACAGCCTATTTCATAAGTCTTCCAGAAGTATCTGGTTTTTAGAAGACTTGCCTTAGGGGGTAGTCTATCAAAACTTTTATTGGATGCTGCAAGAAGTAAGGCCTGAGTTTTCTTACTAACATAATAAGGGCATATGCCAACTTTTCCATGGGACTGTACCTTAGCTCAGCATCATGTAGAGCTCGATTGACATAGTAAATAGGATGTTGGATTCTTTTGTCTAACCTGATTAGCACGGAGCTGATGGAGTGCTTTGAGACAACTAAGTAGAGAGTTAGGAGTTCTTCAGTCATTGGTTTTGACAATAATGGAGATTGCGCGAGTTGAGCTTTGAGTCCTTTGAAGGCTAGTTGGCATGCTTCATCCCATTTGAACTTTTTGCCCCCACGTAGAGCATCAAAAAGAGGTTTGCACTTGTATGTGGATTTTAAGACAAAATAGCTTAGCGCTGCTATTCACCCAGTTAGACTTTGCACTTCTTTAATTTTGGTAGGAGGTCTCATTTCTTGTAGAGCTCTAATCTTCTCCGGATTGGCCTCAATACCTCTTTGGTGGACCATGTAGCCTAAGAACTTCCATGACCCGACACCAAATGAACACTTAGAAGGGTTGAGCTTCATCCTATACTTTCTCAGTACGGAAAACATCTCAGTAAGGTGTTGAATGTAATCTATGGCTTTGGTGCTTTTTACGAGCATGTCATCGACATATACCTCCATGGTCTTTCCTATGAGTCTAGAAAACATTGCGTTGACTAACTGTTGATAGGTTGCTCCAGCGTTTCAGTCCAACGGGCATTACTCGATAGTAGTATAGACCTCGGTCAGTTATGAATGAGGTATTCTCCTGATCACTCTCGTGCATTGGGATTTGGTTGTAGCTGGAGTATGCGTCCATAAAGCTCAAGAGTTCATGCCCAGCCATGGTATCCACCATTTGATCTGTTTGTGGGAGTGGAAAGCTATCTTTAGGGTATGCTTTGTTCAGGTCGGTAAAGTCTATGCATACCCTCCAAGTTCCATTACTCTTTTTTACTAGGACGGGATTGGCCACCCATCATGGATATAGTGATTTCCTGATGAAACGACATTTCAGTAACTTGTCAACTTCTTTGGCGAGGGCTTCATATCTCTCTGTATTGAGGGGACGTCGACGTTGTTGCTTTGGTTTGACGTCCGGACTGGTGTTCAACCTGTGGCATGCGACCTTGGGGGTCTATCACCTCTATATCTGTGTGTTCCCATGCGAAGACATCAACGTTATCCTTCAGGAAAGTTGTGAGTTGAGATTTTATTAGTTCGTCGAGCTCTTTTCCAATACGTAAGACCTTCTCAGGACAGTTAGGGTCGACCTCTATCAGCTCCAGTTCTTCTACCGGTTCAGCCTTTCACTCATGTTGGTCTGACCTAGGGTCAAGACGTCCGAGCTCTTCTACGGGCTCTTTGTTTAGTTCATCCATGTTTAACCTGGGGTCAAGACGTCCGAGCTCTTCTTGTAGCACGTCGATCCTTACTCGGGGAAAGGTGACGTTGCATCTCCTTTCCACCATCTGACTTCCTCTTACCATTCATACTCTATGAGAAGTGGAGAATTTTATGGTATAGTGATAGATGGATGTGACCGCCTTGAGTTCATGCAGTATTGGCTATCCTAGGATGGCATTGTAATTAGACGGGAGGTCTACAATCACAAAATCTGCGATGATCCTTCTTTGGCATGGTGGCAGGCTGAGCTCTACCACGAGGGCAATCTGTCCAATTAGGTTCACGTAGTCCACCATGAACCCCTGTAGAGGCTTCAGGAATGGCCTAACATGTCAAACATCGATCTCTATTTGCTTGAATGTTCTCAAGTATAGAACATTTACAGAGCTCCCGTCGTCCACAAGTGTTTGATCAATATTAATTTCGGAGACTGGCATAGTAATAACGAGTGCATCCGAGTGCAGTTGTAATATCTTCCTCCAAAAATGAGAACTTCTCCGTATCTGGCTTGGTTACGACGCTTAACAGTACCTGATAGCTGGTATGAGCTTCCCTAGAGAGTCTGCGACGTTGCCTCTTTGATCCTTCCAAGTATTGACTTCCTCCAACTATCATGTGGATTTCACTTCGTCCCTGTTGAGGTTAAGGTGGAGGTGGCAGTTCAGCATCGTCCCGTTGTGGAAGTAGCTCAACCCCTCCAGCTGGTCGTGCTATGAACTTTTTCAGGTGACCTCGCCTGATGAGGCTCTCTATTTTACCTTTCAAGTCTCGAAAATCATCGGTGTCGTGCCCAGCGGACCGATGGTATCTGTAGTACTTCCTTTGGTTTAGTTCGGACGAGTTTGTCCTCATAGAAACGGGTTTTTTTAGGATGTCCTTGTCTTTAGTTTTCATCAGGACGTTCTCAAGTAAGGTATTCAAGATGTGGTATCCCTGGAACCTCTGTGGAGTCCAATGCTTTCTTGGGACTTTCCTTATTCTCTGATTTGAAATTTTTTTCTTTGCTCTTGACATTGTCTCTCCAGTCAGACTTGTCATTCTGTTGGTTAGAGGTCGCTTCTTCAGCACTAATGTGCTTCTTAGCTCTAGCTAGGAATTCTCGGTATGTCGCTGATCCATCCTCGTGAACAGACCACCAGAACTGAGTTTTGGTTAGTAATCCTGACAAGACAGCCATTAGAACAGCGTCGTTGGAGATTTTGTCCACTTCCACTATCCTTTTGCTAAATATGTCTATGTAGGACCTCAAGGATTTAGTTCGACCTTGTTTAATGCTGACAAGGTGTTCGTTGTGAGTAGACCGAGTCTTTGTCCCCATGAAGATGAAGACGAACTGAGCTGATAGGTCACTCCAACTCTATATGGAACGTTGCGGTAGTTTTTTGAACCATCTCATTACTCTGTTCCCAAAGGTTAGAGAGAAAATTCTGCACATGATTACATCACTAGCCCCCTGGAGTTCCATCCAAGAGGTATACCTATCAAGGTGTCCGACGTCGTCCTCATGCTAGTTAGTTGTGCCATTTTGAGCTTTTCTGGCAGAGGTTTTGCTAGGATGTCCTCCGAGAAATGAGAATGTCGATCAGTTATGTACTCTTTCGGGATGTTTTTTTGCTTGGCCACGAGCTCGGTCAGGAGTCATTTCATCAATTCTAGTTCGTCTGGAGTGTTTTGCATACGCGATGCTGCTGCGGATGGGACTCCTTCTTTTCTTTGGACTTTCTCTTCGAGCAGTGCATGTGGGACCTAAAAATTGCAACCTAGATGGTCAAAGACGCTCGCCGATCGTTGTGTGGCAGCCTTCTTAAAAGGACCGGGGTGCCTGTTCTCACCTTCCTTGCTTCCTATGGATTTTTCTCACAGAAATCCAATCTTCTTTTCACGCAACAAGCTTCAAATTTGTCACGTGTTGGTGACTCTGCTTCTGAGTCGGAGATATGCCTAGTGGTAGCTTGATTTTTCTCAAGTCGTTCAATAGCGCGAGTTAGGTATACCAACTTTTGTAAAACCATGTCCTTTTCGTGGACATGCGTTTGAGATGAAGTTTCTCATTGATGTCTCCGACGGAAGACTTGGGAAAGATCAACGTGTTGGCTTTCAGTTCTTCTGTGGCTACGAATCCTTGAGTCATGACTGCAGCTCATGTTGAAGATGTCTTTATGGGTTGAAATGTTCAAGTATGACAATTGGGTGTTGATTTTTTTGTGAGTTTGTGGAATATAGAGAGCTTTTTAGGATTCAGCCTTCCTTCTAGCGCCAAACTGTTGACGTTGGAAAATGGTTTGTACTAATCCCAAGTCAACTTAATGTTAATGTATTGAGGTCAGATGCGACCGTGATAAGCGACATATATGTAAATGTGTTGGAAGACCTCTTTTTATAATCTTTGTAAGAGTGCTTTTATTTCAGCAGTTGAATGTCTGACCTGAAGGACATTTATATCTCCTATTTATAGGAAAATATGCAATCATGATAGGTAATTAATGTCAAGTTCAACATTAATTACTTACAAGATATCTCCTTTTTGGGCATTTATTGTGAAGTGACATTTGCATTAATTGTGGCAACTAGTCTGGCGCCTGACATCTGAAAGGACAAGCTAGACTAATGACGTGAGTTTGACCAAGCAGGGATGACCTGAATATTCATGGTTGTGGTCCAACCTAAATATATTCCAAATTGAACCCACAGTCAAGGCTAAAGAAGAGGTCCGACCCGGGCTGTCCTCATAACTGGGATCAGGTCGACATTCTCATTGGTTGGCTAATCAAAAATTACGTAGTTGATGTGACGGATCAATTCGGATATCAACAGCATCTATTATGGATCCTAGACTTAACTTAGAGAGTACCAAGGTAGCCAAAATGGCAATTTCACAAACATTAACATACAGAAATCCACTAACGTATGGTAATTTAGAAAAAAATTCTATATCAAATGTATGAGGTCTACACTAAAAAGGCCAGTAGGAACGTCATGCGATCTCTTGTTCCAACACAGCTTCGTCATCACTTGACGGTAATGACTTATAGAGTTACCTTAGTTCAGTTAGGAGTAGTCAACATTATAGTGGTTCTTCTTCTGCTTCTTCTCTTTCACATTTGCTAAGTATTTTAGATGATAAAGGAAGAAAATTTTTTTATATACTACATAGGTAGAGACAAAATAAACGTAAATACCCAATTCTTTCAGGTAAGGCATGCAGTCTACTAACACCCGCGGTATCAACTGTAGCATTGTTGTTTTCTTTTTATACAGGTGGCAGGGTTCTATCTAATTTCAGATCAAGGCTTAAAGCATACATATTAGAAAGCTTATTGTATCTAAAGAGTTGGGAGGATGCCAAACTTTGGATCTAAGATAAAGTAGATAGAATGATGTCTGAAGAACTTGAATATTTAAATACAGAATACTTGAATTTGTTGTAAGTATTATTTGCGTAAATATTTGATATTTTCTTCATCTTATTTTAACAAAAAAATTATACATGTAACAACTTGTTCGTGTACAATCTGAACTCGAAAAATGATGAGAGTAATTGATAATTGTGGTTTTATACTTATCTAGACCATCAAAAGTAAATTATTGTAAGTACTCTTAAGTAAATTTTTACTTAATTGTGTGTTGATTTGATTGCTTTAGATCAAAACCCAAGTTCAGATGGAATTGAAGAAAAATAAAGAAAAATAGGCGAAAATGGACTGAAAGTGCACGAATACTTAAAATGGGGACCAACTTGCAAACATCCAAAAGTTGAAGAACTTATCATGAAAATAATCGAGGACTTGAGCGCAGTTCTTGACCAGAATTTTGGTTTCCTTATTTAATCAAACTCTAATTCAGTAATTCTTTTGAGACAAGATTTCTACACTATATTAAGGTTTTTGGGACATATAAATAAAAAGGAAAATATACCATATAGGATATTCCAAATACCATATATCATATACCATATACAAGAATCAAAGTTGAATAATTGAGAAGAAAATAGACAAAGAGATGAAGAACAACAATCCGAACTCAATAGTCTTCCTGGGAACGACAATCCAGGCTCAATAGGTCCAATTTATTACTTATTGTGATATTTATCACTTGCAATCATATATTTTCTCACAATAAGTTTTTGACGCCGTTGTCGGTGACTATTCTTATTTGATATTAGTTTAGATTAATCATTAGTATTAGTTTTATTTTTTATTTTATTATTATTTTTTATTATATTTTTTAGTTTATTTCAGTGTTTGATTTGTCTCTTTTCATATCACAATACAAGATGGAAGACCTTGAAATTCTTGAGGACAACATGATTTTTTGGAGATTTCATCGCAATGCACCAAGCTTATATAGCGAGACATGATGCGACTTCTGAAATTGATGAGGACAACATGTTTTTTGGAGATTTTATCGTAATGCACCAAGCTAATATAGCGAGATATGATGCAACTTCTGAAATTGATGAGGACAGTATACTTTTTTGGAGATTTCATCATAATGCAACACATTAATATAGAGAGATATGATGCAACTTCTGAAATTGATGAGAACAATATGCTTTTTGAATATTTCATCACAATGTATCAGGCTAATACAATGAGATATGATAAAACTTCTGAAATTGATGAGGATGACTTGATCTTGGGAGATATATGGAAACTACCAATCACACAAAGTTTTTGTCCCTACTTCTATACCTTTCCAATCGACACTGAAGCCAACTTAATAGAATATATGCCAAGCATTACAACAAGGAGTGGAGAGAAATTGTCCGAGATTTTTGATAATAAATATGTCATCCAACCCGAAGAAGCACCAATTAAAGAAGAAGTTTAAGTGGAGAAAGAGAAGATGATCCTAAATAGGCAAAATGAAATAGTGACATTTAATTATGTTACACTTATCGAGCAATTCTTCAACTCTCATCTTTCTTCTAAAATTTATTTTGTGATAAATGTCGACCAGGAGGTTGAAGTTTTTGTAGTTGTGTTCGAACAATGTGCTAAACTACAATCATATTTTTAGGAGCGCAAATTCAAATTTTTGAGGATAAACAAAAAATGGTGCAAAGTCAATAGATGAAAGAAAAGCAAGTCATCCAAAGTACTATTTAAAGTACCGTAAAGCAACCAGATAATAAGTTAAGGTCTAGACTATAAATCGAGCGCTAAATGGGAGACAACATATTTTTCTATCATTTATCTGTTTATTGCATTGCACGTAGAATTTTAGGATTATATTAGAAATTAGAGCATGTTTCTCAATTTTTAGTAATTAAGCAAATTTAAAATTTCTGGACTTAGCCTAATCATCGTCATTAAAAAAAAAATTACGGTTGAGTTTGGAAAAAAAAATTGTACTTCATTTTCTCTCCCTCACAAACAAAATTTTTCATCCCACCATTTCATGCTCATCTCAATTGTTAGTTTCATCATAGAAGGGTAACAATTCATATCAATTTAGGCCTTCACTTCTTAAATTTTCATCTTCTCCATTAAGATTGCACAAAGGTAAAGGTGTCATGAAGACTTAGCTCCCGATTCTTTCTGATCGACTACCATTCCGATGGTTTCTCTACGCATTCGCAATCGAGTACACTCTTTCATTTTTTATTTATTTTGCTTTATTTTATCACATTGAGGATAATGTGTACTTTAAGCTTGGGGTGCAGTTGATAAGTTTATTATTTTCGTTATGTTTGTGTGTGTTGTTGATAATATTATGTGAGTCAAAAAAATCTTTTTATTTGTGTGCTTGTATGTTGAATAGCCTTGCCAGCTAATGATGATGTCTATTTGAAACTGTTATCAATTCGTGAATTATAACTAGGTGATGTTACTTATGCCTTTTTATATACTATATTTATCCTTGTGAGATATGATTAAGTGTAAGCACAATAGTCATGAATATCACTACATATGGTTGATTTATTGAATAGAATACAATGAAAGAATATTGAACCTAGGTTGTGAAAACCAAGACCACCAATTGACAACTCAATTACTAAATCAGTTGAAAGGATAATTTGGGAGTGGTTAAACCAATGCAGAAACTATTTAGATAGGTGTTGATTTCGTGCCTGCGTAATATTTGTGTGGAGTATATTTGGCTACCAGGTAGAATCTAGGTATTGACCGGATGCTATAAATCTAATCCCCGTTTATTTATCTTGCAAAAAAAAAATGAAAGGCATTGCACTTGTATTATCTTATATCTCTCTTCGTAACCTAGTTGACTCGAGTGATAAAGCCCGTTAGGGTTCTCAAAACTCGGTGCCCTAATGTCTATCAAAACTACAAGGGTCATCTAGAAAGCTTAAGGAAGTGAGGTCTTACACATAAGATATTAAAAAAAAAAAAAAGAAGCAAAAGCAAAATTGAGTCTTTGTAAGTATAACTTGGAGATTTAGATAACTAGTGGTTTGACTTACCTTAGTGGAAGCTCGATGGTCGAAGCACTTAATAAAAGGAGAATCATCACATAACTAGATAGTTATTGTATTAGCTAGACCTAACCAAATTTTGAGCGGTAAAAAAATAAGTGTTTTGAGGGAAAATTTAGAATTAACACCCAAGATGAGAGATTGAATATCAATATATGAGTGTGTATTTTTATGAGAGAGAGAAAATATTTGAACTATTGAGTGGCGAAATATTACCAACCTAAAGGTTTATAGTGCTTGGATTTACTATTTGCACACACACGCGTCAATCGAGCATCGGATTAGTAAAAAAATTGATTTTGGTAGCATGATTTAGAAGTCTTTTATGAATTATTTAATGTGTTTCAAAAACTTGACACAAATACGGCAAGCTATCTATTATAGTAAATTTTAATATTATTTGCTTGATTATTTAAGTAAATAGTCATGTTCGAGGACAAATAAATGTTCAAGTTTGGGGGTATTTGATAAGTGTGGTTTTATACTTATCTGGACCATCAAAAATAGAAGATTGTAAGTACTCTTAAGTAAAATTTTACTTAATTGTGCATTGATTTGATTGCTTTAGGTCAAAACCTAAGTTCGGATAGAATTGGAGAAAAACAAAGTAAAATAGACAAAAAAAGACTGAAAGTGCACGAAGACTTAGAAATATGGACCAACTTGCAAATATTCAAAAGTTGAAGGACTAATCGTGAAAATAATCGGGGACTTGAGTGCAATTCGTGACTAGAATTTTAGTTTCCTTATTTAGTCAAACTCTAATTCGGTAATTCTTTTATGACAAGATTTCTACATTATATTAAAGTTTTTGGGACATATAAATAAGGAGGAGGATATACCATATACGATATACCAAATACCATATATCATATACCATATACAAGAATCAAAGTTGAATAATTGAGAAGGTAATAGACAGAGATGAAGAACGACGAAGATATTGAAGATTGGGACGTGTAGACGAATAATTATTGGTGCAAGATATTCAATTTCTTCTCATATTTTATTCATATCCGGTTATGTATTCCAAATTTTTCATCTTTTCTTTTTACCGAATTATGAGTAGCTAAATTAATATTTTGAATGAACGATTTAACTTAGTTTAGATTCTTTAATTTCAACTCTCAAGTTTTGTTTATAATTTAATTACGTATTGATTTTACTTCTTTTCTTAATGCTTGAAATAATTGGCCATTATTTATCATTGAATTGTGGATTGTAACAAACCGAGAGGTGTTACTAATTTAAACCACGTAGTAAAATCTAGTAATTGGATAAAAGGTAGAGATACGTTTTTAGTATTGTTGCAGTCTTGAATTGAATTCTTAAGATATTTAATGCATCTAATTATGGATCATTCTGACTTCATAAGTTGACTTAATTATATATGACTAATTTGAACTCAAAAGAGATAAATTATGTTAAATTCGTGAATTCGACCAAATACAATCAGAGATGACAACTATGGTAAACTCGTGAATCCAAATCTTTTAATAATTATTCTTGATAAAATCTTGACTTCTGCATTCACACTATTGTTTTAGAATTAATAATTATAGTTTAAATCTTCAAATCAAGTTAATTCAAGGAGTTTTAAATAAATTATGATTAAGATTAATTGAACTATTATCTAAATAGGATAGTCTTCGTGAGAACAATAATCCGGACTCAATAGGTCCACTTTATTATTTGTTTGCGATATTATTCACTTGCAAAATCATATATTTTCTCACAACAGTTTTCAACTTGTAAGTTTTAACAGAAAAAATTTCTCATACTTTATTTATTTTTTATTTTTATATTCTCTAAAATATTATTCAAAAAAATGAGCCGAAATCGTGGGCGGCTCGGCTCGTTCAACCCCGAGCTAACGGGTCAAACCGAGCATCAATTATAGGACGATGGGTAATGAGCTGAGGCAGCTCGGCTCGATCCATTGCCACCTCTAATTTTATCCATGAAGAAATTACTAATAAAATAAGTTGAGCGGGTAAAATGCATACTGAAAATTGCTTTCATCATAGATGAATGAGGAATGTGGGATGAGGTATTTAATGTCTTCTTTGTTTTGCTATTGATTACGCTAACATAGATAGTGATAGGGTAGAGTAGATGGGGGCAGGTAAGATTTTAGTTTGTTTAATCACGACCGTATGGAGTTTTCTCCGCTATAGAAAGAAAAAAGTACGTAAAAGTCTGTGTCTCACTACGTATTTAATTTCTTTCATCACAAAATTATCTCCTCCAAAATTTACTGACATCTTCAATATATCTCCATGATTCGATTATCTCCTTCAACCGATTATCTCTAAAATCTGCTCACCTTCTCAATCCATCTCCATCAATCGATCATCTCCCTCCACTTATCGTCTCCAAATCTGTTCACCGCCTCAATCTATCATCATAATAGAGCTTACGGTCAAATTCCACTGCAAAAAAATGATATACTAGTTTAAATAAAATAAAATATTATGTAATTATATAATATTTTTATTACAAATACGTATAAATTTAACATATAAATATTTTTACAAGTGCAAGTAGTTGGTGTAATTTGTGATGTAGAAACTATAAGTCATTTATAGCCCAATTAAAAGCCAATCTTTGTTAAGTGCATATCCAACTATAACAAAAGGCCTGTTTTAAGTCCAGCAATGGGGAAAAGCGGCTATCGGTTTTTGACTTTTTTCTTTCGTATTGCACTAGAATTTGGGAACATTTTACTGTGAAGGAGAGGGAAAAGAGGAGAGGTGTTTATCACCAATTTTATCTTATGTTGCAGTGATTTCTACAAGGGTATGTCATCTTCTTCATCACCAAACTTGGAAGGATTAATCAATTTTTTTTGTGTAAAAACATGCTTTAAATCTTTTGTACTTTATATGTTGATTTCACACTCGATTTAATTGTTGTGAATTATTTAACTTCAACACAACCTCGATTTATACCCCAGGTGGCTCCGCCACTAGGAATCGGTATTGAATTTTGCTCTAATTTGTACGGATTTTTTTTTCCCCTCTGGTGAATTTCGTGTTATAGGGTAAACTATGAGCAAGTTTTTCAGGGAAAAGCTTCGATTTTTTCTTGATATTCATGGTTTGGCCTTCAATATTTGGAAGAGTCGATCATTATCAGTTGCACACGAACTAGTATCTGTATATCCCGTTTGAGTCTTTTTTTTTTTTTTTGCACTTTTGTTCCATGGATCTGTTATTGCAATTGTTGAGCAAGAAACAAGAGTAACTTGGTTTTATCTCATTATTTGTATAATTGTGGAAGAGCATGAGAAAACTGATAGTTTTAGAATGAACAAATGTAATTTTGTTATGATGGGGAAGCGTACGCTGAAATTATAATTTATTATAGTGACGGTGATTGTGTGGATTGGCTTAGAATGAGTGGCCAGTCGTGTGTTTATATCCAAGCTTGAAATGGCTAGTAAACCATACCTAACCAATAATTAGCCGAGAAGTGATTATAACTTTCCTTGGGAATTAACAGATATAGAAAAGAAAATGGATCCGAGGAGTATCATTCTTCTTGGTGGCTGAACTATTCTGAGAAATGGTATTGGGACTTGAGTTGTTATATTTTTAGAAAATAGCGTTTAGATCAAGTTGAAAAAGGAACCATGTAGCTGACACCAAATTCATTTGGAACTGGGCATAGTTTGTTGTTGTTGTAGTGTTGACTCTTGAGATCTATTGATAAGTGGGAAAATATGATCATGTTAATGGATCCATGCAAAAAGACGCGAAAATGCTTTCCTTTAAGAAATAATTATTTTTGTGTATTGGGTTATTTATTTTACATAATCATATCCGGTTTGTTTTGTCTGAACTATTTAATTAACAACTCATGTTTAATGCAGCTTGAGGATTGGCCCGAGGGGCAATGGCAGACTTAGAGAAATTGCTCCTGGAGGCAGCTGGAAGGACAACTGAAACTGGGAGGAACCGCCATTCATCTCCACCATCTAGAAGACGGCGAAAAGGTTCACAACCTGATGATGGAAGTGACTTCAAAAATGATGACTCAGATGATGATCGCGGTTATTCAAATAGAAAACCTTCTGGTTCACAAGTGCCTCTCAAGAAGAGGTTGGATCCCGCTGAAAGAGATAATGATCGTAGTAGTCGGGAAGATGATGATGAAGGCGGTGATTACAATCATGAGCGTGACAGTGATGACGATTCTGTTGGGAGTGATCTGTACAAGGATGAAGATGATCGGGAAAAGCTTTCAAAGCTGACTGAACTTGAACGAGAAATGATACTAGAAGCTCGTGCAACAAAGAGAAGTGACAGAGATTTGACTGAAAAATTGAAAAAAAGGAAGGGTCAAGATAGAAAAGGAAGCCACCCCACGCCACCTACACGCAGCAGCATGCGCTCCAAAGCTCAAAGGGCAGGTGCATTGGATGAACTAGTTAAACGAAGAAGGGATGCAGCTAGGGGAGGTTCTGGCGGCCGATACTCCCCTGTAAAGAGGAGATCTTTCGCCACGGCCACTTTTAATAGTCCCAGCCGGAGTGGAAGCGGGTCTCATAGTGATGAGGGAGATTCAACTGGGGATGGTGGAATGGCTGATAGTGATGACGAGAAGATGTCCGAGTCCAAGACACCTACGTTTGAGGATATTAAGGAAATTACGATTCGAAGGTCAAAACTGGCAAAATGGTTTATGGAGCCTTTCTTCGATGAACTGATTGTTGGTTGTTTCGTGAGGGTTGGAATTGGGAAGTCAAGGTCGGGGCCTATCTACAGACTGTGTAGGGTTCGCAATGTTGATGCCACAGATCCCGATAGGCAGTATAAGCTTGATAACAAAACCACATACAAGTACCTGAATGTTGTGTGGGGCAATGAAAGCTCTGCTGCCAGGTGGCAGATGGCAATGATTTCAGATTCTTCGCCACTCAAGGAGGAGTTTGATCAATGGGTCAGGGAGGTAGAACGCAGTGGTGGTCATATGCTGAGCAAACAGGAGGTGTTGGAAAAGAGAGATGCCATACAGAAAACAAACACATTTGTCTACTCAGCAGCCACTGTGAAACAAATGTTGCAGGAGAAAAAGTCGGCCACATGGCGACCACTAAATATTGCTGCCGAAAAAGATCGTCTCAGGAGGGAGTTGGAAGGTGCCAAAATGAGGGATGACGAGGTAGAGGTTGAGAGGATCAAGGCAAGACTGCAAGAATTGGAGGTGTCGCGTCAAACCCAGGAGAAAGATTCAAAGGCGATTCGGCTGGCTGAAATGAACAAAAGGAACAGGGTCGAGAATTTCAAAAATGCATCAGAAAAGAAGCCAGTGAATACAGGTCTGAAAGCTGGTGAGGCGGGGTATGATCCCTTTTCAAGAAGATGGACTAGATCAAGGAATTATTACCAGTCGAACCCGGGTGGAGGAGAAGAGGCAGGCGATACAAATGGTGATGCAAGTGCTGCACTAGAGGTTGCTAATAGTAATGGAGGAGTTCCTGTTTTGGCCAAGGCTGGAATGGCTGCTACAGCAGCTGCCCTGGAAGCAGCAGCTGGTGCCGGGAAGTTGGTGGATACAAGAGCTCCAGTTGATCAAGGGACTGAATCAAACCTGCTACATAATTTTGAATTGCCTATTTCATTGGCTGTGCTTCAGAAGTTTGGCGGGCCTCAAGGAGCCCAAGCTGGATTTATGGCAAGGAAACAAAGGCTAGAAGCGACTGTAGGCTGTAAAGTTCCTGAGAATGATGGGAGGAGGCACGCACTGACCTTGACAGTCAGCGACTACAAGAGACGGAGGGGGCTATTGTGAAATTTAATGAGCACGCCATTTATTTTACTTGCTTGAATATTTTCCCTGTGATTCAAATGCAGGGTTGAACTCTATCTTCACTTTTTCGGGTGCTGCAACCTTGTCGTGTAATCTTTTTTGCATTGGTTTGCAAACCATAAACTAGAATTTGCCCTTTTACATTAACTTGTGTTTTACCTGTGTTCATTAAATTTCTCTGCTATTCTTTTGTTCTTAGGATATAAAAGAAATCATTTGCTTGATGGTGCCCTTGAGCAATTTTTGGACAGAAAAAGATTTGGCTTTTGGGCAGGGCTTGATGGCATGCCAGAAACTTGATGTGTGATTTATCTGTGAGACTGTTTGTACTTGGTACCTCAATTAGATAATACTAAATGAATGGTGTTCTCCTACACACCAATGAGCAAGATGTAATTGTCCACTGGTGATGTGGAGGTATCTTATCACATCTTGCACACTGGTGTGTAGGAGAATACCACTCAATACTGAATTGGATTAAGAAAAAAGTTCAAATTATTCTTATTTTACTGTGTTGTAGTGTCTACCGACTAGATTGTAATAGACATTATTGGCAAAGTTATTTGTGCATTGTAAATTCGTTTACTGAAATTTGTTATTATTGTATAACATTTGTATCAAGGTATTATATATTAAATTAACTGTAATAAATAAATTTGGAACGAGATAATAACTTTTCTTTATTTTTTAGACGAATTTAGTTTATCAACCACAATGATAAGTGAAATAAACCTAAAAGTGTCAATGATGTAGATGAGTTACATGAAATGTATTCGTTTTTAATTATATTTCTAATTTACATTTTATAATTAGATTTAAAATTAAAAACGTTAACATACAACCATTTGATATAGTACCGGTCGATATAACAATGCATATTTTCAAGCACTACAATGTATGTCTTAATTATATCTTTTTCTTCAACTGTTATTATTTAAAAATTTCAACAGCACAAAAAATTCTCAATATTATTACAAAACCACTTAGAACATACTGTGTTTTTAATTAGTATGAATAAAGGAACCAAAATTATTATCAATTTTTTTGTTAATTTTAACATTAATTTTGTGTTTATTATAATATATCTTTTTTTGACGCTGCAATTAGTACTTACAACTTAGTGAATGGGCTTTGGTCTTTGATGAAGAGGCCCAAATGATTAACCCAAACCTTTTTGTTGACTGATCCATTAGAAAGCCCATTAGGGTTTGCGGTGGACTACATAATGCGAGCTCTCAAATTCAGGACTCCTCATTGCCATTGCCTTTAGCAGCAGATCACCGGACCGAGGGTATATCGGCGACTTCAGATAACCGGACTGGGTGTAGCAATCGGCGGCGGCGCGATTAGCAACAATGGTGCACGTATCATTTTACCGAAACTGTAAGATTCTACTCCTCTCCAAAACACACGCACACACTTTTATTTCGAACATCTACACTTGTGATTTATGTATTCTTTTCTGTACATATATGCGATGCCATCTTCTTGGTACATGTTCCGATGTGGTGTTGTGTTTGTATCACATTTTAAGAGTTTTGCTTCCGGTGATAATATTTTTGTGAATCCCTCTAGCTTTTGAGGGATAATCACCTCAATAATTGCATTTTAATAACGTCGAATTTGAAGCCTTCATAGATAAGAAAAAATCTGATTGTTTGAAAGGTTTACTGCAGTGGTGTGGTGGCATTATAATTTATAAGTGCTCCTGGCTGTTGCTGCTCTCTTTTAAGAATTGTTAAAATTTTCACCTAAATGTTTAAGGAGGTAAATGACGGTGTCTGTGTATCTTGTAGCTGATTTAAGTATATAGGAACATAAAGAGGCAGAGAATTTGAAATTAGCACGGTCACTTTAGTCGACTGCTTATTTGTCTACATTCATAAATACTTCTTGGAGGGGCATTACCATGAATTATTTCTATATATCAGAGAGTTAATTAAAGATGAATTGTATATGAGCTGATCCTTTGTTATGGCACATCATGAAATATATGGCTCCTTATCTTGTTTTCATTTTTTTAGGCTGTAGAAAAACATATGTAATTAGTTCATGTAACCTTCAAACTGCTTTAGGACTCGAGAAGAAAATAATTTTGTAGCACATGTCTAACACTTAGTTGTCATATATATGCATAATGGGTCATAGATGGGAAGACTTTTAAGAAGCCCCGTCGTCCCTATGAGAAGGAACGACTGGATGCTGAGTTAAAGTTGGTTGGAGAGTATGGGCTGAGGTGCAAGAGGGAGCTTTGGAGGGTTCAGTATGCTTTGAGCCGCATCAGAAACGCTGCAAGAATGCTTCTAACTTTGGACGAGAAGGACCCGCGTCGTATTTTTGAAGGTGAAGCCCTTCTGAGGAGGATGAACAGACATGGACTGCTGGATGAGAGCCAAAACAAGCTTGATTATGTCTTGGCCCTCACGGTGGAGAACTTCCTTGAGCGCCGCTTACAAACACTTGTGTTTAAGGCGGGTATGGCCAAGTCAATTCACCATGCCAGAGTGCTCATCAGGCAAAGGCACATAAGGTATTCAGATTTATCAGTTTTAGTGGACCATAGTGGAGTTTATTTGGTTTGGCATCTTAAATAATTTAGTATGTGGATTACAAAATTATATGTTGTCAAAATATTGTTTTTTTGAATTAGGGCACTTTTTTATTGCATGGTTGTAGAATAACTATCATATGTCCTACTTGTTAAATTTATTTTCTTGGCCCTTCTTTTTTTGGGGGTTTTGGGGGTGGAAAATTGGGTTTTTCTTTTCGCATTCTTACACAAGTACCAGCAAAATTGTAGAAACTCACTTCTTTTGCTTTTCACTAATATTTAGCGAGAATGTCTGTGTAATTATTGACTCGTCTAGATATAATGAGCCAACTAATGCCAGTGTACTGCGACAGAGAAGAACTGAGATTGTATTGATGGATATTTGTAACTGTGAAGAACCCTTTGTGAGGCATCTGCATTGACTTAACATCATATGTTACTGGATTCTGTACTGTCCTCAAATGGGTGGAGTTTCATGTCTGTATGCTTTTCATATTGAACGGAATCAAGAAACATAGATTATAATTTTAGCAGTTTTACGTTATTTTTTAACATTATACCATGATTGCTATTGTGTATTTGGACTAAAATGCTGCCTTTAATATGATTGTTGCTTATATATTATCTGTTATGGGCATTATGATTATGCTTTATAACTGTTGCTGAAATTCGTATCCTGGCCTTTTGTTGCACTATATTAGTGATCATTGATGTGTGTATATTTTTGTTTATGACTGCCATTTATGAAATGGAATTATATTTAGGTGTCATGTGTAACAAACATTAATTAGTCACCTACATATATATAATGCTTTTCACAATTACATTTGTCTAGTTAGCACTCTGGGTTCACTTTTATTCACTTGGTTTCGACTCTCTTATTGCCACTTATTATTCACTATTATCCGTGCTAATCTTGTTGTGTACTTTGGTTGCAACAAGTCAAGAGGCACAACTGATGGATGATATACATTGACTAATGTTATATTTAAAACTGCAGGGTTGGGCGGCAAGTTGTCAATGTACCCTCTTTCATGGTGAGAGTAGATTCCCAGAAGCACATTGATTTCTCTCTTACAAGTCCATTTGGTGGTGGCCGTCCTGGTAGAGTGAAGAGAAAGAACCAGAAGGCTGCTGCAAAGAAAGTTTCTGGTGGTGACGGGGATGAGGAGGATGAAGAGTAAGCCTTGGCATTAGTTGTTAATGGTAACACTATCAAGCAGCCCCTGGATTTTGCCATTCTATGCTCATTTAGTGTCTTTGCCGGACCCTCTGTGGTTTTTGTCGAGATATTTAAATTAGAAATCTTAGCTTCGTGCTCTTTCTGACTCTATACCATTTTGAAGTTCTTATTTATAATCGAGTTTTTAAATTAGAAATCTTAGTTTTGGGGAGAGACTTGTACTGCATCGTTTAGTTTTTTGTACCTTTGCTTTTAGCCATTTGACTATGGCGAGCCTCAATGTTTAAAGATGATCGTTGGGTACTGAGATGTTTTTGTTTTACTTCTGTGACATGAGACGAAGCCTTGAGGCCTCTCGAGGTGTAAGCATCAAAACAACTTTTTAATCTGTGACGAAATGAAAACCTTATCAAGGGGTGAAATGACTGTCTTCTTTCCATTTTATCAAATACTATTCGTATCTGTTTGGTTGTGCAACAATATGGGCTCCAATTTGTATCTACTGGTATTTGTAAAAAGTTTTGAATTTCAAATTATAATACTATTTAGCGTAAGATGCTTAACTAGGAATCTATCCTTCACAGTTCACACGTCACATTTATGTAGGTTCACATGAAATACCTAACTCTATGTACAACACGAGATGACTAGACAAACATTTATGTGGGTTCACATGAAATACCCAGCTCCGTGTACAACAAAAGATGACTAGACAAAATCCAGGAGCGGAAAGAAGTTAGAGAGAGATGCTCTCAATCTAGAGAGAGAAAATCTCTGGGTTGCTTCCTGATACCCTCTTTCCCGTCTGATTTCATCTTCAATTTTCTGTGTGAATGTGTGATTTCCTCCATAATCAGAGACACAGCTGGGTTCCTGATTTATTCAGTTTTTTTTCGGACCTACACTTTTGAAATTCAGCGTGCGATTTGCGTTTTTGCCCTAGTTCTCGCTGCTCTCGGTTTGGTCCAGATTTTGGGGTTTTCTTCTCTCATCTTCTAATGGGTAGGAAAAAATCCAATTTGTTGAACACCATTCCGTCTGCAAGACTACTTAGCAAGGTTCAAAGTTTGGGAGCTAAAAATGCAATGGTAGCCCAGAGCTCTAGCGCGAACACGGGAAAAGACGAAGCCCATTCTTCTTCCTGTGTTGATTCAACGAAGAAAGGAATGAGCGATTCAGGTACTTCATCTACTCGTGAATGCTCTAATTCTCCTTCCTTGTCCAGAACCCTTGGGGATTTTGACACGGATTCAGAATGCCCAGCTGAGAAATTGCTCGAAGGAACAGTAAACCAAAATGAAAGGAAGGTGACTGATGAAATGACGGAACCAAAAACAAAACCAGCTTCATGGGTCAATCTTTTTAAGGATAACAGACACCAGGATAACGGAATCAAACTTCAGTATTTTGAAGGACAGGAGGCAGATGTCGAGCTGAACCATCTGGACGTGGTTGACGTGGAAACAGCGTGGGGATGCTGTTTAGTTGGGTACATTGCAGGCCGCTTCCCAGGTAAGACTGCTCTACTTCAACTTTGTGACACTTGGGGTGTTCCTTATCGATATTTTGTTCATAGTAGTGGATGGTTGGTGTTCAAATTTGAGAAAGCGGTTGATAGGGAAATGGTTTTGGATGGAGGCCCCTACTTCATTTTTGGCAGACCACTAATGTTAAAAATCTTGCCCAATTGTTTTGAATTTGATGACAATGAAATTAGTTTACTGCCAGTTTGGGTTACACTCCCAGGGCTGCCCCTTGATTGCTGGACAGCCAATGCGTTGGGGAAAATTGCATCAAAAATTGGGAAGCCAATTACCACGGATAAGCTTACCTCTTCTAAGGAAAGATTATCGTATGCACGTGTTTTAGTGGAAGTTGATGCCTCGGGAGTTTTGGTTAGGAATGTTCGGATTAAACTCCCGACTGGGAAAGTGAGAGATCAATCGGTCTTTTATGAGCATGAACCAAAATTTTGCTCATATTGTAAGGTCTTTGGTCATAAGGTTGCAGATTGCAAACACAATCAAAACAAAGGGGATACGCCTCAAATTCAGAAACAGGTTGAAAAGCCAAAGGAGGACGTACTGGGTCCAGTACCTTTGAATCCCACTCCAACAGGTAATTTGGAAGTTGACAAATCTGACACAGAAGAGATTAATCCAGCCGGTGCTTCAGATGTTCCCCCACTTGAAAATCGGCCGGTTGCCCAGCCGGTTGCTGATGTTCAATCAGATCCTCAGCATTTACAAGAAGGTGCAGAAATTGAAAGGGCTTTCCTTGAGGTTGCAAAAAAGAAGAACAAACAAAAAGGAAAGGCTAAACTACCCCTCATCCCCTTGGGTAAACATGTTGAGGGCAATATGGTTAAAAAAGATTCTGTGGGAGCTTCTACATCAAAATCGAGATCTACGCAGCAGGTTATTAGCTCAACTTCTGGAAAATCTGATATAAGGAGGGGTGATACCCTCTTTGCATCACAATGATTATTGCTAGCTGGAATATTAGGGGCTTCAATAAGCCCCTAAAACAAAATGGGGTTAGAGACCTCATTGTTCGGAATAATATAGATCTTGTGGGCATTCTGGAAACGAAATTATGCACTCAAAAATTGGACCGTATCATGCAAAACAAATTCAAAGGTTTTCATCAAGTCAACAACTTTAGCTCTCATCAGGCAGGCAGAATTCTGGTCTTATGGAACCCGGATAAAGTGCACCTTCAAGTTCTCGACATAGGTCAACAAATTATCCAATGTCTTGCTACTTGTAAGGTAACTCGCATCTCTTTTCAAATAAGTTTTATTTATGCTCTTCACTCTATAGTGTCCAGGAGACCACTTTGGAATTACATCTCGGATATTGCAGCAAACATTTCTGTTCCTTGGTTGCTTTTAGGGGATTTTAACAGTATTTTATCTAGTAATGAAAGAAGTAATGGGTCGAATGTCACCTCCTATGAAACTAAAGACCTACTGGACTGTTGCTTGTCTGCTGGACTCTCGGATATCAGATCCAAAGGTTGCTTTTATACCTGGAATAACAACTTGGTTTGGAGTAAACTCGATAGGGCCATGGTTAACAATTGTTGGCTGGTTTCGGATTTTATGGCTGAAGCAGAATTCTTGACCCCTGGTTGCTTATCCGACCACTCCCCTTGCCTGGTCTCTCTCTTTCATTCTAATGAAAAAGGTCGGAAACCCTTTAAGTTCTTTAATATGTGGGCTCATCATACAGACTTTATCCCTATTGTCCGAGAAAGCTGGCTCGAAGAGGTTCATGGGTACAAACAATTCAGTCTAAGTAAAAAGCTCAAGAGACTAAAGGGTCCGTTGCGCACTCTGAACAAACTGCAATTCAGCCACATTTCATCCAGAGCAGAATTGGCCAGAAATGAGTTAACTGCAGCCCAACTACGTTTGCATAATTATCCCAATAATGAGCAGTTGCAGGTGGAAATTTCAAAGCTCCGAAAAGATGCCATTTTATTATCGGAGGCTGAAAGAAGTTTCTTTTTTCAGCAAGCTAAATTAAAGTTCATCATGAATGGAGATAGGTGCTCAAAATTCTACCATGCTTTGGTTAAAAGGAACACTAAAAGGAATCACATTACGGCGATCAAAAGGGAAGATGGCAGTAGCACTTTGTCGATGGAAGAGGTATCAAGTGAATTTATTTCATTCTATAAAGGTCTACTGGGGACTGAAGTTCCGTGTGATCCTATTGAAGCTGGAGTTTTAGACAATGGTCCGTATGTCTCTGCAAATCAGGCCTCGGAGCTGTTAAAATCAATTGACATGGCTGAAATTAAAGCTGCCCTATTTGACATAGGAGATGATAAATCGCCGGGACCAGATGGTTTTTCCTCTTGCTTCTTCAAAAAGGCGTGGGAGACAGTTGGGGCTGATTTAAGTGCAGCAGTGCTGGAATTTTTTGAATCGGGCAAATTGCTGAAACAATGGAACCATACTGTGATAGCCTTGATTCCAAAATCCAATCATGCTCAATCAGTTGGAGATTACAGACCTATCTCATGCTGTAATGTGGTTTATAAAGTCATTTCAAAAATCATTGCATCAAGATTAGCTCCCGTTCTTGACAACTTAATAGATCCAGCTCAATCGGGATTTATTCAAGGGCGTAGCATGACTGAAAACATACATCTGGCACAGGAGCTTCTTCGACATTACAACAGAAAGAGGATTTCACCAAGGTGTGTTTTGAAAATCGACCTAAGGAAGGCTTATGATACTGTCAACTGGGATTATCTTTATGCGATCCTAATGGGGCTGAAATTCCCACCGGTTTTTGTGGGATGGATTATGGAATGTATAACAACCACCTCCTTTTCCCTATCCATTAACGGAACCCTTGCCGGTTTTTTTAAGGGGAGAAGGGGTCTAAGGCAGGGAGATCCTCTATCTCCTTTCCTTTTTGTCATTGGATTGGAATATTTATCGAGACTGCTCAAAGATAACTCGAGACTGCTCAAAGATAACTCGGCTGATGATGATTTTAACTTCCATCCGAAATGCGGTCAGCTTAAGATATCTCATTTAGCGTTTGCGGATGATTTAATGTTATTTGCAAGGGGAGACGTGTATTCGGTGCAGATTTTGATGAATTGCCTTAACCATTTTGGACTCAAATCCGGATTGACTGCTAATGCACTTAAATCATCATTGTTCACGGCTGGGATTTATGGTCAGGAGCTGGCGGACATCAAGGAATTGACAGGTTTTCCTATTGGGTCCATGCCATTCAGGTACCTTGGGATACCGTTAGCTGCGGCGAGGCTTAAAATTGTCCATTACGCTCCTTTTGTGGATAGAATTTCAGATTACATAAATGTGTGGAATAGTGCATCGTTGTCTTATGCAGGAAGGACAGAACTTATCAGAGCAGTACTGCAGGGAGTCGAGTGCTTTTGGCTTTCAATTCTCCCCATTCCAGCCGCTGTTATGGACAGAATCACCAGATTGTGTAGGAATTTCTTTTGGGGAGCAAAAAAGCCGTTAGTATCATGGAAAGAAGTTTGTCTGCCAAAAACTGAAGGGGGGCTCGGGCTTCGGAACATTAAAACTTGGAACTCAGCGCTGTTGGCTAAATCTCTTTGGCACTTTCATCAGAAAAAAGACACTCTTTGGGTTCGGTGGGTAAATCATGTTTATATGCGTGGGTCTTCCGTTTGGGATTGGGTACCGGCTAAAGGAGATTCTCCTCTGCTCAAGAGAATTTGCGACATCAGGAATCACATCAGCCGAACTGAAGGATCTATTGATTCTGCTGTTTGCCGGCTGTCTTTGTGGAATTCAGGGCCTGGGAATGGAATTTCGGCAGCATATGATTTCTTCCGCGAGAAAGGGAACTTCACCTATTGGGCTAAGGATGTTTGGAAATCCTTCTTGACACCTAAACACTCTTTTATATTGTGGCTGTCAGTGAAAGGTAAATTACTTACCAAAGATAAAATTTCGTTTTTGGATATTAATTTGACTTGCAGTTTTTGTACAACGGAGATTGAATCAGGCAGCCACTTATTCTTCACATGTCCGTTTACTAATGAGGTTTGGAATAACATCAAACAATGGTTGGGTATTACAAGGGCCATGTCTACCATTGCTAGTGCCATTAAATGGATGAGAAAAGAAGCGAGGGGATCCACGTGGCAGTGCAAAGGCAAGAGAGTGGCTCTTGCGGCTACAATTTACCATCTTTGGATTACAAGAAACAGGATTGTTTTTGAACAACTCAAGCCTACTCCGATTAGCATAGTCCATAGAATTAAAACACATGTATACAAAGTTTTATTTTCCTTGTATCCTCATGTTTTAATTCCCATGGAACCATTCTTGGAAACTTAGTCTATTTAGGTTTGTTTCTCTTCTTTTGATTCACCCGGGTATGCCCGGTGTACTTGTTGTTTAGCGTTTAGTTTTCCTTTTGTTTTGGATGCCCAGGTTTGCCTGGAGTTCTTGTACATTTCTTTGATCGATTAATACATATTTACATTTCCGATCAAAAAAAAAGATGACTAGACAAACATTTATAGGAACACGGCGACGAACATAAATCACTTTGGTAATGTCTTGGAACGTTACGTTGCAATGAACATAGATCACTTAAAGTAGCGTCACATGCAACCCAAAACTTCGTGGAATCTTTTAGGGGAAGTTACAATTTGTCGGGGTGTATTTTGGGGTTTTGAAAACGAATGGTGCAAAAGATAGTAACTAGCATATCGTATTTTATGATCTTTCTAACTTTTTAACCTCATGTTTTTTTTATTTAATTTGTACCTCTTGAATAGGTGGGACAATCTTCATCATGGTACGTGTCTAAATAAACTTCTTTAAAATATCGTGTACTTATTGAATTCTTTTTCTTTTTTTATTCTTTTGTCTATTCTCTCCCATACAGAATAACAAGATTAATTCTCAATCAAAATATCTATTTCACTACCTAATCCAAGAATAATTAGATGAACATATGGACCCATATATTAATTTACTACACTCATAACTACTAGTTATAATGAATTGGGACAATTTTTTGCCAATCTATCTATATCCACAAGCACGATTGAGATTTGAGCGTGGCGGCTATCCTTCAAGTGCGTTTATGACATATTTCATATGTTAAATTAAATAATATATTTTATTATGTATCTTTTTTTCTTTAATTATATTTAATTCAATATTGGTAAAAATAAAAATATTATTTGCTATATTTTGGAGCATATGTTCTTTGCTATAATATATAGTATATTCACAACGTATCAAACAAATCTTTTATATAATAATATGACAAAAGTAAATTTTGTACGATTCGATCATGTACATCAAAAATAAATCCTCAAAATTCATATACCCTATATTCAAGATAATATACCTATGAAGAAGTGGTGGGTATCTCAATTATTTTTTAGATAACTCTAAAATGAAATGGTCCCAATCCCACAATATATCTTGTACATCCATGTCAAGAAAATATATATCAATTTTCTTGTTGATGCTTCTTACTTGATCCCTATCTTTAGAGCTAGGTACAACCTTTTTATTCTTTTCTTAAAGTCGTTTTCATCTTAAAAACACGTTTAAGAGTGTGCACGAAGCGCCATAATTGAATAAGACGATAAATAAATTTTTATTTTTTTTCTTACTTTTATGTGATAATGCTCCATCTCACGTGTTAAAATATTTATTTAATAAAAAATTAAAGGAAAGAGGGATAATCGAAACTTGTATAATTATAATCACAACCGTATGGAGTTTTCTCTATTAAAGGAAGAAAAAAGCACGTTCGTGTTTCACTACGTCTTCAATTTTATCTTCTCCAAATTTTGCTATTCAATCATTTTCTTCAACGAATCACTAAAATCTGCTCATCTTCTCAATTCAAGTCCTGAAATATAAAGCGGTTAAGAGTTGGATTCCGTGTTGGGTTAAGTCCCGCAACGAGCGCAACCCTCGTGTTTAGTTGAATGTCCCTACTCAGGGATTTTGTTAATCCAGTGCTCCTACAGGAGGCAAACATGACTCTATTCCTTCTTTTTGTCAGGAATAGTCGGGCCTCCTCAATAGATCATCTTTCTTCACCGATCATTTTCAAAATTTGTTCACCGTCTCAATTAATTATCATAATATAGCATATGGTCAAATTTCACTACAAAAGAAGCGGTATACTAGTAATATAATTTTCTTAAAACAATTATTCTCGATTCTTATAATAATAGAATGATAATAAAAATATATTAATTGAACTTCACAAAGAATTTATTAGATACGTAATACTATATATGAAAATTATAATAAAAAATATATATTTTTTAATAGGATAGATCAAATAGTGTAATAAAAAAAAAAATCGTACGATGGACTTTAAATTTATTAAAGAGAGATATATTGCATTATTGATCTTCAACCTCTTACCCGAGTCGAAAAGTTGAATGATTTAACAAAGATTAAGACAATTTTCGTAATTAACGATTGAGTGATTGATTTGTACAATTATATTTAAAGGTTGAGATCAATTTGCTCGGTTTTATAAGTCAATGACCGACATGCTTTTATGAATAATAGGGTGAAGATCAATGTGCTTAATTATTATTATTATTTATTCTATTTCAATTTATGTGACTCTAATGGCAGACAAGATGTGGCATTTTAGCGTAAGGTAATTGGCAATCAACATGTTAAAGGTGTGTTTGGATGGAACATAATTAGACTTTTCCAAATTTTATTCTGTAATCTATCTCTAGAAGGGGTCCCACATGTTCTCTTAAGAAAAGAGATTTTATTACTAAGCAAGTATACGTTTGGTAGTGCTTAAATTATAATTTTAACTAGTCAAACATACTTTTTATCCACACATTTTATAAAATCAATAACTTAGAACTCACTTTTTATTTATACATTCACACAAAATTTTATAATATAAATACTTAAAAAATAATTTCAGCACTACACAACATACACAAGAATTTACTATTTCACAATAAATTTTGACACATCTATATATCAACAAAAACTTGATATAATTTCACTAGTGTAATAGACGAGTAATAGATTAAGGACCGTAAAAAAATTATATTTATCTAATTCCTAAACCAATTTAGATACCTGAGAGACTCGGAGTTTTGGGTACCGTTTATGAGAATTTTTTAAAATATCAATTTTAAACACTTATAAGAAGTTTATTTTGCGTGATTTTTAATAACAATTTTTATAACAATCTAATCTATACTTTAGAGTTTATCATCCAATTGCTTTGAAAAATTTTTAAAAAATAAAATTAGATATATGCTCATATATTAAAAAAGGTAAATATAAGAATATAGATTTCTTCATATGACACCTCGAGAGATGCACAAAGAAAAATGAAAATAAGTACGCCAACGTTATATGGACTTTTGTAATTAAGAAACTAAAAAATTGCAATGTTAGTCCCTATTCTACATAGCAAGTTGGTTTTCTACATTTAAAATGAACAAGTTGGTTTTAATATTTCATTTATAGTCGCATAAATCAATCCAAAACAGTGTTCCTTTCTAATAGTTAAGGATCAAGTTGCAATTCAAGCAATAGATTGAGGACCATCGATGCAGTTGAATCACTTTTTCTCTCTTTCCACTTCTACAATAAAATATTCTGAACTCAGAAGGGGTACATTAGATACTCTACAAAAGAAGAGGGAGCAATATGAAAAATTAAAATTAAAACATTAAAAATGCTTCATTTTCACTTCATTCACTCCTATTCTTCATTTTTCTCTTCAACCCCCTAACTTTCCTAGTCTTTCATTTCTACCCTAAAAACTACATGAAAAGTTCAGACTGCAATACTGTGTAGTAGTTAGCAGCCTCATCTTCAAACTCCCAAAACCCATCAAACGAAGCAAAAGCATTATATTTTACAGAGTTGATTTCTTCATCAACTCTGTTAGTGTTAGGAATTCCAAGCTCATCATCAGAGGCTTCAAGGAGGTGTCTAATTACTTTAATACGGTCATCATCTTCTTCTTCTTTAGGGCTACACTCGCCGCCACCGGAAGTTGTGGTGGTGGTGGTGGTGGCGACAGCGGCGTCTTGGTGGTTGTCGTGCTCAGCTTCTGAAGCAGTAGAGGGTAAAGGGTCTAAGTCAAAAGTGGTAGTGGAGAGTTCTTGTTGAAGGGTAGAGAAAATAGCAGATAAATCTTGGTTTGGGTCATTCTCTTCCTGTTCTTCATCAAGAATGGATAATATATTGTTGTATGATTTGTGGCGCTTTAAGTTTGAATCTTCAAGCTCAAAGATTTCTTCTGCTTCATGGGATTCTTCTCTCTGTCGTTTTGATTGTGTTTCAGCCATTGCTGACACAAAAAGTATATATGTATATCGAGAGATCGAGAGAGAGATATTATGAGGGAGACAGAGAGAGAATGTGATGAGAAAAAAAGCGTAGGGTTTGAAAGGTTTATATAGAGAGGGTGGATATGTGGAGTTCCGGTCAAAAGGAGTAAAGATAGAAAGTGAGAATATTTTAGCATATGTTTGGCATAACTTAAATTATAATTTCAGCTGGTCAAACTAGTCAAACATAATTTTTATTCACACATTTCATAAGACCCACTACTTACAACCACTTTTTATCCACACATTTACCAACTGCTTATAATATAAGCACTTAAATTATAATTTCAGCACCTCCAAACATATGCTTAATCTTTTTTCTAATTTTCTCACCCTGTGTGTTTTGTGGTGTGGGGTGGGGTGGGGTGGGGTGGGGTGGGATGGGGCGGGGCGGGGCGGGGCGGGGTAGGGGAGAGAAAGACATTATAATTTTATTATATTTTTACTTTCCATAAAGATATTTATTGATCTCAAATTATAATCTATTTTTTTAATTATTTTCTTAATTTTTTAAAATATTTTTATTTAATGTATGTTGTTATCAACAAATATAAATTATCATAATATTAATATAGAAGTATATACATTAAGAAAAATATAAATAAAATTCATTGTTCTAATTAGGGTTAATTAAACTAATAGTCTCCATTCTTTCAGGTTTGTAACGATTTCATCCTCATTCTTTTTTTTAGCAGATATCATCCCCATTCTTCTATTTATTCTCACAGAGGGTCCCCAAATCACTATTTTTCACTATTCTGAAAATTATATGACAATTTTACCTCTTGACTTAAATAAATTAAAATGATAAGAAAAAAAATACAATCAAAGAATTGCAATTGACCCTTAACCTTTTTAAAAGTACAAATAAATCCTAAACAATTTTATTTTATTTAAATAAGTGTTCTTCCCCAACAATTTTATTTTATTCATTAGATGGATTTCTTATAATTACTTATTTACATAGAAATTTTTTCGAAATAATGAACAAATTCAAACCAAAACACGAATGAAAAAAAATATAGAAATCTAAAATCTTGAAGAATTGGGGTAAATTTTTTTAAACTTATGTCCAGTTGGAGGAAGGGGAACATAGTAATCCGAAGGGCCATGTGGTCTTCTCTTCTTCTTCTTGTAACATATAAACAACAGACTTATAATTGCAAGTATTACAACACATACTATGGCTATCCCAACTACCAACCCCGTTGATATCCCACCACCCGACGATGGTGATGGCGGCGAAGGTGGAGATCTTTATGTTCTCGACGTAGACAGAGATGTATTCCTGCTCGGTGATGGCGGCGAAAGTGGAGATCTTTCTGTTCCCGGCGTAGATGGAGATGCATTCTTGATCGGTGAAGACGGAGAATTCCCACATGTGGCTAGCGACAGAGGAGAGGGTGGAGACCCAGATGGAGAAGATGGTGTTGGGACGGTGGAGAATGGTGCGGAGTTAGTCGGAGATGGGGTTGAAGTGGGAGGAGCAGGTGTATTAGAAGGCGGTGGTGGTGGGGAGGATGGAGTTAGTCGGAGGTGAGGTTGAAGCGGGAGGAGCATGTATATTAGAAGGCGGGGGTGGTGGGGAGGATGCTGGTAGAGGAGAGGTGGCTGGGGTAAAATTGTCATAGAATAAAATTGTTTTAGATTTATTTGTATTTTTAAAAAGGTTAAGGGCCCAATTTCATTATATATTTTTTTTCTATTATTTTAATTTATTAAAGTCAAGAGTAAAATTGTCATAGATTTTTAGAATAGTGAAAAATAGTTATTTGGGGACCCTCTGTGAGAATAAATAGAAAAATAGGGATGAAATTATTACAAACCTGAAAGAATGGAGACCATTAGTGTAATTAACCCTTCTAATTATAATAATTAAATTTTTTTAATTTGTGTAGAGCCGAGACACCATGGACAAGAGAATTTGGTGGGAACGTTTTCAGATAATTCATAGAGACTACGAAAGGAGTTATGAATTTCCTAAATTTGGAGTTATGAATTTCCTAAATTTGAGGTTAGATAATAAATTTACATAATCTCTTTCAAAGTCGAGAGTCTAAAAATAATCACGATATGCAAAGATACTACAACGAACATATAATGATGAAAAGAATGATTAGGATACAAGAATTAACTTTTCATTATACTTTCCGTCTTTTTACGAGTAAGTTCCACTTTTATTGTAAAATTAATAGTGATCATTATCGGTAGTCGACCACTAGACTTCCTAATTTATTATCTAATATAAAAATATTATGTTTGGGAGTGCTTTTTCAATTTTTAAACTAGTTAAATATTACTTATCCATATATTTTGTAGAATTCATAAAATTTATCTATTTTTATTTACATAGTTGGTATTAGAGCCACCTCTAGTTGGTATGACATATTTACTTATAATAAAATAAAATATCAAATAACAAGCAAACCAAATAAGGAGAGACTAGAGAGTGTGTGCTACTACATTTATCTCATAAAGATAAATTTATTTTTATCTTCTCACAAATTTAAAAAAAAATTAATTATTATAGTTGGAAAAATAAATTTTATTTATGCTTTTTTAATTTACTCTTATATAATATAATAATAATTGATATTTGTCGATAATAATGTACATTAAATAAGAAAATATTAAAAAATTAAGAAATTAATTGGAAATGAACAATCAATTGTAATGAACATTATTGACATTTAGACGAGTCATCATTAATATTTATAAATAAGATTACTTTTTATATATGTGAGAGAGAGAGAGAGAGAGAGAGAGGTGTATGTATGTATATGTATAGATGGAGAGAGAAACAAAAAGTAAGTGGGAAAAGTTAAAGAATTGGAATTAGGTTAGGTTTTGTTTCACGAGTGGGGCTTTACTTAGTTTATTTCTTGTCAGATAATAAAATATTAGTATTTTCCAGAGTACAAAATATTTAGTCTTTTGAGGAAAATATATCATCCACTTATTTAAATAATCAAAGATTTTATATCATACGGTCAGCTTTGCCCTTTATTAAACAAAACAAAATGACAAAAGCTGTGGAATTTAAATAAAAAAGAAAAGGTGTTTTCTAAAGCTATAGACAGATGTGGACTCATACCCGGCGTGTTACAGTGAGGGGTGGTTTATTATGAGTAAATAATTCATTCAATTGTATAATATTATGTATGATGATTATCGGTAGTGAATGACTGCAAATAGCATTATTCAAAAAGATAAAGTGTGACTTTCGAATTCAAACGAAATTTAGACGAGAACGAAATAAAAACGAGACGATGATAAAGCGTGATTAGGTGTAGACATTATATATAATTTATTATTTTAACTATAATAATTAATTTTTGTTAATATATTAAAAATATAAATAAATCTATTTTTATGAATATACAGTTCAATGCTTCAATCATCGTGAATTTTGAGGAAAATGTATATATCTATGTATAAAATAATTCAGTGTGTTCAGAGTTTTATTGCAGCATCTGTTTGAATACTGTCGACTGCTAAGTCACTGTCACAATTTGAATATGAGTGGTGGAATTGGCATACTTATTAATCCACGGTCCAGATTCGTTTTATTGATATTTATGTGTGGGGTTGAGATCAACGTATACTAGAATCTCGAGGCATTCAAAACTTTTGTTTTCTATAATTTTAAGAATAATATCTATGGATTTTGATACCATACCACTTATCTTACTCTCTCGTAATGTTCACGTTAAAGTGGTATTACATTATTAGTAAAAATAATGAGTGTGAAACCATGAATTATCAATTATGTGATGACATCTCAACATAATTATTATAAATAGATTGGTAAAGAGTACGATTAATATTATTTATCAATACTAGTAATGATTATCAGTCTAGTACTATGTAAATGTGTTTTTTTTTTTTTTTTTGATCAGTCAATCTTAGTAGACTCTACTAACACATAGACTGATAATCATAAATAATATTAATAGTAGTCTTTAGTACCAATTTAAGTGGCATTATACAATTGGTCTAATTAAATGAATATATCTTTCTATCATCTACAATGGATGTGTTAATTCAACTATTAGAGTCATATGTTAAGTATGAGTCAAATTTATCTCTTTATTAAATATGTTAGTATGTTAGCTAATAAAATTTATTATTGTCATAAGTTAATTAGTTTTCTAAATTTAACTAGCTAGCAAGACTTTTAGTTTTTTTTTTTTTTTTTTTTTTTCAATTTCATATATGTCAAAAAAGGAAAAAAAATAAATAATTAGCAGCTTGGTTTCCAAAAAATAATGTATTCACCCCTGTATACATTGAGAATGTAAAATAGAAAGTTGAATAACCTAATGTGATAACATGTCGTGGTTCTTAGTACTGGTCTATTTAGAGTAATCAATTGTAATTTTTTTTTAAATTTTAACTAATTATAGAAAGTGATTGCATGTACTGCCACACAGACAAGTAATACTAGACACAATTAATTTTAAATAATATTACTCTAAATTCACAGTTGTCTACGTGACTTCTTTACTACTCTGTGTAGCATTATTTTTAAACTTGATCTGAATATTGAACTAAAAACAAAAAAAGATTAAGTGCTTGTTTGATTCTAATTAAAATGGAGTTTTTGGTTTTTATTTTTGGACTTTTGAGGAAAAATAATCAAAATGTCCTTTTGCTTTCTAAAGTAGTCGCAATATTTGACTAAAAAAAATGAACATTTTGATCATTTTTCCTCAAAAGTCAAAAAATTAAAAACAAAAAAATTCATTTTAATCGAAATCAAACAAGCACTAAAAGATAAAAGATTAAATTGGAGTTAAATTAGAGTCCAGCAGGTGATAAAAAAAGATAAATATAAAACTTAAATAAATTAATGAATTTATTTTTGGGCTAATTTCACTGACAGTAACTAAAATTTCAGCAAAATTACAAAATGGTCACTAAAGTTACAAAATTTAAGTACTGGTCACTGAAGTATACTAATGCGTTCACCAACGATCACTCTATTAAATTCTCATTATAAATTGATGACGTATCACTGTTAAGTGTCCACATGGCATAAAATCAGTCGATATTTGACAAAAATTTACCACATACGAACTTAATGTACTAATAATAAATTTAGACCACAAATGATGGACATAAATGAGGAACTAACTACAATTCTAAACAATATCTAATTAAGATCTTCAAACCATTTGCACAACCCAATTTTTTCACCAAAACGATCATAAACCTTAATTTTCCCTGCAAGTGGTTAAATCGGGTTGTGGAAATGATTTGGAGATTTGATTTAAATATTGTCCAGAAATAACAGTTAGGTCCTCATATTTTAAGTGCATCTTATGTTATCCAAATTTATTGTTATTAGTACATTAAGTCTATGTGGCGTCAATTTTTGTCAAATATCGATCGATTGTGTACCACATGGAGACTTAACAGTGACATGTTATCAAGTTACGATGAGAATTTAACAGAGTGATCGTTGGTGAACTCATTAATCTACTTTAGTGATTGGCACTAAAACTTTGTATATTTAGTGTCCGTTTTGTAATTTACTGAAACTTCAATGATCGCCAGTGAAAATTAACCTTTTTTCTGGGTTAATTTTGAAATTTTAAGTGAAACGGTCATTAAATGAACTATGAAATGTCTGATTTTGTAACATTATCAAAACTGAAATTAATTTTTTAGGAATTTTTCAAAATATTTAGAAATTTAAATTCTTTATCAAACTAGTTTCAAACAAGATATCTCAAATGAAGTTGTGAAACACAACAGACGATCTATTATATTAACAAACTACCGTCTAACTTGTTTAGATGTTGAACTAACTCAGCACAAAGCCTACGAGCTTTAATAGTCGAGCTTTGCTCAACTCGGCCAGTGGGCACATGGTGGAATGAGCTGACTTTGCCCGCCAACTAGACAAGCGAGCTCTGGCCCATTGACACTCCTAATTGTACAGTATATTAACTTAGACAATGTACGATGGTAGAAAAAAAAAATTATTTTATTTACTATTGTGTACAATATTCAATATTATTTATTACTATGTACTAAATATTTCTTACACGATTAGTTGAAGATTTTTTCTTACAAAGAAATCAAAATTTTTAAAAAATTATATTGATTTATAATGCAAATTGTGACCAAGTAATTTGATATTACTTATACTTGTTAGAATAAATGGTCGAAAGCCATCCCTTTGCCAAAGTATGATCAAACTAATATCACATTACCTTTTAAAAAGTTTCTAAATGCTAATGAAGAAATATCTTAGAAGTCACTTAAACACTAAAAAATAGTTAGATGGCACAAGTTAAAATTCATAATCTAGAGTAGTATAATTTGGAATGAACAATTACTAAGATCTAAAAAAAAGGTTATGGACACGTACGGAAAAATATATTTATCAACTAGATTTATCGAGAATTAAAAATTATTTTTCAATTATTTTAACATGTCCGATTATCTATTCCACAACTCCAACCCTATTTAGATTTAGGGTTTCATCTTAAAAGACCAATCTTATTAAAAGGAGTCTCATAATCTTTTATATGTTGTTTAGTATTTTTATATATAATCGACATGAAATTTATCTCTTATCATGCCACCACAAGGTAATGACTCCTTTGATCACACTATCTTGGAATCAAATTGTTCATTTGATCTTTGAAATGAAATGATTTGTTTGTTTGAGTTTGGTGGGCTCCGATATCACATCAAGATTTGGAGTTGCATCTTAAAAATTCAAAGTTGTGAAAAGAATAATCTAATCATTTATACATAGATTAATATTTTTATATTCACACCTGATATAGAATTCACTTCTTAACAAATCGTTGCGACAATTGTAGCTAATTCAACAATGTATACACTAAACTTGTTTTTAATATTGAAGTTAAATGGATCACTTTGTCTCATTATTTAATCTTTAATTTTGTGTTACAAGAATTAAATGGTGGTAGCTAGTCCATAATTTCCTTGGTTTTAATGCAATATTTAATGTACATTTTGACTGACTATTTTGATATACCCAAAATCCTCATGTGGGACATTGGAATCACAGGCCCTTCATGCTTAATAATTAATTTTAGATCCCATCTTGTAATTATTATCATAATTTAAAGGATTAATAAATTAATCAATCAAATTTTAAAATAATATGTATACATACATGGTATTAAGAAAACAAATTATGTGAGAACCCAGATGATTCGAGAGAATAAATTTCAAGAAATTATTTAATTAAAAAATAATTCTTGAAATTTGTATAATTATATATTGTTCTTATTAAAAAAATATTATTTTACCACTCGAAGAGGTTTCCAATGATTCACATTTAACAATACAAGTACAAAACAAGTTTTACTTGCATACGAGAATGCTGACCACGGTGAGCATGCACTTGCAAGACAAATTGAAGAATAAAATCGAGACGTTACCAAGTGACTACAAACTTTTTATCAAAACTAGAACTTTTATCATATTCTTATCGAAGAGAAGAACGAGAAAAACTAATGAAATGAACTCATATTGAGAATATAAATCCGTGCATTGATCATGTTAGAGTAATCTTGTTGGAAATTGGTTTAGAATGTCGATAAACTAACTAAGTGACTTCGTGTCAACTTAGCCAAATATACAAGTCCCGATCCAATCCGTTTAGACAAATTTGTTTGCCACTTCGACGCACGCTTCGGGGGCAATGCTCCCGGAACGGGGATCGACCTGCCCGGTCAGGTCGCGGGGGTCGAGGGGGCAGCGCCCCTCGTGGGGGCTCGGGGGCAACGCCCCCGGACAAAAATTCAGATTTATCTGTATGTTTAAAGGGTATATTTGGCATCTCGAAACCAGTATCGAATGAATGAGAAATTACGAAAAAAGGACAAAATCGGGTCAAATGTTTGACCATGCGATCGCACAGGTATGTGAACCTGCGATCGTAATATGGCTAAAATTTTAGCAGAACGTATTTTGGTCCTTCCATGCGATCGCAGGAGGCAAAGCATTGCGATCGCATGGTTATTCTGGACGAAGTTTTGTTCCATCTTTTGTACCTTGCGATCGCAGCTTGGTTAAGCCATGCGATCGCATGGCTTTGCGTGAACAGACATGTCCTTTTGAAGAGTTGCACGTTTTGGTTGATTCCTTTTCGTTTCCAACCAACTCTCCAACGTTAAAAAGGGCTGTGGACGTCCATTCTGAAAAGGAATTGATACAGAAACGATTGCAAACAAAAATCACTCATACATTTCATCTTTGAACCATTTTATTGCATTTAAGATTGCATAAAATCTGGTTTTCCATATCATTCATCCATTGGAGTACTAAGCCATCCTTGGTTCGCTGTACTTGAGTGTTTGTTGTGCTACAAAACTCAAGTGAAACCGTTGTATCTTGGGAGTCATTTGCCAAAGACCGAAAGCACCTTGCGGGGCAATTTTGACTTAAGGACAAAGAGTGCAACTCTTGCCTCGATTTATCTTCTTCATTTCCAGATTTTCGGTTTCTGATTATTACTACTTTGTGTCACTTCCACAGAATTCCGCCAACAAATCTAATAGATGTAAGGTTTATGCCCAACCCCTCTAATATGTACTTTAATTTTATTTCAATAAACATTTTAGGAGTATTCCAAATCCCCCTAATTAATTAGGTTTAAGTGGAGGCCTCAAAATCTCACCTAGTATTTGATGGTGCTTTAATTAAAAAAGATAAAACGAAAAACTTAGAGAGTAATTGAATTTATATTTTTTAATTGAAAAAAAAATTAATTCTTTTGGACCTGGCACTATTCTTTAATTAAATTTATATTTTTTAAATAATATATTTAAATATTTTTATTATTTAATGAATATATTCATCGGTCTTGTAAGTATTCACATTATTTTTTGCTTCAATGCATCGATCACTCTTAATAAAGTGATTTAAACAATTGATCTGAACTGCGTGCCATTGAAAATATTGTAATGCAATAAAATAATTAAAAAATATTGTAATGTAATAAAATAATTAACTAGATCTCAAACTTGATGTGGTTATTCGATTATGAATCGTAGATGATTTTTTTTTTCCATAAAAAAGATATATTCGTGTCTGGTCATATATATAGAATTTATTGAAAAGAAAAAACAGATAAAATCTTGCACATTATAGTGTGCAAGTATTATCTAATACTACATACTAAATATTAAGGGCGGATCCATAAATTTTTGGAGCCCGGGTTGCTACTGAAAAAAAAAATCGCACTTTAGGACCGGTTGTTACTAAAAAATATATTACACTAAAAAAAAAAATTTTACACTATAAAAAATAATTTTTTTCAGGACAGAACTGGACTAAATATACCCCTGCTAAATATTAAAATATACTCATAATAAAAGAAGTTTAAAAAATATTCATTTTGTTATTTAATTGTATCTAGCAATATATACCAATCACGACTCTTAAAAGTTAGCTAGTAATAAGAATCTTTTTAAATACAATTAGATTAACGGATATCATTAATATAAATAAATGTTTCATTGAAATTTTCACAATGAAATAGGGTTCTTGACTTATGCGATATAATGCATTCAAGAGTCTCCAACTTTTCGTTTTGAAATATTTAGATAACCAATCTCTTACACTTGTAGCATTTAAGTCCCTAAAAGTTGGACCTACGAGCCCACCAACTTGTGCAAGTAGTTAAATAATGTTAGGGGCTTCTCATCCTTAGATAGGGTCTTATCACGAGGCGGATGAGAAGTTGTGGGGTCAATGAAGAGCTTGAATTGGGAGGTTTTGCAAGCAACTAGGGTTGGACGGATTTCAAATGTAGTTAATTGATACGAGAAGTGGGTCGGTGGATTTGACATTGAATAGGTCGATAGAAGTGGGTGCAAGGATTGAGAACTTGGGGGAAGGGACCAAAAATAATGGCTTGTGTGTTGTAAAGCATCAATGGTTAATAGTGGAGGTGGGAGACTCAAACAACAACTATTGAAGGTGATGGTGGAGTTATTGAACGAGATAATTTTTTTTCCCTTTTAATTAAAAATAATGGTACGATGATATCTTATACCCAAATTTAATTGTTTAATAGTCAAATGAGAAGTTGAGGACTTAAATATTGTAAAGATCAAACATTGGGTATCCAGATACTCGAAATGAGAAGTTGGAGACCTAAGGCTCTATTTTCACACAATCATGTACCATACAATCAGAGGTGGAATTAGACGGACGGGACTGCGCTATAGCCCGGTCTCACTTTTAAAAAAATTGTTTTTAATAGTGTATAAAAATAAATTAATGTAAATTTTTTTTAATAACAGTTCAGTCTTGAAGTGCAATTTTTTTTAGTAGCAATCTGATCTTAAAAAAAAAATTAGTTCCACCCTTGCATACAATCATTTCTAAGAGAATTAGTTCCAAATTATTTTAGTTGGACAAGTTGTCGAATCCGGGTATGAATGGCAACTTAAGCATCTTTAAGAAGCATAATCACACATGATTAACTACAATTAAAAAAATAAATTTATCTAATTTAATCTAATGTATTCACTATTTTAAAAAATTCACATAAGCATGAAGAGTGGTCTCTACACCTAGTCATATTTTAGGTCTCGTCATCGTTTAAGTCTAAAAAATTTGAAATTTGACCTTCATACATAATCATACTTTATGCTTTTTAAAACATTAAACGTACTAAATATATTTGGTACATACATCGTCTAAAGTTTTTATATAATGCAAATTGTACAACCATGTCCATGTGCCAACAACCAAACATGATGATCAAGACCATGTGGTCTAGATGTAACTAGAAAGGAAGTGGACCTAGGAACAACATGCAATAGTACTATATATATATAGTACAATTGTCTTAATGTTTTGATCTGGCAGCACTATGATTAGGTTTGCAAAAAATCTTTATTATTAAAAATGATTAAAAAGCATGAAAATTCTGTTACAAGCTTCTATTATGCTTGTGTCTTAACCACTTGGCATTGGGACCATTTTGTGGTATGTCGGTTGCATAGGACAAACTATTCTAGAATAGAAGACAAAATTGTTCCGTTACCATAAAAAGTAAAACCTAGCTCCATACATTATGGCAATCATAAGAAATTTGGTACAAATGGTACCTAATCTTTGTCTTCAGTATAAATATAGTCCTTAGAATTTAAATTTTGATATGAATATCTCTAATCTATGTATTTTAATGCACAATTAGTCCTTTTTTTTTTATGAAAAAGACCAATATGTCCTAAATTTTAATAAATAAAAAATTACAATTGAGTTGCTAACATTTACAAAAAGTACAAATAGATCTGATACTTTTAATTTTTTTAATAAAAATTAAATAAAACTAATAAATTTTTTTTTCCAAATTAAAACTTTATTGACTAAATTGATAATATATTAAATTATTTTGTATATTTTACAAACTATTTAAAATAATTAAAATTTAAGCTAATAGTTATTAACAAACATGTTAAATAAAATTATTAATTTTATTATTAAGTGATTACATTATTTAAATTTTAAACTTTTATTTATCGTTATAATAAATAAAAAATAACTCTGTCACAAACTTGACGCTCAAATACTTTTATTTAATTGAATTATTCATTTATTAATTACAAAAATTAGAGCACTAACTCAATTTTTCATATTTTATATCTTCAAAAATTAAAAACTCATAATATGTAAATTAATTTTTGTTAGTTAAATAAAAATATAATAAGATTGGTTCAATTTCATAAAATTATATACATCATTTTATTGTTTATTTATTTTAATATTTATTCAAATTTTTCACATCACATAGCAATTATATATACTTAAAAGTACAATAATTTTACATTTTTTGTCTTATGAAAAATTTAATTGATTCGACTATAATTATATATTTAGTATGCTGAATTAAATATTATTTAATAAATATACCGGAATTGTTTACGGTTTTTGTAAAGATTAGGAATTCAACTGCATTTTTTTTTAATTAAAAATAATGGTATATTTGTCTTTTTATCAAATAAATATCAATTGTTCACCAAAATACATATGTTAGAGATATTTTTGTCAAAAACAAAAGTTAGAGATCATTTCTACACTAAAAATATAGATTAGGGACCATTTGTGCCAAATTCTCACAATCATATATATAGCCATTCAGTCAACTACTAAAAAATTTAGGAGAATTTTGAGACGTGTCCAAAGAAAATGCTAGATTGGAATCATGGTAATTTTTTATAATATTTGTAAATATGTTATTTTTAGATGATTTAGATGTAAAATATCAAATTTTTTTTTTTTTTTGGCAAAAATAACTGTGTGATTAAGATTTTATGATAATTGAGACTCATACAATAGTTTTTTAAAAAAAATTATCAAAATAAATATTGCAATTACACATTATATTATGTTATTAGACACAAGATAATGCAAAATAAATAGGCAGTTATTTTTGATATTTTTTTTTTTAAATCGACAGTTCAATAGAAAACTCGTTAAAAATTTTCATTTTTATTTTTTGAAAATCGACAGATCACTCAAAAGAATCTACAATTGATTTTTTTTTTTTTAATTTGATAGATGAGTCTAAAAATTTGTAGTTGAAAGAAAAAAAAGGTAAATCAACAGTAAAATGAGAAAATAAATCGACATGTATCCTCAAAAATGTCAAATATCAAACTGAATGGATTGTAACAAATTGATGAAATCTAACATTCAATTGAGTGAAGATATAGAATAAACAATAAATGTATAGAAATATATTTAGAATAAAATCAAAAATTTATTTGGTCTAAAATTCGACGAAATGGTGGTGAAATCAATCGGTTGAGTGGTTGAGTGTTTGAGTGGGGAGGCAATACAATAACTGTGTCACAATGACAATTAAAGCAAATGGTGGTGGATGATAGATTTTAGTAATGTTTTTTATTTTGGCCCTGTACTTAGTGAAATGCATAGTTATAGGATAACCAATTGAAAGGAGGATGAGCTAATAAGGAATTGCACGTCTTAAAAGTAGAGTAATAGTGTGTTTGGAAGAGCTTTTTTGAAGTCTAAAAGCACTTCCTAAAGAGTAAAAGTACTTTTAGTTATTTTTATTGTTGTTTGGTTAAAGTCAACAAGCACTTTTTGATTTAAAAAACAGCTTAAAAAAGCTGTTTTAGAGAAGCCCAAATTTTAAACTTCTCTAAAAAGCTCTAATTGAGCTTTTACGGGAAATTGTAATTAACATTTAATGAACTTCAAAATTAATAAAATTACTATTAATATATCAAAAAATAATAATTTATTTACTACATTAATTACTTATTTCAAATTGTCATTTCATATACTTATATAAATTAAAAAAAATATTGACTTGTTAAATAATATAATACAAATTATATAATATGTTTTATTTAAATAATTAATTAATGTTTAATCAAATATACTTAAATTATCATGTTATTATAATTAAATTAATATATTAAATTTAATAGTTATTATAGGATATAAAAATATATGATTTCTTTTAAAAAAATAATATGAGTTATATAATAATTAATTATTATTTAATCAAATATAATAAAATAATCGTGTTATTATAATTAAATTAATATATTAATTTTAATAGTTATTATATTATATAAAAAAATTTATTTTAAAACAAATAATATAATATATATAATAATTAATTACTGTTTAATCAAATAAATATAAAGTTTATAGAAAAGACTTCTATAATTATGCAACCAAACACTCAATTTAATATTCAAAGCACTTTTTGAATTCACATCCAAACAGTCAACTGCTTTTTAACAAAAGCTCTATTATCAAAAGCTCTACTGCAAAAAGCTCTACTGCTAAAAGCTCTACTCACCACAGCTGTTCCAAACGGACCCTAAGAGTATATTTGGTAAAGATTTTTATATATTATAAGCAGTAGAGTTTATGAAATATATAGATAAAAACTAGAGAGTCCTACATGTGAAAGTTCTAACAATAAGATAAATCAAACTAATAAGATAAGAACAAAGATAGAACAAGGGTTAAGTTTTAGGATTATAATTTCTATATGGGTGATTATATTCACACTATAATTTGTTATAAGTGCACCACATTTTAATTTTACTTAAAATCCTCAACTTTTATTTATTATTGCAATTATATTCTTAATTTTTTGTCATCCAATTCTTATCTTCAACTTTCATTAATTAGCACATTTCATTATTGATGATGGTTTCTGTTGGGATATTTTGTTTACATGTTTTAAAATGAGGAAAAAATATTTTATCGTACTTTTGTATCTATTATTTTTTAAAAATATGACTGAAAAATAAGTCTTTTTACTAATTCTCAACAAATATTTTTTTATAAAAATTGTTATCAAACACAAGATGTGCTAATTAATGAAAAGTTGAAGATAAAAATGTGATAAAAAAAAGTTAGGGACATGAGTGTTATAATGTTAAAAGATTAAGGATGTTAAATATAGTACAAAAAATAAAAAGTGTTGTGTGAATATAATTACTCTTTCTATATATAATAAAACTAATGAAAAATTACTAAAACTACCCTACACAATATTATTAATATTCTATCATATATTTTAACATATATTTCTAACACTAAGAAATGTGTAAATAAAAATAATATTTAACTAACTTATAAATACTTATAAACGCACATAAATATACTCTAAATAAACAACTCATCGAATACAATGTTGAAAAAAAGTTTATTAAATTACACTTGCACTTGAAAGTGTAGTGACCATGGTCAATGTAACTAACTTTTTACATTTATGATCTTGTACCAAATGGCACTATTTTTTCACGCATTTCAGGTACGTCCATTAAATCGTTATTAAATGATCTTCTACTATATCACATTATTGTTTGTCACATTCAATGTAAATTCATTAAACATTAACTCCCTTTTGAATACTCTCCCTTTCTCTTTGTTCGCTTTAGGTTGATTATGGTCCACATTTTTCAGACAAAACTGAACATTTGTAGATAAATTTTATATTTTAAAATCCGGACTGACCAGACAATTCAACCAAAAATCTCGTGACTCGATCATCAATCTACTCTGCATTGTTCTATTAGATCAATTTGTGATCGACCCGATAAAAACAAAAAAAACCTATCATATTTTCATAATAACCATGAAAGAAGGATTTTGACTACTATTTTTAATAAGGTTGACCTTTTAAAATGGACCACAAGTTTTAATATAATTAACACATTCGGATTATTAAAAATTGAAAATTTTCAAAATTTATTCAGGATTTGAATAGTATCTCTTTATGCTTAGGTTTTCACTTTTTTTAAAATGTATACCTTAAATATAAGTATTTTATTATATAATAAAAAATATAAAAAATTGGCACAAATTGTTCATAACTTTTCGTTTTTTGTGGAGATGTCCTGAACTAATTCCTTTTAGATGAGAAAATAGTAATTTTGGACAAACTTCGTAAAAAAATGTCTATTAGTATTGAATGTGAACTCCACTCACTTTTTAAAAATAATGGTAAATTTGTCAATCTAGTATAATATAAATAATAAAGAAAACAAAAAATAATAGGCATCATCTTCTTTACCCTACCCCACCCACCAAGACATATTGCATCCCCATCCCCATCCCCATCCCCAAGAGATGACAAATTTTGAGTGGGGACTTCTCAGTTCTCCCCTCCTTAATTAAACGATGGTAGCGGGTGTAGCGGTGGTGTGGGTGTCAATGGTGGCAACGGTGGATGGCATTGGTAGCAACGGTGTATTGGTAGGTGTGGGGGTGAAGGTGGGATTGAGTGAGTTGAAGAAAATAATATATATATATATATATATATATATATATTTTAATTCTCTTTTTAAATATGGTTTTTTATTTATCTATATTAGATTGGAAAATTTATTCTTGTTTTAAAAAGAGTGTGGAGTTCACACACAAAACTAGGGGTGGGCGTGGGTCGGGTTGGGTCGGTTTTGGGCCCAACCCGACCCGAACCGATTTAAAATCGGTTTGGAAAAATCCAAACCGAAAAAAAATAAAAAATTTTGAAACCCAACCCGAAACCGACCCGAACCGACTCGGGTCGGTTCGGGTTTTCGGTTTCGGTCGGATTCAAGAACAAAAAAAAAAAAAAAAAAAAAAATTTTTTTTTTTTTTTTTTTTTTTAAAAACCGAGTCGGTTTCGGGTTGGGTAAACCCAACCCGAAACCGACCCGACCGGGCCCAAAAACCGACCCGAACCGACCCGAGTCGGTTCGGTTCGGTTCAGTTAGTCGGTTTTTCGGTTTTTTTGCCCACCCCTACACAAAACTAACAGACATTTTGGACGAAATCTGATCAAACGGACTAATAGCGCACTTAAAGGCACAAGTTCAAGACCACTTTGTAAAAAATAAAAGGTTAAAAATCATTTGCACACAATAGGCATACGTTAAAAACCATTCGTGCTAGTTTTTTTTTTTGAAAAAATTATTATATTTGACAAGAGTTGAACCCAGTGCTTTAACTATCGAGTTAACGATTGAACTAGTGACATGTTGACTCACCTTTTCGTCTGAGTCCGTGATCGAATCAATTCTAAAAACTACATCTAATATTATTCAATATTATAAATTTACTTAGCTAACAAATGGATTTTCTAAACGCATGTTTGGTAGTGCTAAAATTATTTTTTAAGTACTTATAATATAAGTTGTTTGTGAATGTGTAGATAAAAAATGAGTTATAAGTTGTAAGTTCCATGAAATGTGTAGATAAAAAATATATTTAACTAATTTAAACATAGCCAACATGTGCTAAGACAAGTTGATATAAACATCGTGGGAATCACAATTCCTTTTCCATGGAGGTATCTGTTTCGCGCAGAAAGTGTGTTCTTCGCTAACAATTAAAGGATTCAGATTATGTGTAAGGGACGCCAAACCTTTTGAGACAAAGTCCCAACAAGGGGTGTTTGATATATGAAGATTACAATAGTAACAAAGGATGAAAAAAGAAAAACGAAATGCCTCCAAGGGGCACAAGCACACTAGAATTCACTGTAAAGAAATATTTAAGACTAAATGGAATGAAATTACATTTCTCTGTTTTTTGAGAGTTGTCTTTTTGATATAGCTGCTTTAGCAGATTGTTATATGAAACTCCTCTTTTTCTTCTTTCTGATTCTAAGTCAATCTCTTCTTCCACATCGGTCAAGCCATCATCTTCTTCTTTCTCTTCACATATACCTCCAGAGGTTTGCCTGAGTTCTCCTTCACATTCCAACGTGCATGCTTCCTCCCCCTCATCGTTTTGTGTCTCATCATCCCCTTTACTTTTAAACTCATTGGCAAGCAAATAATTATTAGCCAATATTGGGGGCAAAGAACCAAATTGAATGGTGATGGATTGTCTTGGATCATCTTCATCTTCGTCTTTGCTGCGTCTTTCAAATTTCGACCTACCAGAAGAATCTTCCGGCAATTCTTCTGTTGAATCGTTCACATTATGTTCTTTCTCATCTTCAAGATTTTCCTTAGCAACAGCGTTGGAGAAATTGGGCAGTTTGGGATGTATCATCTCTTGTTGCTGCCTCATCATTCGTCCATAATTTCTCTGATGACGTCTTTGCTGTGTTCTAGTCATTTGATCAAAGGGTATTACCCTTCCCACACTGTATTGGAATGAGTGCCATACATTCGATCGATGGGGCTGTGGCCTGAACGTTCTATGGTTGAGCACCGGCCTGCCGTTGTATATCGGCCTGCCTTTATACATCGGTCTGACCTGTCTTTCAAAAGGAGGCCGTGATACATTTTGTCTTTGAATAGGCTGGAAATTTTGGGTCACGTTTGGATGATTTCGACGCCCCCATACTTCCATTTTCTCCTCATCTTCATTTATTTCTCTACTACATCTGGCACACAACATTTTTTTGTTCCTTTCGACTTCTTTACCTTTGAGACGTTCGAACACACTAGGATGCGGTTCATCCTCGTCTCCATTATCAACTACCAATTTGAATTTAGGTAAACCACTTTTGAAACCTGCCGATAACATATTCACTCCTAGTGGCCGCGGAAAAGGATTCTCATCCACTGCCATCTTCTTTTTAGCTTCAAAAGTGATTCGTCCTGATTCAATGGCATCCTGTAATACATGACGAAAAACCAAACAATTATTAGTTGTATGAGACCATGCATTATGCCACTTACAATATTTTTTATCCTTAACTTGCTCAGGATTTGGCAATTTGTGCTTATCGCTCAGTTTTATTTGTTTGTCTTTATACAATCTATCAAATATAGTATCTGCCTTGGTTATATCGAACGAAAACGTTCTAGCCTTTTTGCTTGCATCTCTTAGAGGCTCATTTTTCGTCGTCGTCCCTGAGTTAATCACTAATGGGCATGCGTAAGCATCTCCTTTGACCAACTCGGCGAGACATATTTCGGTTTGATCATAATATTCATCTACAATATGAACGTCAAAGTTTGGGTCTCTATAGTAAGTCCCTTTGCTAGAATTTTTCATTTGTTTTTCTTCCCTTATCAAGCGCTCATATCTAATCACATTGGCCGTTAATTGGAAGAGATCAGGAAACTCTCTATCCTGAAATTTCTTTTTCAAATCGAAACTTAAACAACTTTGAGCGATTTTAACAAATTCCTTTTCAGGTAAGGGTACGAAGCATTTACTCATAGCAGTTTTAAATCTTTGAAGGAAAACTTCTGCCCATTCAGTTGGCATTTGACGTAAATTCGCCAAATCGGCCACGGTAACTTCAGATTCGGTTTCATAGAATTGAGCATGGAACAACTGCTCTAATTGTTGCCATGTCTGAACAGAGTTCGCTGGTAAATTAATGAACCATGAAAAGGCTACCCCGGTTAGTGAACTAGGAAACAACCTTATTTTATGATAATCACTTACTTCTCCACATTGCAGTGTAAATCGCCCTACATGTTCCAGTGTTGAGACCTCTCCTAAGCCTGTGAATAGTGAAAATTCTGGCACTTTATATCCTCTAGGCCACGGATAAGCTTGGTCTATCCAATCGGGATATGGCTTCCTATAGGTCGGCCTAATGAAAGGACGCATTCCAAAAGCCATCTGATCTTGCATTATCTCGGTGATTTAGTTTCTTAAGGCCATGTTAGGATCGTACGGGACTCCTATAGGTTGATTCATAGATGGGATCATCTGAGGTCTATTGTTTAACCCTGGGTTTGTGGCCAAATTACCATTATTCAAGGTATTATTGCCATTTACTTGGACATTTGCCTCTTCGCTAACACGTGTTGCGTTTTGTCCTATATTTGGCATATTTTCTCTTACGTTCGGGCTACCCCCCAAGTTGGACGATCCCACATTATGACCACTCAAATTGGCCATGCCGCCTCCACCCACATTTGACGTCGATGGTATAAAAGGCGTTTCTATTCCCTAACTAGGATTCATGGGGTTCATTGTCGGTGAATTGTGCCTCACAACCGTCCTGGCTTGGAAATGATTCCCTATATTTGGCAAATTTGGTTGACATGTCTGGCCTACTAACCTAGTCATAAGTTCATTCAAAGTACTTAATTGTTTGGCCATGTTGTCATAATGCACATTTTCAGTTTGAACAAATTTTTTCATATCATGAACATTTCGCAGGCTTAACTGTCCCACGACATCTTGGGTGAGTTCGCCAAGTAACGCGCGCATGGTTCGTGGACTCAATTCCGTCATCGGTTCATAACGGCTTTGATTTTGTCCCTCCGTTGCTGGTGTATTTTGCTATTCTTCATATCGCTCGATCACGGATTGAATTCGCTGGCTTGCTGGTTCTTTATCTGAGTTCTTGTGAGGCATATTGTTCTACTTTCTTGTATCTTCTAACACCAAAAGTGTCCCACTGGGCGTGCCAAATTGTTTCGCGCAGAAAGTGTGTCATTCGCTAACAATTAAAGGATTAAGACGATGTGTAAGGGACGTCAAACCTTTTGAGACAAAGTCCCAACAAGAAGTGTTTGATATATGAAGATTACAATAGTAACAAAGGATGAAAAAATCAAAACGAAATGCCTTCAAGGGGCACAAGCACACAAGAAGACAACTCTCAAAAAACAGAGAAATGTAATTTCATTCCATTTAGTCTTAAATATTTCTTTACAGTGAATTCTAGTGTGCTTGTGCCCCTTGGAGGCATTTCGTTTTGCTTTTTTCATCCTTTGTTACTATTGTAATCTTCATATATCAAACACCCCTTGTTGAGACTTTGTCTCAAAAGGTTTGGCGTCCCTTACACATCGTCTGAATCCTTTAATTGTTAGCGAAGAACACACTTTCTGCGCGAAACAGTATCATAACGAAATTCTATCATGGACATCCATTGGTGATAGGGCTATAAAGATATAATGATATATAGAGGATATAGACAAATAATCCAATGTCACGTCACGTGACAATATATTTCGGAATTTGAACAATATGGGAAATTGGCACAAATAGTTCCTAACCTTTGCCATCAGTACGAAAATAGTCCCTAATGTTTATTTTTTAACACAAAAATTATTAACATATGTATTTTAGTATATAATTTATCCTTATTTTATAAAAAAGACAAATATGTGCTTAGCTTTATTTGTATTTTTCATTAAATAAAGACCAATCGTACATTAAAATATATAGGTTATGAAGTTTTGTGTCAAAAATTAAACATTAGAAATCATTTTTACAATGAAGACAAAAGTTAAAAATTATTTACGCCAATTTTCCGAACAATATAGACAAATATATTTCTTGATAACATAATTATTTGAACAAGTTGTAAAAAACAAAAACGTTGTTCTCGTCCGATTAATTCATTGTCCATATTCCTTTTTGTGAAAATCAAATAAATGCATTTGAAATTGTTTCGTACCTTCGTAATTGAAAATTATTACTTAAAATTAACAAATTAAGGACATTAGTGTATGTTTGGTCAATATTTTTATAAATTATAAATAGTGAATCCTATAAAATGTGTGGATAAAAATAATATTTAACTGACTTATAAATACTTATAAACACATACAAACATACTCCTAGATTATTTCCTAGTATATTTTTGCTAGTTTATCTTGGAAGGCCCTCGGCCATACATTATAGTTCCTACTCTGCACTTGCGGTATATTTATTCATTTTGTCAAGAAAAAGAAAAAGAGAAGAATGTTTAGTTATGATTTTTGTAACTAGCCATAGGTTTTTTTAGGGATGGCAAACAGACCGGGCCCCAATCTGGTCTGTGAAAGCTGGGCCCGGACCAGGCCGCAAAATTTTGATCCTTAATTTTTTAAATTTTTTTCCTTCAAACGGCTCTTTTCTTCTTTTTTTTTTTTTTACTTATAAATATCCCTTAAAATTTCTATATTCTTCAGTAATTCACAATTATTTCAACCTATACAATCCGAAAAAAATATAATAATATATTGTCAACATTGGATCTTTTATTGTGCAATTTATAGTTAAATTTATACATCTTAACTATCAAGTTTTCTACATTTCTACAATTTATAGTTGAAATGTCAATTTTATCATAACTTTTTAAAAAAATTAAAAAAAAAATAGAAGTTCATGTGTAGCCCGTGGCTCGGCCCGTGTGACACGCAGACCACAGGCCGATCCGGGCCACGATTTCTATGACGGGCCGAGCATCTCTAGGTTTTTTTTTGGGAAAATTTTGGGCCGGTCACTGTTAACGTCATGGTGGGCTGAAAAGTCATATCATATAATCTTAATTCAACTAAAGTCATACTTTATTACTAAAAGACCAATATATCCTCCAATTGTAAAAACTGTCATTTAAACACGTAAAAATCAACAAAATCATTTCAATGCCTGTTTACAAACTCCTTCATTTACTTTTAACAATTTTCATCTTCTTCTTGTGTTTGATTCTTCTCACCATAACTTGTAATTGCATACAAACAATTCGAAAGCTGATATTTCAATGGCGAACATATTGTTTTATTTTTTTTTGTATAAAGTAACCATTTTCGGTTAAAAATAATCATGAAAATATTGAGATATTGTTCCAATTGAAACATATGCAATGTAGTTAATGAATGGAGTTTGGATGAACTGATTCAACTAGTTTTTGATAATGTAGTTGTTGTGAGTTAGGGTTTTATGTTAGATCATGTAAAATGCTTGATACTGTTTCAATAGATGTGTTTCAATATATGATACTGTTTCTAATGATAGTGAAATTTATTGATTTTTTTTCTTTGTTTTTAATGATAGTGAGCAATTATTCTTTCTTCATCTTGGCATTGCTCTGGTGAAGTATGTGTTTGCTTTTAAGGGACTCAGATACCTTGGAAGAGCTTTAATTTACAGCAAAAGAATGTACATTAATCCGTGATACTGTTTTAGAGGATTTGTGATACTATTTTGAAAAAAAAAATTAAAGATTGTCATTTTAAGCTAAAGGGACGACTTCAAACGGGTAAAATCCATCATGCGCAGTGGCAAAGCCACTGGTCTTGACCGTCTCGTCGAGACCATTCCGAAAACATATTATAATAAAATTCTGAGCACGTGTGCAAATTCTATAATCATTTTTAATGTGATACTATTTTTTGTTATACTGTTTTGTATAATACAGTATCAAACAACACACATGACTATGATATCATACTTTTATCTTTGATACTGTTTAATTAGTCATATGTTTTGTTTGATACTGTATTATGCAAAACAGTATCATAGATTAAAACATGGATTAAAACAATATCAATTTATATTAATGCACATTACCTAAACAAAACATTATCATGGATTAAAACAGTATCATAGACAAAACAAAGACATTCAAACAGTATCACGGGGTTCAAACATTGTCATAATTAAACAATATCAAAGATAAAAGCACGGTATCATAAAAAAAAATTCGTTCCACATAGATTCAAACAATATCATGGATTAAAACAATATCAAAATATAATAATGCACATTACCTAAACAAAACAGTATCATGGATTAAAAGTAAGACATTCAAACAGTATCATAGGATTAAAACATTATCGTGGATTAAACAATATCAAAATATACTAATGCACATTACCTAAACAAAACAGTATCATGGATTAAAAGTTAGACATTCAAACAGTATCATAGGATTAAAACAGTATCATGGATTAAAAGAATATCAAAAGATACTGTTTTATCTATGATACTGTGAATTGGTATACTTATATCATATTTTTATCTATGATACTGTTTTATTATGATAATGTTTCAACCTATGATACTGTATTAAAACAGTATCATTACTTCAACTATTAAAATATCTTATGCATCTTGTGCTTAGTTTTATGATACTGTTTTATCTATGATACTGTTTTATTTAGATAATGTGAATTGGTATACTTATATCATATTTTTATCTGTGATACTGTTTTATTATGATAATGTTTCAACCTATGATATTGTATTAAAAAAATATCATTTCTTCAACCATTAAAATATCTTATACTTAGTTTTATGATACTGTTTTATCTATGATACCGTTTTATTTGAATTAATGTGAATTGGTATACTTATATTATGCTTTTATCTTTGATAATGTTTCAACCTATGATACTGTATCAATCTCTTTGTTTTATCTATGATACTGTTTTAATATATGATAATGTTATTGAGTACAAGTACTATCAATGGTCTTATAATACTAATAGAGTATTTTAAGAACAGTTTAATTACTTCAACTAGTAAAACATCTATGATACTGTTTTAATCTATGAAAATGTTATTGAATGCAAACAGTATCAATGGACTTGAACAACATATTTTCATGTATAACATTTATCTGTGATACTGTTTTAGATGATGTATGATACTGTTTTGACAATAAAATTAAAGATTGTCATTTTAAGCTAAAGAGATGACTTCAAACAGATAAAATCTATCGTACGTAGTGGCAAATGAACTGATCTTGACCGTCTCGTCGAGACAATTTCAAAAACATATTATAATAAAAATTTCGAGTACGTATGCGAATTCTATGCCATTTCTATTATGATAATATTTTGTGATACTGTTTTAATATGTATGATACTGTTTTGACAATAAAAATTAAAGATTGTCATTTTAAGTTAAAGAGACGACTTAAAATGGCTAAAATCCATCGTACGCAGTCGCAAAGCGACTGGTCTTGACCAGCTCGTCAAGACCATTTCAAAAACATATTATAATAAAAATTCTGAGCACGTATGCGAATTCTATGCCCATTTCTATTGTGATACTGTTTTTGTGATACTGTTTTGTATAAACAACTTTCATGACTAATTAACAACACAGATAAATAATCTAATGACCAACTTTTATCATAGAACCATGAAACATGTTTTTATGAAACTATCACCATCATTGATTTACACAATCTAGCACACTTCAAAGCTTTGGTTGATGACTAAATTGCAAACTTTGCAAGTCAGTCACGGATACATTAACAGTACCAAAGACTATAAGAAAAAAAACTCAATTAGACATGTACATTCAAAATTTAAATCACCAACATCAAGTATGCAATCCAGCATCTACACCTTATACCTTATTGACAGAGAACCACAATGGCAGGGTGGCATTGTTCTTCACAGAATACATCTCCTTCCAAACTCAGCTATTTCTTTGATAAACCAATACTTGCTTGTGTGTTGCAAGGAAAACATATTCACCAGTCTGACAGATTGGAAAAATACCAGGCACCATCCCTGTCAACCATATGCCATTCTTCTCTTGCATAATCTTCCATTATATAAATATTCATCCAGACGTCTGAAATTTGAATCATAGACAAAAGCCCATCTGACTCCAACAACTAATAAACACGACTTGATTTCTATTCATGTGTGCAAAATGATCAGAAAACAAGAAACCAGAACCATATTTCTTATGGTAGACCCGACCCAATACCACCGGACCTGGACTTCACTGGACCACATTCGGTCATCCTCATTGCACCCATACCCAACCTCACACCATCAAATTCAGCCCCCATGCCAAAAAATAGTACCCAAATCGCGGCGGAATTAAAAAGTGACCTCCTCCACTGAATGCGCAGGGAATTAAAAAGTGACATTGCACCGTAGAAGCACTCGTCGGAGGTCGCCGAAGGTGGAGAAGGTTTTCGCCGGAGCCGGAGGTGGAGGTGGAGGAGGTTTGTAGGAGTGGAAGAACTCGTGGATAGAAAATATGGATTATATGGGTGATTTTGGAATTAATTTAAAATATTATTGAAAGTATGACTCAATCACAATTTAAAAATTTTTTTTGACCTAATTTAAAACAAGTCATGTAGAAGTGACTTATAGACAATTTTCCCTTTTTTTTTATGTACCCTGTTTCAAAATATCACGAATGTATTTATTTTAGTCAATAATCATATTAGGCAATAAAATGAATTTTCAAAAATAATTTCAAATATAAAATATATTTAATGATATTACTCGATATATGTTTATTATTTTCTTAGTTCAATGCATTCAAGTAGTCATTTATTGTTCAATTAAAAGTCGATAAAGTTCTAACTGGTTATTGAATCAATCAAAGTATATTGCACCTTTTTTTCCTAATACTATACTATACAATTCAACTCAACTCAAACTCAATGTAATAAACATACCATAATACATACAATATAATATGGCTCTTCATCATATCATTTGAATCCAGAAAAATTGGCACATATGGTCCTTATCCTATAAGATCTATGAGCAAACGGTCGTTAACATTCAAATTTTGGCGTAAAACACTCTAATTTGCCATTTCCTTGCGTAAATAGTCATTTTTAATAGTTTCTACATGTTTGAAATATAGTGTCTGCTTACGGGCAATGGTGTCAACTCCTCGCCGACGAGACCCTCTACGGAACTCTTAGACTAGACGTGCTTTATCTTTTAATCAAGAAGAAGAGAACGGGGTGATGGATGGGGAAAGAAATGAGAGATGAGTTGATGAGGACATAAAACTAAATAAAGTGGGGACAGAAAGGAATGTTGGTAATAATGAGATAATGGCTGAAGGGAGAGACGGTAATGGATGTTTTAAGAAAGTCTTGGAACAGGGAGAAAATCCTGCAATACTGGAAGACGCGAACATGGAAAATGGGACTTTGGTGGTGACAGGAGAGGGTAGTGTTATCTGCCTAAAGCGATGGAAGAGGAGGGCAAAGGAAGTGGTTGATCGTTTGATTTTAGACAAGAAGATGGATGATGGTTTAATCGTGGATAGCAAGAAAAGGACTAAAGATTTTACACCTTTTGTCGAGGCCCCTCCGAAAATGTTGAAAGGCAAGTATATGACTTTGGCTGATAACTTCAAGGGGGATTTCCCTGACTTGGCAACAACGGTGGATCCCGATTGTCAGGACCGCCGGGCCCCATGAGTTGCCTATGCTGGAAAGGGCAAGGGACAGTGAAACCTTGTACTGTTAATGCCCTACGGAGTCTCATCCGTACTCATTCCCCGAACCTGGTTTTCATGTCCGAGATCAGGTTATTTAACGCAAGGGCAACCTCATTATATTATAGATTAGGCTATGATAATTGCATTTACGTGAATAGAAAATGAAGAAGTGAGGGCCTAGTACTACTATGGCAGAATGATTAGAAGGTAAGTATATGTTCATACTCTACTGGACACATTGATGCGAATGTCACCATGACGGATGGGAAGACATGGCGTTTCACTGGCATATATGGCAATCCACGTACGGAGAATTGATGGATGACGTGGGACCTCTTAAGAAAACTGTGGGACCATCATTAGGGGCCCTGGCTGTGTGGGGTTGACTTCAACAAGATCTTGGGGACTACATGAGAAGGTCTGGGGATTGGAACGCAATCAGGCTTTGATCAACGATTTTCATTCGGCACTATTGAATTGCGGGCTTCAGGAGATGGCTTTTGTGGGCCATACATTTACTTGGAACAATAAAGAGACACGAACTCATAATGTTCAGGCTTGACTGGACAGATTGTTAGTAATACAGAATGACAGGCTTTGTTCCCTGACCAAGTAATCAGCCATTTGGACTTTACCAAATCTGACCACTGTCCCATATTGATTACCCTATCAATCCCCAAGAATAGATCGACATCGACCAGATTTCAAAGGCAGTGGCACTTTAAGCCTTTTTAGGCTAAAGAAGAGGGATATGGAAAACTGGTTAATACAACCCCGAAAAATATATCCCTCTAGAACTCTACTATTGATTCGTTAACTGGGCTGAGAAATGAATTGCATGCTTGTAAAAGTGTTCTCGCTAATTGGAGTGCGGTTACTTTCAAAGATAGACAACGAAGGTTGTAGGCCAATCGCAAAGCGCTAACAGCTTTATACAATTCCCCGGATGGACATACTCACATGGATGATATTAAAGATATGGAGCGGATTATTACTAAGGAAGAGGACAAAGAAGAACAGTACTGGCAATAGCGTTCTCTAGCAGAGTGGCTCAAAGCAGGTGACAAAAATACTAAGTTCTTCCATGTGAAGGCCACAAACAAACGACGAAATAATTCTATTTCTGGACTGATTGACAATAATAATATCTAGCAGAGCTCAGAAGACGATATAGTGAAGACACTAGAGCACTATTTTGCAGATATTTTTCATAGTTGTAATCCAAGTGAAACTGAGTTGGAGATAGAGGCATTGGGTATTTTTCATAGAGTTTCTCTATGACATTCTCTCAGCTCCATTTACTCGTGAATAAATAGCTTTGGCTTTAAAGGAGATGGGGCCTACAAAGGCAGGGCCAGATGGGTTCCATGCACTTTTCTTTCAGAGACATTGGGAGCTTGTAGGGGGCATAGTCACATACTGTGCATTGCAAGTTCTTAACAATGGAAATCTACCGCCTCACTAAATCACACAAACTTGGTGTTAATTCCTAAAAAGCAACACCTTAGATTTTAGGCCTATCATCCTTTGTAACGTCCTATACGAGATAATAACCAAGACAATTGTAAATAGGATAAAGATAGTCTTACCTTCCTTGATCTTGGAAAATCAAAGTGCTTTTGTTCCAGGAAGACATATTATTAACAATGTGATAACTGCTTTTGAACTGCTACATTTTCTAAGAACGCGGAATAAGGGTCATAAGGGGTTCTTAGCCTTGAAACTTGACGTGAACAAAGCATATGATAGGGTTGAATGGAAGTTTGTAACACAAGTTATGTCAAACATGGGTTTCCCCCTCACTGGATAACTCTCATATACTCTTGTATTTCTTCGACGGGATTTTCTTTCATTCTTAATGATAAAGTGTGTGGCTAAAAATAATAATAAAATAATAAAAAAAGCAGAGTCCGACCCTCCAGGGGTCTGAGGCAGGGTTGTCCTTTGTCTCCATATCTATTTCTGTTATGTGGTTAAGCGTTATCTGGGCCACTTCAACAGACAAAAAGACAAAACAAGTTGGTGGGGACAAGTTGCAATAGAAGGGGACTGCGAATAAATCACTTATTTTTTGCTGATGATTCTCTCATTTTCCTCGAGCTAGAATGTTTGACTGTGCAAAACTACAACGTATTTTACAACAGTATTCCAGAGCCTCGGGACAACAAATCAATTTTTCCAAGTCATCTATGACCTTATCACCAAATGTCCAACCAGATATGCGAGATCAAGTACAAAATGATCTGGGGTCGACACAAGCAAATGGTCATGACCTATACTTGTTGCTGCCATCGGTGGTTGGAAGAAACAGGATGAGAACTTTCGACCAAATTAGGAACAAACTATGGAAAAGAATTCAAAGTTGGAATCGTTCGCTTTTTTCTGCTAGTGGACATGAGGTGTTGATCAAAGTGGTGCTGCAGGCAAAACTAACTTATACTAAGAGTCTATTCAAACTCCCAGTCTCTCTACTCCGTGATCTCAAGTCCTTGCTAATTAAATTGTAGGATGCAAAAGACAAGAAGAAACTTATGGCATGGATTGCATGGTCACAAATATGCAAACAAAAATATTATGGTGGCTTGGGGATTTAGAGACCTTGAATTGTTCAACAAAGCCCTCGTAGCCAAGAAGTGTTGGCGGGTGTTTTCGCAACCTGACTCATTGGTTGGCAGGTTGTTGAAAGAAAAATACTTTAGGGATGATGATTTCCTTACGGCTACTGTAAACTGGAGTCGTCTACCGTATGGAAGAGCCTTGTTTGGATAAGGGAGGTGCTTTCTAGAGGGTTACATTGAAGGGTCGGACGAGGCGACCAAATTAGAGTGTTTAGAGATAAATGGGTTCCTCAAAACTCTTCTCGTATGTTACTACAACAGATTGGTGATCTGAATCTTCGCGTTGCTGACCTCCTCACACCATCGGGGAGTTGGGATTTTGGTATGATCAGAAGGGACTTTTAGCCTATAGAAAGTGAAGCTATTCTTGCTATCCCTTTGGGACTTGGGGTAGACCTGATAGAATGATTTGGAACTATGAGAAGCATGGGAAATATTCAGTTAAAAGTGGGTACCGCTAGTTGCTGAAGATAAAAACAAGCCTGGCTGAATCAACTCCTGAATGTGAACACAAGTGGTGGAGAATCTTGTGGTCGTTAGCTGTTTCCCCTATGGTGAGCATATTTCTATGGCGTCTTTACCATAATGCTCTTCTCGTCCAGTACAATCTACACATGAAGGGGGGTTAGTGAGACTATTCAATGTCACCGGTGTGGAGGCATTAAAACATTGAATCATGTCCTTTTCACCTGCTACTCTTCAAAATGCGCTTGGAAAGCAGCATGCATGACTATGGAGCCAGATTAAAGGACTTTTGGTGGGCGATGATATCTGGGCTATGCTTGGCCATATGGGAAATAAGTTCGATATGCCTCGCCTCCAACTATTTAGCTGTCTTCTATGGGTTTTCTGGCAAGAACGAAATTATACTCTTCATGGCAATTCCTCAAGATCAACCAACATTCTGTTAGCTGGGCTGGAGTACATGTTTGGAAAAGTTACAGAGAGGAAAGAAGCTGGAAGACGTCCACAGGAAGTGGTGCGATCACAACACATGAAAGCCTGCAATCGCAGAGAACATGGGTACAGCTCCAGTGGCATTCCAGGCGCTACCATGGTGAAATGACAGGCTCCGAAAGTTCATTCTTTGAAGCTAAACACTGATGCGGCGATTCATGGAGGGTCTGGGCAGATTGGTACTGGAAGAATAATACAGGATCACCATTGACATATAAAGACAACCTTCGCCCGAACTTTCACAGGTAATTTTGAGGTGGTGAAAGTTGAATTGCTCGCACTTCGGGAGGGACTTGAGTTTGCCGATAGCCTTAATTATCAGTTGGAAGCGACGGAAGTTGACTCGATTGTGCAGGATTTGGAATCCGACTTTACTTTCTCCTTCCTAGCTGAGTTATTACACGATATCTCTGTCTTAATTTTTAAATTATGTCAGGGCTCATGCCAATACATCACCGCAAAGGTAATTGTGTAGTCCATGAACTTGTTTCGAGTTCTTTTTTTCTATCGAACTTTTACTGGACGAATTGTATCCCAATTTTTCTCTTGCCACATATTCAGGGAGAGTTGAATGAATAAATTGTTTATTTATCAAAAAGAAAAAGTAAAAAATTTTAATCAAAAGAATTAAGATGTCCTTACTTTTAATTAAATTAAAATAAAAAGAAAAGAAAAGACAAACCACATGACATCCAACTAATTAAAAGAGTTTATTAAGTTTCTTCTATCCCAGTGAGCAAGTGTTATCTTGCACATATCCAATGTGACATTTTGCAAATGTCAATTTTTGACATTTGCAAAATGTCACATTGGATATGTGCAAGATAACACTTGCTCACTGGAGATAGGAGATTACCCTTCTAGGTTTCTAACATTTCCATTATTAAAAAATAAAAAGAAAGAAAAAGATAAAAATAGTCTTTCTTCACCCCCACCAAATCCCACCAAAATCTCAACCCTGTGTCTAGAGATGGCAATGCCTGGCTCGGCCCGTGACACAATGGGTCCGGTTCGGCCCATCACCAAAAAATTGATCCGAACCTGCCCGTGATCCGCGAGCCACGGGCCAGTCCGCGGCTACGGGCCAGTCCACGGACCCACGTGAAATAATATTTTTTAATTTTTTTTTGAAGTTTAAAAAAATAAGAAATAAGTCAAGAAAAATTTTTAAATTCAAACCCTCCTCCTTTTCCGGGTTTGGGATCGGCTACTATTAACGTAGACAAAGTTAAAATTGTACACGAACAATTTGTTACGTGTACAATTTTTTGTAAACTTAAATATCAAAACTGACAAGTTAAAATGAATAAAAATGGAATGAATTTATACAAAATAATAAATATATTTATATTTTATTTACGTATTCAGTTCGTCCATCTCTTCGGCCAATATCAGACTTATTTTATTTTGGATTCGAAGTTCTGCATCCTCCTAATCTTTCAAACACATTAAACTCTCTAATATGTCTGGTTTAAGTCTTGACCTCAAATTATTAAGAATCCTACCACCTGTACTAAAAGCAGACTCCGATGCTACAGTTGATACCGGAGGTGTTAGTAGATCACGTGCTATAATAGAAACTATTGGATATTGGCGCTCATTTTGTCTCCACCACCTAAGTATATCAAAATTATTCCTCTCGTCTTCATCTAACAAATTAAGCATGTCGTGACCAAAATATCTGGCTAACTCTAACGATATATCTCTAATATTAGTTTCAGCATTTGTGGCACGGGAAAGCGAAAAAGAAGAAGAAGAACTAGGATTTTGAGTTCCCTTATAAATAAGGAAACTCCAATAATCATTAGGATTAGGATTATTTGAAAAGAAGAATGGTTTGGCGCATGAGGTCTTCTAACGTTCCTACCGGTTTTTTCTGCATAAAATTCGTACATTTCACATAATGTTTTTTTCTAAATTACCATAAGTTAATGGATTACCGTAACTCAAATTATTAGAAATTTCAGAAATAGTATGTTTAGTACCTTGTAAATTTACTTTAGGGTTCATAATTGACGCTAACGGAAACAACATAGGTAGGTCTTCCCAATATTTTTTAAACTTCATTTCCATTGTTTCAACAATATTAGAAAAAATTGCATACGTCTTATATCTATTATAATTATTTGCAATAAAATAAAAATGATTTAAAACTAATGGACTAGTAAGATAGTATACACCACCACATGCATTTGTACTGTCGTAAAATACTTTTAAAAATTTTCCAACATGAAATGCAATTTGCCAATCATGTGGTTGCAAATCGTATTGTGTACCGTGTGAATGTCGGCTATTATAATAAGCAGTTACACAATGTTCATAACCTTCACATGATTCAAGCATTAAATAAGTAGAGTTTCACCTATTACGTATGTGTGTACATATAGTTTTATTTGGAAGAGAATTTATTCACATAATTCATCAAATATTTGTTTTCTAGAAGGTGAAGCACTAATATAGTTTAAGGCATACCTAATTTTTTCTAATTATGGGCCTATATACTTTAAACCATATTGGACAATTAAATTAAAAATATGGCATACACATCTAACATGAAACAAAATTCCACCGAAACCCGGATGTAATTCGTCAATTAATTTTTTTATTACAATATTGTTAGATGCAACATTGTCAAATATGATACTGCGAATTCTAGATTCACAATTAAATTCTTTAATAATTGTCATTAAATAATTAAAAATTTGTATGTCATTATGACGGTAATCAATTACTTTAAAAGCAATTATTCTTTTATACATAATCCATAGTTTATCAATATAATGTAAAGTAGTCGCAATATATCATTTATGATTTAGACCGGACCATAAGTTCGAAGTGAATGATACAACATTAGCATATTTACTTAAATCATTTTTTATATTTTGTTTTCTTTTATTATATGCAGCAATAGTATTAGAACGAAGAGTGTTTCTAGCAAAGGGTAAATACCTTGGTTGAAGATGTCTTTGTACAAACCGTGTGAAATTAGGGCTTTCCACTATACTAAGCGAGAACTCACCACTGGTCACCAATTGACACATGCCTTCTCGGCGCATAGAGTCTTGTGAATAAACTCAATTGTTAAGATTGGGAGAAGAACTAGTAGATTCACCCGGAGATCCAAACTGTAGTTGTGCTTGGTTGGTATCAACTCCTCCGTGCTTTTGCACACACTTCAAAAAATATCGGTTAAGATGGCTCGTTCCACCACCCTTTTGCCATGCAAACTGTTGTTTACAATATTTATAAACTACCTTGAAAATTGGTTGCCCATCTTCATATACACCAGTCTGCACTCTATTAAAATGATCCTAACACCGAGCCTTTTGTTTTGCGGCTCTTCGTTTAATATTCGATTGAGTAGTATTGGTCATTTCTAACTCTTCGTTAATATTATCTAAATCGAAAATTGGACTAATGATCCCAACCCCAAAATCATCACCAAATTCTAGAATTGGAACATTATTTAAACTACTAAAATCATCTTGAATTTGATTTTCGACAAACTTGGTACTTCCTTGAAAATTGTATTGATCCATGAATAATTGTAGATAATTGAAATGTCGAAGTAGAAAAAAGAAATGTGGAAATTGGAATGTAGAGATATAGAAGATAAGAAGAATAAGATTATAAATCTAGAAATTCAACAATAAATTGCACAATGTTATGAAACTAGAAAAATAGAGAGAAAAAGAGAAGAGAATAGAGAGAGTCAAAACTCAAGTCTCTATATTTACTATAACAATGACCCTTATTTATAGGGTTTCAAAGGGAGTTACAACCTGATTAGAATACACTCTTCTGGAGTAAGTAGATAACTACATAGACATCTAGATACAACTAAATAGTCATTCATCGTTATCTATAATTTTACAACATTCCCTCTTGAATGACTTATTACAGAATAACTGGTTCGTTATTTGGCAAAAACCCAATGGAATAAAAATACCAATACAAAGAAAAATTATCAAAAATTGGAGTACTCAAATGCTGCCTCATTAAAACCTTGTCAGGAAAACCCAGTGGGACAAAACCTGAGCGAAGGAAAAAGAGTATAGCTACTCCTCCTGATTTCACTCAATGAAAAAAGTTTGTATCAAACTATCTATATCTTGTACGCCAATGTCTTCAATATCGCTATCTTCTTAGAATTTGTATATAACAATTCTGGTGAAAATGTGCTCCATGTTATAACTTCCAGCAATATCATCTTCATACACCTCTGCTTGACTGTAATCAGCATGATGGTCTGATGCAATTATATTAAAAATAGATCTTGTTGTTGTTCTCTTCAGGGGTCTCATATACAATTTATAATACACGAGAGTATAACCATAGGGTTATGACGATGGTAAAATATTTTGTAGGTTATGGACATCCATAACTATAATATTTATACCACTTCCAATTGGATGTCATTTATAGAAAAAATATGCCTCGTTAAAACCTTGCTAGAAAAAACCTCGTGGGAAAAATCATAGTAAAGGAAAAAGAGTACATAATTCTTTTAATACACCATGCAAATTGCCTCATTAAAAACATTGCCAGGAAAACCCAATGGGACAAAACCTCAGTCAAGGAAAAGAGTACAATGCGTATTTACTCCCCCTCATTATAATATTAGTTTAGATCTGTACTTTGATCGATTGAGTTCTCAAAAAGTTGAACTATATGCTTCAGACATATTAAATCCTCCAGGGATTTATATACATTGTTTTATTAGTCATGCCAGATGAGTTGGTTATAACAATATTCATTATATGCATATATGTCATGCATTGACAGATTAACAAGATATCGACTTATGATTGCTTTACATAAGCCTTTGCAAAATTCAGAATGTTAAAAGTCGTGCATTACATGTTACGACTTCATTTTTCCATTTCTTTTTCGCATAAATATACACCTTTAGGTGCTCTGACTGTAGGTCCATAAATTTTAGGTTTCTCTAGTCAGTTCAATTTACTTGGATTTTTTTTTATTTGGCCAATTTATTCTTTGACAAATTTCTTTCAATATCATCGCTACCTTTCATAATATAAAGCACTTCATGATGTGCAACAATGTTGTCAACAACATTTATTTTTGAATCTATTTCTTTCTCATAACGACATAACTTAATGAGATCTTTTCGTTTTATTATTTCAGCTCGCTGATCCTCTTCTGGGGTTTTATAATTAGTTATGTCTATATACTCTCCAAAAGTATACACCTTCTCAATATGACCATCTTTATAATTGACTCTATTTTTTATTTGAGAATTTTTTGGAATCAAATGTCACTACGCTTCAGGCATGTCATTAATTTACCTGATATAATGTTAATGGATTGTCCTTCAAGAATGCTAATATAAATTGGAGCATTTAGAGCTGGTATATGAGATTTGATTTAATCTCTTTGGTCAGTAAATGCATCTGTCAATTGTATAACTTACAAATAAGTTATTTGTCGAACTTCTGGTTCATATTGTCTTGTACAAGGATCTAGAAAATATAATATACAGCATTTTCATGTATTCTTTCCAGCTACTTAATTTCTCTCCCCTAATGTTGAGAAAATTGTCTTATCAAAATGACATTCGAAAAACCGCATTATAAAATATCATCCATTAGGACTTAAAATATTTTATAATGTTCCATACTAAACATGTATTCTCAACATTTTTCAAAGTCCATCTCAGTGCACTATAGTGGACCGATTATACATATATTGCACTATAAAAAAATTCATTAGATAGATAATATTAGACTCTGACCATAAGCCAACTATAGTAGAGGTAACTTTGATGTTGGCATGATGCGTATAAGTGTTTCTGCATATAAAATAGCATTCCCTAGACAAAAATGGGAAGCGCTTTGTTCTCAATAGTAATTGTTTAGAATTTAATTGGAGGCGTTGAAAAACAATATTGCTAAACCATTTAAAATCATCTCAACTGATATTTATTAAAAGTTTGAGATTTAGACTCACTAGTATTGACAAGACACATCACTGTTTTGGTTGTATAATCTGAAAATTATGCTCATAATTTAATATTTGAGCAAGTAATCTTGCAAACTTCAAGTTGTCAATAATAACACTATACAATCATCTAATAGATGTATCAATAAGATACAAATAATATATAGATGGTCAACATGGAGGGTGATGGGACCCCATAAATCACCCTAAATAATTTTCAGAAATGTAGGAAATTCAATCTCGATTTTATCTAATAAAGGTCTATTGGTTTATATATTATGAGAACAAGCATCACGTGAGAATTTATTATATTGAAAAATCTTCTGGTTTTCAATAGATATCCTCATTAATAAGTCACATCATATTGATCCGGAATGGTCTAACCGGATTGCCAATCAATAAAATTTCGAAGCATTAAACTTCTGGTTCCGTACAATTTAGCAAATATATTTTTCGTTTATTTGAGTAACTACACAATGAACAAGAAAATATAATTAATTTTCTATTAGACATTGTATAATCATATAATTCACACTAATCAATGTCAACATAACATGATTTATATGATTTTCTTCAGGAATAAGCATTAGTTGATTAATTACTCATTTATATCACAATTTAATTTTGTGATATGATATTCTTCAAGACATGTGCTTCTTCTAGAGCACAATAAAATATTATTTCTGATACTGTTCAATATTTTTCTGGAATATAAAAATTATAACGTCATAAAAATTAATATTCTTCTGGAATATTTAAATTGTAACGTTATGCTCTTCAAGAGCAATTAATATTTTGTCAGAATATTATAACATTGTGCATCTTCAGTGACAACAACAAATCATTATTTTGAAGTAAAGATTTATTATTTATAAGTAATATTATAATATTCTATAAGAATATTATATCTTATAAAATTAAACTTTTCGGGAGCAATTAATATTCTACTGAAATATTAATATAATATAAAAATTTGCTTATTTGAAGCAACAATAAAATATTCTTCTAGAATATTTATATGTTAGGTTGTGACATACAATACAATATTCTTCAGGAATATTGATATTATTGTAAAATTGTGTTTCTTCAAGAAAAGCACAATTAAAACAAATCATTATAAATCATTATTCCTGAATATTATAAAGTTGTGATTATTCAAGAGCTACAACAAATCATTATTTTGATGTAAATATGTGCTCTCCAGGAGCAATATTATAATATTCTTATATAATCTTATATCTTATTGAATTGAGCTATTCAAGAGCAATTAATATTCTATTGGAATATTAATATATAAAAAAATTGTGCTTCTTCAAGAACAACAATATAATATTGATATATGTAAACTATTACTACTTCAGGAGCAATAGTTCATATTCTTCTAGAACAATAAAATATTCTTCTAGAATATTTATATGTTTAGGTTATGAAATATAACATAATATTCTTCTGGAATATTGATAGAATTATAATTCTTCAGGAAAATAAAAAATAAACAAATCTTGTTCAAGAATATTTTAGAACAATAAACACACTGATTTGTTGTCATTTGCCGTTGAATAAAAGTTAAAGCATTGTTATATCTAATTAAAGCATGAATATTTCTTTTAATTGATTCTTATAAAAATATCATAACAAAAAGTATAATATGAGTTGGACTCATAAATCAAAGCAAGGATAGAGATATGAACACTAACCAGTTGGTGCCGTTTGAATTTCTTTTGAGATATTAACGCTTGAAAAGTGGACTTTGGGCCACTAAGCTTTTATTTGTTATTTATAGTGTTTTGATATCACCGATTGGCTGTCTAGTTTTGCTTCTCCGTTTTCTTTTTGAATAAAAGAAAATAATATTTAATTGCTAACTCAGTTGGCTAGAATCTCGCGCTGATAACGTATTATGAAACTAGAAAAATAGAGAGAAAAATAGAAGAGAATAGAGAGAGTCAAAACTCAAGTCTCTATATTTACTATAACAGTGACTCTTATTTATAGGGTTCCAAAGGGAGTTACAACCTGATTAGAATATACTCTTCTGGAGTAAGTAGATAACTACATAGACATCTAGATACAACTAAATAGTCATTCATCGTTATCTATAATTTTACAACACACAATATAATTTTTTCGAATTGTTGTATAAATGTAAGATTGTAAGTTGAGACTTGAGAGATTTGTGAAGAGAATATAGATAATTTATGGGGTATTTAGAGGAAAAAAATAGCCATTTGCAAAAATAAAAATACAAAAAAATTAATTGGGGACCAAATTGCAAACGGTCATATTTCTGACCGTTGCATTTTGCAACAATTGGTCCCCAGCTTTTGCTGTGGACCAATTTGGTCCTTACCAAATGGACCACGGGCCGGTCTGTGGATCGGTCGGGCCGGATCTACGGGCCGATCCGTGGACTTCACGGCTTGGCTCGTGATTTATTTAATGGCCCGAGCCGGGCCGGGTCTGTCTTTTTACGGGCAGAGCCGTCAGGCAGCTCGATCCATTTGTCATCTCTACCTGTGTCGCTACCATCTAACTTCCACCACCCACCACAGCAACCACCGCCAATTAAATTTAAAAAATTTACAAATTTTCCCATTGGGAACACAAAAACGTCCAATGGAGTGAAATTCATTCCACATTCACATTCACATTTTCACAAACTTGAGATGGGTTCAAATCAAATGTCATCGAAGCTCTTGCTCTCTAGCCAAACACCGGGTGTTCAAAAATCTGACCACAACTTCACTCACTGGGATTATAAACATTTGAATAACCTTTAAATGGTAGAAATTAGTGTCATTGATTGCTAACAACTCAGTAGGGATGGCAATGGGGCGGGTCCGGGGTGGGTCGGCCCCTCCCAACCCCGCCCCACGAAAATTTTAGCCTGCCCCGCCCCGCGACCCGCGAATTCGCAGGGCGAAGCGGCCCTTCGACCCGAGAACCGCCCCGCGAAAAAAAAAATCTTTTTTTTTTTTTTTAAAAAACTAAAAAAATAATTAAAAAAAAAGAAATATTTTTTTTTTTTTATATGTTTGTACCAAACAAAACAAAAAAAAAATTTGTAAGATTGAGATTATGGTGTAGTGGTTAAGATTAGTAGTTTAAAGTTTCAACCCGGGTTCAATTCTTCTTTAGTCTATTTGTAGTGAAAATTATAATTTCTATTATATTTTATGATTTTTTTTAAAAAAAAAAAAAAAATTTTTTTTTAGGAGCGGGGCGAGGTGCCCCGGACCCACGGCGGGGCAGAATATCTGCCCCAAACCCGCCCCTATTATCCGACGGGGCGGGGCGCGGGTCGTGGATTTTTTTACCATCCCTACAACTCAATTGTTTTGCGACCAGAATTATATCCATATCTAATTGCCACTCCTCCAATAAACAAACCAATACCAAATATCAATTTCTCCATCCCAATCGTCTCTCTTTTCAGTCTAATTGAATCCAAATGTAGAATTTTGCCCCCAAACCAAACCCTAATCACTCCCTCAGCCCTACCCAATTCCCTCTGGGATCCAAACTGTTGGCTGTGATTCTGAGACAGGCTCCAAGATTATGTGTTCTTGATGACTCCATTATGTCAGCTACAGTTAGTAATAAGGTTTTGAGATTTTTTGTTTTGTCTTGGGGTTATTTTGGGTGGATTTTAAATGGAGGTTTGGTGTAATTGAATTGGGAGGTGGAAGTTTAGGCCGCGGTGGCAGGTGTAGGAGGTTTTTGATGTGGTGGGGTCGGCCGACCATTTGTACCAATTTCCCTTTGAATCTATTATATTAAGTAAATTTTGCATAAAAATGAGTCCTCAAATTGAACACGACAACTAACAAATACTTCTATATCTTTCTTCTTTAATACCATCCAATCATTCATAATTTATCGAACCATATATTCAATATTAATATAAGCCTTTAAATGGGCATGCATTCGGGCAAGTGCTACACACACACGAAAGTATTTTATATCTAACACAACGAAATTTGCTATAAGTGTATACTTTCATATTTAACACAACGAAATTTGCTACAAGTGTGTAACTACTCAAGAAGTATTCAAGAATAGGTAAATTTTAATGAATTTGAAAGTTATACAAGTTCGAGCTACTTATCTCGGCTTGTCCAATGCACTTTCAAACTCGGAAGTGAAAATGAACCAAACATGACTACATTGTTAAACGACCCACTGTTAATGAGTTTATAGAATCCAAACCAAATACAATAAAATGAAAAGAAAAGAAAAACCAAAGGAATCGGCCATAATGTCACAAAATGCCTCCCTTGTCTCTGGAGGATCGACAGTCGAACAGGTCCAGATCATTTAACAAAGTGAAAAGGCTTTAAGCATCAACCAACCAAAGATACAAGTCACTTGATAACATAGCTCAACAACCCACAAAAGAGAATATAAAATCGAACACATACCAATGGACGGACTCTTTCTTGCTGTATGTGCAATGGAGAACGCAGAGAGTGGGGGAGGGAGGTAAGTTTGAAAGAATTAACAGAGTGAAGAGGCTGTGAGCATCAACCCAAGATGCAAATTTTGAAGTCAATGACACACACAGTTCACCAACCCAGAAAAGAGAATACAGAATCAAACGCAAGAAGAGAAAGGCAATTAACACATTATAGAAGATTAACGACCCGACCCTCCCCCGAGCACACACAAAAATAAACAAAGAAAAACAAATTTCGGAGATATCTGACATACAGTAAGATATGGCAAGACACTAATTCAAGCAATGAGAAGTTACAAAGTACACAAGCCTTCCAATAATCCCATGCCAGTGCTCAAAAGCTTATTTATCATCAGATACACATGTACCATAAACATAAATGCACCTTATGACAAAAGTATACCGCAGCCTGTAATTCGAGCGCACACACGCAAGGTATAAAATACTCAACATCACGGCCAAAGCCTGTCTAATAGGGATATATTTACGTAAATATGTTTCATGTCTGCATCGACAATCTAGAAACAAAAAGCAAAGCAAAGAAAGAGACAAATCAATATTACCAGAAAAAAGGTTATCTTAGCTTAATACTCTTAATATTAACTAACATATAAGAGCTTAGACTACTCCTCTTAATAAGGTTGACCTTTTAAGATTAACCTCAAGTTTTAATATGGTATCATAGCTCATTAAGCTCCACATCGATTAAATACCGAAATATTAACCAACATATAGAGACTTAGACTACTCCTCTTAATAAGTTGACTTTTTAAGATAAAACTCAAGTCTTAATAAATCCCACATCGATTAAATACCGAAATATTAACCAACATATAGAGGCTTAGACTACTCCTCTTAATAAGTTGACTTTTTAAGATAAAACTCAAGTCTTAATAAATACAACTTATGGAGATAAATAAGCTAAAGTCATGGAAGAAATAGGAAAAACAAAACATAAATATTCCCAGCAGAGGTACCCAAATACGTACGTTTGAAATATTCTGATATTGCATATGATATCATTTTGCGGAAATAGAAAAGGCAAGTATAAAATCATCTTCATTTAAACATGCCGAAGAATGTGAGAGCACGTGTAAAATGAAAATAGAGGAATACCTAAACAAATGTATGTGCATATTATGATCTTTCACATTTGAAAGCTTCTATAGAAGAGACTATGTTAAGTTAAAAGAATGAATCTGTTAGAAGGGAAGCATTAAAACTCCAAAATCTAGTGAAACTTCACATTGACAGATTGTACAAACAGACAAACTATAAAGTCCGATATTGGTGCTCATTCCGAAATCGATGTTAGAGCTTACGATCTCAGCTGTAACTTAATAAGAAAACGAGCTTCTTTTTAATTATTTGATTTCACCTAGCATGAAGCCTGTTTTATTGTCATCTAGATATTCTCCAAATTGCCTAATTTAGCATGGTCTATCTCGAACTCCATGATACAAACGAAGAAGTAAAATTTAAGTAAATGAAATCAATCAAAAAGTCGATTCATGTTAAGCAATGGAAGTCTCGGACACCATAATAAGAAAAAGAAACAAAGAATAATATCATACAAAAACTTCTATAAAACTATGAAGGGTGACCAGAGGGAAAGAATCAATTTATAACCCCATCAAGTGCAACGCTAATTGTATCCATTACATGTGCAATGTTTCCAATAAACATGTTGAGACATTATTTTGTTTCGTCAAGACAATTTCAAGAAAATTAAGAACCCTGAACCAAAAGAGTAAATTCTATGATTTTGAAGAAAAGCTTCGCCAAAACACTAACTGAAACCTACCGACATATTCCTACTTGTAGTTATTGGAAATCTCTCTTTCCTCTTTGGCGTCCAAATTTGAAAATTTTCATGTTGCATGAATGGGAGATGACAATTCAAAAAGAAAGAAAAATTGGTTTAACTTTAAAGAATGTACTCAAGACTACCCTCTGAGAAAATATTCAATTGAACCTTGAGTAAAATTTGATGATTCTTCCTATCCTCCCACTCAGAAACGGAAAAAAAAAAATAGAAGTTGGGATAAATTACCCATTAGCAAGAATCCCGAGCCTCCAGGAAGCAACTTTGTATCATCAGCACAAGACACACCATTAAGTGCACATGATACCACCAACATGCAAATTTTCAGCATCCCATCACCGCACAGTTATAAACAAAACTACCAGATTGCTTTCGGCCAAGCAAATCCCATTGCGGCGGACCTTCACTTGGAACCCATGAATTTACTTCAATAAATCCTTCACCAACTGTCCGAGGTCCCCCAATTACAATAAGCCTATCTCCACATGCCCTAAATGCCAAACCCCAACCATTCATAGAAGCTGCTCGTTCTGGCAATCTTCCTACGGTAACCCACACTCTATTATCCTTGTCATATTTTCTCACCTCCATGTCAGCATAATCAGCCGCATACAATTCATTATTTACAACTGCAATCAAAGGTGGTGCTACAGATGTAGCCAGTGCATCAAATTCCCCTGCTGCACCAGTCCGCACGGGGGACATGTTGGGAATTTCAGTCCAAGTTTCAGTTACCAAATTATATTCCTCTCCGCATGTAAGAACTTTTGAATCAGTTCCTCCGATTCCTCCGATTACATAAAATTTTCCGTCCATGAATACTGCAGAACACATTTTCCTTGGTTTATTCATACTTCGGAGTGTCCTCCAAGTTCCTGTTTCTGAATTGTAGAGCTCTGCAGAACTGAAGATACTACCATGTGCATCACAACCACCAGCTAATATTGCAATCTCACCAAGGCTGGCGGAACCAAACAAACACCTAGGGGAGTTCATGCTCATGCCAGAGGACCACGTGTTTGTTAATAAACTGTATCGATAAATGATATGAGACATAAGATCCTTTCCAAAAACAAGAAGTTCGGTGCCAACAGCCAAAGATTCCTTATCGGAAAAGACAAAACAATCGTTGGGATCCATTCTTGGTAAACGCATCCAATGGCGACGACTCGGGTCAAAGGCTTCCCATTCAAGCAGCTGGCAAGAAAAATAAACCCAGTGCTCAACCATACCATTTCGCCGCCTTAATTTATAGAGCTCACCACTTCTAATAAGTGAGCGAAAACTCCGGTTCAAAGATGCAATAGCACCATAATCAGATCTCGAGCACCGAATGAGACAACTAATGGAGTTGTCAGGACCAATAGCAGGAATCAGGGAACTGGAATCAGAATTATCCCCTGCATGCCGCCGATTACCAGATTGGTTAGAAGTTAACATTAGAATCCCACCAATTGACAGAGCTGTATCCAAATGATCACCCGACCGCTTAGATGCCTTTCTAGCACCTTCTTCTTCTCCATTAGTTTCTAATGGTCGCTTGCCATGATGAACTTCAATTTTTTCCACCCTATAACTCATGCAAGGCCAGTTGCTTTCTCTCTTGCAGGTCCTCAGGTAGTCCCTTGAAACCAAACAAGGCCGGTCTTCCAACATGTCGTTGGATTCAATCCTGATAGAAACGCCTCTTTCTTGGCCTTAAACCAATCAAAGTTCTTCTTTCTTCCACAGCCGACTACAATCCACTGCTACGAATCGTTAGTGCAAGACCCAAAATCCCGGGAAAAATAAACGAATTTTATCAAAATGCAGAAAAAGAATCTTTGGATGCATATAAAACAGTGTATCTATTTATCAAAGTGAAGAAACAAAAATGGAATCTGTCTGTTATTCAGCTTTATGCATCATCACCATTTTTAGTTTGATTGTTGCATTATCGAAGCAAACTTAAATAACGAAATTAATTACGAGAAAAAAAGATAATTTAAATCGATGGTGCTCAATAATCCATAGTCAAGAATATGTGTTAATCGGATCAAATGGGAATTAATGAAAAACCCAATATTTCAATAAATATTCTGAGTAAATTGGTCAAATATCTTTCTCTAACAATAAAATTCATCCATAATGAGAGAAACCCAGATTCAAAAACACCTCAAACCACCACAAAATCAAAACTTTTGATCAAATCAAACATGCAGAAATCCAAAAAAAGCAGCAAACTTTTTATAAGATCTCTAAATTTAGATCAAAATAACATGTACTAATCAAAATTATTTGAATACAATAAATAAAAATAAAAGCTTTAGACTTGCATTGTTTTTCCTATAACACTATTAAATTATTAACCATAGATCTACTAATAACGTTTAAACAAACACCATCACGGCTTAATTATCATAAAAAATGATAAAAGCAAATAAATAAAACAGGAAATGAAAAGAAAAACAATAAAGAGTAATAATAATACAGAGAACTTACATATTGGATAAGAATAAAGAAAAGGAGGACTCGATTGGAATTATATGAATGGAACAATCATTTCTCCTCTATATGTACATATGCATATCTATATATCTGTAGGTGTATGTTAGAGAGAGACTGCAGTTTCTGTTCTTGTTTTGTTAAGAGACGTCCTTCGGATTCTCTCTGCAAATCAAAGCTTAAGGCTTTGAGTTTGAGCTGAGGCTTCGGTTTAGGTTCTGGGCATAATCTTTAAGGACCCATCTCTCTCTTTCTCTCTCTCCCTCTCTCTCTCTCTCCATATATATTATACACACACATATATACATAAACATGAAGTGATGATAAATACGTTATAAGAGTAATTTACAATTCATTCATTCATTTATTTTATTAGATTATAGATTCATTAGTTACAGACAGCTGTATGTTACAGTATTTATGTTTCTTTCCATAAATGAGTAGTGATGCCATATGAAGATGTTATTATATGTATTTTATTTTTAGAAAATTAACATTGTCGCCCTCAATTTTTATCCATTTTATTCGTCTATCTCAACCTTTCATCTTTTTACGATTTAAACAAAATAAATTATATTAAGAAAGTGTTAAATAGTCACATTTTCTCGAAAATAGCCAACCCGACCCCTCTCTGTGGCCCTTGCATGGTAGTCCCCAACTCCTAAGCCCCGCCTCATATCCTAGCGTCAATCCTCGTCCCAACAATTAACTTATTACGTACAATCTACTCATCTCCCTTTTTTCTTTATTCTATTGCCAAATATGTTAAAAAGAATGAGAAAAAAAAAAAAAAAAAAAAAAAAAAAGAGAGGAAAGAATCTAATATCTAATGGAAGAGAGAAAAAAAAATGATTAATAACAAGTTGGCCCTTGAAGTTACAATTTAATCTCAATTTGCCCCATCAAATATTAATTAGGCCAATTTAGCACTTGAAAGTAAAAACAAAAATATCACCTACATAACAAAACCATAATTGGAGGATGAAAGCATCAATTTGGACATAAAATTTTATTTACGAAAAACAAAATGAGCCAAGCTAGTCAAAGAAGAGTGGCGACCTCTTGCCAGTTGTTGAAACTCGAAATCAAAAAGTGTTTTTACACTTTCGACGAATAAATCTTTTCAATTTTTGAATAATAAATTGACAATATGAATCAATAAAGTAAATTTTATAGTAATAAACGATTGCTCAAAACAAGGTGAAAAGAATTATGCATAACTTTTGACCGTTTCTTGTCTAATCATACAATTCATGGAATTGTTAGGCAGGTCAATGTCAAAATTGGCTTATGAAACGTGCATTAATCAAATGGCCATGTTCTTTACAAAGTATAGAACAATAGATACATATATATGTGAGAAAGACAAAATGAAAAGGTGGTTAGACCAAATGTGTGGCCTTTGTTAAATTAATATTTTTTTTCTTTTGCACTTTTCTCATTGTTGATTGGAGAATGTTGAATCTTACAATGTCATTAACGGATATAGACATTTACTTAACTTCGTATAGATAATAAAAATGAAAAAAATAAAGTACAAATGTGAAAAATTACGAAAACGAGACCTTTTTTTTCATTCAGTATGGTAAATGACTATATCATTTAGAAATTTTATCTTTTGATAATACTCATATGTCGGCTTTTATACATGGCGGCGAGAATTATTTGCATAATGCGTCTTTTCTCTCTTTTTATGGTTATATACACAAACACTGACTCCTATCATTTAAGTTATCAATTTTCCTCATGCGTTTTTCTACTATTTTTCTTTTAGGAGACGCACATCTCCAATTAGTTCTTAATCAAATTGTTTCTTATAAATTGTCGACTCACTCGAGAAATATACTTATCTACAGAAGTCTGAAGTTGATAAAGTGACACTTTAAAATTTTTGTAAACATGAAACAATGTAAATATAATACTCTTTTATTTGCGTTAAATCTTTTTATAATAATAAATAAATAAATAAATAAAATTCATATAATCGTACTAACTTAATAAATAATATATAAAAAAATTTACTATTAAAAACGAGACAAATTTATATATATATATTTATAATGTAGAAGACTTTTTATATAATTGACAAAGTTTGAATTGTTCAAGGATTCTCAACTTCATAATTATAGAAATATACTTTAATATATATATATATAGTTTTGAGATAGGGTCGGTTTCAAACTTTTTGTCTAATCACTATGAAAATAATCATCACATCTGCCTAACCAAATCTCTTTATTAATTTCCTATTCTTTTTTTTTTTAATTAAATACAATTAAATGGAGTTTTGTTCTTACGGGATAATGACTTTTGACTTTGATGTGAATGTGATAACGTTTTTTGTATTATTAGGCGCCCCTAATTAAGACGCCATTTGAAAAACACGCCAATAGCCTAATGTTGAATATTTAGCATTCAACACCGTCTTTTTTTTAATCACGTTTGTTATACTGAAATTATTTTTTAAATATTTATAAATTATAGATAATAATTATTGATTCTAAAAAATGTGTAAATAAAAAATATTTTTGAGCAATCTGACTATTTTAAGTTATAATTTAAACTTGACCAAACAAAGACTTAATTGTGAACTTTATATTACTTTTCTTAATGTTTTAAAAAGTGTAAAACGTAGTTAGGCGTGAAGGCCGAGTTTTTAACTTTTCGAGCTTAGGTGATGCCTAAGCGAAAGCGAGACAAGGATAAAGCGAGAGCGAAGCGTGAAGCGTGACTAAGCGTGGATATCGCGCTTTACGCCTAGGCCTCCCTAAACGAAGCTTAGACGGACTTTTTAGAATAGTGATTTTTCTTAATAAAATTAAAGTTTTAAGATTAATACACAATACTTAATACATTATTGAAACTCAAAAGTTCAAACAAACTATGTTTAAAACTCAAATAAATAGTTAGATTTCGATTACAATTTCGATGTGTTCAAGTCAGCTAATGTCTTATACAATCATGTTAACAATAAATTCTCATGTAAGCAACAATGAACGTAAAATGACTTGAGTTACTCTCGATTATGCCATACACCTAATTGTGACGAATAACGTGTGTAGTTCAATAATATCAAACAGTGTAACATATTAGAAAGCTTACATAATATATCAATGAATCAAAATCGTTAATTCTATCATTCCTAATTATTAATATTAACATATTAATAGGCGTTATTGTGTCATGATCCGATTTTGAAAGTGACTATTATCCAACTTGATATTCTACCAATAAACCAAACTACAAAAGATAGAAAGAGATGTATGGCTATGAATGTAGTTCAAATCCATCTTCTCTAATAGTGGTCCTACCAATTAATTTATTTTTAATTTTGATGATTGATGATACCTAAAAATATGGTTGCCGGAATGAGTTCTTTCGCTATTTCGATGACTTGAAAAAGGAATGGAGAATTCTCTTCCATTTTTCTTCCGGTGTGAGAATTAGTAGAAGATAAGAATAAAGTAATACAATGTTTATGTATATAAAAGGTAAAGAGAGACATTGTAGAGTACGTATGACATTGCTTATAAGTACTTATAAGCTTGTCAAATATTATTTTTATTTCCATATTTCTTAGTACCACAACTTTTATCCATATATTCCGTAAGACCCATTACTTATAATCTACAAATTTTTTTTACCAAACATATATATACCTACATTTAACCTTTATTTATGGGTAATCTCACTAAATGACAATTGTTATGGGTGGACACGTGGTGCTATAGTACCATGATAATACAAAGCGAATCGCGTGGCATTTGTCCTTTTTGATAGCGAGATAAGGGTGGTACTTTGTCAATGAGCTCAACTTGATTGGTGTTTGCAGCATTTTAGGTCGCACAACTCAAGTGTAGCGTAGTGGTGCTTCTAGCACTAAGAAAAAATATGTTGATTCCCCAAATTAGGTAAGATCATTTTTGGTATTTTTAACCGAGTAGCATTATAGCCCCCACACTCCATTGGCCCAATGACGAGGTCTACAGAGTATTCAATTGGCTCGATTTTATTTCATTAATCTCTTAAGACAATAAAGAACTTGCATTTTCAAACTTAGACGAAACTTGATTCTAAGGATCGGCGTCAACTGGTTTTTGGTTTGGGTAACGGCGATAGAGCTCGAGCCAGGCGAAGCTCTTAGGTGTATCCAAGACTGTCTCATTGCTTTATTAGGAGCAAGTTTATATGCTTGAATTCAATCGAAGCTTATTCGCTCAAGCTAAGTTGAGACTTAATTGCTTGATTCATGGTAAAGGCATGTTTGCTCAATCGTAGTCTAGTCTTTATCTGTTCAACTCTGTTGAGTCTTAGCTGTGGTATACATGTATGCTCGATTACGATCGAGTTTTTATCTGCTCGACTATGTTGAGTCTTGGCTGTGATATACATGCCTACTCGATCGTGACTGAGTCTTTATCTACTCAACTCTATTGAGGCTTGGCCACGATATATATGTCTACTTGATCATGATCAAGTCTTTATCTACTTGACTCTATTGCGTCTTGGTCGTGATATACACATATGCTCAATCATGATCGAGTCTTTATCTGTTCGATTCTATTGACCCTTGGTTGTGATATACACATCTGCTCGATCATCATCGAGTTAGTCTTCATTGTGGTGTGCTTAGGCGGGGCTAAGTCTTACTACCCCCAGTTGGAGTCGAGTAGTCTTCATTGCAGGATGCTTAAGTGAGACTAAGTCTTACCACTCCCGACTGTATCCAATAGTCTTCATTGTGGTGTACTTAGGCGAGGCTAAGTCTCACAACACCCATCTAGAGTCGAGTAAATAATAGGTCATAGTTAAATCTTCTACGTGCTTGAAGATTACCGAGCCTTACCGTGCCCTACCGAATTAGGTTATAATCAAGTCTTCCATGTGCTCGACGATCATAGAGTCTTACCGGCAGTAGGCCATAGTCGAATCTTCCACGTGCTCGATGATCGTCGAGTCTTACCGTGCCCTACTGGAGTAGGCTATAGCAAAGTCTTCCCATGTGCTTGACAATTACGAAGCCCTATTGGAGTAGGCCATATATAGTCGAATGTTCCACGTGCTCCTGAAGTAGGCCATAGTTGAGTCTTCCACGTGCTCGACGATCGCTAAATCTTACCGTACCCTACCATAGCAGGTCGTAGTCAAATCTTCTACGTGCTCTATTAAAATAAGCCATAGTTGAATCTTCCACATTTTAGAAACTAGTCACTCCCAAAGGAGTTGAACTCGTTATACCAATCATGCAAAGATGCAAGAGTGTGAAAGATATATACGATTTAGTTAGTGATACCATATGGCGACATTGAGATATAAAAAAAATTCAGATTGTCTATTTTAAAAGTAGCCTATCATACACTCCAAGAAAGTAAGTTTAAGAATATCTAGCTAGAAACAAGTTTGTGAGTCTCGTTTTCCTACCCCACTGCCTACGTAGCGAATCCAGTCAGATGCCACTTCAACAAAAAACAAAAAGCAAAACACTTAACCTACCAACCCCCCAAAACCCCACACTAGCAACAATCATTTCATATCTCTCTCTCGCGTCTACCCATCAGCCAAGAAAACGACGAACGGTGGCGAAGCAACCACCACATCGCCAACGACAGAGCAACCACAACCCAAAGGCGAAGCAACCATCACTCCCATCGCTGTCTTCGCCGTCTCTTCCATCTATCTCTCCAAGTTCAACCTCACCAACAGCGCCATAACCTCCACCTTAACATCACTCTTACTACTCGTAATCCCAACAAAAAAATAGCCTTTTTTTATGATCCCATATCGGTAAACCATCGACAAGGGTTCTTTACCGAGCTTTATTCATGGTAAAAAAAATGTCACCACTTTGAGATATGTAATATCAGGCTAAAATGTCACCACCATTGAAGTCCAACTAGAAGAACAAGAATATACCACTGAATAAAGAAATTTGGGGAAGAGGATGTGAAGAACCGACAACAAATTGGGTGGGTGGGTGGGTGGGTGGGTGGAATTTAGGGCACCAAAATTTGGGGAGGCTGAGGAGGTGCGTGGGGTTGGAAGGATAAAATGATTGTTGGGGGTGGGGAATTATTGTTGGGGATGGGGTTTTGGAGGGTTGGTGGGTTAAGTGATTTGAGTTGTTTTTTTTTTTTTGAAGTGGCATTTGACTGAACTCGTCACGTAGGCAGTGGACAAGAATTCTCCTGTTCAGTGTGAGTAAGAGAACGGGACTCACAAGTTTGCAGTACCCTAAATGATAAACTTTTCAAATGTCAAATGGATAAGAAAAACGTTAGTAGGGAGGTTAATTATGCTTTCCTCCTTTAAAATAACATATTTGATAAGATATGTTAGATTAAATATAATTAAATAGGATCAATCACAATTTTATTATATATCTCTATTTAATCCTTTGAATATTTTCAAATTTCACTGCCACTTATTCATGAAACTTGTATAACGTGTAATCTAGTGTACTCAGAGCATCTCCAATTCCTTTTATTTTGAATATTCAATTGTTGTGGCAATAAGGTGGAAATGACAAAATTCATGTGGCAGCATTTATTGTAGAATACGTTTCAACATGTCGTCTAGTTTTAGACATAATATTAGACGGCCTTCCATCTATTTTTTCATTAAATTGTGTCTATCTTTCTCATTTATTTTCTCTTTCACTTTCCTCCTTTCACCATATCTCTCCTCATTTCTTTTTACTTTCTTGTCACATTGATTTTTTTGAAAGTGTCTACCTTTAGAGACGAGAGCGTGTTGAAAAGTGTGCACGTATCAAATTTTTGATGAAAAATAAATAAATTTGGCATATATGTAAAATGACATATTATTCAAGACTAAATTTAAATAAATATGTATGTCTTATCTCTAAAAATTGAAACTTGGTAAAATAATTCGAATGAAACCGAACCTTACAAGATAAAACTAGCAAAAAAATCAACTAGGAGATACAAAATAATATTTCTCAATTGCCAACAACATATGGTATGAATCAAAATCTAATGCATTTTTGGACCAAGAATCCTCGTACATGATCTTTTGTCCTTCTTTGGTTTTTCAACTTCAAAATTTGACATCATAACTATTTTTTATTTTTTCAAATATCCAAGGGACACATTGATATCATTTGGATATATTCTTCCTGTTATTTGATGTGATTTGACCAATTTGAACAATTCTTTAAGGAAACCCACTTTCCACGTAAATTTAAAACATATTCAAATGCAATTTGTACTATTATGAAAAACGCACCTATGGAAAACCCAATTTCATATGAATTAACAAGTCATATTCTTATCATCAATATATTATTTTGTATATTTTATCTGTTTTTTATAATAGTTTCTGTTCAAAATATTAATTAGGAGGGTGCATATTTTGCCTCTCGTATTTTTTAATAAATAAAATAAATAATAAATACAAAAGTTTGACAAAATATTTGTCCCTCATATTAATGCACATTAGCAGTATATTTATACAAAAAATTTCATCAAAAATAAGATATGAAAATTAATTTAATGAAAGTGATAAAAATAAAAAAGTTAAGGATATAAGTGTCAAAATGATAAAAGTTGGAGACTTTTATTGCAATTAACAGTTACTTCTTTTAATAGAAAAACTTAAATATGAAAATTATATTTTGTAAACAAGCTTCATGTAAAATAGGTTTTCCACATGCAAGATACGTAAAGTAAGGACTAGTTGAGTTGAGACACTATATAAATGATTAAAATTAAATTATTGTGTGAGTAATGGCCGGTGGGAGGATTATATTATAAGAAAACAAACATATTTAATCTTATTAAATATATTCCCCAAAAATATAATTAGCATAATTTATTTGATTTTCACAAAGCCCATGGAATAAGGACAATGAATGAATTGGATGAGAACAACGTTTTTGTTTGTTTGTTTTTACAACTTGTTCAAATATATTTATTTATTTTTTGTTTAATTATATATAAATTATAATTTAAACTAATTAAACATATTGTTTATTTATACATTTCGTATAATTCACAATTTACTTCTCATTTATTATCAACATAATAAAGAAATAGTTTTAAAATAATTTCATCGCCTCTAAATATGCACTTAAATGAGCCGAGTTAAAATTTAATTCATTTCAATTTTGAGTGGAAAAATGAGTAAAATGTATTGTGTCGAGTTTTCATATATTATTTTTAAATATAAAGATTTGTGTTTAAATTTCAAGTTTAAGTATTAATAAAATTTTCAAATTAAGTAACATTAATGCTAAGATATTCAACTAATTTTAACTTCTTTCATATAAAATAAAGGGTTAATTATATTCACAGTCATCATTCTTTCAATTTTGTAACAATATCATCTCTATTTAATTTTATTGACAAATACGGTCTCCATTCTTTCATTAATTTGCATAGATGGCCCATTTAGACAATTTTACTACTGACTTAAATAATTTGAAGAGAAAATTTGAAAAAATAAAAAAAATTAGGATTTATTTTTACTTATGAAAATTTTAGAGTCTCTAATAATTTTTTAAATTTATAAATCCTTATAAATTTTATGAATTTGAATAGAAGTCCACATAATTCATAATATTTTAATAGAATTCATATTGATTTCATATATTAAAATTAACTTTTTTGGGTACATTTTGAATTTTTAAATTTATATGAATATATTGTTTTTATTTGAAATTAAATAAATTATTTAATGTGCATTTTATCCCAATATATTAGAAAGATAATATTTATTTTTTTAATTATATTTCTAGAATTTGCCAATTTGGTGTCTAAAACAACAATTTTTGTATGATTTGTACGGAGGATGTGTTTTTAATGCATAGTTAAGGTGAAAATAAGAGAATGTTGTATTGATAAAAATGAGAAAATAATTCGTATCTTAAAATGTTTGACATTATAAATTTTGTTTTAGAAAATTTTGTTTTATCATAAATATAAATCTAATTTTTTATTTTAATAAAGTTTGTAAAATGTATTTGTGTTTTTAGTTTAATCACTCATTATGCACAAATTGAATATGTATTGTTGAAGAAAGAAATAAAAAAAGTTAAAATCTATGAAAATCTGAGAGGTCAATCTGAAATATCTAAAGAGTTTGGCACTTATATTTATGAGCTTGAAATCCATTAAAATTTATTAAAATCATTTCCATTAAGTCCTTAGAAATCTACGAATTATTGATGATACTTATTATTTTAAGGAATATATTAGAATCCAAGTTAGAAACACTAAAATTTTAATAGAATATATTAAAATTTGAATCGAGTACACTTAAATATTATATAAATTTTTAAAATTCATTAAAATCTAATTTGAGTTTGCCCCTTCAAATATCCAATATAACATTGGATTCCATCTTTAAATGAAAAATGGAGGGCCTGAAACACAACAAGAAAAAAGAGATGTGGTTGAACGTAACAAAGCGAAAGAAGAAGGAGACGCAACATAGACGAATATAGGGTATAGTTTTCACACCCGATTCAAGCACCGACCATGATATAAAGGTGGGTCACTTAATCAGTATTTGAACTGTTAACATGGTGGAAACTGACATTGCAACTCATTTCAAATATAATATAATTATTTTTATTAAAGTTATAGTAATTCTCAATCATTAAATTAATCATGTATTATTTTTCAATTTTTACTCTAAACTCAATAAGATAAAAGATTTTCAAGATGAAGTAAAAAAAAAAAAAAAAAATCAAGTTATAAAAAATAATTAACAATTAAAAAAAGTGAAATCTAAAGTCTGAAGTGGTAAGAAACTATTAAAATTCAAAATAAAATTTAAAAAATTTCAATCAACAATGACCCTCCAAATTAATGAGTTTGGATAATCGGTATGTTATGAAAATCAGGCGGGTTTTTCGATTTCTCCCGAGCTAATTGTAGATCGCAGATTGCAGCAACCAGACCGAATTGTTGATTGGGTCACAGGTTTTTCGAATTAATCACTGATTCGGTCCAAGTTTCAAAATACTGATATTGATTGATGATATATTTTATAATATGAAATTAAATAAAATTATTCTAAAAAGAATTAATGAATGACATTATTCTTCATTTGGTCTTTTCCTTTCTAGATTTTTCATCTATAATTCAACATACATGGCTCGATTTGTATATAGTCAATGATTAAAGATAACAAATAAAATTTATTTTATCTTGTTTGACGATATTGATGTCTTAATACACTTTTCTCCGAATAACAATTTAAGCCAAAAATAAAAAAAAAGTTTTATCCTCAAAAAAAGGAAGACAAATTTTTTTCTATGGATATGATTTCACTCATTTTGTTTTTAAAAAGATGTACATATTCTTTATAATATAGAACAAATTTATTTTTGAATATACATAATCTAGAATAATTGCCAATGTTCATCGCTGCTCATCGTCTGTCGGCCGTCACTTCCATCTATCGCTCCATCTTTTTTCTCTCTTTTAGTTTATTTATTTTTGCTTATTTAAGAATAATAGTAGTCTTTTTTTTATTCTTTTTTTTGCTGAAAGATGACTTTTTAGCATTGACTTTTTCCATCAATATTTCAAGTGAGTGACTAAATTTTATTTTACCTCGATTGAGTCAATGACTTCAATTTAGTTTTAAAATTCACTACCGTATCACATTTTGTTACGTATCGTCATCTAGGAACAGTAAAAATATTTGATCTGTTCTAAACCTTATGGATACCCATTCCGAGTAGAGTGAAAAATCTTTGATCTGCGAGTCAGCGGGGTGGCGGATCGGGTAGTTTTTGGTGATCCACAATGGATCACGGATTGAATTAGATTATATGTGTGCTCTGATCTGATCCACCCCATTTGAAAAAAAAAAAAAAAAAGAATTTTATTGATGCAATTTGTCTATTTGCCTTCCCACTCCCACGATCCTAGACTCTAGCTGAGGAAGTGGTGTTGAGCTGTACTATATCAGCTATTGACATCGATAATCAATTTTCTATTCGACGTTTAATTAAGTAATTGATGCATTTTAAAATGTCGTCTAAACTCTATAGTAAAGTAGTAAGGTTTGTTTCAATATTTGAATGACAATTGACCAAAAAAAAAATACGGATCAGCTGCGAATCACTACTTTGATCTGATCCAACTTTGATTCGCTCCGACTCGATCCGCCATGAGAAATGACGGATTAATCTACAGATTTGTATCTCCTTGAATTATTGTAGAGCGGATACAGATCATGTCAATCCGATCCGAATATGCTCCGTTGTCATTACTATTGTCATCTACTCCTCTAAAGTGACAAAAAATGCTTAGATGATGATCAATTACGATATAGTTGTCAATTTAGCAGTTTTCATTAGTTTAGAGGATGATAGATGATAGAATGTGAAAGAGTAGTGAATTTTGAATTTAAATTGAACTTAATAATTCGATTGAAGTTTCATTGAAAGTTCAGTGACTGCATATGAAATTTACCCACAATCCTAATTTGGTATAGTTTTGTGGGCAGGTACTTCAACTAATTTTGCGTGCAAAAACTTGACGGCGTCGCGTAGTGTCCAAATTAATGGTCACACGTGCGAATCATGTGATTGGCTGAGTTCTCTCTTTACAGTTCACACGTGCCAGCATGGATTTTGACTCAACCAATGAACAAAAGACATCAGCCTTGGGCCACGAATCACGTGTCAACGCACGTGGGAACCTTTGTTTAGAAACAAGTGTCACAAAAAGCACCTAATCTTTTTTCTTTAATTATATCCCATATATTAATTTAATTACAACTAGTATATCACCCCGTGCGATGCACGACACTTCTTTTTCATGATAGTGATTTTAAAATATTTTAAGAGTATATTGTTTACTTATTACATTCAAATAAAAAAAGTATCATATAAATAACATTTGATTACATATTGATATTGAAAAAAAAAAAACATAACTAATCTAGATTTTCAAACACATTTTTCAAAACCACTTTTGTGGTGGAATTAGTTCATATGAATTGGTTGACACTCTATCCCTATCACAAATCAACATTTTCAATCCCGTACGATTTGTAACTCTAGAGAATGCTACATAAAGTTGTCCATGACTAAAAACTGATTTTTTCATATATAATCTCATGTGGATTAAAGATTGGCCTTGACTCTTATTGATAGTCATAGCGTATTAGACAATTAATTAATTTTTGGTGCAGTTCATTAAATAACCTACTAATTTGTATAGTATAATTTGAAATTTGATTTTCTAAATTGTAAATATGCAGATTGCGTTAATGATATTCTGCAAATTTATCGCTTTTCTATTTGTAGACAATTAGTAATATTTACATACTTTAAATCTTATATTGATTAATTAATATAGCATTCAATGTGATTATTAATACACGTGTTGGAATAAAGATGATTATTTAACAAATGAATAGTTGGAAATATAATTTGGGAGGCACATTAAATGTGATTATTAATTACTTTGAATGAAATGTTTATTTATTTTTTTTATTTATATACATGGGAGATGTTTTGAGCGGGAAAATAGGTTGACTTTTATTGATGACTATCTTACTTTTATATATATAAGATAAGATATTAAGATTAATTAACGGCCACATGTGTTGATCCCTATCATTACTTTTCCATAATCCAACAAAGAGATACTAATTAAGTAGGATTAGAGGGTGTTTAAATGTCCCATTTGGGCTTTGACTAAAATTTGATCTTTTACTATTGGTTAAACTAATATCAAGTGATATTAGCACTAATTAAGTTAATTTTATTAATTATACCACTTATAAATAATTTTTAATAAAACATAGTTTCGTTGCAATTTATGTCATTGGACGGAACCCCTAAACTCACTTAGAGGTGTAAATATAGATTGTAGGATTAATTTTATTAATTGTCATTTAAGTTTGTACAAAATATTTTTCAATTATTCATAATTTTATAAATGATCCCTCAGCTTTAAACACGATCACTCAAGTTATAGATTATATCTGAAAAACATTGCACTTGTCATCTCCAACATTTATCCACTTTAGCACATTGTCTTGACTTTTTATTTTTTGACAATCTTATGCTCAACCTTTAATTTGTTAGCGTCATTAGTCCTTACTCACAGTTGTGTCAAAAAAATTTATAAAATGAGTGTTTAGAAGAAGAAACTATCATTAAGTTCTTATGGAGAAAAAATATATTAATAAAACAAGAACAACTAAAAAATATAAGAAAATGAAATGAATTCATCTTAAAATGGCGGTGTCGCTGCCTGGAGTAGATGCTACGACATTTTGTTCTTAATATTATTCTGACTACCACTTATCAGATTCACGGTTTCTTCTTAAAACTAGTTTTGTACATGATTCTTATTTTACCTAATATTTTCTTCTATTAATTCTTAATTGGAGTTGGTGCTAATAACACACACACATTAATGGTTGCTACATTGACATATAAGAGAAATTGTGGTTGTTTGTTGTAGTGTGTGGGAGTTGTGGTAGTGCACGAAGATGGTAGTTAGTTATTAGCATGATGTAGTTTATTCTTGGATGGGGATGAGAGTTTCATTAGATGAAGAAGAATGGTCAACTTTTTTTAAATTTTTTTATTCTTTTTTATTTATACATTTTTATTTTATTTAAATTTATGTGCAAATTTGCCTTTAACACTATCATTAGGAGCTAATGTCGTTAAAAAATAAGTTTGTCAAAAAATAAATGATCGGGACAGAAATACGAAAGAAGGTAAAAATTGGGGAATCAAAACTATAAATTTTCCTTAGATTTACTAAACGAGCGATCATTTGTGAAACTATTAATGATTTTAATAACTAATAAGGTTAAAAAAAATACTTTAATGATTAATAAAATAAAATAAAAATAACAATTTTAATGATCAATTTAATATTTAGCAAAAAAATTTCAATGACAGATAGAAAAATTAACCATAGACTGTGTAATAGAATGACAATTTGTATGGAGTTTAGTTCTTTAGAGTTTAGACAGACAATTCAATGGAATGGCCTAATCTACATTTATTTAATATTTTTATTTCATTTTTTATAAATAACTAAATTGAAAGAAATTGTTATAATACAATATAATTTTCAAGTAGAATAAATAATATAAAATAGTTTACCTACTGTAGAACTAATAGGTATTGGAAAAATTATTTAGAGTTCATTTAAAACTAAATATCAAGAATTTAATTATAACCAAATAAATCTTCCCAAAATATGTAATTTAAATGCTTGTCAATTATAAGTCTAAAATCTACTATATAAAAAATAATTATACAGGAAGAAAAAATTGTAAAATTATTTAGAAAAAACACATTAACGATGAATCTTAAAAATTTTAACTCACATAATCAATTATAAGAAGGATTGAAAATCTTATTGAACCTGTTCCGATCATTTATTTTTTGACAATCTTATGTTCAACATTTAATTTGTTAGCGCCATCAGTCCTTACTCACAGTTGTGTCAAAAAAAAATATATATATAATGAGTGTTTAGAAGAAAAAACTATCATTAAGTTGTTATGGAGAAAAATAATATATTAATAAAACAAGAACAACTTAAAAATATAAGGAAAATGAAATGAATTCATCTTAAAATGGCGGTGTCTCTGTCTGGAGTAGATGCTATGACATTTTGTTTTAATACTGCTCTGACTACCACTGATCATATTAACAGTTTCTTCTTAAAACTGGTTTTATATATGATTCTTATTTTACCTAATATTTTTTTCTATTAATTCTTAATTGGAGTTGGTGCTAAAATACATTTGTGGTTGCTACACTTGTATCTAAGAGAAATGATAGTTGTTTGTTGTAGTGTGTGGGGGTTGTGGTGGTGCACGAAGATGGTAGCTAGTTACTAGCATGAGACTCTGGTGATAGTTGGTTGCTGGTTGATGTGGTTTACTTTTGAGTGGGGATGAGAGTTCCGTTTGATGAAGAAGAATAGTAAACTTTTTTAAAAAAAAATTTTATTTATTTTTATTTATATGTTTTTACTTTATTTAAATTTATGTGCAAAAACACTCAAAAAAAACTATCATTAGGCGCTAATGTTGTTAAAAAATGAAGAGTTGATAATAAGATTGTCAAAAAATAAATGATCGGAACAGAAATGTGAAAGAAGGAAAAAATTGAGGAACCAAAACTATAAATTTTTCTTAAATTTAATAAACGAGTAATCATTTGTGAAACTATTAATAATTTCAATGACTAATAAGGTAAAAAAAAAAAACATTAATGACTAATAAAGTAAAAAAAAAATAACAATTTTAATGATCAATTTAAAATTTAGCAAAAATTTAAGTGACAATTAGTAAAATTAACCCATTGTGTAATAGAATGACGCGTTGTATGGAGTTTAGCTCTGTAGAAGACAATTCAATGGAATAGCCTAATCTACATTTATTTAATATTTTTTATTTTTTCATAAATAACTAAATGAAAAATTTTTTTATAATACAATATAGTTTTCAAGTAGAATAAATAATATAAAAATAGTTTACCTACTGTAGAACTAAGGGTGTGTTTGATTGGAAGATTTTTCATTGAAAATGTCTAATCCATGAAAAATCTTGTCACATCAGTAAAAAATATTTTCCATCTTTGGCTGTTTGATTGCACATGGAAAATGAAAATGATTTCCAAGGTATAATCAGTTAAAGCATGTTTAAGAAGGAAAAGTTGAAAAATATTTTCTTACCAAAATAGGTGGTTTTTTTTTTTTTCCTACTTACATGGGAAATCTTTTCTTTTCCATGGAATCAATCAAACACACCCTAATAGGTATTGAAAAAATTATTTAGAGTTCATTTAAAACTAAATATCAAGAATTTAATTATAACCAAATAAATCTTCCCAAAATTTGTAATTTAAATGCTTGTCAATTATAAGTCTAAAATCTACTATATAAAAAATAATTATACAGTAAGAAAAAATCGTAAAATTATTTAGAAAAAAACACATTAACGAAGAATCTTACAAATTTTAACTCACATAATCAATTATAAGAAGGATCGAAATAAAATCATTCAAAATGTATATTGGAATATTTTTACTTCATTCACATATATTATTATTACGTGAAGTAAAAATCACTTTCGTAAAATTTAAAAAAAAAAGCATTTTTTATAAATTTTTCTTGAAGATAAGCAATGCCAAGAAATTCAAGTGATTTAAGAATCTTTAAGTTTACTTCGTCCCAAGTTCAGTTTGATTACTGTTGATTATGTCAGTACTTAACCGTCGAGTCTCAACTATTTATTTTTTTACGAGATGTTAAATAAAAAAAAAGGAAAATATTAGACATAGGCACGTGCAAACATCATCTTTAGGGACATAGAATAACAATAATTGCACATAAATATGTGTAGAAAATATTATACTAATAAGAAAAAACAAACTTCAAAACCAAGTAAGTCCACTATAAAAAGATTCTGGCGTGCACTAACCACTTAATAAATTATCTCCTACATTAATCGAGGTGCCACTTAACCAATATCATCATTCCACGTGTCCACCACTTGTGTAAAGACGTGTGGTCATGTGAAACATCATTGGATGGTGAGAAAGGTATATTAATATAATATGTGACTAATTTCAACTACTAACAAAATATCAAACATCACAATTAGCCAACACTAGTACTTTCTTTTATATAAAATTATCAAAAAATTGCCCTTCACTTTGACTTTTTACAATATTTCACATCAACCGTACTTATATAGATAATTTTTATATATTTGTATTTCAACATAAATAATAATACTATACGAGATATTTATGATCGATACTTAATTGTTCGTATAATTCCAAACAAACTAGTTATAGTAAAACTCATTAAAACACGTATGGGTTTGGGGAAGGAATCCCCTGAATATTGGGTAGCTGTTGTTAAACCAGGTCGAATACTATTCGAAATGGGTGGAGTAATCGAAAATATAGCTAGAAGGGATATTTCAATAGCAGCATCCAAAATGTCTATACGAACTTAATTCATTATTTCGAAATAAAAATGTAGAACCAACATAAATGAGTCTTGGGGGTGAAAGATATTTTTTGTTTTTTTGTTTTTTTTGGGACAAATGTATATGAGAATAAAGAGATGACACACGAGTACAAGATCCATTTATGATGAATACGTATTAAAAGCATAGAAATAGTGAATTAGTGATTACGTTTTTTATAACTAGAATGAGATGTCAATACAATTATTGAAAGGGAAGAATAGAACGAAAGACAAATAAAGAAAAGACTTTGTGCAACCAAATTGTAGATGGAATGTGATTTGTAAGACTTTGGTTTTTTTTTTTTTTTGGGTTGGAGAGGATGGGACTGGGCCAGGGCCATGTGACATGTATGGTTGTTTATGCCAATTTTTGTTTCGGAATTTACAAGGAAAGTGTCAACTTTAACAAATAAAGTGGGTTTTAGACCAAAAAAAAAAAAATTGAAAAAAGAAAATAGTTAAGTACACCACTTTTCTTTTGTGTTTTTTAAAAAAAAGTTAGTGATAGAAAATGAAAAGTAACAAATCATGAAACTTTATCTTTTTACAAAATTAATTTTAGTAACTTTAATTGCCAATTTGGTTTAGAGATGGTAAATTGTACCATATTAATTTCAGCATCTCGCCCTAATACATATATATGTATTCATGTGTACAAGTCATTGAGTCGATTTTGGAAGGGAGTGAATGTCTAAAACAGATTTTTGAAGGTGAATTTCTATGTGGACATGAAAATAGAGAAGAAAATAAGGGAGATGGAAGAATAGTAAAAGTACTTACACAGAATTTACGTCAATTTGACTCAATTGAGTTGAGGAGTGAACTGTTGAGAAATGAGTTGAGTCGGAGATTATATATGTCGAGTTGATCATAAACTAAATTGGTGAAAAAAAAATTAATGTTTTGACGTGAAAAATTATTTTCAAAATTTTATTTATATTTACAAGATGAAACCATTAACTCATTAACGAGATCCAAATATTGATGTTTGTACAATCCTTTAATGGGAATCAAATGCCATTTCAAAAGAAAGACAAGTTGGAGGGTTCTCTTCTTTTTAACCTTAAAAGGAGGTGAAAATGTCAAAGCAAGACAACGACTACATTATTTGAGCACGAGTTTTGTCACTCAAAAAATTTATCTCCAAAGAAAATTATATCTCAAAAGCAATTATTCGGCAAATGTCATTTTCGACACAAATTCTATCATACACTAAGTGTCAATAAGATCATCCAAATAAAATGCGTTTTCAACATTTAAAGTACGTTTGGTATATGATCAATAATTAATGATAACATATAAAATTTGTATTAGGGTGGTTATATTCACACTACAATTTATTATAGCGTATTTTGTGTTTGATAACGATTTCCGTTTAAAATATTTGTTGGCAATTCAAAAAAAAATTTATTTTTCTGTTATATTTTTAAAAAAAAACAATAGATATAAAAGTACGATAAAATATTTTTTCTCATTTCAAAGGAGGTAAACAAAATATCTAGAAAGAAACTATTATTAATGATGAAATGTGCTAATTAATGAAAGTTAAAAATAAGAATTTAATGACAAAAAGTTAAATACATAATTGCAACAATGAACAAAAATTGAGAATCTTAAGAAAATTTAAAATGTGATGCGCTTATAATAAGTTGTAATGTGAATATAACCACCCAATAAAAAATTGACTTTTCAATATTGAATTTTTATATTATTATACATAATTGAACTAAATAGGATAATAATAAAACATGTCATTCGAATAATTATTATTTAGATAACTTTTAGAAAAATTGGCGTAGATGGTCTTTTAACCTTTTCTCTTAGTACGAAAATGGTCTATCGTTTATTTTTTGGCACATAAGTCCCTAACTTATGTGTTTTGGTGCGTAATTGGTCATTATTTAATAAAAAAGACAAATATGTCCTTAGTTTTAATCAGAAAAAATTGTAATTGGATTCTTAATCTTTGCAAAAAGTACAAATAGGTCCCATACTTTTATTTTTTATTAAAAAATTAAAAAAAACTAACATTTTTTTGAATTAATATTTTATTAACTAAATTGATAATATAATAAATTATTTTGTATATTTTACGAACTATTATAAAAATAACTAAAGATTAAGCTCATAATTATTAACAAATATGTTAAATAAAATTATTTTATTATTATTATGTAATTATATTATTTAAAATTTAAATTTTTATTTCATCGTTACAACGTATAAAGAAAAAAAAATTTGTCACAAATTTGATGTTCATATACTTTTATGTAATTGAGATATTCGTTTATTAACTACAAATATTAGAGTTTCAACTGTATTCTTTATATTTTAATTTATCATTTTATTATCATTCAAAATAAATAACACAAAATGTGTAAATTAATTTTTATTAGTATTTTTAAGTTAAAAAAAAAAACATAATAAAAAATGGGTTCAATGACATAACATTATATACGCCATTTTGTTGTTTACTTAACTTACTTTTTATTCCAGTTTTTCACATTAAATAGTAATTACATAAACTTAAAGTAAAATAATTTTATTTTTATTTTTTATGAAAAATTTAATTGACACGATAATAATGATATATTTAATTGCAAAATTAAATATTATTTAATAAATGTACTAGACTCATTTGAATATTTTACAACGGTTAAGAATCTAATTGTAATTTTTTAAAATTAAAACTAAAGACATATTTGTCTTTTTTATCAAATAAGGACTAATTGCGTACTAAAATATATAGATTAGGAATTTATTTGCCAAAAAATAAATGTTATGGACTATTTGCACTCCGATGACAAAGGTTAAGGACAATTTGTGCCAATTTCTCTAACTTTTATCTAGATAAATATTTATATTCACAAATCAAACGGAACTCGTAAACAATGTAGCTGATAAAAGTCCTCAATCTTGTGACTTTGTAGATTTGAACATAGAACTTCCCAAAAACACACCATATTGTTGGACTTGGATATTTACACCTTTACGTCCTCTTCAATCTTATTAAAGAGGAACAAGAAATCCGTGAAATTCGCCAACGGAATTTGATTACAAGACAAATCAAATACAAGTCATATTAGACATCCACATTCATGAAAATGACACTCCCCCATTTGAGACTTTTGGAAATGTATATCATTATGGTGATATATTTTTAAAATTCAATTATTCCGCATGTTAGGCGTGAATATTATGATTTATTAAAATATGAAATTAAAAAGTACATAACAAGAGCACTAGATACAATGTTATCTAATTACGTGTCAAATCTTATAACATTTGCAACACAACGAAACTATCTAGATAAAAAACTCTGGCCCCGCTGACATTCTTTCCGTGCCGTATTAGATGACCATTTTTCTTGATTACTTGGTTTCAAAATATCAAATTAGAAATTTGAATCGATAATCTTAATTATCAAACTAAATAAATTTATTATCGATGTGGTGGAATAAATCGATGTCATGCATCACATCATCATAATGAGACATTAAGAATGTTTTATCATGTAGTGTTTCGCTTTTTCTTCATAAATTACTCTCAAATAAGATTTATATATTTTTCCACTAAATTTTCTCTTTTATCATAAATTATTGAACAAACTATTGAGTATCGAGGGACATGTAAATACCACAAGTCTATAAATATACCTGAAAAAATTACTAGACGCAGCTAATTGGCACATTTAGAGGTATAACTAGAGGTGGCACATGTAGCCCGCCTTCTTGGGTTAAGTTGGCCCTAACCCAAATAAAACTGAGCCAAGATGGCCCGGATTTTTTTTTTTTATTTTTGATTTTTTTGATTTATTTTTTACTCCTTAACACTAATTAACTCATTTTGTGAATAGCCCTAATACATAATTCAAATAATATCAATTTAAAATGATCTAAGCTAAAGTCACCAATAAACATTAATAAAAAAATCTTAGGATCCAATATAAAATTGTTTAGATTTAATTAAACTTTAGTTTAATTTAAGTTTCAATCCAAAATATATTTGGTGTGACAAGTAAATTATTTATTTTAAATGTACTTATAAGTAAACTTTTTAATTTAAGCAAAGCATACTTATATCTTAAAACAATAAGACTAGCATGCTTTTAATATTTTTATTTTTTTAAAAAAAAGTGTCTACAAATATTTTACAATTAACAAAAAAAATTATTATTTTGAAAGAAAATTGACGTTTAACTATTAACTAATACATGAGAGCCCCAATTTTATAAATTAATCTTTTTAAAAATATCTATATAGTCTAAATTTATCTAAGATTATATTTGATGTAATGTATTAGATTGCATAAAAAATTTATTTAAAAAAAAAAAGAAAAAAAAAAGAAAATTAAGATATGTTGGGCCAATGGGCTGAACTGAGCTAGCATATTTCTGGCCCATACAAACTGGCCCAGCCCAGTTTCATGTGTGGCCCTGTTCTGGCGGGTTGAGTTGGCCCAACCCAGCCCATTTGCCAACTCTATGTATAACATGGATTTTCGCAATCCAATTTACACTCGTAAATGCTGTTAGAATATGTATTAGAGGAATTTATATATATTAAAAAATTGTTTCAATATATTAGAATATATTAGATGATTAGTTTACTTAATATAAATTATGGTTTACCTTATTATATAAATCAGTTGTATCAGTATTTTTATTATGCCGTTTGCTTGATAATATTGATTTTTCTTTCTTTCTCTTTATTCTTCTCTTCTTAGTTTGATTTATATTATTGTTAGAACTTTCACATGGTATCAGAGCAAGTTTGATTCGACTTGGTTTAAACTTGAAATCGCTTTCGTTCTCCGGCGAGTGGTCTTATGCCACTCGTCCAGCCAAGTCTTTTTTTCTTTCTTTTAGATACTGTCACTTGGTTAAGTTTTATTTTTTAGTCTTCTTGTAGATTTCTTCGGGTTGTTTTGGTCTTGACTAATTAGATTACTTGAACCATTTGGCTTGTTTGGGGTATTTATGTCCAAGTCAGTTTGAAATTTGGAATTTATAACTTTTGGAATTTGTCCAGCTGTTGTGTTCTGGAATTTGGTTGGTTTTGCATCCAATATGTCCAAGTCAGTTTGGAATTTGTCTAGTTGTTTTGTTTTAGAATTTGGTTGGTTTTGCATCCAGGTGATAATATAGAATTTTTTTTGGTTTTGTTGATCTAAGATTCAATATTTGGTATTTGTATCTAGTGACTTGGATTTGGAATTTGATTCCAAGTAATCTAAATTTGCAATTTGATATTTGCATCTATTGATTTGGATTTGGAATCTGGTCCAGTAACTTAGAATTTGGTTGGCTATGTTTCTTGTTAATCTGGACAATCTGTTTCCCTCTTCCTATCACATTCTTCTCTTCTCCATTTCATTTCTCTTCTTCTTCTTCTTTTCTATTCTTTCTGTAATACTGGTTTTTTGTCCAGTTTTGGGTGATTATCTTATCTCTTGGAAGAGTAAGAAGTAGAATGTTGTGTTCTCGTTCTTCTGTTAAAGTAGAGTATCGTGCTATGGCGTTTACTACTATTGAGATTGTGTGATTGCCTTGATTGCTTGCCGATATGGAAAGCACATTGAGATTGACTGTTATGTTATTCGCCACCATCTTCAACATGACACTATTTTCTTACCTTTTGTTTTTTTATCATTGCAGCTTGTTGACTTTTTCACAAAGTCACACTCGTTCTACCGTTTTTATTTTTTACTTGACAAACTCTCGCATAGATGCATCTAGTCTAAATTTATATAAATGCAAATTTATAATCTTTCAATAAAATGGGAGAATTTAGTTTTTTATGCAACAGTAAAAATAATACTTTTGCAAAACAAACTTACACTTTTGTGACATGTTTAAAGAACATCACGTAAAATATTTATTTGTTTGTGATGTTGAATATTTTGTCATCTAACATATGTACCGAACAAGTTCTCAATTAATTCATTATCGAATATATAGTTGAGAACTTTATCATCTAGGTTAACAAATTTAAAATTATCAAGAGACAAGGTTGAATTTGCAATAAATATTGTTGTATATAAGTTATACAAGTCATGGACCATTAATGTGTAATATATACTTGCTTTCCAACAAAGGCATCATTCTAACCTTGAAGTCAAATGAAGAAATTTCAGACAAGAATTATTGGTCACGTAATAAGAATGGACAACCTCTTTGCTAGTTGTATACGAAGTGATAGATATATACACACATGATTAATATGATATAATTATGGAACACACCAGTTAAACGAATAAAGTGAAATATATATATACTTGATTTGTTCCACGTAAAAAGTTATTGTAAATTCTTATTCGACTTTAAATTTTGTTTTTACTCGTCTTTTATTATTTTTGTAGATGATTTTTTCGACCTTCGTGTGGATATGTAATGTATAATTTAAGTTGTTAAACTATATATATTTTTGTTAATTTATATTTATATCTTAAGAGACTATATATTTTCTTTTATTTATATTTATTTATATCTTCGATTTCCTCACTTACATCTTGAATTCATTTTTTTTATTTCACTAAAAGCTAGATGCAATTTTTTTTTTTATTTTTTTTATATACATGACAATAATAAAATTTGAATGTTTTGTATCGTTCTATTAGTCACTCTTCTATATGAATCGAGAAAGTCGATCCAGACCCTAGCTCATTGGGGTGAATGAAATCGATTGTGTCATATTATGTAATACAAGAGTTAACAGAATCTTGATCAGTTTCTTGATTTACCTTTTAGAATCCTCTTTCAAAAAATATCAAGTAAAATAGAAAAATAAATATGGAAAATAATAACAATAATAAGGACACAAGATTTACACAAACAAGAGAAAAATAACTAGTCGTAAAAGACAGCTTTCAATGTGTGAAAAACTGTATAATTGCACAATATTTCTCACACGCCTAAAACTCCAAGAACATCTACGAACAATCTCTCGCCAAATCCCACAAAACAATAACTAATTCAAGAATTAGAAAGAAAAATACTAATTTTTCTCCCATATTCTCTCTCTTTTTCTCCCTTGGAATCTTTAAATTGTTTTATGCAATTTTTTAAATAGCCTAAACTCTCCTTGTGTACCTATATTTTCTCATCTCCTTTTAATTACTATTCACGTGAGACAAAATCAAATTCCCTTTATAAGTGAGATTTGGCTACATAAGTAGGAAAAAAGGCCCTACACAACGGACAATTTCCTAGTTCGTACGGTGGAAGCTAAGGAATCTGTGTATTGCGATATCATGTTAAACTACATCAAAAAACGCAAACTCTACATAAGTGATCACTATTTTTCTTCGATTCTTTTATTCTATCTTCCACTTAACCTTTTGAAAAGAAGTTACGTCGCAACGAATAAAATTATTCTTTCATTTTTTGGGTAACACAAGTAAGATGGTTCTAAACAAAAAATTAGTGAACCAAATAGAGTCCCCCACCAAGTTTGAGGGAACAAGAATAATAACATCATAGTAACCTTAAGTATCAATATTACTTGAATCTGGTTCTTAAAGAATAAGATTATTGATGTCTTAATAAGCATTTGAACTATGGCATATATACACAGAATAATTCAGAGTATAATGTATAATTGGTTCAAATTCAAATTCTAAAATTTGAGATGCTTATGGGAAATTAAGGCCAATAATTTAATGGTAAAAAATCAAATCTTGTCGTTAAATATAATTAATTAATGACAAAATTAAGATCATCGTTGGCTCGTCTTGGCTTATTTCCATGTCACACACAAAAGCTCGTTTTTTCATTTAAAACAATTATGTGAAAATGAGAATAAAAAATCAAATAAAGTCATAATTCAGACTAAAACAAAACAACGTAACTAGAGATTTAAAATGGTATATTTTTAAAACTTGACATACAACAAAATTGAACAATTATTATGTTCAATTTAACGTATTAAATCGAGTAGTGCAACCCATCAAAACAAATGATGGAACCTGCATATAGGCACATAACTAGGTGCTAACAACTTTTGGTCCCATTTTCATAGAATAATCGATGATAATTTTCATTGACATATATATCTTATACTATGTACGTGGAATGCTGGACACCGGACATTTCTTGAGGTGACAATTTACAAAGCGTGAACTATTCTGGAAAATTAAGAATTCTTTTGTGGGTACATTGTGCTATCTAAATAAATGTTTGCCCAATCATAGGAGGATAAATGAAATAATAAATATACTCTATTCAATGTATAGAGAAACTAAACACAATTGAAAATTATTGAATTTGGATATAGGATTGGATTTTTTACTCGTTCAAAAAATCATATCGAAACCAGTCAGTTCACTGCCAATCAATTCATGAGTTAGCCCGTCAACTATGGTGAGCTGTGCAAGTTGGATTTTTCAACCAACGACCCATGATGACGGGCCCTATTAGCTCGACTTATTCAAATATTTTTACTATTACTAGTAAGTTGAACTTCTAAAGTACTTAATTATATCAATTAGAATATTTAGTTTTAGTTTTTTTTTTTGTTTTTTAAATTTTAGATTAAAAAATGATGGGTTGGTCTAGTTTGAATCGGCTTACTAGCAACATTTACAAATTTGTGGGCCGGCCCGATCCAAGAATTCGAAGATGGTTCGGACTAGATTTGTACCATGTTTTTAGATGGGCTGATTGAGGCTCATTATGGATAACTACATTCATGTATGTTGGTCCTAGACTCCCAGTCAACTAACCAATTTTGACATCCCTAGTTCTAACTTATCAAATACAAATAATAACATTAAGCAATTTGACTATAATACTAAACCCTTATTTTTATTGAAAATGCAAATTCAAAAGCGATGTTAATTTGGTAAATGAAAACGAGTCTCTATTGCTTTTTGTTTTGAAAGCTCACAGCAGAAATAACATATGCAAGGAAATACTTGTGTTACTATCTAATCGATTGAAGAAGATGTTGGGTGAAATATAGTCCATTCAATTTTTAAACAAATAAGTTGTTACGTTGTCTAATACCTTTAAAATTAGAAAATAATTATTTCTAAATAATTTTACCATAAAATTCGTCATATTTTTCCTACTAAAATAATTACAAACACTTATTTTCATTAGTTTAATTTATAGAAGGAAATTTTGTCACAAAATAAAGTAATAAAATTAAAAGACCAATGTTATTGATGGAAAAGCCTATAAGTAACAAAATAATAATTTAAGATTAACATAATTTTTTGTCCGTGATATTCTTTTTAAAAATTATTTTAATAAATTTAATGTATCGATAACATTTCATGTCTTTAAGAAAAATTAAAAAGATATTAAATATAAAATTTCAAAAATTATGTTAGTCATTAAATAATTTTTAAAATATAATTTAAGATTACAAACGAATTTCTAATTTGTAAAATTAAAAAGATAAATATTTTCATAAATACAATTTATTGCCAGAAATATTGTCTATAAATAAGGTAATAAAAATGTAAAATACTAATGTAAGAAAATTTTGTTGGTAATGACAAATAAGAGTAATAAAAATAACTTATCCAATATTAATATTATAAATAAAAAAGTAAAACGATATTTTAAGTTGTCGACGTAATATTGCGTTAGTAACTTATTTTAAAAAAATAAAAATAAAAGAATAAAATTAATGTGGTAACATCAATAATTTTTCTGTCGGCGATCAGCGAACGAAGCACTATTGATGATCATTGTTAACGATATTGCCGTCATTAATTATTGATGGAGGTGTATCGATGATAACCGATAATATATATGTTGATAATTCCTTTCAAAATTACTGACAAATATTAGTTTTCATCAGAATACCTACAATAATATTGTCGGTAATAACCAACAAAATTTTTGTTAGTGATGATTTAATTCATTTAATTTGTTTATTATTATTTTTCAAAATGTCCTAGGTTAAAATTTTGCCTAAAGCCTCTGAATTACTTGAATAGCATATGATATCGGATCCTCATCACTGTCATCCTCCTCATTAACAAGATTAACCCTTGGTTTGCCATTATTAGTGGAGAAAAATGTTAATTAAAAGACAAAAATATATAAAAGAAAAATTCAATCTTGTTTATATAATAAATAATTATAAGGATAGCAAGCTACCTTAATCTTTATACCTTGTTGAGCTAATCTTCTTGTTATTATCTTTACCAATGCATGCTTCACCTTCACCAAATAAAATTATAAAAAAAGATAAATATTACCTTCAAAAACTTATATAAGTAATTAACAGTATTTTTGGTAGAGTTTAAAAGTAGTTTTTTTAAGAAATTTTAAAAAAATTTGGTGAAATCTGGGTTGAAAAGTTGATAAAAAATCCGGGTCTTATAAAATATATAATTGAAAATGAGTTTAAGAAAAAAAGAGTTTATTTTAAACCCTACCAAACATGCAGTAAATAATAGTTATGAAAATAATTTCAAATTTTAAATGATTTTTTAACAGTAAAATTAAAGATTAGATAATTTCATAAATTTAACTTAGCGTAGAAAATATCTTCTATATATAAGATATTAAGAAACATAAAATTAATGATGTCAGAAAATTTTGTCGGTAATAAAACAACAGTTAAAAAAATAACTTATCCTACATTAATATTATAAATAACAAAATAAATAAATATTTTAAATTACCGACTTAATGTTTCGTCAATTGTTTATTAAAAAAAATATAAACATTGGGCAGTGACAACAACTTCTCTGTCGGCGATCGCGATCGAAGTGTTGTCGATGGTATCAACGACATTGCCATTAACAATCGCTGAAGGAGGTGTAGCAGTGATAATTGATATTATCCGTGTCAATAATTTCATTCGAAATCTGCAATAAATATTGATTTTCGTCAAAATCACTTAAAATAATACTATTGACGATCACCGACATAATTTTTGTTCGTAACTCTTTGCTCTATTAATTTTTTTTTATTATTTCTAAAAAGATATATATAAATTATTTTGTCTAAGACTCAAAATTTTCTAAGCCACTTCTAGGTGAAAATATAACTTATCTTGAAAATTTCACAAAAGTCCGACTTTTTTGTTGAATTTTATCCTTTAATAACTTTAATTTTTGATAATATAAACGACAAGTTATTTAATTGTCGTCCTAATAAAAAGGTTAACAGTTGTACAACACCATCTTTAGACAAAAAAATTTTCAAATAGTAGAACACAATGAAAGAGAAAAATATAATTATTATACTATATTTTACAATTATATAATGATCATCAGTCTATATAACAATAAATGAAGGGCCAACAATAAACTGGATATGATATAGTAGTGCCAGACTCCATCGTGTAAGGGCAATGTTCGTGAGAAGGAGAACTCTTGTGTTGACTACCTAATGCGGGCTTATGTGCATTCTAAAAATAAAAAAAAGTAATTCCAAATTTTTTGATCATTTTCTTGGATTTCTAATGGGCTAATGGCTAATGTGAGCCCGTGCACAAATTCATTTCCAATTTTTCTCTTATTATACTTTATTGAAGTCTTGGATCCATTTCCCTAGTTAACACTATTTTGATTTTCCTAGTTAATACTATCTTGGACCCTTTGAAGTGATAATTTCACCCTATACTATAAAATATAAAATAATTTAAAAAATACTATTTAACTTTTTTTATTCTAAAAATACTGTTTTTTATTTTTATAACACTTGGTGTTACATTTGTTATGTTTGTTAATAACAAATATAATACATTTATTATAACTAGAATAACAAATGTAACAACAAGTGTTACAAAAATAAAAGAACAGTATTTTTAGAATAAAAAAATATGATAGTATTTTAAGAAATAATTTATTTATTGTGGTTATTTTTGAAAAAACCCCCCTTTTGAATTCTTAAATATTTGATTTCCTTATAAAAGGAAGTGTCGTGTAAAATATTGTTATAGGGGTTTTAATTTGTAATATATTTATTTTTGAATTTAAAAAACCCAAACATAGGGGTGAGATACACTTCTTCTTTGTTTTTTATTCTATTTTATTTAATAAAGTTTTTTTTTTTTAATTAAAATTGATAATTAAAATACTCCAATACCTACATGACACATAATATTTTACCAATTATATTGGACGGCATCTACCTTTAAAAATTATACCGTAAGCACTATAATTATCCATATTTTGGATTATGCCAAAAATGAACAAGGAAAATGGAAATTATAAGAAGAAAAAGCGAAACAAATTGAACAAACATGCACTAAAAAGGACTCGGGTTGGAGGAGCAAAGCAGGGAATGTGATCAAGTAGCAATAAGAAGGATGCAGGCCTTGGAGTATTATTTTTTTAGGGGATAATTTTGACACATACTGATTTTATATTAAAATTTCACAATTATTTTTCAATATTTTAAATTTCAAATGTACTAAATGTAACACATTTTTTGTAAAAAATGTAACAAACATAACAAATGTAATAAGTGTTATAAAAAGTAAAAACAATATTTTTAGAATAAAAAAGTGAAATAGTATATTCTAATTTTTGTTTATGTTTTTTATGATATATGGTGAAGTATCCTTAAAAAAAAAAAAAGAAATTCCAATTTTTTGATCATTTTCTTGGACTGCTAATGGGCTAATGGCAAATGTGGGCTTGGGCACTAAGTTATTTTTGAAAATTTTATACAAATAAGCTACTATTTAAAATAATTACTGGAAAATATAAATGTATTATATATTGTAAAAATATTGGTGCCCCATTTTGTTTATAATTAGTAATAATCAAATCCAATCCAACAAAAGAGGTTTCTTCTAGGAAAAGGATTAAGAATAATAGGACTCAAAATGCAAGTACAATAAAAATTTTGTAATCTAGGTTTATTTTTTAATTATATTTAATGAATGGTGATCTCCTGCCCACGTAGCATCCTCCACGTGAGCGGTGGGCCATTGCAAGAAAAAAATGGAAAAAAATAGGGACAGCCTATATGTTGCACCAGCTACCCCATTTGGAGTTCCATCTGTAACCCTCGTTCTTTTCTCTCTCTCTCGAACTGCAACCATTTGCCCCCATCTTTCCATCAGATTGAAGTTCCTTTCAAATGTAAATAATCAAATGAGCAAATTAAAAAATTTAAATATATATAATTAATAGTCAACAGCACAAGGCACAGGCCATGGAATTTTTTGAAATTTCAATAAAGTTGTGTATATAAATCAGGTATTTCAACACAAAAAACTCCAATTATTATAAACCCAACCACACAGTTATGATAGATACAATAGATGTATATATAAAAGTTGACAGAAAACTAGCAGAGCCGCCACCAGGACGGCGGAGATTATGAAGTCGCGAAAGGGAGAATTAGGCATTGTTGTTTGTCAATGGTCTCTTCTCACGAGAATTGGAAAGGCTGACAGGAGCTAATCGCCGGGAAAAATAGCCCAAATGGGATGCTTCAATCTGATGGAAGGATGGGGGCAAATGGTTGTGGTTTGAGAGAGAGAAAAGGACGAGGGTTACAGAATATGCTGCCCCATTTTTTTCCATTTTTTCTTGCAATGGCCCACCGCTAACATGGAGGACGCCACATCAGCAGTGGGTGGTTGATATCCTGCCCCCAAGGGGCAGGATATCACCACTCTATATTTAATACCACAATTGAAAGCTAAAAAAACGACAGTTAATAATGTAAAATTGCATAATCTTTAATTATGGGATAACTCTTTCAATTATTCAAATATAATTTTGACATATCTTTTTGAAAAAAAAATATTTCTCTTCACAAAAACAAATTCACATGGATATTGAAAGAAAAAGAAAAAGAAAAAAAAAAAACTCACTTCCCTGAAATCTTCAACGGTTGCATATAATTATAAATGTAAGTTTCATTTTGATATATATATATATATATATATACTGATTGTTGTGTGTATTGTTAATAATTATGGAAGAAGATATGATTTATGTTTCTCTTCTTTTACTATTTAATAATGTTGACGTCTGAACCTGCACTAGTTTATGTGTCAACAGATCTCCAGTCACTCCTTTGCCAGCTCGTATGTTACCTGCACACTAGGACGACCGTTAGGCACCAAGATCTCCGGAGGAAAAGGGTCCGACGATCGTTAGCACTCCGACGATCAAGTCAACTGCCGGTATATGAGAAATACACGGGGGCGGGAACAAAAGAGGGGTGTGGGAGAGACAAGCAGGCAGAGATTTGAGCAGAGTTTAGGGTGGAATTCTTAAGCGTAAAAAGTGCGTACCTTGGAACAATCGGAGACGTTGTATTTATAGCGCAAGAATTCTAATTGATTTGGAAGACAAATCAATTCGGTCCCCAATCGGATCCTTCTTCCTTATGTGCTAAAGATACTCGAGATTGCCTTCCTTCCTTGAGTTTATCACGTTGCATGATTTTAGGAGATCATGATTGTGTTTCCTTGTGGAGATTCGTGCGCCCAATCCAACGCAATCTTTCTTTAATTACTTCTCTGGTTGCCCCGGCATATCGAGTTGCTCGCTGGTTACGAATGATGCGAGGCCTGACGAGGCCCTATGGTTCGTATGCGGGCTCCGAGGCCCTCCATATGACTCGCGGATTTCTGGCTGCCGAAGGACTAGGCGCGTGACGGGCCTCTCCAAGGCCCTAGTAGGGCCCAGATAGGGTTCTTGATAGATTACGAACTGGGCCCTTACTGGGCTTAGATGGGGCCTGTACTGACGTGGCGGCCATATCGTAATCATGTGGTAACAATAGTCCCCCAAGTCCAAGCCTATTATTTATAATGGGCGTGGGACTTTTGAGGATAAACAGAATGTTGATGTGCCTCGCAGGAATGCGCTTCGCGGGAAATGTGTTCTCAAGGTGGTTCGGCAGGGAGTAATTCAACCTACCCAGTATAGTCCCCCAAGTCCGAAGTCAATCATTCATGACGGGTGAGGACTTCAAGGGGCCAGGCCAATGCTGACGTGTCCCCTGATGGCGTGATTCTGTCTATCAAGACTGTCCCTCTCTGGTCAGGTAATCATGAGTGAGTGGGTGTACGCATTAAATGCGGTCGCGTGAGAGGGAGAATGGGGGCCCGCGTGGGACGCGTGCGCCCCTGATTCATTAAATGCGCAGGTTTTGCTTTCCCCGCCTGCTATACCATTGAAGACATGCGTCGACCATCCGTATGCCCAGATGGAACGCTTGGGATCTGGACGATGGATGTGTGAGTGCGCCTATATAAAACCAGACATCCACCCAAAAGTTGCACCTTTTTCTTACTTTCGTGTTTATTGTAGTTATTCTGCCGATAGACAAGACACTTAAAGCTGGTGTGCCATTTGAGTCGTACAGTCGAGGTAAGCGCTCAGACTTGCATTGTTTATTTTCATAGTCACAGTATGATACCATTACTTGGGTACGGCCAAATGTCATCAGGAGACAACGACTCACAGAATCCGTCCGACGCTCCCACAAACCCTAGTATTATTGGGAGCGTTTCTTCGTCGGCCTCTACATCATCTTCTTTCTCTAGAGTCGTAGGAGGGGTGAATCCGGAGCCTCCGGTTGTGAACCCGTTGGCTCTGTCGACGAATGGGAGGGAGGTCAGACCCCCCGTGCCGGCGGGAGAAACGATAGCGACGGGGAGGCCGGACGCGGGGGTGCCTGAAATAAGGGGATCTCTGGACAAGATGGATGCTCTGGCTGTGAGGGCTCTAGACGAGGAGCTGAAACGGTCGGCAACCGAAGCGTCTATGGCTCAGTCGAGGATCACAGAGGCGGAGTTGGAGGACATACGGTTGTCCTACGATATTCATTTGTCCGTGACGCTTAGAGCCCCGAGCCCAGAAGAGCGTGCCGACCATCCACTCGAAGGGTATGTGGCGGTCTACGAGCCTGCGATGCAGCAAGGCCTTCGCCTACCCATGCATCCTTTCTTTCGCCAAGTGTTGAGGGACTGGAATCTGGCTCCCTATCAAATAACGCCAAATGACTGGGGGCAGATGGTAGCCTCCTAAATTTTGTGGAGCGTTGCCAAGGCTGGAGGAGACTTGTCTCCTGGGGAATTTGTGTCCATATACCGACCTTGCCGGTCAGCAGGCTGGTATAATATATCTCCCCAGCTGGGTCAGAAATGGAGGACGGCCACCGACAGTCCCAATAAGGTGCACAACTAGAAAGAGAGGTTCATCTTCGTTGGCGGGGATTGGGAATTTACGCCCGAGGACCCCTTCCCGCACGTGTCTATCCCTCGACATTTCGGAGATCTTGGTATAACTCGCCACAATCATATGAAATTTTGATTACGATTCCTGACTTGATGTATTTATTCCCTTTTGCAGATTGCAGGAAGCCACCGAGCCCGAAGATAAGCCAAGGAGAGCTGAGGTCGAAGTGGGATAAGGTTCGGTCTCTTAGCAGCGACTTCCGGAGCCTTGGGAATCTCTTGAAAGACGATAAACTTTTGGCCAGCTGCGGACTAATGTGTAAGTTTCACTTGCTTCGGTGTTCTGGTACTATGGCGTGGAATTATCTGGGTGCGTCGATCACTAACGTATGTGCTTAACGGCTTTCAGGTTCAAAAGCGTGCCCACACTTCACCTTGTCCGCCCTGCTAGCGGAGAGGGGTCTTCCGCTCAGGTGCCCGTCTGGGAGGTGCCCGGGTCATCGCAAGGTACCCCGATTGCTGCGCAACCAGAGCCCGCTCCTAGTCAGGTCGTTCCTCCTCCCTCTCCTCCTTTGGCGACTGATCCGTCTCCCGGTCCCATCCCAGCTAAGGACAAGGGGAAGGGCATTGTCGAGGACGTGGGCGACGCGGGTGCGCAAAAAAGGAAAGCTTCCGTGTCTGGAGGGGAGTTTATGGGAGATGCCCGTAAATCGGGGCGAACCGAGAGTGTGAAGAAACCTGGCCCTTCGTTTGACCAAGGGAGCCCCGTCTGGATAACCCAACATTGGAGGGAACTAGAAACTTCCGTCCTAGAGATGCTCCCAGCCCATCCCGCGATGATGGCGGCAAGCGTGCACAAGTACTGGACCCAGAAATGGGAGAAGACTGTCGAGGGGGCCACTGTACGGGAGCGGCTGAAGATGGCGAAAATGAACCTGATACGGGGCCTGGTACTGAGCAAGGAGCTGTTCAGTATTGTGGAAAGTTATGACGGCCAGTGCCATGAGGAGGGGGCCAAGTCCGCCAAGCTGTCCGAGGAGCTGAAAGCTGTACAGCTCGAGAAGGCATAGCTGGAGTCCGAAAGAGGGGGACTTCGATTTAAACTCGATGCCTCTATTGCAAGGGAGGCAGATATCAAGGGAAAATATGAGATTGAATTGAAGGCCTCGAAAAAGTGCCTGAAGGATGCCCGGGAACAAAAGCGGGCTGCCGAGGCCGCTCGGAAAAGAGCCGAGGAGCTTCAGAAGAGTGTCGAAGTAGCACAAAAGCGCACTGAAGAGGCCCAAAAGTTGGCCGAGGACCGGGCACTTGCCGCCGAGGAAGCCCTTGCCAACGCGACTAGTAGGATGGAGACCATCGTCGCGGAGGAGGACAAGTTGTTGGCGGACACGAGGCTGGAACTGGAGAGGATCCGGGCCGAATGTGCGGTTGCCGGGGCCAAGGCGGTGGAGGCTTACCAGGATGCATTTGTGGAAACGCCTGAGTATCAAGACCTCGCCCAACGTTTGATGACAGCTGGAGGCGAGCAGTTGGTGGAGAGCATCATGGAGGTCCACTCGGAATGGGACCTTTCTTTCCTTCGGCAGGGCCCTGTCGAGGCTCAGGCTCCTGACGCTGGACCTAGTACCGCAGGTGATCAGACATCCCCTCCAACGGAGGGAGGCCCGCAGTGTGCCGACCCTTGAAGAGGTGGCGGGGCACTTATATTTTGTAATCTTTATGTTTTTTTGCCCGAATTACTTGAAAAACAAAATTGGAATTGACCTTCTGCTTATCCGACGTTTCGATTCTGTGTGCGCGTGGGGAGGAAGACGCTTTAAATTTGAGAATCATTCCCCTAGCATTGATAACGCAGACACCTGGTGGAACCCAGAAGGTTGGCGTCTTCAATGCCTTGGAGAGGTAGAACGTCCGTGCGCCATTCCAGATTCTCTGTTACGACCATATTTATTGCATTACACCCCTTTCCAACGTAGCCCTTTATAAATAGGATGTAAGCCTAATAAGACTCCTCCATCGTGAGACTGTTGCACATAACTTGCCATTATCGTACAATCGAGATGGAGATAGAAAACGTGTGATGGTGGTGAGAAAACGTGTGATGGTAGTGCAGCCGGAGGGCTGGCATCCATCAAGACGCCTGTCAATTTGAGAATCAACATTTAGAGGACCAAAAATCTGGCTAATCAACGTTCAGGGGACCAAACATACGGGGTGGGAGTTTAGGCTTAGCAGCCTTAGCCCGACCCTCCCCTGAACGGTAGACGGGGCTGGGGGGTCTCCCACTGCCAAAAAAGGCATCAACGGCTTTTTTTGAGCAGTATGGTCTAATAAGCCATCAAATTAACTCAAGTTGGCTTGGGAGACTTCCAATCATGGTGAAATCAGGTTCTCCAACCTAGACGGAGCCAGTGTAGACCAGGGGATAGGGTTAGTAGATCTAGTTATCCCATATATGTGCTGGCCCATAGAGGCAGCGGGGGTTTTAGAATATATTGCAGTTATACTTTCTCCTGTATTGTGTTTCGTATTTAATAAAAAGGTGCCGAGTTACCTTCATATTTGCATGTGTGTGCCCTTATCGTGTTTGTGATGCCCCTGAATTATATGCTTGTTTCGAGCCTCGTCGGCGTTTAGTGTTGCTTACGAAATTATTGGTACAAGTCCGAGATCGCAAATAACGTCCCTGGTAGCGCGGAGTGGTTCGCGAGCCATGATCGAATTTTATTTGCCATCAGATGAATCCTAATTGCGTACTTTTGCGTTGACCGTTTATCCAGCGGTCTGATAGGGTTGACCGCGAACCACACTTCCTCGCTGCCGTGTTCTTTGTACTTACTTTCTTACGCATAAAATGTTTACCCAGTGAGTTAATTAGAGTTGGCCGCGAACCACACTCCCTCGCTGTCGTATTCTTTGTACTTGCTTTCTTACGCGTAAAACATTTACCCAGCGAGTTAATTAGAGTCGACCGCGAACCATACTCCCTCGCTGCCGTGTTCTTTGTACTTGCTTTCTTACGCGTAAAATGTTTACCCAACGAGTTAATTAGAGTCGGCCGCGAACCATACTCCCTCGCTGCCGATTTGATTGTGTTCGATTAATAGCACGTCAAATGTTTACCCAGCGGGTTGATAGAGTTGGCCGTGAACCACACTCCCCTGCTGTCGAGTTGATTGTATTTGATTAATAGCGCGTAAAATGTTTACCCAGCGGGTTGATAGAGTTGGCCGCGAACCACACTCTCTCGCTGTCGAGTTGATTGTATTCGATTAACAGCGCGTAAAATATTTATCCAGCGGGTTGATAGAGTTGACCGCGAACCACACTCCCTCGTTGCCGAGTCGATTACACTTGCTTACTTACGCGTAAAATATTTACCCAGCGAGTGAATAGAGTTGGCCGCGAACCACACTCCCTCGCTGCCGTGTTCTTTGTACTTCCTTTCTTACGCGTAAAATGTTAACCCAGCGAGTTAATTAGAGTTGGCCGCGAACCACACTCCTTCGCTTCCGTGTTGGTGCTTTCCGCTTGGGGGATACTTTGGATGCATAAAAGATGATTATTATTGAACGGCGCCTAGTTTCCTGGCGTCCGGCAAAAAGGAAGAATCTCTAAAGAGATTAAAACAATGCAGGAAAAAGACAATAGAAATGTCGACGGCAAGGTTTCAGGTTGCTGCGGCTGGGGTGATATCCTTGCGTTTAGCAGCTTTTCGTAACGCATTCATGTAGCATGCCCGTGCCTCCGTCTGATTACCACGGATTTTAGCTATCCCTCCGGGAGTCGAGAATTTCATCGCCAAGTGGTGTATGGACGTAACCGCCTGTAAATCCTTCAGTGCGGGCCTACCAAGGACCCCGTGGTAGACGGAGCGGGTGTCCACTATTAAGAATTCCATGAATTTCTAGAGGTGGCAAGGTGGCTCCCCGAAATCTACCGCCAGGGTAATCTTTCCTTGCGGGACGAGACTGTCTCCTGTGAAACCAAATAGCGCCTCGATGATGGCCGTCAGTTCGTGATCCACGTCCATTTGGTCGAACGCGTTGCCGAATAGGATGTTCACGGTGCTTCCGTCGTCGACTAACATCCGGCCTAGGCCGTTTCTAGGGACAATGGCGCGTACCATTAGGGCATCGCAATGCGGGTAATGTATCCTGGATTCGTCCTCTTCAGTGAATGAGATTGGCGGCACTCTTGCGTAGTTATATCGCGAGTTCATCGTGCTTCCTCCGACATGCGGTCCTTCAAAGATGGTATTTATCTCTCGGACAGGTGGGGCTCCTTGGGGTCTCTCGGCCCTTGGTTGGTCCCTGTCCCCCTCGTTCCTTCCTCCGTCGCGGCGAGGTCCATCGTTCCGGTGCTGAAGAGGAGGTCTTCACCCCTGTGTGGGCGGTCCTCGACGTCCTCACATCGCTTGATCCCTCTCACCTGGCCCGTGGTTCCCGCGATTGATTAGCTCCCTCACATCCGGGCAATATTTCGTGTTATGTACCTTGGTCCTGTGTATACGACAGAACTTGGGCAGGGTAACCGTGGGTAGGGGGGCCGTTACTAGTGCCTGTGGGGCTGGGGCTACCTCCGTTTGATTGAACCTCCGGTAGTGGTTGTTGGTTGGTTCTGGAGAACGCCTCCTTTGAAAACGGGAGAACCGAGGCTCTGGAGAGCGACGTCCCTCTCTCCTGTATCGATCTCCTCTCTCCCTTTCAGCTTTTTCTCTGTTCTCGATCATTTTCTCTGATCGGATTTCGCGCTAGATCATGTCCACCAGCTGGCTGTAGACTTTCGGTTGACTATTTTGAACGTCCCTCCAAAAGAGAGTTCGCATGTGGCACCCTGTTATCAGCACATCTAGGGCCTTTTCGTCGATCACCGTCTCGATCTTGTTGATGATGTTGCTAAATCGTTTAAAGTAGCTTTTGACGGTTTCTTCCTTCTTTTGTCGGATATCATAGAGCTGGACGATGTCAGCAATCATCGTCCGGTTGCCAATGAAGGCGTTGATGAACTCCCTCTTAAGTTGTGGCCAGCTTCGGATACTCCCTGGCCTCAGCTTGTTGTACCACCTTTTCGCGTCACCCGTGAGTGTGGTATGGAAATTCTGACACTTCACTGCCGGGGATTGGCCCTGGAGTTTTGTCTTGTAGCTATTTATGTGGTCCGTGGGATTACCTCTTCCATTATACTTGTCCATGATTGGCATTCGAAAGTTGGCCGGCACCTCCATTGCCTTCATGTAGTTGGTGAACGGTAGGTTCTCGTCATCATCGTCCTCATAACACTCCAGCCTTTCCTTTTCGTCTTCGGCCTTTTCTTGATTCTTCAGGTCCTTCTTCTTTTCTGTACGGGCCTCGCTATGTTCACTGCGCCTGCTGTGTGTGGGCTGGGGGGGTGCAATCGAAGACCTCACTCCCAACCTGTCAAACACACTAGCTGCAGGAACCGGATGGCTTTCACGTACAGGGAAGGACCTCCCTTTGTGACCGTCCTGCGGGGGCTTTGGAGCCGGGTTCTGAGGGTTCCGGTCGTTAGAAACAGGGGGTTCCTCTTAGGAGCCATGGCTGTCCAGCGAACCAGTGGGTGAGGGACTCCTCCGAGCACGGATGCGCTTGGGTCCATGTTGGAGGGATTGATTCTCCAACAATTCAAGTGTGGCCTTCATCCGGGCGTTGTTCATCTTGAGGTCCTGGTTCTCCTGTTCCATCGTCTGTTTCTTCTGATGTCTTCTCTTCCTGCGACGGGTGACATTTTGTAGGTCTTGAACGCTCTCCTGTCGCAGGTTGGTGTGGTGGGACTCCACATCTTCTTTTGTGGACTGTTCGGATGTCATGCTCCTTCAGTAGAAGACACGTTTTACCAAAAGTATTTGGTCGTGTAAGGTTTTTCGTTTTCCACAGACGGCGCCAATCTGTTGACGTCTGAACCTGCACTAGTCCACGTGCCAACAGATCTCTAGTCACTCCTCTGCCAGTTCGTATGTTACCTACACACTAGGACGATCGTTAGGCACCAAGATCTCCGGAGAAAAAGGGTCCAGTGATCGTTGGCACTCCGACGATCAAGTCAACTGTCGGTATATGAGAAATACACGGGGGTGGGAACAAAAGAGGGGTGTGGGAGAGACAAGCAGGCAGAGATTTGAGCAGAGTTTAGGGTGGGATTCTTAAGCGTAAAAAGTACGTATCTTGGAACAACCGGAGACGTTGTATTTATAGCGCAAGAATTCTAATTGATTTGGAAGACAAATCAATTCGGTCCCCAATCGGATCCTTCTTCCTTATGTGATAAAGATACCCGAGATTGCCTTCCTTCCTTGAATTTATCACGTTGCATGATTTTAGGAGATCATGATTGTGTTTCCTTGTGGAGATTCGTGCACCCAATCCAACGCAATCTTTCTTTAATTACTTCTCTGGTTGCCCCGGTATATCGAGTTGCTCGCTGGTTACGAATGATGCGAGGCTTGACGAGGCCCTATGGTTCGCATGCGGACGTCGAGGCCCTCCACATGACTGACGGATTTTTGGCTGCCGAAGGCCCAGGCGCGTGACGGGCCCCTCCAAGGCCCTAGCAGGGCCCAGATAGGGTTCTTGATAGATTACGAACTGGGCCTTTACTGGGCTTAGATGGGGCCTGTGCTGACATGGCGGCCATATCGTAATCGTGTGGTAACAAATGATAAATTGATACAATTTCGTTTTGATTATGGAAGAAGAAGATGCTATGATTCATTTACTGTGGTGAAATGATAAATTGTGAATTAGGTTGCATTGAATGTTACATTGATTGTGTATCAGTAAGTCTACACAATCAGTTGACATGAAATGGCAAACGTGGGCAAATTTGTTACAATTTGTGATACATATGGTACTATCAATTGTAATAGATAAATCCACAATCGTGAGACTTCTTGTTACAAAATAGTTACATAAATAACATTTGTGACATGTCATGAAATATTAATGTGGACAATTCTATGCAAACACTATTACTTGTAGACCATTTGTAACACTAGCCGTTATATATAGCAAATAGTTTGGTATGAAGGGCAAGAAAGTTTCATTGTACACAATCACGAAACCAATGATATTATATAAGTTAATACTATAACAATTGGGAGGCAAACAACCCCTTCCCCCACCTCAGGACAAATACATCATATATTATCATAACTACTATCTGTACTTTCTGGTTCATACTGTCCTAAGGGTTCAGTATTATCTAGTTGATCACCTACTGATTTGGCTGTATAAACGGTTTCTTCTTTTCCTATGTTTACCTTATTGACTATGCTGACAATCTTATCTAACTCATGGTCTTCAAAGGCTAGAAGAACATTGAGAAGTCCTAGGTCTTGGCTTGTTTCGTAGATGTGCTCTAGGCCTTTTCTAAAGTCTGTCATCCTAGATAGGAGAAGTCAAATTTTCCATCATCGACGAATCATAACAATTAAGCTTATGGCAATTGCAAAGCTATAATATTTCAAAAATAAATAACTGTAATTAAATTCACATCTATTACACATAATATAAATATTACGAGGTACCTAGGGTTCAAAGTTTTGTCGCTCTTGAGTCTTCTTGTTTGGCATTGTCTGATTTCGTTATACCAGATCTTTGATTTTTTGGAGATTTTTTTGAGGTTGGATATTTCATCAGTCGACGACTGAAAACTTTTCAATCAGGCCATTTTTTGTTCAACCGGAGACTCGTTTTTTGACTTTAAGCAAGAACTGCAAGCACCCTCTTGATGTATCCAAACAAATAACTTTATCTTTCGAGGCAATCGGCAACTCAACTTTGGTTATGGACCGAGTAATCATGCGATTTGGGGTATCTATTACTACAATTTTTGTTCTCCAGATTGTGAGCTTCAAACTCCTGAAGAAGACGATAATGAAGTTCAAGGTGTTTTAGGGTTTTCACAATTACAAAATGGATGATAAATCATGTATACTAATTCAAAATTGAAGACACCTTCAGTTTGTGATTCTATTCAAAAAAGGAACATGGCTGCAATTTAGGGATTCATCTTGAATTTTGTGTGTGAGAATGTAGAAACGTGATAAAACTACTTCTCATGTTTTTCAAACTTTTTTAATTTAATATATTAAAAATATAAAATAATATACAATAATTTTAACAATAAATAAAAATATTTGTAATGTTACAATTATTTTTAAAAATACGAGTAATGGGGTTGTTATCACACGATTACGATATGGCCGCTATGTCAGCACAGGCCCCATCTAAGCCCAGTAAGGACCCAGTTCGTAATCTATCAAGAACCCTATCTGGGCCCTGCTAGGACCTTGGAAGGGCCCGTCACGCGCTTGGGCCTTCGGCAGCCAGAAATCCGTGAGTCATGTGGAGGGCCTCGGCGCCCGCATGCGAACCACAGGACCTCGTCAAGCCTCGCATCATTCGTAACCAGCGAGCAACTCGATATGCCGGGACAACCAGAGAAGTAATTAAAGAAAGATTGCGTTGGATTGGGCGCACGAATCTCCACAAGGAAACACAATCATGATCTTCTAAAATCATGCAACATGATAAACTCAAGGAAGGAAGGCAATCTTGTGTATTTTTATCACATAAGGAAGGAGGATCCGATTGGGGACCGAATTGATTTGTCTTCCAAATCAATTAGAATTCTTGCGCTATAAATACAACGTCTCCGGTTGTTCCAAGGTACGCACTTTTTACGCTTAAGAATCCCACCCTAAACTCTGCTCAAATCTCTGCCTGCTTGTTTCTCCCACACTCCTCTTTTGTTCCTGCCCCCGTGTATTTTTCATATACCGGCAGTTGACTTGATCGTCAGAGTGCCAACGATCGCCGGACCCTTTTTCTCCAGAGATCTTGGTGCCTAACTGTCGTCCTAGTGTGCAGGTAACATACGTACTGGCAGAGGAGTGACTGGAGATCTGTTGGCACGTGGACTGGTTCAGGTTCAGACGTCAATAGATTGGCGCCGTCTGTGGGAAACGAAAAACCTTACACAACCAAATACTTTTGGTAAAATGTGTCTTCTACCTGAAGGAGCATGACATCCGAACAGTCCACAGAAGAAGAGGTGGAGTCCCACCACACCAACCTGCGACAGGAGAGCGTTCAAGACCTACAGAACGTCATCCGTCGTAGGAAGAGAAGACATCAGAAGAAACGGACGATGGAACAGGAGAACCAGGACCTCAAGATGGACAACGCCCGGATGAAGGCCACGCTTGAATTGTTGGAGAATCAATCCCTCCAACATGAACCCAAGCGCAGCCGTGCTCGGAGGAGTCCCTCACCCACTGGTTCGCTGGACAGCCATGGCTCCCGAGAGGAACCTCCCGTTTCTAACGACCGAAACCCTCGGAACTCGGCTCTAAAGCTCCCGCAGGACGGTCACAAAGGGAGGCCCTTCCCTGTACGTGAAAGCCACCCGGTTCCTGCAGGTAGCGTGTCTGATAGGTTGGGAGTGGGGTCTTCGATTGCACCCCCAGCCCACACACAGCAGGCTTAGTGAACATAGCGAAGCCCGTACGGAAAAGAAGAAGGACCCGAAGAATCAAGAAAAGGCCGAAGACGAAAAGGAAAGGCTGGAGTGTTACGAGGATGATGATGACGAGAACCTACCGTTCACCTACTACATGAAGGCAATGGAGGTGCCGACAAACTTTCGAATGCCAATCATGGACAAGTATAATGGAAGAGGTGATCCCACGGACCATATAAACACCTACAAGACAAAACTCCAGGGCAAATCTCCGGCAGTGAAGTGTCAGAATTTCCATACCACACTCACGGGTGATGCGAAAAGGTTGTACAACATGCTGAGACCAGGGAGTATCCGAAGCTGGCCACAACTTAAGAGGGAGTTCGTCAACGCCTTCATTGGCAACCAGATGATTATTGCTGACATCGCCCAGCTCAATGATATCCAATAAAAAGAGGGAGAAACCGTCAGAAGCTACTTTAAACGATTCAGGAACATCATCAACAAGATCAAGACGGTGACCGACGAAAAGGCCCTGGATGCGTTGATAACGGGGCTCCACATGCGAACTCCCTTTTGGAGGGACGTTCAAAATAGTCAACCAAAAGTCTACAGCCAGCTGGTGGACATGATCCAGCGCGAAATCCGATAAGAGGAAACGATCGAGAATAGAGAAAGAGCTGAAAGGGAGAGAGGAGATCGATACAGGAGAGAGAGGCGTCGCTCTCCAGAGCCTCGTTTCTCCCGTTTTCAGAGGAGGCGTTCCCCAGAACCAACCAACAACCATTACCGGAGGTTCAATCAAACGGAGGTAGCCCCAACCCAACAGGCACTAGTAACGGCCCCCCTACCCGCGGTGACCCCGCCCAAGTTCTGTCGTATACACAGGACCAGGGTACATAACACAGAAGATTGCCCGTATGTGAGGGAGCTAATCAATCGTAGGAACTACGGGCTAAGTGAGAGGGATCAAGCGGCGCGAGGACGTCGAGGACCGCCCACATAGGGGCGAAGACCTCCTCCTCAGCGTCGGAACGATGGACCTCGCCGCAACGGAGGAAGGAACGAGGGGGACAGGGACCAACCGAGGGCCGAGAGACCCCAAGGAGCCCCACTTGTCCGAGAGATAAATACCATCTTCGGAGGGCCGTATGTCGGAGGAAGCACGATGAACTCGCGATGTAACTACGTGAAGGCAGCCAGGGGGGAACCCCTGGAGAGGTGGCAGGTACACGGGCATCTGCCTAGAGTGCCGCCAATCTTATTCACTGAAGAGGACGAATCTGGGATACATTACCCGCATTGCGATGCCCTAGTGGTATGCGCCATTGTCGCCAGAAACGGCCTAGGCCGGATGTTGGTTGACGACGGAAGTACCGTGAACATCCTATTCGACAACGCGTTCGACCAAATGGACGTGGATCATGAACTGACGGCCATCACCGAGCCGTTATTTGGTTTCACAGGGGACAGTCTCGTCCCACGAAGAAAGATTACCCTGGCGGTAGATTTTGGGGAGCCACCTTGCTACCTCCGAAAATTCATGGAATTTGTAATAGTGGACACCCGCTCCGCCTACCACGGGGTCCTTGGTAGGCCCGTGCTGAAGGATTTACAGGCGGTTACGTCCATATACCAATTGGCGATGAAATTTCTGACTCCCGAAGGGATAGCTAAAATCCGTGGTAATTTTACGGAGGCACGGGCATGCTACATGAACGCGTTACTAAAAGCTGCTAAACGCGAGGATATCACCCCAGCCGCAGCAACCTGAAACCTTGCCGCCGGCATTTCTATTTTGTCTTTTTCCTGCATTGTTTTGATCTCTTTAGAGATTCTTCCTTTTTGCCGGACGCCAGAAAACTAGGCGCCGTTCAATAATAATCGTCTTTTATGCATCCAAAGCATCCCCCAAGCGGAAAGCACCAACACGGCAGCGAGGGAGTGTGGTTCGCGGCCAACTCTAATTAACTCACTGGGTAAATATTTTACGCGTAAGAAAGCACGTACAAAGAACACGGCAGCGAGGGAGTGTGGTTCGCGGCCAACTCTATTAACTCGCTGGGTAAATATTTTACGCGTAAGTAAGTAAGTGTAATCGACTCGGCAGCGAGGGAGTGTGGTTCGCGGCCAACTCTATCAACCCGCTGGGTAAACATTTTACGCGTAAGAAAGCAAGTACAAAGAACACGGCAGCGAGGGAGTGTGGTTCGCGGCCAACTCTATTAACTCGCTGGGTAAATATTTTACGCGTAAGTAAGCAAGTGTAATCGACTCGGCAGCGAGGGAGTGTGGTTCGCAGCCAACTCTATCAACTCGTTGGGTAAACATTTTACGCGTAAAAAAGCAAGTACAAAGAACACGGCAGCGAGGGAGTGTGGTTCATGGCCAACTCTATCAACCCGCTGGGTAAACATTTGACGTGCTATTAATCGAACACAATCAAATCGGCTGTGAGGGATTATGGTTCGCAGCTGACTCTAATTAACTCGCTGGGTAAACATTTTACGCGTAAGAAAGCAAGTACAAAGAACACGGCAGTGAGGGAGTATGGTTCGCCACCGACTCTAATTAACTCGCTAGGTAAATATTTTACGCGTAAGAAAGCAAGTACAAAGAACATAGCAGCGAGGGAGTGTGGTTCGCGGCCAACTCTAATTAACTCACTGGGTAAACATTTTACGCGTAAGAAAGCAAGTACAAAGAACACGGCAGCGAGGAAGTGTGGTTCGTGGTCAACCCTATCAGACCACTGGATAAACGGTCAACTCAAAAGTACGCAATTAGGATTTATCCGATGGCAAATAAAATTCGATCATGGCTCGCGAACCACTCCGCGCTACCAGGGACATTATTTGCGATCTCGGACTTGTACCAATAATTTTGTAAGCAACACTAAACGCCGACGAGGCTCGAAACAAGCATATAATTCAGGGCATCACAAACACGATAAGGGCACACACACGCAAATATGAAGGTAACTCGGCACCTTTTTATTAAATACGAAACACAATACATGAGAAGGTATAACTGCAATATATTCTAAAACCTCCGCTGCTTCTCTGGGCCAGCACATATATGGGGTAACTAGATCTACTAACCCTATCCCCTGGTCTACCCTGGCTCCACCCAGGTTGGGGAACCTGACTTCACCATGATTGGAAGTCTCCCAAGCCAACTTGAGTTAATTTGATGGCTTATTAGACCATACTGCTCAAAAAATGCTGTTGATGCCTTTTTTGGCAGTGGGAGACCCCCCCAACCCCGTCAACCATTCAGGGGAGGGTCGGGCTAAGGCTGCTAAGCCTAAACCCCCACCCCGTATGTTTGGTCTCTTGAACGTTGATTAGCCAGATTTTTGGTCCTCTGAATGTTGATTCTCAGATTGACAGGCATCTTGATGGATGCCAGCCCTAAAGCTGCACCACCATCACACGTTTTCTCACCACCATCACACGTTTTCTATCTCTATCTCGATCGCACGATAATGGCAGGTTATGTGCAACAGTCTCACGATGGAGGAGTCTTGTTAGGCTTACATCCTATTTATAAAGGGCTACGTTGGAAAGGGGTGTAATGCAATAAATATGGTCGTAACAGAGAATCTGGAATGGCGCACGGACATTCTACCTCCCCAAGGCATTGAAGACGCCAACCTTCTAGGTTCCACCATGTGTCTGCGTCATCAATACTAGGAGAATGATTCTCAAATTTAAAGCGTCTTCCCCCCCACGCGCACACTGAATCGAAACGTCGAATAAGTAAAAGATCAATTCCAATTTTGTTTTTCAAGTAATTCGAACAAAAAACCATAAAGATTACAAAATATAAGTGCCCCGCCGCCTTTTCAAGGGTCGACACACTGCGGGCCTCCCTCCGTTGGAGGAGATGTCCGATCACCTGCGGTACTAGGTCCAGCACCAGGAGCTTGAGCCTCGGCAGGGCCCTGCCGAAGGAAAGAAAGGTCCCATTCTGGGTGGACCTCCATGATGCTCTTCACCAACTGCTCGCCTCCAGCTGTCATCAAACGTTGGGCGAGGTTTTGATACTCAGGCGTTTCCACAAATGCATCCTGGTAAGCCTCATCCGCCTTGGCCCCGGCAACCGCACATTCGGCTCGGATCCTCTCCAGTTCCAGCCTTGTGTCCACCAACAACTTGCCCTTCTCCGCGATGATGGTCTCCATCCTGCTAGTCGCGTTGGCAAGGGCTTCCTCGGCGGCAAGTGCCCGGTCCTCAGCCAACTTTTGGGCCTCTTCAGTGCGCTTCTGTGCTTCTTCGGCACTCTTCTGAAGCTCCTCAGCTCTTTTTCGAGCGGCCTCGGCAGCCCGCTTTTGTTCCTGGGCATTCTTTATGTACTCTTTCGAGGCCTTCAATTCAATCTCATATTTCCCCTTGATATCCGCCTCCCTTGCAACAGAGGCGTCGAGTTTAAATCGAAGTCCACATCTTTCGGACTCCAGTTGTGCCTTCTCGAGCTGTACAACTTTCAGCTCCTCGGACAGCTTGGCGGACTTGACCCACTCCTCATGGCACTGGCCGTCATAACTTTCCACAATACTGAACAACTCTTTGCTCAGCACCAGGCCCCGTATCAGGTTCATTTCTGCCATCTTCAGCCGCTCCCGTACAGTGGCCCCCTCGGCAGTCTTATCTCATTTCTGGGTCCAGTACTTGTGTACGCTTGCCGCCATCATCGTGGGATGGGCTGGGAGCATCTCTAGGACGGAAGTTTCCAGTTTCTCCCGACGTTGGGTTATCCAGACGGGGCTCCCTTGGTCAGACGCGGGGCCAGGTTTCTTCACACCCTTGGTTCGCCCCGATTTACGGGCATCCCCCATAAACACCCCTCTAGACACGGAAGCCTTCCTTTTTCGCGCACCCGCGTCACCCATATCTTCAGAAATGCCCTTCTCCTTGTCCTTGGCTGAGATGGGGTCGGGAGACGGATCAGTCGCCAAAGGAAGAGAGAGAGGATGAACGACCTGACTAGGAGCGGGCTCTGGTTGCGCAGCCACCGGGGTACCTTGCGATGACCCGGGCGCCTCCAGGATGGGCACCTGAGCGGAAGACCCCTCTCCGCTAGCAGGGCGGGCAAGGTGAAGTGTGGGCACGCTTTTGAACCTGAAAGCTGTTAAGCACATACGTTAGTGATCGACACACCCAGATAATTCCACGCCATAGTACCAGAACACCGAAGCAAGTGAAACTTACACATTAGTCTGCAACTGGCCAAAAGTTTATCGTCTTTCAAGAGATTCCCAAGGCTCTGGAAGTCGCTGCTAAGAGACTGAACCTTATCCCACTTCGACCTCAGCTCTCCTTGGCCTCTCTTCAGGATCGGTAGCTTCCCGCAATCTGCAAAAGAGAATAAATACATCAAGTCAGGAATCGTAATCAAAATTTCATATTATTATGGTGAGTTATACCAAGATCCCTGAAATATCGAGGGATAGACACGTGTGGAAAGGGGTCCTCGGGCGTAAATTCCCAATCTCCGCCAACGAAGATGAACCTCTCTTTCCAGTTGTGCACCTTGTTGGGACTGTCGGTGGCCGTCCCTCATTTCTGACCCAGTCGGAGAGATATATTATACCAGCCAACGGACCGAAAAGGTCGGTATATGGACTCAAATTCCATGGGAGACAAGTCTCCTCCAGCCTTGGCAACGCTCCACAAAATGTAGGAGGCTACCATCTGTCTCCAGCTATTTGGCGTTATTTGACAGGGAGTCAGATTCCAATCCCTCAACACTTGGTGAAAAAAAGGGTGCATGGGTAGGCGAAGGCCTCGTTGCATCGCAGGCTCGTAGACCGCCACATACCCTTCGAGTGGATGGTCGGCACACTCTTCTAGGCTCGGGGCTCTGAGCGTCACGGACGAAGAAATATCATAGGACAACCGTATGTCCTCCAACTCTGCCTCCGTGATCCTCAACTGAGCCATAGACGCTTCGGTTGTCGACCGTTTCAGCTCCTCGTCCAGAGCCCTAGCAGTCGGAGCATCCCTCTTGTCCAAAGATCTCCTCATTTCAGGCACCCCCGCGTCCGGCCTCCCCGTCGCTACCGTCTTTCCCACCGGCGCGGGGGCCTGACCTCTCTCTCACTCGTCGACGGAGCTGACGGGTTCACAACCGGAGGCTCCGGATTCACCCCTTCTACTAGGGTTTGTGGGAGCGTCGGACGGATTCTGTGAGTCATCGTCTTCTGATGACATTTGGCCGTACCCAAGTAATGGTATCGTACTGTGACTATGAAAATAAACAATGCAAGCAAATTTCAACCGCTGTCTGAGCGCTTACCTCGACTGTACGACTCAAATGGCACACCAGCTTCAAGAATCTCGTCTATCGGCAGAATAACTACAATAAACACGAAGGTAAGAAGAAGGTACAACTTTTTGGTGGATGCCTGGTTTTATATAGGCGCACTCACACATCCACCGTCCAGATCCCAAGCGTTCCATCTGGGCATACGGATGGTCGACGCGTGTCTTCAATGGTATAGCAGGCGGGAAAGCAAAACCTGTGCATTTAATGAATCAGGGGCGCACGCATCCCACGTGCGCCCCAATTCTCCCTCTCACGCGACCGCATTTAATGCATACACCCCCTCACTCATGATTACCTGACCAGAGAGGGACAGTCTTGATAGACAGAATTACGCCATCAGGAGACACGTCAGCATTGGCCTGGCCCCTTGAAGCCCTCACCCGTCATGAATGTTCGGCTTCAGACTTGGGAGACTATACTGGGTAGGTTAAATTACTCCCTGCCGAACCACCTTGAGAACACATTTTCCGCGAAGTGCATTCCTGCGAGGCACATCAACATTCTATTTATCCTCAAAAGTCCCACGCCCATTATAAATAATAGGCTTGGACTTGGGGGACTATTGTTACCACACGATTACGATATGGCCGCCACATCAGCACAGGCCCCATCTAAGCCCAGTAAGGGCCCAATTCGTAATCTATCAAGAACCCTATCTGGGCCCTGTTAGGGCCTTGGAAGGGCCCGTCACGCGTTTGGGCCTTCGGCAGCCAAAAATCCGTGAGTCATGTGGAGGGCCTCGGCGCCCGCATGCGAACCATAGGGCCTCGTCAGGCCTCGCATCATTCGTAACCAGCGAGCAACTCAATATGCCGGGGCAACCAGAGAAGTAATTAAAGAAAGATTGCGTTGGATTGGGCGCACGAATCTCCACAAGGAAACACAATCATGATCTCTTAAAATCATGCAACGTGATAAACTCAAGGAAGGAAGGCAATCTCGGGTATCTTTATCACATAAGGAAGGAGGATCCGATTGGGGACCGAATTGATTTGTCTTCCAAATCAATTAGAATTCTTGCGCTATAAATACAACGTCTCCGGTTGTTCCAAGGTACGCACTTTTTACGCTTAAGAATCCCACATTAAACTCTGTTCAAATCTCTGCCTGCTTGTCTCTCCCACACCCCTATTTTGTTCCTGCCCCCGTATATTTCTCATATACCGACAGTTGACTTGATTGTCGGAGTGCCAACGATCGTCGGACCATTTTTCTCTGGAGATCTTGGTGCCTAACGGTCGTCCTAGTGTGCAGGTAACATATGAGCTGTCAGAGAAGTGACTGGAGATCTGTTGGCACGTGGACTAGTGCAGGTTTAGACGTCAACAGGAGTGTAATTTCCACTTTATTTTTCAAATTTTCTCTTGGCCCTTATTGAAGTGTTGGATCCATTTACCTCATTAATACAATCTTTACTTTTTGAAGTCCTAAAATCCAACCTATAAATTCTAAACGCGAACCACCTAGCCTTTGCAATCTAAGCCATGAATGAAGCTGTGAAGAGTGAAGAACATCAACTCCACCAATCGATTTTATTTGTCTTAGCCAAAGTCCAAACCCATGGTATTTGTGTTTCTATTTTAGTATTTTATTATGTTTTTCTTTTTTTCTTCTCGTTCTTTCTTTTTTTTTTCTCCCTTAAAAAATTGGTTATTCTTGGACATTTGATGTAAATAAAATAACAATTTGTATAGTGTATGATTTATATATACATTAGTGTTTTAAATGCTACTTTAGTTATTTTATTGTTTGCTAGGTGTTTGATCATTATTCATTCATGATTATTATTTGTCATTCTATGTATAAATAAAATAATTAAACCCCAATGTAAATAACTACTTATATTGTTTCAATTTTCTAGGAATCAATGGAACAAGACAATTCTTCCATGAGATCTAATTCTAATATAATGTTAGTAAACTAAAAAGAGATTTCGGAGATGTTGGATGAAAACTGCAATTCTTGTAGATCTTAATAATGCTAACGATGTGTAATGCATATTGTGTGGTAAAGTTATGAAGGCGGGAATTAATATGCACAAAATCCACATAGCAGAGATCAAAGGAAAGAAAGGGTGTGAAAGCATGCCCTAGAGCAAGTGAATAGCAAAAAACTTTGTGTCTTGAAGTGTTTGAAGGGAATAAGTTGAAAAAGTTAGAGAAGTTATTGAATGCTGCTAAGTTGAGGGATGATATAGTTGTGTAAATGCCTACAATAAATGAGGAAGAAGATGATGAAATTTCTATATTACAAAACGAACTAGGAAAATGCCTATTAATGGGACCTATGGACAATTTGCAAGGTCAATCAAGGTTAATGATGCTTCTTTGAGTGCAACTAAGAAAACTAGACAACAAAATGTCATTGATGCAATTTCTAAGAAAACATCATTAGAGGTTCATCATGGCAAGATGGGTATATGGAGTCGTAATTTCTTTTAATGCTTGATAGTTGATACTTCAAAAGATTTTTTGAAGCTCTTGGTCATTATTGCCCGGCTTATAGTCTTCATCTTCAATACCAACAACTGGAGCCACTTTTGAAATGAGAGGTGGGGCTCTTAGGAAGCAAGAAGAAGACTGGAAAAATAATGGGTATTCTATCATGACCGATGGTTGGAGTGATAGAAAAAGAAGAAGCATCATGAATTTGTGTTGTGAATTATATAAATTGGGGACTACATTTCTTTCATCAAAAGAAGCTTCGGATGATGCTCACACCGGTCAATACATATTTGACTATTTCAACGAATGTATTAAAGAGGTTGGGACTAAAAATGTGGTTCAAATTGTAACTGAAAATACTTCCAGTAATATGACTGCAACAAATTTGTTAGCATCAGAAAGGTCTAACATATTTTGGACATCATGTGTCACTCACGCCTTAAACTTTATGCACGATGGCTTCCTAACTTCAAGGGAATAATTAACAAGGTGAAAATTTTCACTATTTTCATCTATGCACATCACAAGACTTTGACATTGATGAAAAAGTTCACAAAAACAAAAATAAAAAAAGATAGTTAGCCCGTAAGTCACTAGATTTGCAACCTATTTCTTAACAATGAAAAGTTTGCTTGATGAAAATCAAGATTTGAGAAATATGATAAATATCAATGAATGGGATAACACTAAATGGTCTAGGAGCATAAAGGGAAAAGATGCGTTTGATATTGTTGTTCCCAACGATTTTTGGAACTTGAATGTTTATAGAGAACTAGGCAAAGGATGAAACCCAAAAGACACTGAAGAAAGAGCGTGACTATAGGCCAATCTTAGACATTATTGATGAAAAAAGCAAGGATCGCTTTGATAGCCCACTTCATACAACGACTTATTTTTTTGAATCTGTTTTATTTCTTCAAGAATCTACGTATTAAAGATGATGAATTAATAACAAATAATATGATTATTTGTGTTGAGAAGTTGTTTCCCGATACTCGAACGCATGTGATAAATACCGAATTTCAAAAATGCATTATAAAAGAAGGTGCATTTGGAAGGAAATTAGCATCAAGTGGATGTGAGAACAATGATGCAAATTACAATCTGAATATGTTAGCATTATTATTTTTGTCTTTTGTGTTAATACACACACATATCTTATAATACGAGATGGTCTTACCAGTAGCAGAGGGCCTGTAACCTTTTTTCTCTTTTTCTTTTATATTTATTAGTTAGTTGGTGGGACTTCTATGGCAATGAAACACCAAATTTAAATACAATGGCAACAAATCCTTGATTTGACTACTAGTTCATCGGGTTGTGAAAGAAATTGGAGCTTCTTTGAAGGGATAAGTACTAATTACATTGTTATATATCACTTTGGTAGTAGTTTAATAATTATTAAGTATGCTAAAACTTTCTAACTTCTTTATACACACCAAGAAAAAGAATAGACTAGATGCTACAAAGATGAACAATCTAGTTTATGTCCAATTTAATGCAAGTTTGATGAACAAGAAGAGAAAGAAGAATAAAATAGAGACTCTATTAGCAAGTGATACTAGTACTGCACAATCTTGAATTGTTGACAGTTGTGATGATGATGAGGAGGTGAAGAATGATATCTTACAACCTAAAAGAAGTACTAGAGATTCTCAAGTTGATGTAAGGGAGCCCGAGGAAAATGATTTTGTATCAGATGACAATGAAGATGAGTTAGATGAAGATGAGGGGATTGAATTGGAGTTCGTTAAAGAGTTAGACAAAATAATATTAAAAATATGAAAACACCTTTTTACGCATATGCTTGTAAGGCTTGAAGCTTAACTTTACCACATTGTCACGCCTTACGCCTCTTAGAACAATAACATAAACTAATTACGAAGACATTATATGGATAGTGGTTGACATTACTGATTGACTTGAAAGATCATCCATGTTCCAACTATAAGGCAAAGCACTTTCTTTATAGAATAGCTCTTTGTCTTCCATCATTCTTGTAGGCATTTCGAAATGTTGCATTCTTATTCATTTAGATACTCTTGAAGGTCTCCATCTGCCCGACACCAGCAGAGGGCGTTTGATTCCCGTTATACATGAAGTGGCAAAAAAATACTAATTCAACGAGATATTCCTTGCATACATTAAGATTTAAAACTTGTTACCCTAGATGGGTAGTTCAAATCAAATTGTTTAAATGTGACAGCCTGGAGATGAACAAAAATTGGCCAATTTAAGGAAAACTTTCGAATGAATACGACAACATGCTTTGAAAATGAAAATCCATTCAATCAGGGTTGAGAATTGTTTAGGATTTCTTGTACATCGAGGAAGGGGCAGAACGGCGTAAGGGCTTCGATGATATTCTCGTTCTCGATGTGAAGCCCTCTAATTTTGTGATTTGTTAGTGGACATCTTTGCCATACACCTGAGCAATCCAATTTTATCATTGGTTGAATCTCTCGTGTTGGGATGATCTTCTTGCTCATCAAATTTCAGCCATGTCACTAAACTCTCTAGTAGAACCAAATTGCTATTTCGATACATAGGCCACAAACCACATGACTGTTGATGCCTGAACCTTCTCATTGTCTTATACATGTAATGTCCCAAAAATGTCTGTCGGTACCTAACGGGGGAGTATTTCTAGATGATGCAATGCTGGCCTCAGTTTGTTAGTTTTCAGCTTGAGGATATTTTCTTTATTATAAAGGTTTACAATTTCTTAGTCTAATCTTTGCGGATTTGTACACTTTGTTGTCACGCCTATTTATTACAAAATCTCTCGAGGTATTACTCTTTTGGAAGGAGTTACAAATTTTCTGCTGTGCTAGTATCAACAAACATGGTTTTCCCAGCTTAGCAAAAGGGTGCACCTAAGTAAAAGAAGAAATAGCTTCTCTTGCTGTAAATCCTCATACCATTCAAGAAGTTGCAATATTACATACGTCCAATATTTTTCGTTATTTTCAATGAAGGTAATTAATATATTTTCTAAATAGATTGAGTTATTAACAAGGAACCTCTTATTACTTGCGCAAATGGAATGCTATCCCAAGCCTTTGCTATCTCTATTCACCGCTCTTCTAAATAATTTTATTTTTCCTTTATAAATTTTTAGAAGCGTAATAGCTCAATGGTGAAAAAAGGAAAGATAGAGATGGGATTTCTCTCGTTTTTGGCATAGCGAAGCAACCATCCTTCGAAGAAGCGTAATAGCTCAATGGTCTAGTTCTATGGCACCAAAAATGTATCAGGGCTCAAGTGATTCATCGAAGCGACGAGCAATAGGTCACTATAGTTACATGAACCCCCATAAAAATCCTTTTTTAAGAATGGGATCTTGTTGAGCAAGTCGGCCATCTTATGTAGTATAAGCAAATGGGTTCTAAGCCTCTCCTCTACTAACAGCGGCTTGAGTTCTCCACGTTCCGATCACGAGCACTTAGTTCCTCTAGATTTTTTATCATAAAAAATCATAATCGACAACAAGAATTTAGTTTTTTTTTTTACAAACTTGATGTCGATAAATCTGTGAGTCTAAAAATTCATTTCGGCCAATTGAACCTTCTCAAATTGCTTCTTTTTAAGAACCAAAAAGATTTGTGCCAAAATAACATATACCAAGAAGAACATAACTCTTGAAAGCAGTGCGAGGCATGAATCTAATCCCTAATATTGGAATGAGCTATCAAAAAACTCATTCAACTTCAAATCAATATTTTCTTTGTGTTCAGTACTAGTGGGCCCATAAGGTATTGAAGAGTAAGACTTATTATCTAAGAAAAGGAGCCAAACACATGAGTTTTGACCGTTGAACGTGGTCGACCATTAGGCTTGGATTAACCCATCTTCAATGGCAGTCCTAACTAATAAAGAAACGGCAATTTGCTCACGACTCCACAACTATGAATATTTTTAGCTTTTTTATTCAGATATTTACTTTTACTAGTATTTTCAATAGGACCAAGATTGTCTCGTCCCAGGCCATCACATGGAAAATTATAATTGAAATCATTTTTATTTGGCATAAACTTGGAATCGCGTGCATCTAAAGTACCTTTTACTGAGATCAATGTAGTTGTATTTAAACCCAGTGCAATAGCATGATGAACCAAAAAGTCAAAATACAGGATTTTTATCTACATCATTCCTATTTTTTGAATTGAAACAAATTAAAAATTTTAATTTTCTATTATGCCTAAACGATAAAATTTTTTCAGGAACAAGCAAATTAAAATGATTGTTGTTTTGAACTTATACACCGGGATCAGACCATGTTTCCCAAACCATCCCAGTACATATGGCGCAATACGATTCCACATATCGAGGTCGAAATGAGATTTAATCCTCCACGAAAAGTAAGAAATTCTACATATTTTGACCAATTCAAGGTGTACAATGGGTTTGCTCCTTCAGCAAAACTTGGATAAAGTTTAGCCAAAAGTTCTCGATTCTAATTCATCTGCTAAGATTTTTCCGAAAAGTCGAAACTAAGTGATAAGGGCTTTGTGGAATCTTATAACATGTTAATGGGTAAAAGGATTGGATTTGGTTGAATATATTTCCTGAAATAACTTAATCATTTTTGGTAAGATCCGCATATAAATATGCCACGTTCTTTATGATTTTTTTTTTAATTTATGGATAAAATAAATACAATAAAACTAATATTATAAAGAAAATAAAATAATGTTGTTACATTTCCACATCAAAGTGAAACATCATTAATCCCGGTCACAGAATTTAAAGAACCTAAAGGAGCATGAGTCATATATTATGCAAAATGTTGACAGTTGTGGGAACTTCGAACTTTTCTATAAAAGAACGTAAAGGAGGACATCTAGTGGCAAGGCGTCTCCTCTTCCATAGGGACCTTGTGGCATACAACCGAAATGACTCCTAGGTTGGTTGTTCAAACATCAATCTGAAGAAAGAGTTACTAATCTCAATACGATGAGTTATAGGACAGGTATCGAAAGGAACAGATTCGAGAAAACCCTTTGTTCAATAGCTCTGGGGCACTAGAGCATATATAGGCCCAATGGAAAAAGTCCTTGGTACGTTGCTCAAAGGTTAAGCTCAACTCAAACCAGTAGCTCAAAGGGGCTTAGATGGGCTGAGGAGCAAGTGAGAAGTTCTTGAGTGCACTGGCATACATTAGATTATTTGAATTAGGGAGATGATTGAAATTAATGCGAATTTCCATCTCTTGGCAGAGAGAGTTTATTGCAGTGATTAGTATCAACTGATTTTCAGGTTTTACACTAGACAGAAAGAGAGTTGTGCTAACTCCCATTTTTTATTGAATTAACTAATCACCATGCTATTAGACATTTATTTTGAAGTCGATAATTCAAAAAACACTAGTTTTCTTGTAGCTTTTTTTTTCATATCTCTCATCAAAAGGCAATATTCGATAATACCCCATACTAACCCTGCACTATATGTAGAGGTGTTAATTTGGATCGGCCAGCCTCCGATTGAGCTCTGTAAAGGCCCGCATTAGAAAAAATTCGGCCCGCGAAGGGTTGCAGGCTGGGTCAACCCAGCCCACCTGTAGGCCCATCCAAGTTGAGCCCATGTGGGCTACAATTTGGCCTATCTAAATAATTTTTTTTAAATTACTAACTTATGTTACTTAAAAAATGTTTACATTTATAGAAAAAATGTGTTAAATTACTAAATAAAAAATAAATAACAATGATAAATTCACATTTATTATTTATAGAAAAAAAATGTTTACATGTAATTTATATCTTATCTTACATTGAATTATTTCTAACTTTGTGAATTTAAATACAACGCAAACAAATAACAACTAAATGCATCATTATAATTAAAGTACATCCCAACTAGGTTGGCACGTTACATACATATCTTCCGCACAAATTCAAAATTTCAAATTATGTGTAAGTGTGATGGGACAACACACTTACACACAATTATTTTATTTTATTTTATTTTTTACTATTTTTTTAATTTTTTTTTCTTATTGGCTGCATTTGCAGCATGCAAAGCATGCAATAGCAGGGACGTAGCAGGTCATGCTGCTGTAGTTGAAGCGGCTTGTCACATCAACGCTTCTCTGTCTCAATTTTTTTTAATTTAACCACTGGCACGTTAGTTGCTGAACGTGAACCGTATGTTTGATTCACGGGTTGACGGGTGGGCTGATGTGGGCTTGGTCGGCTCGTCTGTCTTGACACCTCTAATTATATGAACAAAAAACAACTGATTGAGATGATTCAATACAACGGTATGAACATGATACCAAAGTAAACCCATGAAAAATACCTTTATCAAAGATAAATAGACAGTATGTAACTTTATTTCTAGTTAAAGCAACACAAATGCTGCACCCTAGATGACGAAAGTTCACTAGTCGAAAGCATCACTAGCTTACGCTCTGACTCGAGTAGTATGGGACACGTGAAATCTCGTATGAATCAGCAAGGACCACCTTGTAAGGATAAATACTCGTTAGTGACCGATAGCGAAGTAGTACCGTGAGGAATGTGAAAAAAAACCCGTATCGAGGAGTGAATAGAACATGAAATCGTAAGCTATTCCACTTCTTGCTTCCTGAGTCTTTGACTGCGAGAAAGTGTTAAAATTCTTTACTCGAGTAGAGGTGGCTCCCTTATCCCAAACTGGGACTCACTTGAATAGTGAACATGATGACTTGGAATGAGAATTCAACTTCGAAGGAAGCAACAAACTTGTGCAGAGGTAGGGTCATTGAAAATCTCTACGTTTTTATTGGGGTTTGATAAAACTTCCTCTTCAGGCATTATCATTTTTCTATTGTCTATAAGATCAAAGATCTTGTGCTTAATAATTCCATTTAAAGAAAATTAAAGAAGGGTTATGTTGATGTAGTATCAAAGACTCCTTATCCCATCATATTTCAAAAATTATACCCTTCATGATCTGACTAAGATTATCAGTATCATAGTTTTTCATACCAAAAGCCACCATCCGAGTCTCTTTGATCTAGATACAGAGGCTACATCTAGATAGAGAGAAAGAGGTAGTCTCACAGTAAGGGCAAGATGAAAGACTTTAAAAAATAAGATTAAGGAGATAGCTCCCATGTGCTCTCATTCATTATTCGGGATTCTCATCCAGGAGCACTAAGTGTGGCCTTTAGTGTCAAGAATTGAGGCCTCACAATCACTAGACAATAGGCTTTTCTCTAATGCCTTTCTTCTTTAATGGTTTGATATTCTTGTGTCCTAGCTACCCCGACTTGAAGTGTATGCCAAAATTGAGGAATCATTCTCGCTGCTAGGAGATGGAAAATACACCTGCTCGATCTCTTCTCTCTGAGTTACGACAAAGGTAATTCGGTAAGTCTCGGGTCATAATCTAGTATGACTGAAGCACTAGCCCTGTCTTTATCCTTTGGCTAAGTGCCCTAGATTGGACTGAGTGCGGTGAGGTAGCTTAGAATGATGAAACTTGCTCCTGAACTTGGCTAAAACCTTTTGAGATACTAGTTTGAGTTCAACTTAACCTTTGAGCGACATATGGAATAAAAGACTATTTCTTCAAGATCAATTTTTCTATATATGTCAATGAGAGATCTGATTTTATGAAATTTCTCTCATCATCAATGAAAACTCTTTACTATAGCTCGAATCAAAGCTTGTCCCGTGTATTGGACATACAAAAACCGCAACAGTCATCAGTCCGGTCCCATACCTCACAAAGTATCTTGATGGTCGAACCACTCCCAAGGTGAATAATGCCTTAGGGGTCGACCCGACACCGTTTAATAGAATGGATTTCACTAATGAATGGAAGAAGGCTCATTCTTTTTACCAACAAAATCTGTGCTCAATTGGCACGGGTTTTTCTGGTCCAAGTTATTTAGATCAATGTAGTTGTATGTAAATCCAGAGCAATATCATGATACCTAACTATGGTAGAATATTTATGAGATGTTAATGAACAATACTTACTTTTATTTATCGACAATATCTTCTGTTTCGTCCAAACAGGATTCGTAGTATCAACCTTATTGGGTAGAATGCCTTTCGCTGTCAGTTATCAACCTACTTTGAGTACCGAAAATGGGTACTTTACAAGAAAAAATTACTTGTACCAAAGAAGGGTCCATAACTTCTATTCAAGTAGTTTATGTACATGCAGACAATTTGACCTACTCATGCTATGACATTTATGTTGGCGTGAGCTGTCAAATGAAGACAAATTAAGAAAACTTCAAATTGTAAAATTCCTTCATTCAAGGGTCATCCAGGATTGTAGCCTTAGATTGTGTATAGCCTAGAATAGCTCCCTAATTCTTCTCTTTGTATCTATATATATGGTTGTAATTAGTTCTGCTATATATACAGGAATACAGAAAACCATTTTTTTTATCAATTGTTATCATGGTATCAGAGAAGCACCGTCTTGGGATCTCTGCTTTTTCCATCCATTAACCAGATTTTTTTCTTTTTCTTGACTGCTTGACTCCATGGTAGAAACTACCTACTTGAGTGAGTCCATTCTTGAGGATTGGATAACCAAGATGATAGAAGCCTCGAACAAAACCCATACCTCATCTCACCCATTAGATTTTCTTGCTGCTCCAATCGGCATTAAGTTGGATGGCTCCAACTATGTTTTATGGTCCCATGTTGTTGAGATGTGTATCTCAGGAAAATACAAATTGGGATACATCAATGGAGACTCTCTCCAGCCTTCAGAAACAAATCCACTTTTTCGGAGATGGCAAACCAAAAATACTATTGTTAAGGGATGGTTGATTAACCCTATGGATCTTACATTGATCGGTAACTTCATTCACTTCCCAACTGAAAAACAGGTATGGCATTCCATTGCTACAACTTATTTTGATGGCACTGATGCTTCTCAAGTGTATGATCTTTGGTGTCGTGTGATTCGCACGAGACAAACTGGCAGACCCATTGAAAAATATTATAATGACCTTCAAGGCTTGTGGCGCGAAATTGATTTTTGTCACCCTAAACCAATGAAATGTGTCACTGATATCAAGCAATATAATTCAATCATACAGAAAGATAGAGTTTACATCTTCCTTGATGGATTGGATGACCGGCTGGACAAGGTTCAGAGTGATGTGCTGCAGTTACAACTATTTCCTATGGTTGATTCCTATGGTTGAACAAGCCTATGCTCATATTTGAAGAAAAATGTCAGACAAGCAGTAATGACTATGGGTGCACATCCTACACCTGGTGCTGTTATAGCATCTAAAGGATTCAAGACAGGTGGAAAGTCGAACCCCACTTCTAAGCTTAAGGCCCAATCTGATGGCTATAAAATAGACTCAATGTGGAAGCACCAAACATACCTGCAAAACCTACTTCAAACTAGTCGAGTATCCAGATTGGTAGAATGATTTTCAGGCACGAAAAAAGCGTGAAAGTGCTACTATTGCTGAAAGCACGGGTCGCGCTGCTATGGCCAATGCTGAACCTGAGTTGTCTTTTCTCCCTAAAAAAAGGTTACCAAATGACCCCACGCCTCCACACAATCAAGGTAACTGTGGACATGTACTTCTTAGCTCTACTCCACGTGATGATGATTGTATTATTGATTCTGGAGCTACATATCACATGACATTTGACTCCAATGATTTCTCCCATATTACTCAACCAAGAAGAACATGTATTGCAAATGCTAATTGGATAATATATCCAGTTACAGGGGCTGGAACAGTGACTATTTCACCCCCTATCTCACTATCTCACACTCTACTTGTCCCTTCCCTATCAAACAAATTGATGTCTGTAAGTCAAATTATTGAAGATCTCAACTGTGCGATGCTAATTTATCCTACATTTTGTTTTCTTAAGGATATTCTTACCAAAGAGATCATTGGGCGGTACTAGATGGAGGGGAGGGGACTATACTACATAGATGACTTCAGCATAGGCAGAGTTAACTACATGCACCACTCAATCAGTAACAAGGAGAAACAGATTTGGCTCCTGCACTGTCACTTGGGGCTCCCATCATTTGGCTCTTTGAAACATTTAGTCCCTAATTTATTTTCTAATTTACAACCCTCTGACTTTAAATATAATACTTGCATTTTAGCCAAAAGTAATAGAGCATGTTATCCAGTAAGCCTGGATAAAAGTGATATCCATTTTGCTCTAATCCATTCTGATGTGTGGGGGCCATTCTCCAATAACTACTTCACTTGGTTATAAGTGATTTGTGTTGTTTATCGATGATTGCACTCGAATGTCATGGCTTTATTTGCTGAACATAAAGATGATGTGTTTAGTGTGTTTCAAGCCTTTCATGTCATGGTTCAAACACAATTTTCAGCTAAAATTCAGATACTCCGTACTGACAATGGTGGTGACTATGTCAACAAGCAATTTCAGGCCTACTTCTAGCGTATTGGTCTACTTCATGAAACCTTGTGCTCTTAGACTCCACAACAAAATGGCATTGCCGAGAGAAAGAATCGGCATATCTTAGAAACTGCGTGAGCACTATTGATTGGGGCACATGTGCCCAGTCACTATTGGGATGATGCCGTCTCTACAGCTATACATCTCTTGAAGTGCATGCTTTCAAAAGTCTTAGATTTTAAGACACTGCTGCAAGTTCTTTCTACACATGTTCCCTTGCCTACTGTTATGATGATTTCTCCTCGGATTTTTGGTTGTGTTGCCTTTGTTCATCTTCATAAGAATCAACGTACCAAGTTGGACCCATGTGCAGTCTATTGCCTCTTTTTAGGGTATGCCTTACATAAAAAAGGGTATCAGTGCTACAACCTCATTACTAAACAAACCTTCATTACTATGGATGTTACTTTCTTAGAGTTAGACACATCATTTCCATCACCAGTATCCAATTCTCATCTTCAGGGAGAGCTCCAAGATGAAGAGCTGAATTGGTTGAATGTTGAGTGGCCAGAACTTCAGTTTCATCAAAACAACTCAGTACAACAAAGAGTTCAAAATGAAATAATAGAGCCAGAGCCTAACATTGAGATTTCTTCAAGAGGTGAGATTTTTTCAAGAGTTGAACCTACATCAATAGAATCTGAAAATGTAGAGCTCAATAAATCTCCGCACTCTTTAGTACCTGAAGCACCTCCTCCTGAGAATATACCTGAGGTAAGCTCTCTTACCATACCTACACATACTAATGCCTTGGATATTTTTGTGAGTTATATTTTACCTTTCAAACAGAACCGTGGCAAGTCACCAAACCGATACTCTTCGGATGTAGAAAAAAAAAGGATCCAAGTACTCGATTGCCAATTATATGTCTACTCAAAGATTATATGAACCTCTCAAAGCATTTGTGCATCAACTATCCTCGTGCCATATTCCCAGGAGCATTGAGAAGGCCTTATTAGATCCAAGATGGGTTCAAGCAATAAAGGAATAATTGGAGGCTCTACAGAAAAATAACACCTGGACATTAATCTCACTACCTGAAGGAAAGAAGACAATAGGATGCAAATGGGTTTTTTCCATGAAATACAATGCTCAAGGGTCCATTGATCGATATAAAAGAGACTCGTGGGAAAGGGATATACACAGACATACTGCATTAGACTACCAAGAAACCTTCTCACCGATGGCCAAACTAAACACTGTTAGAGTTTTGCTATCTCTTGCAGCAAATTTAGATTGGTCATTGCACCAGTTTGATGTGAAGAACACCTTCCTCAATGGCGATCTTAAAGAGGAGGTTTATATGGATATCCCACCAGGGTACACATCAACTTTGGAGGAAAAAATGGTATGTAAGCTACAACGAATCACATCGAGCATGGTTTGGTCAATTCAATTCGATTATGAGAAAATATGGCTTCCAACAAAGCAACTAAGATCACAGTCTTTTCTTAAAACATCGTTAAGCAAAAGTGATATCTCTAATAGTTTATGTAGATGACATAATTATTACAGGAGACGATGCAAAAGAGATTTCCAGACTGCAAGAGCAATTGTCAACCGAATTTGAAATGAAGAACCTATGAGGACTTAAGTACTTTATGGGAATTGAAATATCTAGATCAAGACGAGGCATATTTCTGTCACAAAGAAAATATATATTGGACCTGTTGTTTGAAGTGGAATTGCTGGAATGTAAACCGACTGACACTCCAATCATTTAGAATCATAAACTTGGAGAATATACAGATCATGTGCCAGCTAATAAAGAAAGGTACCATAAACTAGTTGGTATATAAGCTCATTTACTTATCTCATACTCGCCTAGATATCGCTTATGCAGTAAGTGTAGTGAGCCAATTTATGCAATGTCCTAGTGAAGAACATATGGATGCATCTTCGCTACTTAAAGTCCTCCCCTGGAAAATGACTTATGTTCTCCAATAATAGTCATCTAAACATTGATGGCTATACATACGTTGATTGGGCAGGAAATATCTCGGATAGGAAATCCACTTCTGACTACCTTACATTTGTAGGAGGCAACCTGGTTACATGGAGATGCAAGAAACAAAAAGTAATAGCATTATCCAGTGCCGAGGCAGAATTTCGAGAAATGGCTAAAGGCCAATGCAAACTACTGTGGCTAAGAAGACTGTTGACTGAAAACAGCTTTGCTCCTAGATCCGTAATGAACTTGTTTTGCGATAACAAGACAGCCATTGACATCTCGCATAATCCCGTCCAACATGATCATACCAAGCATGTTGACGTCGACCAACACTTTATCAAACAGAACATAGAAGAAAAATTATTCAATTCCCGTTTGTCAAATAAGAAGACCAATTGGCAGACATACTCACGAAGGCAGTGACCATAAAAAACTTATACAAATCACTTGACAAGTTGGGCATTAGAGATATCTACGCACCAACTTGGGGGGTTGGGGTTGGGGTTGGGGTTGGGGGGTTGGCGTGAGCTGTTCAACAAATTAGGAAAACTTCAAATTGTAAAATTCCTTCCTTTAAGGGTCTTCCATGATTGTAGCCTTAGATTATGTATAGCCTAGAATAGCTCCCTAATTCTTCTCTTTGTATCTATATATATAGTTGTAATTAGTTCTGCTATATACACAGAAATATAGAAAACCATTTTTTTTGTCAATTGTTATCAATTCACACATTTAGATGCTACTATCGTACTATCAAGAGGATTATCACAAATTTTTAATGTGCTTGGAGAGCCTATTGATAATTAGGTCGTGTAGATACTCGTACAACATCTCCTATTAATAGTTCTACACCTACCTTTATATACATGGGTACTGCAGAACATGTGCGGGCCCCTTCTAATGGAACAAAAATCAAATTCAATGACGATTTGGTTCATCCAACACACATGCACGTAATGGGCATCCCGTATTTCTATGTTCTATGGAATTGTATGTAATTATTGAGAAGCTAAATAATTACATACCCATTTCATGTTGTAACACCACTTACAAGTGCCTCTCTAAGCTCATAGCTAATAGAGTTTAAGTTGTTCTTGGTGAGTTGATTTTGATTAATCCATCACAATCTGCCTTTCTTTGTTCCTTGCAGAAATCTAACGGACAACATTATGCTATCTCAGGAGTTACTAAGGAATTATGACAGGGAGTCCTCCGGCGTAGGTGACTATTTTCTAGAGAAAATATAAGGTTTTTATTTTGTTTAATATTGACAAAAGAGCAGCCCAAATACTCTTTTTCCTTATTTTTTCCATGAGATGCTGAAAAGTATATGTTGTTTAGTATCACCGTCATTCCACAAAGACTACGTTTGTTAGGATAAACTTAGTGTTGTCCCACATTTATAAGAATTAAATTGTAGTTTCCTACATAGAATATGAATGGGCTCATCTCCTAGGTAGAAGAAGATTTGTTTTGTCTTATGTATTATCAGAATTGATTTATTGCTTCCTACCTAAAAATAGAATTAGTTAGCCATGTCATATAAATAAGAATATTTTATTGCATTTTCTTCATTCCAATTCATGAGAGAGTCATGAACTAATTTGGAGGTTCGTCTCACTCGAAGAGTTTTTTTTAGTAGGTAAATGTTAAGTTTAATATATATGCTTATATTGATTCCTTAATGAAGAGTTTTCATATAGTTCTAAGTATTTTAGAGTCGATATATATTGAGTTTTTGTTGATTTTTGTGATTGTAGGATGAAATCCCCGAACTCGAGTCACATTGGTGAAATTTGCAAGTAAATGAGAATGAATTGAAGATTTGAAGAGCAGATCAAGAACCAAATATTTGAAGATGGGAAATAAGATAAAACAAAAAAGTTTAAGGCACTTTAGAGTGGCAATGAAGATTTGAAATGAAGGAACAAACACGTGAAAGTCGAAGAACCAAATTGAAAAACCTACGACTAGAGCATGTGGAGAAATTAGAGCACAAGGTTTTGTACAAAATTCTCCTTAAGCCAAATAATATACTATTGAAAATATAATTGAAATACGAATCTAACATTTTTTACGAATTGTAATTCAATGTTTTATACGAGAAGTCATGACCGTTTGAATTTCAATCATTGACAGAGCATCTATATGTCCGCTTAAGCGGGCCTTCAATGCAAAATCAGCAATCTCCTGCCATCTTGAGCGGACTTTCAACGGTCTAGAAGGGAAAATTTGGCTATTTTAAGACTCTTTTTAATGGGGTGGGGTTTGGCATGAATTTGAAGCCCTAAATTGTTACCTATATATACCAAAACTCTTGTACTCCATGGGGTTGGAAAAATTGGAGAGAAAAAGAGGCAAAAACACGAGATTTCTCTTGGGAATTGACATCAACATTGGTTTTCAATTAAGAAGAAGAAGAAGATTGTTCAAAAACTTATTGAAGAAATTTAGGAGGTTAAGATTTATCTTCTATTTTCTTCCATATTCTTAGAATCTCGGTGATGTACTTCCAATTATTTAAGTATTTTCATAATTCCAAGATGATAGGCTGATTTTTTTTTTTTGGCTATAGATGATAATGTAAATCATATGTTAGAAGTTTTAATTGAAGGATTCAAGTTTATAATCTAATTTGTGTTTGTTTTATTTTTTCCATAGTTTTAATATCCGTTTGGATGATTTATCACCGTTTGAACATGTTTGTGATTTATTTTACTTTCGGAATATTCGAAATAGGTTTAGCTCATTATAGACTTAAACACTAAGTCCTATAGAAGTTATGAATAATCTTCTATGATTGGTGCAATCAACATAGATAATCATGTTGTTAAATGCTTTCTATATATTGGAAGGTATATGAAAATAGATTTAATTCTATTCAGAAGAGATTATTAGTTAACTTAGGATCATCGATTAACAAATTAAGCATAAATTGGATTAAAGGTGGAATTAGGAGAATTAAAATAGATTTCAACGGTGGAATCGGATTCCTAGCATAGCTTTCTACTTGATTTTTTCTTCAATAATCATAATTGCACATAGTTTATATCGTAGTTATAGTGTAGAAAATTTTATAATCTCTTGATCTAAATATTGATTGTATGTATTCGACTTAAGTTTGAATCGATTGAATTTAAATTAAAGTCTAAATTCTCGTGCAAACGATACTCTATTACTCACTTTTACTATTAATACTTGTCAACAAACTCGTGCTCTTGCTTCACTGAACAGTAAATTCTTGAGTATACTTGGAAGTTTGAGTTGAGAGATATAATGTGATTGTATCTTTTATTATTAACCGTGAGAAATAACGAGTGTTTCCATGGAACAAAGTTATAGGGTTTATGGCTCATTAAGACGTGTTTGATGGGATGCACAATATAGAGCATTATTATTCAATCCAACCGGCTAGACATATCAATTAAAGATTAAGCTTCCTTGAACGAATCCAGTTTTTTCTTTCTTTATAACTGCTTCTTTCTTTCTTTCTTTCTTTCATTGAAATAGAAAATGTGTTCAATGCAAAATTAAACATGGGACATAAAATATTTGTTCATTATTCATTGTTTGCATGACATCCTTCATTTCACAAAACGACTCCCCATTATGCAATCCACTAGTTATGGAGAATAATGATGGTATATTCTAAAATTTACACCTCAACTTATCTCCAAATAATAATGGAAAACATAAGAAAGAAAGTCGAAATTGTCAAAATTTTCACTCAATACCTCATTTCCTAGGCACCTCTTGTCAAGTTTGTACTATTTCAACCTAATCACGAGGCATGGAGTAGCCAAGAAAAATTGAATTAACATGCATGAAATCACCACATGGACAAAATCCTTTGTGGTAGGGATAAGCGCGGTTCAGTTTGGTCTGGGTTTCGAAAGAACCAGAACCGAATTGATACATAGCATTTTTAACAGATTGCCATATGTGTTTAATTTTTGGTCTTCTTCAGATTGTGTACCAAATTATCATTATGATATATTTGCCTTTGATTCGGGCTTTGTATTACCTGATTTTGACATTGAGATTTTTGATAGATGGTATCGCGATGGATATAGACAAAGTAACATGTGAGATACTTTAGTATTTCATAGTATTAAAAATTTGTGCAGTATTTTTATTTGTCTTATAGTTCTATTGTAAATTGCAGAGGGAAGAAATTTATTAAAAGAGCAGATAAAATTGTCCCAGCATTTGAGTTTAGTCCAGTGGATATAGTTTACAAAATTTGGTGGCATGACTTGCTTAATAGCGAGTCTACATTGGAAGACATGGTAATTTTTTTCTTCATTTTTTTTGTTTTGTAACATTCGTTCATTGATAAATGTTATTGGTTTGAATGTTTTACCGTATTGTACAATATATAGACGTATGCTTCTATTACATTATGAAGATGGTCAGTTTCAGCAATGCAATAATATTAAGGGTTACTAATGCGTATCGCTTTTAAAGTAAGGAAAAGAAGACGTAACTTCCTCAAGAATTGAAGTTCCAATACTCAATACCCTCGATATGTAGAAGGAGTACTAAGGTTTTTAGGCATGCCAACGACTTCCGTAGACAACCAAATACAAAAATTCAACAATAGCAATGCTTTACTCATATGTACATGGAACTCCATTTCCAACATTTAATTTCCGAAAATATTTTAACCTTCTTTATCCTATAGAATCGTCGACAAATGTCAAAATTACATATGCATCAAGCCTTTTTCTTGCACAAGTACAAGAAATGGAAATCCATTATTGCCATGACTACATGATAGCAGTGTAGATTTGTTTCATTTTTATTCATATCTTTTTACACAAGGATACATGGCCTTATATAGACCTTTGTACAAACTTGTTCCTAAAGACTAGGAGATAAACATGGTATATCACATAATTACAGGAATCAAACAAAATCTAATCACAATTAATTAGGAAATAATTATGACAAATTTCAACAGCCCCCTCAAGTTGGTGCATAGATGTTTTGTATGCCCAACTTGTCTAAAACTCTATGGAAGACTTTACTTGATAATGTCTTAGTGAGAATATTTGCAAGTTGATCTTGAGATCGAACATGAGGAACTTCAACTATCTTTGCTTCCAATTGTTCTTTAATAAAATGTCTGTCAATTTTCACGTGTTTTGTTCGATCATGTTGAACAGGATTATGAGCTATGTCACATGCTACCTTGTTATCACAATATAATTTTATAGGAGATGTTCGTGAGATCTTCAATTCCTGCAACAATTTTTTAAACCATAATAGCTCACACACACCTTTAGCCATACCTCTAGAGGTACTCAGCTTCTGCACTAGATCTAGCCACAACTCCTTATTTTTTACTTCGCCATGTAACCAGATTTTCTCCAACAAATGTTAAGTATCCTGCAGTTGAATGCCTATCGTCGATTGAACCAGTCCAATCTACATCAATATAGCCTTCAACAGATAAAATATCTCCCTTAGTGAACATAATTCTTTTTTCTGGAGAAGACTTCAAATATTGTAAGGTACGTACTACGGCCTTTATATGTTCTTTACTTGGAGAGTGCATGAATTGACTAACAACACTAAGAGAGTATGCCAGATCGGGCCTAGTATGTGCAAGATACATCAATCGTCCTACAAGCCTTTGATATCGTTCTTTATTTGTAGGAATCTTGTCTGGAATTGTGCTTAACTTGATATTTCAGTAGCAGGTGTATCACTCGATTTGCAAGCAAACATGCCAACTTCATTATGTAAATCTAGAATATATTTCCGTTTCGACAAGAATATACCTTGTTTAGATCTTAACACCATGATTCCCACGAAAGTACTTTAAAGGTCTGAGATCTTTCATTTCAAATTCACGAGAAAGATAAGTCTGCAAGGCTTTCCTTTTAGCAACATCATTTTCTGTCACAATCATATCATCAACGTATATAATAAGCACTTTGAGCTTTTCTTTATTATGCTTTATGAAAAGAGTATGGTTAGAACTACTCTGTCGATATCCAAATGCCTTCATTGAACTTGTAAATCTGCTGAACCAAGCTCTTGGTAATTGCTTCAAACCATAAAATAATTTCGCAGTCTACAAACCTATTTGCTTCCTTTAACCTGTAGCCTACATAATGGTGGCAACTCCATGTATATTTCCTCTTGGAGATTTCTGTGTAGGAATGCATTCTTTACATTAAATTGATGTAGTGGCCAATCAAGATTCGCAACTAATGATAAGAGAATACGTAGTGTATTTATTTTGGTCACTGGTGCAAAAGTTTCTACATAATCGATCCCATATGTTTGACTATATCATTTAGCCACAAGTCGAGCTTTAAATCTCTCAATATCACCATCAGCTTTGTATTTGATGGTAAAAACCCATCGTCATCCAACATGTTTTTTTCAACACGTAAATCAACAACCTCTCATGTTGCATTTTTTAAGGGACTTCATTTCTTCGTTCATCGCTTCTTTCCACCAGAGATCTTTTATGGCCTCCTGCACACTATTAGGAACATGTACAATAGGTAACAGATTTAAAAATGATTCACATGCCTTTGATAACCTATGGTAAGATGCATAATTATTTAGTGGATATTTAGGTTAGAATTAAGAGCAGGTTCATAACTAACTCTAGATACTCTTCTTGTTGTACGATTATGAAGTATTCAGAGTGGAGGTTCATGATTTACCTGAGATTCAGTAACTGACGATGACTTATGAGTAGTAGAAGCATCAAATGGAGACAATTGTTGTTGTGATACATTTGGTTAAGCTATATTAGAATGATCACACGATAGAAGCTCAATTGTTGTCGGATCAGTTACTACATCCATCTGTTGTGTTTCAATTATGCGGCTAGAAGACTGCAAGTCATGTTCTGCAGGTTTGGGTTCAGTAGGTTCAGGCGAAGTGTGACTTATGTTCTCAGTTTGATAGCTAAGGAACTGCAAGTTAATACTTTTCTCCCATTGACTTGCAGTTGCAGTTGAGTTTGCATGAAAGTACATCTGGTGTTCATGGAATTTTACATCTATAGTAACATACAATTTGCGAGTTGGTGGGTGGAAACAATGATACCCTTTCTGTTGGAGACCATAGCTGACAAAGACACATCGGAGAGCACGTGGTTGGAGTTTATGGCGAGCATGATTTGGTATGTGTACAAAAATAGTGCAGCCAGAAACTTTTGGGGGGTAGGTTTGGCTTGGGTGGTAAGAGCAAGCTACGATTTAATGTTTCAAGAGGCTTATGGAAGTCCAAGCCACGGGAGGGAATACGATTTATCAAGTAGGATGCAGCAGTGAGTGATTCGCCCCAATAATGAAGGGACATATGGGCTTCAAATAGTGTGGCTTAAACCATTTCCAGGAGATGTCTATTTTTTCTTTCTGCAACCCCATTCTGTTAAGGAGAATAGGGGCATGTGGTTTGATAAATCATGCCATGAAGATGTAAGAATTTCTTCAACTCATGATTGAAAAATTCTCCGCCATTATCAGTATGAAGCACTTGAATTGAAGTTTTATCCTGAGTAGCAACCATTGAATAAAATTGTTTAAATAGTGAGCAAACATCTTGCTTTGTTTTCATCAGACAGACCCAAGTCATGCGACTATAATCATCGACAAAAGAAACAAACCATCGTGCCCCATTAAGAGTTGGAATTTTTGCAGGACCCTAAACATCAGAATCTATAAACATAAAAGTTAAAAGACTTTCATTCAAAGTTATGGGAAAAGAAACACGGTGGATTTTTGCCAATTCACAAGTTTCACATTTAAATAATGATGGAGATGTGTATGAAAATAATTTAGGAAACAAATGCTTTAAATATCTAAATGAAGCATGCCCGAAGCGCTTGTGCCACAACCAAATATCAGAAGTTGATGTTGAACTAGTAGCTGATAATGACTGATTCAATTCACTTAAGCTAGCTATTGTGAGATTAAGGCCCCGTTTGTGATTGATTTTGGAGCCCAACTTCTGATTCTCAGACAATCAGAAGTTGATTTAGGCGTTTGACAAAATTTTTAAAAGTGATTATAAAATAATCTGACTCACCTGGCAGCAGATTTTGAGAAGCAGCAAAATGACAGCTTTTCAGATTCTGCTTTTAGCTTTTTCATTTATATATTATTAAAATACCTCTTTTACCCCTAATTAATTAAACCAATTCTTTAATAACCATTTGAGAAATCGAATTGATGCAAGTTGGATAATAAAAAATAATATAAATTTAATTAATTTTTCCACTATATGACTATAATTTTATTTTACAATTTTTATAAAATTTGAAATTTATTAGGTTATTATTATTTTTATTTTAAAAGAATAATAATGGATGCATTATCTTGTTAAAAAATATTTGACTAGGAAAAAAATGAATTTTACCACTCATGATAATAATAATAATACAAAATAACATTATTATAATCAATGTCCTTTTTAGTAATTTAATACCGTTACAGCAATAAATCACTTTTGTTTACCAAACGCTCAAATGCTATTTTTGAAATATACAGCAATTTTGAAACAAGAGTTTACCAAACACTTATCTAATTATTCTCACAGCCGATTCTTTCTGCAGCACAGCAGAAGCTGATTCTCTTAAAAGCACAGCAATACCAAACCAAGCCTAAGATAACAGAGCTTCCATTTTCTAGTACCACACCCAATTGTCCTCCTTGTCTTGATGTCATTGAAAACAAAATAGCTAGGCTAAAAACTCACGATACACTTCAAGGCAATGGTAATTTTAGAGACAGATATTAAATTAAAATTAAGGGAGCGAACTATAAAGACAGAATCTAGATTTAGTTTGTTTAGAGAAAAAGAACCTTCACCAATAACTGTGGTTGGAGTACCATTGGCTGTAGAAACTACAGATGTTTCAGATGGTTTCAAATTAGAAACGGATGCAGTATCAAAGGACATATGATCAGTTGATCCAGAATCAATAATCCATGTACAAGGTCCAAGAGGCAGGTTTATCAAAAAACTTACCTCGTGAATCTGAAGAGATGTGTAAGGCTATAACACTAGGTAGAGACACTTCAGCTATGGCAGTAGAGGCAAATGTTGTTGACTTGGCTTTATGTTTTGGAGCCTTGGAAGGGTCCCACCATTCAGGGTATCCAATCAAGTCATAGCATTGACTTTTAGTGTGTCCCATCTCACCACAATGGGTATAGTATCTAGATGAACCAGACTGTTTACTGCCAATATCAAAGCTACGAGATGTTGTCGTTGAAGAAGATGGAACGATACCAGTGGTGGCTTGTCGTGTAGGTGGTGTGTTTCGACGAGCTAACATGGCCACATAATTAGAGGCAGCCAGGTCACTACTTAGGAAAGTTCGACGATTTGCTTCACGACAAACATACACATATCTGCGCTCAAGATCCAAACTTGGATCCATGCGAAGAATTTTCCCTCGCACTTGTTCAAATTCAGCGTTAAGGCCATTTAAGAATATATGTATCCGTAATTTCTCAACAGATACTTTATACATAATGATATCATCAGGATCCTTCATGTTGACTTTGTCACTATGGTCAAGTTCTTAAAATATTTCTACTAGTTCACCATAATATGTAGGAAGAGAACGACCTGATTGACGAAGAGAAAAATCACGATGATTAAGAGTGAAGATTTGCGTTTCATCCGATCCATCATAGAATGCTTTAGCAAGAGCACTCCATATTTCACAAGCAGTGCGTAGGCGAAAATACCTTTTCATAATCTCTGGTGTCATTAATGTGAGTAGCCAGCCTTTAACTTTTTGATTTTTAGCATACCACTTGGAGTAAGACGGATCTTTTTTTTTTTCAGGTTGAGGAGAGTCTCCAACAAGGTAATCAAGTTTTTCATGACCAGCAATGTGCATTTATTTGGGACTAGGTTTCATAAGAGGTTTCGGTGAGGATTATGCCAGCATTGAAGCCGGAATTTTCAGATTGGACATGTATAACTGGAGAGGGTGATACGGTGGTGGTGGGTTCGATTGATTTGGTAGTCATGGCTGAATTTGCAGGAATTTAGATACAATGAAGCCGCTTTGATACTATGTGGATTTGTTTCATTTTCATTCAAATCTTTTTACACAAGGATACATGGCCTTATATAGTCATTTGTACAAACTTCTTTCTAAAGATTAGGAGATAAACATGGTATATCACATAATTACAGGATTCAAATAAAATCAAATCACAACTAATTAAGAAATAAATATGACAATCATCAACAAGCAGCACATCTAATAATTTTCATTGAATCAAGTAATGGAAGATGATAATAACACTATGAAATCCAGTGGAGCTTATTCGTCTATTAGCTTCTGGTTCTCGATTTATGCTGTGCAGGGTGCTCGGCAAGGATTAAGGGTCCGTTTGGTGTGGATTATAAACTAGTTTATTTGATCAAGAATAGTCAAAAATATCATGCTACAGAAGCAAATGTTTTAGTCAAATAAATAATTTTTAGTTAAATAAACTATTTTGATCAAATAAACTAGTTTATAATTCACACTAAACAGGCTTTAAACGTGGGAGAAAGCCCATCATGCTTGGAGACTCATGTAACAAATAATACTTTGAAACAGAAAATTAAATGACACAAGCAACCGTAAAACTAAATATGATGCTGCTATAAGTTACAGATTCAAAACAAATGATTATTCAAGTCAAATTACGCACGTAAACGTAAAACCAAATCCAAACAATAATGCTTCAAAATAAAGTTAAACTATTATGTAGTTGACAACTCATTGATTTTCCTATTTCTGTTTAGCATGTATTTCGTGGCAATGGATTACCGCACGTGTATGTATTCAAAATTCATAAGAATTTTATAGAATTAATTATCAATTTAAAATTTAATAAAAAAATGGCAAACAAAATATTTATATTATAATCCAATAACAAAATAAAAAATGTTTCAAAAGCAAAAAAAAAAAAAAAATAGTTAATATTCAAAACGCTACAAAAATAATACTATGACTTAATGATTAGCCTAAAAATATGCTAATAAAACATTTCAACCATCTTACAATTAAAGTCAACATAAGAATTCAAAGTATTATGGGTCTTGTATTTATAAGAATTTGTTGGTATATATTAAAAGAAAATTTTAAAATATTTCTCATATGACAGATTACTATCTTTACAATTTTAAATCAATGTTGTAGCACTATTCACATTGTCTATATACTAGATTATGATAGAATTTTAAAAAAAAAAAAAAAACAAAAACTCAAGCTATCAAAATGAATATGCAAGAAAATAATAGGAAGAGAAGCACTTCATTAATAAACTTTTAAGTATTTTTTTCGTCTTAATTATGAGAAACAAGATCTTAAATCTAAATCTTGACAACTTTAACAAAATAAAACTAGTTCTATAACTACTATAAATCAATTATCTAACATAAAATCGAAAATAATCAAATTCTAAAGAACCATTTATTATTTACAGAAGAAAAAAAAATACATCCATAAAAAATTGGTAAAAAAAAATAAATTAAATTCCAAACTTTTCAAGAACAATACTCAAAAAATGGAATTCAGATACTACAATAATAAATAGAAGAACCACTCTGATTTTTAGAGCATAAACAAAATAAAATTCAAAATTTGGAACAAGAATCCAATGGGTTTAAAGTATATATTAAAAATACCTCAAGATTAGTTAAATACTTAGTATTGAAAACAAAACAATGGGCATTCTTTATTTTGCACTAACTAGCTTTAAGATTCTAGAATTTAGAGTTAATTTGCAAATTGCGAATTGAACAAAGAGACAAAAGAGAAATTGGGAATATTGAAAATTTAGGATGGGATTCAAAAGTTGAAGGCATGGTTCTGGGCCGGGTTATTAGTTGGCCCAACTAAATAATTTAAGGTTTTTTTATTTTTTTTTATTTTATTAATTTCTTTGGCTGGGATTGGTCTTACTATTAAAAAATTCAGAATTTTGGGCCCACCTTTATTTTTGGGCTTGAGACAAGGGTCTTACCTGCTTCATAGTAGAACCGACTATGCTTCTCTCGATCTTCTTAGTATCTCCAACCCCCCCTGATAAGTGCATTTTGTGCACTTATTTTGGCCTTTGAATTCATCATTTATGCTGTCATATAGTTGATTTTCTACTTAATCTAATCTATTATTGTTTTATTTCAGTTTTGGACGCGTTTGTGAACAATTGGAGAAGATTGGACGAAAAGAGCAATAATTTAGAAAACATCTCATAAATTCGAGGACTCAATTGCACTCAACCCAAAGTTGATGGATCAAATTAGAGATTATGTAAAGTTGAAGGACCAAATGAGATGTTATAAAAAGATGGAGGACTGAAATGATCAAGGCTTAAAGTTGAAGGACCAAAGTGGTGACCGTTGAAACAAAAGGGACTGAACTGCAAAAGAACAAAAGCAACAAGCTGGGCGATCGCCCAGATTATAGCTGGGCGAGCGCCCATCGTGGCCAACCAGAAGCAGAGACCAAACACGCCTTCTGGGCGATTGCCAGAGAATGCACTGGGCGATCGCTTAGTGTAAATTTTGGCTGCAAATTTTTGGTTTTATTTTTTTTTCCTTTTTGAGTCCCAATTCAACTAGGAAACGTTTTGGACGCAATTTTTAGGTCTTCTGGGGATATTTTGGGGCACAACTAGGATAGTATAAATATAAGTTGTATTATCATATCAAAGGGTTGGATTTTGGGGAGCCGAATCAAGAGAATACGGAAGAGAACAAGAGAAGACAACTCTTTGAATATCAAGAACTCTTCGAAGATTTCTTCTCCTAATATCCATGCCGGGTTTTATGAATTCTTTTCTTTATAGTTTAATTATGTTCTTCTAAGTTTCTCTAGCCAAGGTAGACGATAAAACCTTGTTCAATTAAGTGATTATTTTGTTATTCAGTTAATTCCTTCTTAGAGCTTTAACGTTCATGGCTTGTTCTTGATTAAATTAATTAAATATAAATTCTTTCATCTTAAATATCATGTATTTTTGGTAGTTAGATATTGATTTAATTAATCCATGCTTGGTGATTGAATTTGTTCTATTTATTTCTTTTGATTTTTTTCATTATCTTTTATTCGTATTGGGATACATAGAATGCTTAGGAAATATTTGATTCTTTGTTTTTTTTAAATGGAATTTGATATGAAAAATGCTTAAGTAATTATGTTTGAAGCATAAGAGGAGCCTAAATTAGATCTTCTTCTTCTGGGCTTAATTGATAAATCTTTAAGGACGACAATAGATTGATTTCGTATTGTCGTATGTTTTTTGGGAATTAATTAATAATTGGATAATTGCTAAGTTAGACAATTGTGGATTCTGAAACCTTGGTATTCTACACATCAAGTATTTTCAATTCATTTGTTTAGCGTATTTAATTAATCTTTAAAGTTAAACTCTTTCAACAACAATCTTTCGACTCAACTAGCATAGGATAATAGTTAATTTTGATTGAATTAAACCTTCCTCATAGCAGTCTCTGTGGGATCGACCTCGTTATTACCTTTCTATATTCAAATAGATTCGTACACTTGCGAGTTAATTAAAATTTGACATCAAGTTTTTGGCGCCGTTGCTGGGGACTGCGTCTGAAGGTTAATCTAATCTTAGTTAATTTTATTCTTGACTAGTTATAATTTAGGATTTTATTTGTTTAATTTTATTCTATTTGAAACAAAAAAAAAAGTTTTTCATTGATCATGCTTGGTCGCTGGATATTAAGCTGGAACATCTAGATAGTGAGATTGAAAGAACTTTTCACCAGAGAAAACGACCTACCAATTTAGATAAGATTGGAGGAACCGAAGCAGTAGTAGTTATGGGTGATGAAATTGAGGAGAGACCTTTTAGGGACTATTTTAGTCCATTAGCTAATTTGAGCACCTCATGCATACAATACCCACAGGTCACTACTATGAATTTTGAGCTTAAACCGAGTGTGGTTAACTGTCTTCCATCTTTCTATGGTTTAGATAGTGAAGAACCTTATAATCATCTGACAGACTTTTATGCTGTATGTGAGACATTTAAATATGAGAATGTTTTCTCTGATAATGTTAAACTTCGTCTGTTTCCTTTTTCTCTAAAAGATAGATCTAGATCATGGTTTAATACATTGCCTACAAATAGTATTACATCTTGGAAACAAATGGTTGCTAAATTTTTGAATAAATATTTTCCTGTTCACAAAACTAATGCTATTCGCAGGGAAATTTCAGAGTTTGTGCAGAGAGACGAAGAACTATTCTATGAAGCTTGGGAGAGATTCAACGGGCTCCTTATGAAATGTCCACATCATGGTTATGAAAAATGGCATTTATGCCAATATTTTTTTGGAGGGTTTACTATCACATATTCAAGAGTGGTTGATGGCCACAAGCGGTGGAGAGCTTATGTCTAAGAATGCTACAGAGATTTGGAGCTTCTTTCAAAAGCAGGCTGACAATTCACAACAACGAAGTCGTTCTTCTCGGACTGAACCAAAGAAAAGAGGTATCTATGAAATTCGAAGCAATAAACCTAGCTCAGAAATCAAAGAAGTCAAATGCATGATAGAAGATATTTCTCGCAAGTTGACCTCGTTGACAGCCAACAGTTCTATTGAGCCAGATGCATGTGCTGATCAAGTGAATGCCCTCAACATGATGAGGAAACCTCCTTACAATCCTTACAATCCTTACTCCAACACCTATAACCCAGGATGGAGGGACCACCCCAATTTTTCTTGGTCACAGGGTGTTCAACAGGACAATACAGCAGGTCAAGCCCCTCAGCAGACTAATCAACAATTCAATCAAAAATTTTCACAGCCAAAACCATGGGAGGAGGCAATTCAAAACTTGACAAAAGCTACACAAGCTGCATTAGAGTGCCAGAACCACACAATTACTGAGTTTAAGAATGAAGTACGCTCTAGCCAGAACTCTCAGGCACAATCCATCTTCAATCTGGAAAACATGATGGGACAATTTGCTTCATCAGTCCAACAGTTGGCAACAACCATTGAGAAAGAAAAGTTTCCTAGTCAGCCATTTTCTAATCCTAAAGGAGTGCAACATGAAGAGGCTAAATCCATCATGACTTTGAGACATGGAAAACTGTTTGACAACAAAGTGGATATCTCAAAGTAAAACACATCTCAACCACTTTCTCCAGGTACTTTCCCAACTGATGATTCAATCCAAGAAGCTCCCAAAGAGGACAATGAGCCATCTTACATTTCAAAAGCTCCATTTCCTCAGAGGCTCATAAAGGTAAAGCAAGGTAATTCTATCAATGATATGATGGAAATCTTCAGGCATGTAAGTATAAATATTCCTTTACTTGACACTATTAAGCAAGTACCTGCTTATGCTAAATTCTTGAAGGACTTATGTACTACAAAGAGACAATTACATGTGCGCAAAAAGACATTTTTAACTGAACAGGTTAGCTCTATAATTCAAAGCAACACTCCTCCAAAATTTAAAGATCCAGGTTGTCCTACTATCTCATGCATCATAGGAAACCATAAAATTGAGAAGGCATTGCTAGATTTAGGAGCTAGTGTCAATCTTCTTCCTTACTCCGTGTACATGCAACTTGGACTAGGCGAGTTAAAACCAACGCCTGTTATTTTACAACTTGCTGATAGATCTGTGAAAGTACCTCGTGGAATTGTTGAGGATGTTTTGATACAGGTTGATAAGTTTTATTTTCCTGTTGATTTTATTGTACTTGACACTCAACCTGTACGAGATTCTACAAAGCATATTCCTGTGATTTTTGGTCCCCTTTTTTAGCAACATCTAATGCTATTATTAATTGCAGGACTGGAGTTATGCAGCTATCCTTTGGCAACTTGAGATTAGAATTGAATGTTTTTAATGTCCACAAACAACCATATGACAATGACAATGTTGCTGACGTTGACATGATAGAAGCATCAAGTGATGATTCTTTTGTTTATACTAATTCAACTGTCATGGATGAAACTAAATGGAAACAGAAAATTGAGCCACTTCCAACGAGGGCCACAATCAATAGATGCAAGCAAAGCAGGTCCTCCAAAGTACTATTCAAAGTACCGTAAGGCAACCAAACAATAAGTCAAGCTAATGACTATAAATAAGCGCTTAATGAGAGGCAACCCATTTTCTAACCCTTTTATTTACTTGCTTTATATGTCGTAGTTTTAGATAGGTTTAATAATTTATTAGTTTCTATTTTTATTTTTTGTTTAATGCATTTTTTTTAAGCCTCACCATGTCATGCGCAGGATGTCCCACTTGTGCGAGCCGCTTGGACAATATCTAGGCAATCATCTTTTGACCAAGGGTACCAGCACTACATCTGAGCTCACTTCAATTGGACCTATCTTCTCCACATCTATCTCTGGGGAGTACCTGATTTTTTTCCCTCTTTTTCATTACGTTATTTTGTTCTTACATTGAGGACAATGTAGGGTTTTTGTTTGGGGGTAGGTTAAAAAGTATCAGGATACTTTTGAAATACTTTTGAAAAACAAAAAAAAAAACATAAAAAAAAAACAAAAGAAAACAATTTTTAATAGTATTTGTCTAGTTACTGTTGAATATCCTACCGTCAATGATGATATCTGTTCAAAATTGAGCACATTTTTAGTAGACTATTAGACAACACTTGAACTCTTTCTTTTATCTGAATACTTGTCTATGTTAGACCTGATTAAGGAAGCATATAGCCACTATTTACTTATCGTTTATTGGAAACATGACTTGAGTGTTTGTGTTGATATTGTTGACTGAGTATCATTATGAAAACTTCCATTCCTACATCCTTAAGCTAGTGACCAAACTGTTTTGATAACAGTTTGGGGGTGTTAAAGTTACTACTTTTGTTCTGAGATTTTTGATGGTTTGGGTTTTCTAAGTCTCATCTTTGGTTGAATGGGTTATAGTCAAGGAATCTAAACTGAGCTCTACTCGCTGCTGATAAAATTAAATAAAATATCTGACTCGAGCAATTAAGCCTGTTAGGGTATCTCAAAAACTGGTGCCCTATGGTCACCTGACTTGGGAGTCATCGGTCCAAAGCTCGCTACATGAGTCATGTATATACAATAAGAAAAAAAAGGGGGCGATATTTATAAATTTACATCTTCACTTCTCTATTAGCCTGTGAGACTCGAGCAATTAAGTCATTTAGGGTATCTCAAAACCTGGTGCCCTATAGTCATCTGACTTGGGAGTCATCGACCCAAAGCTTGCTACAAGGGTCACACAGAAAGCTAATGAAAGAGAAGTATTGCACAGGATGTAAGACTGTTAACAAGAGTTGAATGAATAAAAATAGTAGAAGTGCTCAGTAAGGATTGCTAGGTTAGAACCTTAGAGACTGAAGATGAGAATTTCAAAATCTCTCACCATCCTAATTCTAAGAATACAAGTGCTAAGTTTTACCACTTTTGTTGAAAAGAAAGAGCATTGTAATGATCAATAGAAACCAATTTCGCTAGAACACCTCGGGATTTGAGAGAAAAGCTTTAGAAGTGTGATAACTTATGAGAGGTGTAAGAAATAAATGACTACAAAGGGTTCGGGATTGCTAAAATATTAACAACACAATGTTGGTCATGGTCTAATACATGTGTAAGTTTAAATTTTGGCTATTCACACACTCACAAAAGGTCGAGCATCGGATAAGTGAAAATTTTTTGTGTTGTTGTTTGATATCCTTCTAATAGTGTTGCGTTATTTTTGAACTTGAGGCATATGGTAAAGAATTTAACATTGACTAATTTTTCGTTGATTCAATTAGCTTAGTTTAGATTATATTTTAGTTTTGTTTTTGTTCGAGGACAAACAAATGTTTAGTTTGGGGGTGTTTAATAAGTGCATTTTGTGCACTTATTTTGGCCTTTGAATTCATCATTTATGCCGTCATATAGTTGTTTTTCTACTTAATCTAATCTATTATTGTTTTATTTCAGTTTTGGACTCGTTTGTGAACAATTGGAGAAGATTGGGCGAAAAGAGCAATAATTTAGAAAACATCTCATAAATTTGAGGATTGAATTGCACTCAACCCAAAGTTGAGGGATCAAATTAGAGATTATGTAAAGTTGAAGGACCAAATGAGATGTTATGAAAAGATAGAGGACTGAAATGATCAAGACTTAAAGTTGAAAGACCAAAGTGGTGACCGTTGAAACAAAAGGGACTGAACTGCAAAAGAACAAAAGCAACAAGCTGGGCGATCGCCCAGATTATAGCTGGGCGAGCGCCCAGCGTGGCCAACCAGAAGCAGAGACCAAACACGCCTCCTGGGCGATCGCCTGGGAATGCACTGGGCGATCGCCCAGTGTAAATTTTGGATGCGAATTTTTTGTTTTATTTTCTTTCATTTTTGAGTCCCAATTCAACTAGGAAACGTTTTAGACGCAATTTTTAGGTCTTCTGGGGATGTTTTGGGGCACAACTAGGGTAGTATAAATATGAGTTGTATTCTTATATCAAAAGGTTGGATTTTGGAGAGCCAAATCAAGAGAATATGGAGGAGAACAAGAGAAGACAACTCTTTGAATATAAAGACCTCTTCGAAGATTTCTTCTCCTAATATCCATGCCGGGTTTTATGAATTCTTTTCTTTATAGTTTAATTATGTTATTCTAAGTTTCTCTAGCCAAGGTAGACGATGAAACCTTGTTCAATTAAGTGATTATTTTGTTATTCGGTTAATTCCTTCTTAGACTTTTAACGTTCATGACTTGTTCTTGATTAAATTAATTAAATATAAATTCTTTCATCTTAAATATCATATATTTTTTATAGTTAGTTATTGATTTAATTAATCCATGCTTGGTGATTGAATTTGTTCTATTTATTTCTTTTGATTTTTTTTATCATCTTTTATTCGTATTGGGATACATAGAATGCTTAGGAAATATTTGATTCTTTATTTTTTTTAAATGGAATTTGATATGAAAAATGCTTAAGTAATTATGTTTGAAGCATAAGAGGAGCCTAAATTAGATCTTCTTCTTCTGGGCTTAATTGATAAATCTTTAGGGACGACAATAGATTGATTTCGTGTTGTCGTATGTTTTTTGGGAATTAATTAATAATTGGATAATTGCTAAGTTAGACAATGGTGGATTCCGAAACCTTGATATTCTACACATCAAGTATTTTCAATTCATTTGTTTAACTTATTTAATTAGTCTTTACAGTTAAACTCTTTCAACAACAATCTTTCGACTCAACTAGTATAGGATAATAGTTAATTTTGATTGAATTAAACCTTCCTCATAGCAGTATCTGTGGGATCGACCTCGTTATTACCTTTCTATATTCTAATAGATTCGTACACTTGCGAGTTAATTAAAATTTGACATCACCCCCCCCCCCCCCCTCCCCCCAATTTTTTTTTTTTGAATAGGAGCTAATACCATTCTTTGCTCTAAATTGTCAACCGTAGTCTAATCAATTTGATATCTAAGTAGGATAACACTTGGTATAATCTAATGTAAACTTGTGTTGTATGATAACTCGAACAATAATTGTATGTTTCTAATTGTTGATTAGTTTATACTGCATGTTGACAAGATATCTCATCTATTTAGAATATATTGTAAGTGATGTCATTTTTGTTCACGTCTACTAGGTATTGTGCATTCTCGTTAGTACCTTGATATAAGACCTCACTTGAAGTCGACACCTGCAGTTTTTGTAACAAATATGTTCATCATGATAATTTTATGAAACTAATTGTGACACAAGCTACATGAAAATTATCCATGAAATAGCTGTCATGTAGAACATAATACGCATCATATTTTGTAACGTGACATGATATATGTCAGGTTACATGCTAATTTTTTTAATTATATGATCTCACCTTCATTTTCTTAGAGTTCTTTGAGTTTGCTTGCAATGATTTTGGTTATTTTGCTGGCAAGTGTAGTAAATGTTGCTTGTGCATTACTTCAATGTTTGTAGAACCAACTTCGCAAAAATATATCTAAATGATTCCAACAAAATTTCTATCATGTAATGTTGTACAACTTTTGTTGTCTCATTCTTCAATTATGTTTGAAGTCATTATTGAGCACTCTTGACCACTTAGTGATATCCAATATCTTTCTAAATAAATAAAATTGAATGTCAGACACAATTTTTATAATAGAACATGTAATTTTGAGATTAAAAGTTTTCGATCTCACCAAGTATGGCATGATTTTCTTTTTTATTTTGTCCAGTTGTTGCATTTAATAATTAAATTCCACAACCCTATATATCCTTGCAGCCGCATTAAATGGCTTGATCATGTTTTTACCATCTATTCCAAAATTTGCCTTGAAGTTTTGTAACAAATGGTATGCACACAAACCATGCATCACATTTGAATATACTTTTTTCAATCACATTCTCAATGCTTTAATGCTCGTATGAAACAATGCATATATTTTTCCTTTCCCCGTATGCTTTCTTGAATCTTGTAAGGAATCATCCACATGAATTATTATTCTCCACATCCCCAATTCTAAATGCTATCACAAAAATACTATCATTTGCATGATTGCATCCTGTGGGCAATCTGTGAATAAAATCCCAGCATAATTAACATCGAGTTAAGTATGTACCATCTATCACAACAACTGGTTTGCAATGATTTCATCCTTGTACTGATTCCCGAGTGCCATAAACATGTATTTGAATTTGTTCCCCTCATTAGTCTCAATATGTGTTATTGATCCAGTTTTTTTTCTTGTAACATATGAAGATAAATTGGGATATTTCCAGATTTTTTTGTTGTTGTCATGTTATTTATGATGTCGTTTAGAGTGTAAATAGTTCTTGCATATGCATTTTGTATGTATCGAATTTTAAACAAATTTGTTTGAAAGCTCTAAATTTTCATATGATATTATTGGAGTAATGACATCGAAACACTGTACACTAGTTTTATTTTATTGGAGTCATGTCGATATCAATTGAAGTAAATATTGACATGACTCCAATAAAGTACAAAATTATTGAATTTCCACATGAGTGTCTATAAATTTTTGTAGGTTCCATACTTCGACACCATCAAAAGCAGTCAGACTCGTAATTTGCAATTCAAAATAATCTTCTAACAATGGTGTAGTTTCTATGCACAATGGATTAGCCTGTAGTTAATTACTTTTTTATCTTTGTTTTTTAATTCAATTGGTAGACTGTTTTTTATTTTGATTGTAGTAAATTTCCAAATAGCGGAAACTTTTGTGGGATTTAAGATATTTTGTTTATGCAATAGTTTGAAAAAATAAAGGTTGATTAGTATTTTCGAAATTAGTTTCAGTTTTAGTGTTATAAATGAAAATCATCAAGGTTTTACCCTTTAGCTCAAAGAATCCCAAGCAAGGGCCCGCCCTTAATTTGAGTGTATTCTTATTGTTGGAAATTAGTTTTGCTTTTGTGAAAATTTTTATGAATTTTTTATTCTACAACTAAACACTGTGATGATTGAATTGGTATACTTACCGACGAAGCCTAATTTGTCGTTCTTGAAACCAAAATATTTGATGCTGTAAGTTCAATTCAACCATCTCTTTATCTTTTATTTAAGTTATTTGAAAAAAAAATTGAAATTAATGTACATATATTGTTGTAGATACTTATGCTCAAAGTCTTATTCTGGAGCAATTATGAAATTTCTTAATGAAAAAGCGTTCGTCTTTCTTTACGTGATTAAAATATTATAAAGAAATGAGTGGCAGGTTCCTGAGGGAGAGAGTCAATAGGGCAACTCCCAGGACAGACCCCTATAATATTTCAGTGAAAATTTGCCCCACACAGAAATCGAACCTGCGTTGTCGGAGGATTTCTTCCCACGTCACCTCAAGCCTTACCAACTCGCCTATGCCCCTGGGGGCAATATTTGTTAATACTTACTCTCAAGTTGGAGCATGTATGTCAAAAGTGTCCAACTTGCGAGTGAAATTGTGAAATGCCTCATTGTCCAGTGCTTTAGTAAATAAATTCGCAATCTGATTGTTTCTTGGAACATGGGCAGTCTTGATCACCCCCTTAACAATTCATTCACGAACAATATGACAATCTATTTCAATGTGTTTTGTTCTTTCATGATATACTGGATTAGCTGCAATATACATTGCTGCTTGATTATCACAATATAAGGTTGCTGTTTGTAGGTGATCTACACATAAGTCTCTCAGTAATTGTCTCAACCATATAAGCTCACAAGTAATGGAAGTCATCGCCCTATACTCTGCTTTTGCTGAAGATTTGGACACTGTCATTTGCTTCTTACTTTCCATGATATAAGTGCCTTTTCTAAAAATATACAATATTCCGTAACTGACTGTCGTGTAGTAATATCTCCGGCCCAATCTGCATCACAAAATTCTGTTAGCTGCAATTTTCCACTTGATGTGAAATATAATCCTCATCCTGGTGCCCTTTCAAGTATCGGATCAATTAGTGAACTACATCAAGATGAGGTTGTCTAGGTGCTTGCAAGAACTGACTGAGTGTATTGACCGAATATGAGATTTCTAGTCTAGTAATTATAAGATAAATGAGCATCCCTACCAACCATCGATAGTATGTGGGATCTTTCAACAACTTTCTATCTGTCAAATTAAATTTCAATGACTGCTCCATGGAAAATGCTGCAGGTTTTGCTCCAACTAATTCGGCTTCTTAAAGTATGTCAATAGTATACTTCCTTTGATTTATTGAAATCCCTGATCTTGATCGAGTAATTTCTACTCCAAAAAAGTATTTTAATGTACCAAGGTCCTTCAACTTGAATTGAGATGTAATGAACTTCTTTGTAGAAGAAATTGCTTCTCTATCATTTTCTAGTGACAATCATATCATCCACATATAATAGAATAGTCGTGAATGAATCACCACTGACCTTTGTAAAGGTGAGTAATCTGTATGTGACTGTTTGAACCCAAACTGAATGACAGCAGATACAAATTTTTGAAACCAAGAACGAGATTTCTGTTTCAATATATATAAAGATTTATGAAGTCGACATGCAACTGGTGTCTCCCCCTGTCGATGAAATCCAAGTGGGAGAGTCATATTGACTTTCCTCATCAAGATCACCATGAAGAAAGTCATTTTTTACATCCATCTGATCAAGCGTCCAGTGTCGAATATAGGCAATAGCAAGTAAGCAACGGTCTGTTGTTAACTTTGCAATTGGAGCAAAAGTTTTATTATAATCAATTCATTCTCGTTGTGTAAACCGCTTGGCCACCAGCCGTGCTCTGTATCGTTCAACTATACCATCAAAATGAAATTTGACCTTGAACACCCACTTACAACCTATAGGATAATAACCTGGAGGAAATGAGACAAGTGACTAGGTATTGTTTTCTTCCAAGGCACGAATTTCATCATTCATAGCAGCTATCTGTTGACCTATGGTTAACTTTAAACTTTAATGTTTTGATTATAACAAACAAATTGGTTATGTTTTCTAACAATCTATTTTCAAGTAAAATTCAAAGGGCTACAAATCGAACTCTCATGCAATGTCAAGTGCAAAGTCAAAATCAATACAAGAGTTCAAGCATCTCAAGATCTGCCGAAATTCAAGATTCGAAGATCAAGATTGAAGAATAGATTTTTAGATAAAATTGTAAAGGTATTAACTCTTTAATCTTTAGCAATTAAATGAACGAAAGCTCAAAAATATTTTTTATCACTTGCATAAAAATAGTTTGATCAAAGCCAAAAATCAAATTTTTAAAACTGTGAAAACGGACAATCCGTTTGGTAAACCGGTTGATCCGATCGACCGTTTGACTTGAACCGGTCAACCGTTTGAACGTATTTTTTCAAAAAGTGTCCATTCTGATTTTTGCAGTTCAACGGCTAGTTCGGCCGGTCGACTGTTTGGTCATCCGTTTCAACAGAAAGTGACGAAAATTTATCTCTATAAATACTACTTCATTTATTATCATTCAACAACACTTACAAGAGCATTTATAGAGAGAATCATATTGAAAAACTTCATTCAAAGCTTCATTGCATTTATATCTTCAATATCTCTTATTGAAAAATTTTGTTTGATTAAATCAAACTTTTGATTCATCATTTTCAACAAAGTTTTCTTCTAACACTTGAGCTTTTCTCATCTATTGCTATTCATTAAAGTGTTAGTCTCTCTCTTAGAACTAAACTTGTATTTATCATTCATCTAGAGAGATATACTCAAATCTATTTCCTTATATCTTTGGGTCGTATTGAGGTCTCTTGAAAGCTCAATATTGTATAAGGATCGGTGCTTCTTGTTTGTAAATCACCGGATACATTGTAAGGGTTTGGATTGCACCATAAGTCAATCAAAATAGTGAAAAGGTCATGCTCGTGTTGGAGAGCTTGGTAACAGGGGACGTAGATCATTGGTTGGATCGAACCTCCATAAAAATCGTTTGCACTCTCTCTTCTCTTTTATTTACTTATATTGTGCTTATATTTTTGTGAATTAATTTTTATCTCTTAAATATCATTTTTGAGAATATTTTTCGAAAAAGTTTGAGAAAACCAATTCACCCCCCTCTTGGTTAGTTATTCTTGGGCTATCAATTAGTATCAGAGTAAGGTGCTCATTTTTTTATTATACAATCTTGAGTAATGGCTAACCAAAATTTTCAAAACATTGAGGGTCATTCTACAAATCGTTCTCCCTTCTTTAATGGCTCCCATTACAATTATTGAAAAACTAGAATGATGATTTACATTCAATCAATTGATTATAACATTTGAGAAGTCATCGAGTTTGGTCCATATGTGCCTACAAAATTATCAAAGTTGATGATAAATCGGACCAAACTATTTCTAAGCCTAGAGAAGAATATGATGAAGAGGATAAAAGAAAATTATCTTTGAATGCTAGAGCTAAAAATTTACTTTATTGTGCTTTAGACAAAAATGAGTTTAATCGTATTAGCACATGTGATTCCGCATATGATATTTGGCATGCATTAGAGATAACTCACTTAGGTTCCAACAAGGTTAAAGAAACCAAAATAAATCTTTTGACAAAAGATTTCGAAAATTTCTTTATGAAACAAGATGAACCTATTGTTGATATGATTACTCGTTTTACCGATATTATTAATGGCCTCAAGGGCTTTGATCGAAAGTTTACTAACGGTGAACTCGTGAGCAAAATGCTTAGGTCTTTATCGGAAGATTGGAACTCCTTGAGGATGTTGATAGATAATACAAAAGATATCAACACTTATCCATTGGAGGAGCTATATAGAACATTGATGACGTATAAGCTCAACAATGTCGAAACAAAAGAGAAAACAAAGAGAAGCAAAGAAGAGATGAAGGAGCTTCCCAAGAAGCAAATTGCTTTGAAATCAATAAATGATGAAGGATCCTCCAACACAAACATGAGTGATGAAGAACTTGATGACTTAGTTCTTCTTGTCAAGAAATGGAGAGGATTTCGAAACAATAGGCGATTTCAAAAGAAAGAAGACAAAAGTGAAGAAAAGAACAAAAAGATCATATGCTATGATTGTGACAAACCCGGTCACAAGAGGACCGAATGCCCAAACAAGAAGAAGTTCAACAAAAAGAAAGCACTTCAAGCTACATGGGATGATAGTAATGAAGATGATCAAGAAGAAGATGAAATTCAAGATAAAATTGCTAATATGTGCTTCATGGCTATTGGGGATGAGGTAAGTACAAACAACAATGACTTATCTACCTCTTATGATGAAATTCTTGAAGAATTTGAGAAACTTATGTCAAAATACTCTATTCTTAACAATAAACACTCTTTGTTGAAAAAGTTAGTCAAGAAGCTTTTTATTGCACAAAAAGACTTTGAAAAAGAGAAAGATGATCATAAGTCCTTAATTAAAGAAAATGTTTTATTGAAAGAAAAAGTGGTTGATTTAACAAGCATTATTCACAAATTTACCCAAGGAAAGAAATATTTTGAATTAATACTTGGTGAGCAAAAATGTGTGTTTAACAAAGGGGAAATTGGATATAAACCTCTCTTGAAACAAAAATCTTTTGAAATCATTTTTGTAAAATCATCCAATTTTTCTCAACAAAACATCATATGTAGTTTTTGCAAGAAAGATGGTCATGTTGCTTATAATTGTTTAACTAAAAAGAAACTATACTTTGAAAATAAACACAAGTGGATAAAAGAATCCACAAGCACTAACTATCAAGGACCCAAACTTATGTGGGTACCAAAAATCAAAAATCAAAAATATTTTTGTAGGTACCACAAAAGGTCAAGAGCAATTGGTTCTTGGATAGTGGTTGTTCGAAACATATGACGGGAGATCGATCATTACTATCAAATTTCAAAAGAAAAGATGGAGGTCATGAAACTTTTGGAGACAATGCCAAAGAAAAAATCATAGGCATTGGAAATATTGGTAATCGTTCTTCTCCCTCCATTGAAAATGTTTTATTAGTTAATAACCTCAAACATAACTTACTTAGTATAAGTCAATTGTGTGATAAAGGTTATCTCATTAAATTTGATTCTTCCAATTGCCTCATTGAGGATGTTATATCTAAAGAGGTATTGTTCATGGGGAGCCGAAGCAAAGATGTTTACATCATATCTATTGAATTTGAACTTGAAAAGGTAATAAAATGTCTTTCAAGTATAAAGGATGATTCTTGGTTATGGCATAGGAGATTAGGTCATGGACTTACTTTCAAAAATCTTCAAAAATAACTTTGTAAAAGGGTTGCCAAATATAAAGTTTGAAAAAGATAAAATGTGTGATGCTTGTCAATTTGGAAAACAAGTAAAGAGTTCTTTCAAACTTAAACACACTCTTCTACTTCAAGACATTTACAACTTCTCCACATGGACTTATTTGGACCTTCTAGAACCGCTAGTTTAAGTGAAAAATATTATGCATTTGTTATTGTTGATGATTTTTCAAGATTTACTTGGATCATTTTCTTGAATTTAAAAGATGAAGCCTTAAATGCATTTAAACATTTTTGCAAAAGAGTCCAAAATGAAAAAGGATACACCATTACCACAATTAGGAGTGATCATGATGGAGAATTTGAAAATATAGCCTTTGATGAGTTTTGCAAATCCAATGGATATGAACATAATTTCTTGGCTCCTAGAACTACTCAACAAAATGGTGTAGTAGAAAGGAAGAATCGAACATTGCAAGAAATGGCTCGTACCATGTTGAATAAAAACAATTTACCAAAATACTTTTGGGTCGAAGCCGTAAACATTTCATGTTATATCTTAAATAGATTTTTGGTGAGTCGAAAGAAAACCAAAACTCCATATGAGCTTTGGAAAAATAGAATTCCCAATATCGGATATTTTAAAGTTTTGGTTGCAAGTACTTTATTTTAAACACAAAAGAAAATTTGGGAAAATTTGATCCAAAATCCGATATTGAAATTTTTCTTGGATATTCATCTACTAGCAAAGTTTTTAGAATTTTTAACAAAAGAACTTTAGTAGTTGAAGAATCTATGCATGTTATTTTTGATGAAACTAACTCCATTGAGCAAGAAAAAGTCATTGATGATGAAGATTTGGAAATCTCATTTAAGCAACTAAGCGTTCAAAATCAAGACAAAGGGAATCCAAATAACATTGAAATACAACATGAGGAGGAAACGATTATGCAACAAAATGAAGAAGAACTTCATGAAGATCTCAACACTTCATCATTACCAAAAGAATGGAGGTTTGTCCCCTCTCATCCAAAAGATCTCATCATTGGTGATCCATCAAAAGGGGTAAGTACAAGAAATACTTCTAGAAATTTTCATAACAATTGTACATTTCTTTCACAAATCGAGCCAAAGAATTTTAAAGAAGTCGAGTTTGATGAATTTTGGATTCTAGCTATGCAATATGAACTAAATCAATTTGAAAGAAATCATGTTTGGGATTTAGTTGCTAGACCAAATTCACAAACCGTAATTGGCACAAAATAGATTTTTCGAAACAAACGAGATGAAAATAGTATAATTGTGCGTGACAAAGCTAGATTAGTGGCTCAAGGTTACAATCAAGAAGAAAGTATTGATTTCGAAGAAACTTTTGCCCCGATTGCTAGATTAGAGTCAATTCGCATGTTTCTTGCTTTTGCTTGTCATAAGAATTTTACTCTCTTTCAAATGGATGTCAAAAGTGCATTTTTGAATGAAGTCATTCAAGAAGAAGTTTTTGTTGAACAACCACCCGGTTTTAAAAATCATAAGTATCCGGACAAAGTTTTCAAACTTAGAAAAGCCATTTACGGTTTAAAGCAAGCTCCTAGAGCATGGTATGAGAGATTAAGTAAATTTCTCTTATCAAATAATTTTTTAATGGGTAAAGCGGATACAACATTATTTATAAAACCAAAAAGAATGATATGATAGTTGTTCAAATTTATGTTGACGATATCATTTTTGGTGCTACTAACATTTTCCTATGTGAATAATTTTGTAAGTGCATGAGTAGGGAATTTGAGATGAGCATGATGGGTGAACTCAAGTTCTTTCTTGGTCTTCAAATCAAACAAACTAATGATGGAATATTCATTAGTCACACCAAGTATATCTTGGATATGCTCAAAAAGTTTGAAATGGAAGAATTGAAGCCTATGAACACTCCAATGAGCTTATCAATCAAACTAGATAAAGATGAGCATTGTACTTCCGTTGATATAACAAAATATCGAGGTATGATCGGATCCCTTCTTTATTTAACCGCTAGTAGACCCGATATTATGTTTAGTGTATGCTTATGTGCTAGATATCAATCTAATCCTAAGAATTCCCATCTTAGTGCCGTAAAACGCATTTTTCGTTATCTTAGTGGAACTAGATCTTTAGGTCTTTGGTATCCCAAAGAAACTCATTTTGATTTACTTAGCTATTCGGATGCCGATTGGGCCGGTTGCACAATTGATCATAAAAGTACTAGTGGAACGTGCCATTTTCTAGGCTTTGCTTTAGTCTCATGGTTTAGTAAAAAGTAAAATTCCATTGCCTTGTCAACCGCCGAAGCCGAGTATATCTCCGCCGCTAGTTGTTGTGCTCAAATCCTATGGATGAAGCAAACTCTAAATGATTATCACATTTCATTTGACAAACTTCCTATTATGTGTGATAACACTAGTGCGATCAACCTATCTAAAAATCCTGTTTTACATTTTCGTACCAAGCACATCGAGATTAGACATCACTTTTTACGAGACCATGCACAAAAGAGAGAAATAAATTTGGAGTTTGTAAACACCGAAAAACAATTGGCCGATATTCTCACAAAACCATTAGCTCTTGAAAGATTTTCATACATTCGACGAAATTTAGGTATAGTTGATGAATGTGAAACATGTGGCTAAGTCTTTATGTTTTCTATGATTGATTACTTTGAATGTGACAAACATGTTTTAAAATTATTTGTCAAAAGACAAAATCATTGCTTTTAGTGAAATTTTGCAAAATTTTCCAACCAGACGGGTCTCCTCAACTGGATGTCCGTTTCATCTCAAACGGATGAACCCTTGTTTAATCCGTTTGATCATCTGTCTGAGCAGAGAGTTTTGCCGAAATTAAAATTTTAACTAGTTGACCATTTCAATTAAACGGACGTCCGTATGTTTTAACACGGACGACCACACATCATCCGTCTGATCATCCGTTTGAACAGAGAGTTGAACATCAAAATTTAAGTCCAAACGGTCGACCGTCTTAGTATTCCGGTCATCCGTCTTAGCGGAAATCAGGGTTCTAAGTTGAAAATTTTTCAAATTTCTTCATTCCAACTTCGCGCGAACTCACGTCTTTCACTTCCAATCTCTTCCCATTCATCAAATCTCTCTAAAATTCTTCAAATTTGTGATTAAAATCAAAAACCCATATCAATTCCTCTCTTCAAACTGCAAAATCTCCAATTTTTATCCACGGAATCATCCCACTCCATCCCAAACGGACGAACCTAACCCTAGTCTCCAAATCCGGTTCCCAACACCATGCCTCGGATGAAAATGGCTGCCAAACGTCCTAGGAGGGAAAGGCAACCTTCTCCATCCTCTTCCTCCTCAGAAGAGGATCCTCAATCCAAACGAATAGAACGATGTCCTGTCCTCATGGGTAAGAACGTCAATCTTGCTTCTTTCACACACGGTGCACCATCATTCAACGTTGAAAATCTTTTTATGGGTATGGGATGGGTTCCTCTTCTTACTCTAAATGATAATGTCTACCCCCCCATTGTCAAAGAATTTTACAAAAACATGGTTTATTCTCCGGGGTCGGGTATTTCATCCTTTGTTCGGAACAAACGAATTAAGATCTCTCAAGATCTTATTCATTCCATTCTTCATCTTGAGGATGGTGGTATACGTCTCTATACCACCGAGACAATTTCTCACACCGCCGAATATGATCTGGTCAAAGCATGTTGTAACGTCACCAGCAAGCATTTTGAGGCTGCTGTACGTCTTGGCACAAATCAACTCACTCTTCCATGTCGTGTCCTCCATAACATCATCGTCCACATAATTGTCCCTCGAAAGGGTCATTTGAATGAAGTTAACCATTTTGATGTTTTCGTGCTCGACTCTATCCTTCGAGGGCGTAAGCTCGATTTTTCATACATTATGATCCAACACATGCACTGTGTTCTTAGCGGCACTAGATCTAAGGCACTTTCCTACGGAATGATTCTCACTAAAATTTTTCAACACTTCGACATCTCATTCCATGATACTGTGACCTTCCTTCCTAAAGCCACCGACACCATCAATATCCTTACGTTCAAACGGATGAGAATTTTCAAAGAAAATGGTCAATGGGTGGCAAAGTCAAAGGGGTTTGATGAAGAGTCAGGACCCTCCACTCTACCCTTCGAGGGGGAAGATATACATGATGACGAAGATGCTCTTCCTTCGTCCCCACCACGACAAAGATCACAACGGCCGTCGTCTTCCACCTCCGGCCACAACGAGGACCAATTTACTTTACTACATGGACGGATCGACTCACTTTCCTCTTCAGTCGAGAGTGTACACCATACTGTAGGGACTCTCCAACATTCGGTTGACGGCATGACTACATTGCTCCGAGATCTTCATTTTCATCTTGATGCCGTGCTTCCCCCGCATCCGCCACGGGAGACCTAGTTTATTTCCTTTGTTTTTGTTGTTTTTGTATCTATGTTTTTGAAAACAATCCTATGTTCTAGCCTTCATTTATGTATCTTGGAACTATGCTTGTTTTTAATTTTTAATTTTATCAATGAATGGCATATTTTGTTTCATTTAGGGAGAATATTTTTTAAACCTTCATGTTTTACCTTTGCCTTTTTGTTTATGCCAAAAGGGAGAAAATAAACATGTGATGTGAGATGAATTTGGAAAATATGTGATGTGTATGTAGAATTTGGAAAATATGTGATGTGTATGTAGAATTTGAAAATATATGTGATGTGATGAAATTGGCAAATCAAATGAAATTGATATCATGTAATACAAATTCATCAAATCATGTTTACTTGAAAAAGAAATGGAAAATATATATGATTAATTCTATTTCATTATTCTATATTCTCACATTGTTTGTCATAATCAAAAAGGGGGAAATTGTTGACCTATGGTTAACTTTAAACCTTAATGTTTTGATTATAACAAACAAATTGGTTATGTTTTCTAACAATCTATTTTTAAGCAAAATTCAAAGCGCTACAAATCAAACTCTCATGCAATGTCAAGTGCAAAGTCAAAATCAATACAAGAGTTCAAGCATCTCAAGATCCGCTGAAATTCAAGATTCGAAATTCAAGATTGAAGAATAGATTTTTAGATAAAATTGTAAAGGTATTGACTCTTTAATCCTTAGCAATTAAATGAACGAAAGCTCAAAAATATTTTTTATCACTTGCATAAAAATAGTTTGATCAAAGCCAAAAATCAAAATTTCAAAACTGTGGAAACGGACAATCCGTTTGGTAAATCGGTTGATCCGATCGACCGTTTGACTTGAACCAGTCGACCGTTTGAACGTCTTTTTTCAAAAAATGTTCGTTCTGATTTTTTGCAGTTCAACGGCTAGTTCTGACTGGTCGACCGTTTGGTTATCCGTTTCAACAGAAAGTGACGAAAATTCATCTCTATAAATACCACTTCATTTATTATCATTCAACAACACTTACAAGAGCATTTGTAGAGAGAATCATATTGAAAAATTTCATTCAAAGCTTCATTGCATTTATATCTTCAATATCTCTTATTGAAAAACTTTGTTTGATTAAATCAAACTTTTGATTCATCATTCTCAACAAAGTTTTTTCTAACACTTGAGCTTTCCTCATCTATTGCTATTTATTAAAGTGTTAGTCTATCTCTTAGAACCAAACTTGTATTTATCATTCATCTAGAGAGATATACTCAAATCTATTTTCTTATATCTTTGGGTCGTATTGAGGTCCCTTGAAAGCTCAATATTGTATAAGCATCGGTGCTCCTTGTTTGTAAGTCACCGGATACATTGTAAGGGTTTGGATTGCACCATAAGTCAATCAAAATAGTAGAAAGGTAGTGCTTGTGTTGGAGAGCTCAGTAACGGGGGACGTAGATCATTGGTTGGATCGAACCTTCATAAAAATCGTTTGCAATCTCTCTTCTCTTTTATTTACTTATATTGTGCTTATATTTTTGTGAATTAATTTTTATCTCTTAAATATCATTTTTGAGAATATTTTTCGAAAAAGTTTGAGAAAACCAATTCACCCCCCCTCTTGGTTAGTTATTCTTGGGCTATCACCATCCATTTGGTATCTGGACATGCTACCTCATATGTAGCTAGCTCAATGATATGAGAAATATTGTATGTAAAAGCACGATTAATAGAAAAAAAGATTTCTATATGATACATACATTGATATAGGATGTTGAGTGCTCGATTTGATATGAAGAGACCCGGCTTGAATAGGTAGAGTATGATTAACATAATAATCTTTCAAGTAAATTGGGGTTTGAATTAATCTTGTGGATCGTTGAAGTTCGTCATTTGGTAGTTGGGTTTGTTCTGGCCGGTCATCTGGATGGTGAGAAAGAAGAACCGGTCGACCGATAGGTGAAGTCGATCGACCGTTTGAGCTTTTTGTTGGAATAGATGAGGGGACCAGTTGACCGGTTGGGCTCTCTGTTGGAACGGATAAGAGAACCAGTCGACTGGTAGTGTTCAAGATTTTCAGGCATGTTTTTTGTTTCTGCTATGCGTTGGTCGTCAGGGTATGTTAAATATGACGTTTTAACATCCAGATGCATAGATTGTGGCAACGGGATGGAGTTGGTTTCATCATTTTGTTGAGAGGCGTATGGAAATATGGTTTCATAGAGCACGACGTCTCGGGACACCATTAGTTTTCTGTCGGTAAGGTCATATAAGAGATATCCTTTTTGTCCTGAAGAGTATCCAAGAAACACACACCGTCTGGCTCGTGTGTCAAATTTATGGCTGGGTTTAAGGTTGGTAGCAAAACACAGGCAACCATAGACACGTAAATGGGAATAAGGTGGTGGTTTTCTGTGTACTTTTTCATATGGTGTTTTGTGTGAGAGCAATGGTGAAGGTATTCGGTTGATAAGATAACAAGCTGTCTTAATATGTTCTCCCCAAAATTTTAACGGAAGATTGGCTTGAAATCTAATGGCACGAGCCACATTAAAGAGGTGGCAATGTTTTCTCTCTACCACTCCATTTTGTTGAGGTGTATAGGGGCATGATCTATGAAAATGTACCATTTTCATCTAAGAGTGTTTGCAAGGATAAGAACTCTTGACTATTGTCAGACCTTATGGCTTTTATAGTCAGGTTGTATTGAGTTTTAACCTAAGCAAATAAATTTTTGATTATGCTTTGAATTTCATATTTGTGACGCATGAGGTGTACCCAAGTATAATGAGAAAAGTTATCAACAATTGTAAGGAAATATCTAGCACCAGAATGAGAATAAATCCTATGAGGTCCCCAAATATCACAAGGAATCAAATCAAATGGTTTATTGCTAGAAATTTGACTAACTTTAAAGGGTAGTCTAGATTATTTTTCCAAATGACAAACGTTACAAATATCGTGTGAATCAAAACTAATATCTAAAATACTTTGTGCTAGGAATTGAAGAGGTGAGGCTGAAGGGTGTCCAAGACGTCTATGCCATAGATTTGTTGATCTAGTAGTAGTATGATGTATTTGCGGTTTTTGTGAAAGGTAATATAGGCCATTACCCTGCTTTCCCAAGCCAATCGTCTTCTTCGTAGTCAAATCTTGCATGACACAAAAATCAGAGAAAAATATCACACAGCAACCTAACCCTCTAGTAAGTTTACTGATAGATAATAAATTAACTTTGAAGTTGGGAACATAAAGTATATTATCAACAGTCATATTATTTCTCAAGTTAACTGCACCAATGGATTTAATAAGAGCATGACCCCATTCGGTAATTGCACAGTTTTGTGCTTTGGCATGGATTTATTTTCAACGATCCCATCCTTTGTCACATGGTCGGTGTCTCTGCTATCAATAATCCATGAATTACTTAAAGATGTAATAGAGAGATTGATACATGATGTGTTAACATAAGACTTATCATTACCCATCTAGTTGTTTAGAATTGTCATGATCTGCTCATATTCTTTGGTTGTGAACATTTTTCCTTTGTTTGGGTCAAGTATAGCAGCAGTAGTAGTATTTGTGAAGCATTTGTTTCGTGGTTTCACGTCCTTCCCATGAAACTTGTGCCATGAAAAGAAGCCATGGATGAAATAACAGGTATCAACAATGTGGCTAGTCATCCCACAGTGGGTACACTATTTCTGTCCAGTTTTCGTCGAAGCGGTCGACTGGTTCTGCCGATTGTCTTCTTTCCTGTTCGACCCCCAATTGCTAGATTTCTCCCAATTGATTGGATGTTGTCTTTCACGATCTGTTGCAACCTCAACTTGCCTTTTATGTTGCATTAAAATAGCGTGGACTTTTATGATATCTGGAAAGGGGCTCATAATTGGTATGTTTCCACGAACTGTGAAATAAGAATCATTCAACCCCATTAAGAACTGCATGACCTTCTCCTTCTCATCCCTCTCGGCTAGTGTCTTAAGATTCCCACAAGTGCATCCAATTGGGTTTTGATAAGAACTCAATTCATCCCATAGTCCCTTTAATTTGGTGTAATGAGTTGACACCGATTGATTTCCTTGTCGATGCTTAACAATTTCTTGGCGAATATGATATATTCGCGCATCATTGTCTTGAGAAAATTGATCTTGTAGGTCGTTCCATACCTCTGTGGCAAATTCGGAGTATATCATACTTTCAGCAATATCTGGATGTACCGAATTAAATATCCAGGACAACATCATGTGATTATTCTGTTTTCATATGGAATACTTCTCATCTTCTGCTTCTGGTGTTTTAATCTTCCTATCAATGAAGCTAATTTTATTCTTGGCAATTAGAGCAATTCTCATAACCCTACTCCATTGTTTATAATTGTTTCCATCAAGTAATTTAGAAACGAGGACTAAGCCGGGATGATCGGATTGCTGTAGAGCCATGGGATCCAATTGGGCAATCGTCGCTTTTATGGTGTTTGTGCCAGACATCATTGCTCAGAATCAATTCTATGATACCATGTAAAATATGAGAGAAAATATGTGTGGAGAAATAATTCTCTGTATTGATTTAATTGAATTATGAATAAAGTTACAAAATATATATACTAATAGAAAAAGAATTCTACATAAAATAGGAATATTACATATATGGTATCCTACTATAAATACAATTCTACCAACAAGGTAAATAATAAGGTAATTAAATATTTGTTAATAAAAAAGTTGAAGTCAAAATCAATAGTTAATTTTAACTATTTATTTCGTGGATCTACATTTTTCAACTACACATTTTAAATACTTAATAGTTTCCCCTACCTGGACCTTGCTAGGGCCTTGGAAAGGCCCGTGCTGACGTGGCAGCTATGTCGTAATCATGTGGTAACAATAGTCCCCCAAGTCCAAGCCTATTATTTATAATGGGCGTAAGACTTTTGAGGATATCCAGAATGTATGTGCCTCGCAGAAATGGAATGCGGATGCGCTTCGTGGGAAATACATTCTCAAGGTGGTTCGGCAGGAAGTAATTCAACCTACCTAGTATTGTTGACGTCTAAACCTGCACCAGTCCACGTACCAACAGATCTCCAGTCACTCTTCTACCAGCTCGTATGTTACCTGCACACTAGGACGACCGTTAGGCACCAAGATCTCCAGAGAAAAAGGGTCTGGCGATCGTTGGCACTCCAACGATCAAGTCAACTACCGGTATATGAGAGATACACGGGAACGAGAACAAAAAGGAGTGTGGGAGAGACAAGCAGGCATAGATTTGAGCAGAGTTTAGGGTGGGATTCTTAAACGTAAAAGTGCGTACCTTGGAACAACCGGAGACGTTGTATTTATAGCGCAAGAATTCTAATTGATTTGGAAGACAAATCAATTTGGTCTTCAATCGGATCCTCCTTCCTTATGTGATAAAGATACTTGAGATTGCCTTTCTTCCTTGAGTTTATCATGTTGAATGATTTTAGGGGATCATGATTTGGTTTCCTTGTGGAGATTCGTGCGTCCAATCCAACGCAATCTTTCTTTAATTATTTATCTGGTTGCCCCGGCATATCGAGTTGCTCGCTGGTTACGAATGATGCGAGGCCTGACGAGGCCTTATGGTTCGCATGCGAGCGCCGAGGCCCTCTACATGACTCGTGGATTTCTGTCTTTCGAAGGCCCAAGCGTGTGACGGGCCCTTCCAAGGCCCTAGCAGGGTCCAGGTAGGGTTCTTAACAGACTACAGACTGGGCCCTTGCTGGGCTTGGATGGGGCCTGTGCTGACGTGGCAGCCATGTCGTAATCGTGTGGTAACAATAGTCCTCCAAATCTAAGCCTATTATTTATAATGGGCGTGGGACTTTTGAGGATATCCAGAATGTTGATGTGCCTCGCAGGAATAGAATGCAGATGCGCTTCACGAGAAATACATTCTCAAGGTGGTTCGGTAGGAAGTAATTCGACCTACCCCCAATACATAGTCCTCCAAGTCCGAAGCCGAACATACATGACGGGTGAGAGCTTCAAGGGGCCAGGCCAATGCTGACGTGTCCTCTGATGGCGTGATTCTGTCTATCAAGATTGTCCCTCTCTGGTCAGGCAATCATGAGTGAGGGGGTGTACGCATTAAATGCGGTCGCGTGAGAGGGAGAATGGAGGCGCGCGCGCCCCTGATTTATTAAATGTGTAGGTTTCGCTTTCCCGCCTGCTATACCATTGAAGACACGCGTTGACCATCCGTATGCCCAGATGGAACGCTTGGGATCCGGACGGTGGATGTGTGAGTGCGCCTATACAAAACCAGGCGTCCACCCAAATGTTGCACCTTCTTCTTACCTTCGTGCTTACTGTAGTTTTTCTGTCGATAAGCGAGACGCTTATAGCTGGTGTGCCATTTGAGTCGTACATTCGAGGTAAGTGCTTAGAAAGTGGTTGAAATTAGCTTGCATTGTTTATTTTCATAGTCACAGTACGATACCATTACCTGGAGACAGGCAAATGTCATCTGGAAACGACGACCTCACAAAACCCGTCCGACGCTCCCACAAACCCTAGTATTATTGGGAGCTTTCTTCGTCGGCCTCTACATCATCTTCCTCTTCTGGAGTCGTAGAAGGGGTGAATCTGGAGCTCCCAGTTTTGGACCTGTCGGCTCCGTCGACGAGTGGGAGGGAGGTCAGGCCCCTCTGCCGGTGGGAGAGATGGTAGCGAAGGGAAGGCCGGATGCGGGGGTGCCTGAAATGAGGGGATCTCTGGACAAGAGGGATGCTCCGGCTGCGAGGGCTCTGGACGAGGAGCTGAAACGGTCGGCAACCGAAGCGTCCATGGCTCAGTCGAGGATCACAGAGGCAAAGTTGGAGGATATACAGTTGTCCTACGATATTTCTTCGACTGTGACGCTCAGAGCTCTGAGCCCAGAAGAACGTGCCGACCATCATCTTGAAGGGTATGTGGCGGTCTACGAGCCTGCGATGCAACAAGGCCTTCGCCTACCCATGCATCCTTTTTTTCACCAAGTGTTGAGAGATTGGAACCTGGCTCCCTGTCAAATAACGTCGAATGGCTGGGGGCAGATGGTAGCCTCCTACATTTTGTGGAGCGTTGCCAAGGCTGGAGGAGACTTGTCTCCCAGGGAGTTTGAGTCTATATACCGACCTTGCCGGTCTGTCGGTTGGATAATATATCTTTCCGGTTGGGTCAGAAATGGGAGACGGCCATCGAAAGTCCCAACAAGGTGCACAACTAGAAAGGGAGGTTCATCTTCGTTGGCGGAGATTGGGAATTTACGCCCGATGACCCCCTTCCGCACGTGTCTATCTCTCGACATTTTGGAGATCTTGGTATAACCCACCACAATCGTATGAAATTTTGATTACGATTCCTGACTTGATGTATTTATTCTCTTTTGTAGATTGCGGGAAGCCACCGATCCCGAAGAGAAGCCAAGGAGAGCTGAGGTCGAAGTGGGATAAGGTTCGGTCTCTCAGCAGCGACTTCCGGAGCCTCGAGAATCTCTTGAAAGACGATAAACATTTGGCCAGCTGCGGACTAATGTGTAAGTCTCATTTGCTTCGGTGTTCTGGTGCTATGGCGTGGAATTATCTGGGCGCATCGCTTATTAACGTATGTGCTTAACAGCTTTCAGGTTCAAAAGCGTGCCCACACTCCACCTTGCCCGTCCTGCTAGCGGAGAGGAGTCTTCTGCTCAGGTGCCCGTCCGAGAGGCGCCCGGGTCATCGCAAGGTATCCCGGCTGCTGCGCAACCAGAGCCCACCCCTAGTCAGGTCGTTCCTCCTCCCTCCCCTCCTTTGACGACTGATCCGTCTCCCGGTCCCTTCCCAGCCAAGGACAAGGAGAAGGGTATTTTCGAGGACGTGGGCGATGTGGGTGCACGAAAGAGGAAGGCTTCTGTGTCTGGAGGGAGGTTTATGGAGGATGCCCGTAAGTCGGGGCAAACCGAGGGTATAAAGAAACCTGGCCCCTCGTCTGACCAAGGGAGCCCTGTCTGGATAACCCAACGTCGGGGGAAACTGGAAACTTCCGTCATAAAGATGCTCCCAGCCCATCCCGCGATGATGGCGGCAAGCTTGCACAAGTATTGGACCCAGAAATGGGAGAAGACTGTCGAGAGGGCCACTGTACGGGAGCGACTGAAGATAGCAGAAATGAACCTGATACGGGACCTGGTGCTTAGCAAAGAGCTGTTCAGTATTGTGGAAAGTTATGACGGCCAGTGCCATGAGGAGGGGGCCAAGTCCGCTAAGCTGTCCGAGGAGCTGAAAGCTGTTCAGCTCGAGAAGGTACAGCTGGAGTCCGAAAGAAGGGGGACTTCGATTCAAACTCGACGCCTTTGTTGCAATGGAGGCGGATATTAAGGAGAAATATGAGATTGAATTGAAGGCCTCGAAAGAGTGCCTGAAGGACGTCCGAGAACAAAAACGGGCTACCTAGGCCGCTCGAAAACGAGCCAAGGAGCTTCAGAAGAGTGCCGAAAAGGCATAGAAGCGCGCTGAAGAGGCCCAAAAGTTGGTCGAGGACTGGGCACTTGCCGCTGGAGAAGCCCTTGCCAATGCGACTAGTAGGTTGGAGGCCATCGTCGTGGAGGAGGGCAAGTTGTTGGCGGACACGAGGCTGGAACTGGAGAGGGTCCAGGGTCGAATGTGCGGTTGCCGGGGTCAAGACGGTGGAGGCTTACCAGGATGCATTTGTGGAAATGCCTGAGTATCAGGACCTTGCCCAAGGTTTGATGACAGTTGGAGGCGAGCAGTTGGTGGAGAGCATCATGGAGGTCCACCCAGAATGGGACCTTTCTTTCCTTCGGCAGGGCCCTACCGAGGCTCAAGCTCCCGACGCTGGACCTAGTACCGCAGGTGATCAGACACCCCCTCCAACTGAGGGAGGCCCGCAGTGTGCCAACCCTTGAAGAGGCGGCGGGGCATTTATATTTTGTAATCCTTATGTTTTTTGCCCGAATTAATTGACAACAACATTGGAATTGACCTTTTGCTTATCCGACGTTTCGATTCGGTGTGCGCGTTGGGGGGGGGGGAAGACGCTTTAAATTTGAGAATCATTCTCCTAGCATTGATGACGCAGACACTTGGTGGATCCCGGAAGGTTGGCGTCTTCATTGCATTGGAGAGGTGGAACGTCCGTGCGCCATTCCAGATTCTTTGTTATGACCGTATTTATTGCATTACACCTCTTTCCAACGTAGTCCTTTATAAATAGGATGCAAGCCTAACAAGACTCTTCCATCATGAGACTGTTGCATTTAACCTGCCATTATTGTGCGATCGAGCTTGAGATAGAAAACGTGTGATGGTGGTGCGGCTGGAGGGCTGGCATCCAAGATGCCAGTCAATCTGAAAATCAACATTCAGAGGACCAAAAATTCGGCCAATCAACGTTCAGGGGACCAAACGTACGGGGTGGGGATTTGGGCTTAGCAGCCTTAGCCCGACCCTCTCCTGAACGGTTGACGGGGCTGGGGGAGGGGGTCTCCCACTGCCAAAAAAGGCATCAATGGCATTTTTTGAGCAGTATGGTCACCAAATTAACTCAGGTTGGCTTGGGAGACTCCCAATCATGGTAAAGTCAGGTTTCCCAACCTGGGCGGAGCCAGCATAGACCATGGGATAGGGTTAGTAGACCTAGTTACCCCATTTATGTGCTGGCCCAATGAGGCGGCGGGGTTTTAGAATATATTGCAGTTATATCTTCTTCTGTATTGTATTTTGTATTTAATAAAAAGGTACCGAGTTACCTTCATATTTGTGTGTGTGTGCTCTTATCGTGTTTGTGATGCCCTCATTTTACATACTCGTTTTCGGCCTCGTCGATGTTTAGTGTCGCTTACGAAGTCATTGGTACAAGTCTGAGGTCGCAAATAATGCCCCTGGTGGCACGGGGTGGTTCGCGAGTCATGATCGAATTTAATTTGCCATCGAATGAACCCTAGTTGCGTACATTCGCGTTGACTGTTTATCCAGCAATTTGATAGGGTTGGCCGCGAACCACACTCCCTCGCTGTTGGATTAATTGTACTTGCTTGCTTTACGCGTAAAATGTTTACCCAGCGAGTTAATAGAGTTGGCCGCAAACCACACTCCCTCGCTGCTGTGTTCTTTGTACTTGCTTTCTTACGCGTAAAAATTTTTAACCAGCGAGTTAATTAGAGTTGGCCGTGAACCACACTCCCTCGCTGCCGTGTTCTTTGTACTTGCTTTCTTACGCGTAAAATGTTTACCCAACGAGTTAATAGAGTTGGCCGCGAACCACACTACCTCGCTGCTGTGTTCTTTGTACTTGCTTTCTTACAAGTAAAATGTTTACCCAGTGAGTTAATAGAGTTGGCCGCGAACCACACTCCCTCGCTGCTGTGTTCTTTGTACTTGCTTTCTTACGCGTAAAATGTTTACCCAGCGAGTTAATAGAGTTGGCCGCAAACCACACTCCCTCGCTGCTGTGTTCTTTGTACTTGCTTTCTTACGCGTAAAAATTTTTAACCAGCGAGTTAATTAGAGTTGGCCGTGAACCACACTCCCTCGCTGCCGTCTTCTTTGTACTTGCTTTCTTACGCGTAAAATGTTTACCCAGCGAGTTAATAGAGTTGGCCGCGAACCACACTACCTCGCTGCTGTGTTCTTTGTACTTGCTTTCTTACAAGTAAAATGTTTACCCAGTGAGTTAATAGAGTTGGCCGCGAACCACACTCCCTCGCTGCTGTGTTCTTTGTACTTGCTTTCTTACGCGTAAAAATGTTTACCCAGCGAGTTAATTAGAGTTGGCCGCGAACCACACTCCCTCGCTGCCGTGTTCTTTGTACTTGCTTTCTTACGCGTAAAATGTTTACCCAGCGAGTTAATTAGAGTTGGCCGCGAACCACACTCTCTCGCTACCGTGTTGGTACTCTCTACTTGGGGGACGCTTTGGATTCATAAAAGATGAATATTATTGAACGGCGCCTAGTTTCCTGGCGTCCGGCAAAAAGAAAAATCTCTAAAGAGATCAAAACAATGCAGGAAAAAGACAAAATAGAAATGCCGGCGGTAAGGTCTCAGGTTGCTGCGGCTGGGGTGATATCCTCGCGTTTGGCAGCTTTTTGTAACGCGTTCATGTAGCATGCCCGTGCCTCCGTCAGATTACCACGGATTTTAGCTATTCGTCCGGGAGTCGAGAATTTCATTGCCAAGTGGTGTATGGACGTAACCGCCTGTAAATCCTTCAGCGCGGGCCTACCAAGGACCCCGTGGTAGACGGAGCGGGTGTCCACTATTAGGAATTCCATGAATTTCTGGAGGTGGCAAGGTGGTTTCCCGAAATCTACCGCCAAGGTAATCTTTCCTCGCGGGACGAGACTGTCCCCTGTGAAACCAAATAGCAGCTCGGTGATGGCCGTCAGTTCGTGATCCACGTCCATTTGGTCAAACGCATTGCCGAATAGGATGTTCGCGGCGCTTCCGTCGTCGACCAACATCCGGCCTAGGCCATTTCTGGCGACAATGGCGCGTACTACTAAGGCATCGCAATGCAGGTAATGTATCCCGGATTCGTCTTCTTCAGTGAATGAGATTGGCAGCACTCTAGGTCGATGCCCGTGTACCTGCCGACTCTCCAGGGGTTCTCTCCTGGCTGCCTTCGCGTAGTTATGTCGTGAGTTCATCGTGCTTCCTCCGACATACGGTCCTCCGAAGATGGTATTTATCTCTCAAACAGGTGGGGCTCCTTGGGGCCTCTCGGCCCTCGGTTGGTCCCTGTCCCCCTCGTTCATTCCTCCGTCGCGGTGAGGTCCATCGTTTCGGCACTAAGGAGGAGGTCTTCGCCCTTGTGTGGGTGGTCCTCGACGTCTTCGCGCCACTTGATCCCTCTCGCCTGGCCCGTGGTTCCCACGATTGATTAGCTCCTTCACATCCGGGCAATCTTTCGTGTTATGCACCCTGATCCTGTGTATTCGACAGAACTTAGGCGGGGTCACCGCGAGTAGAGGGCCGCTACTGGTACCCGTGGGGCTGGGGCTACCTCCGTTTGATTGAACTTCTGATAATGGTTGTTGGTTGGTTCTGGAGAACGTCTCCTCTGAAAACGGGAGAACCGAGGCTCTGGAGAGCGACGTCCCTCTCTCCTGTATCGATCTCCTCTCTCCCTTTCAGCTCTTTTTCTGTTCTCGATCATTTCTTCTGATCGGATTTCGCGCTGGATCATGTCCACCAGCTGGCTGTAGACTTTCGGTTGACTATTTTGAACGTCCCTCCAAAAGAGAGTTCGCATGTGGATCCCCGTTATCAGCGCATCTAGGGCCTTCTCGTCAGTCACCGTCTCGATCTTGTTGATGATGTTGCTGAATCGTTTAAAGTAGCTTTTGACGGTTTCTCCCTCCTTTTGCCGGATATCATTGAGTTGGGCGATGTCAGCAATCATTGTCTGGTTGCCAATGAAGGCGTTGACGAACTCCCTCTTAAGTTGTGGCCAGCTTCGGATACTCCATGGCCTCAGCTTGTTGTACCACTTCTTCGCGTGACACGTGAGTGTGGTATGGAAATTCTGACACTTCACTGCGGGGGATTGGCCCTGGAGTTTTGTCTTGTAGGTGTTTATGTGGTCCGTGGGATCACCTCTTCCATTATACTTGTCCATGATAGGCATTCGGAAGTTGGCTGGCACCTCCATTGCCTTCATGTAGTTGGTAAACGGTAGGTTCTCGTCATCATCGTCCTCATAACACTCCAGCATTTCTTTTTCGTCTTCGGCCTTTTCTTGATTCTTCGGGTCCTTGTTCTTTTCCATACGGGCCTCGCTATGTTCACTGCGCTTGCTGTGTGTGGGCTGGAGGGGTACAATCGAAGACCCCACTCCCAACCTGTCAAACACGCTAGCTACAGAAATCGAGTAACTTTCTCATACAGGGAAGGGTCTCCCTTTGTGACCGTCATGCGGGGGCTTCGGATCTGGGCTCCGAGGGTTCCGGCTGTTAGAAACGGTGGGTTCCTCTCGGGAACCATGGCTGTCCAGTGAACCGGTGGGTGAGGGACTCCTCCGGGCACGGCTGAGCTTGGGTCCATGTTGGAGGGATTGATTTTCCAACAATTCAAGCGTGGCCTTCATCCAGGCGTTGTCTATCTTGAGGTCCTGGTTCTCCTGTTCCATCGTCTGTTTCTTCTGATGTCTTCTCTTCCTGCGACGGGTGACGTTCTATAGGTCTTGAATGCTCTCATGTTGCAGGTTGGTGTGGTGGGACTCCACCTCTTCTTCTGTGGACTGTTCGGATGTCATGCTCCTTCGGGTAGAAGACACGTTTTACCACAAACACTTGGCCGTGTAAGGTTTTTCGGTTCCCACATACGGCGCCAATCTGTTGACGTCTGAACCTGCACCAGTCCATGTGCCAACAAATCTCCAGTCACTCCTCTGCCAGCTCGTATGTTACCTGCACACTAGGACGACCGTTAGACACCAAGATCTCTGGAGAAAAAGGGTCCGGCGATCGTTGGCACTCCGACGATCAAGTCAACTGCCGGTATATGAGAGATACACGGGGGCAAGAACAAAAAGGGGTGTAGGAGAGACAAGCAGGCAGAGATTTGAGCAGAGTTTAGGGTGGGATTCTTAAGCGTAAAAGTACATACCTTGGAACAACCGGAGACGTTGTATTTATAGCGCAAGAATTCTAATTGATTTGGAAGACAAATCAATTCGGTCTTCAATCGGATCCTCCTTCCTTATGTGATAAAGATACTCGAGATTGCCTTCCTTCCTTGAGTTTATCATGTTGAATGATTTTAGGGGATCATGATTTGGTTTCCTTGTGGAGATTCGTGCGCCCAATCCAATGCAATTTTTCTTTAATTACTTCTCTGGATTTCTGTCTGCCGAAGGCCCAAGCGTGTGACGGGCCCTTCCAAGGCCCTAGCAGGGTCCAGGTAGGGTTCTTGACAGACTACGGACTGGGCCCTTGCTGGGCTTGGATGGGGCATGTGCTGACGTGGCAGCCATGTCGTAATCGTGTGGTAACAAGTTTCCACTCAAAATTTTCATTAAGATGGAGTAAAAATACTTATTTGTCCCTTATATTTTTAAATAAGTAAAAAAAAAATTACGACTAAATATTTGTCTCTTATTTTAAAACAAGTTAACAGATTTTTAGACGAAAACTGTTATTTGGGGTAAGATGGACTAATTAATAAAAAATTAAAGAGAAGAATGCGATTAAAAAAAATTAAGAATATAAATATGATAATAAATAAAAGTTAGAGACCTATAATACAATTAAAATGTAGTGCATCAATAAAGTAATATTGTGTCAATATAACCAACTCTTTATTAAAGTCAAGATACATGAGTAGTATAACGTAAATTTCTTAGTGGGTCTATTATTTTAAGGTAATACTACTTATGTGGCCCAACTTATAAAGCCCATTGTTTGAAATGTGCTCTTAAACAGTTAAATGTTTGGGCCTTAGTAGATTAAATTGATTTTTTTTTTTTTGAAATTATTTAGGGATTTTTTCATAAATAAACCACTTTTTTAAAATAATTCTAATTTTATCAACTTAACAAATTTATTTTAAAAATAATACATTCTTAAAATTATATTAATTAATAAAATAATAAATTAAAATCAAGTCTATACTACAAAATATATATTTCCATGAATTCACTTAAATTTGTTTTTGAGTCCTTGTTTATTTGTACAATAAGTTCTTCATCTTTATAAAATTTTCACTTTAGTCCTTATACTTCATCTTTCATTTCAATTTCGTCCTCTTTTATTTGCAACCTAAGTCCTTCAACTTTTAAATTTTTACAACTTGATCCTCATATTTATACTTTTATATCAATTTAGTCCTTTATAGTATCACTATTTGATACATATATTACAAATGATATTATATATCAATGTTTGATACAAATGTTACAAATGATATTTTGTAACAATCTGTGTTACAAATTGAAATATAAAATATCAGTGATACAAAATATTAATTCATGTAACATATATTGTGTAAAATAACATAATATAATCTGTAACATATTCAGTGATACAAAATATCACAATATGATTTGTAACATTTGTAACAGATTGCGATACTAAACAAAAATTGTTACAACTGTTACAACTGCAAAATCAACTCTAAACTTCAATAAGTTCGTTATAGTATGATATAGATATGTAACACAATGTTAAATTTAACAAATAAAACTATTAATTTCATCATTTGTAACATACGTAACATCAGTGATACATAATACAAATTCAAGTAACATGTGATGTATAAAACAACATAATATAATATGTAACATATTCAGTGATACAAAATATCATTTGTAACATCTGTATCAAATAGTGATACAAATGACTAAATTGATATAAAAGTGTAAATATGGGGACCAACTTGTACAAATTTAAAAGTTGAAGGACTTGGATTACAAATAAAAAAGGACGAAATTGAAATGAAAGAGAAAGTATAGGGACTAAAGTGAAAATTTTATAAAGATGAAGGACTTATTGTACAAATAATCAAGGAGTCAAAAACAAATTTGAGTGAATTTACGTGGAAATAGTCATTTGATTTTAATTCATTATTTATTAATTAATATAATATTAATTATGTAGTATTTTTGGAATAAATAAGTTAAATTGTTAGATTTAGAATTATTTTAATATTGATAAGTAGTTAGTGTAATATCCACAATTATTTATCACATCGTTAATCCACAAATTGGAAGCCTCATTGCTATTTTTTAAAGGGGTTTTTCAGAAATAACCACAATAAATAAACTATTTTTTAAAATACTATCATGTTTTTTTTATTCTAAAAATACTGTTTTTTTATTTTTGTAACACTTGTTGTTACATTTGTTATTTTAATTTTAATAAATGTGTTACATTTGTTATTAACAAATATAACAAATGTAATAACAATTGTTATAAAAATAAAAAACAGTATTTTTAGAATAAAAAAAGTTCAATTGTATTTTTTAAATTATTTTATATTTTGTAGTATATGGTGAAATTATCGAAGTTAAGTTTTTTAGATTACTAGGCCTGGCCCACTCATGTTATTTGACATTGGCATAATTTCTTTTGAAGAAATTGTCTATAAATCACATGTAAGTAATTTGTTTCAAATTAAATTAAAATATTTTTTAAAATTGTGATTAAGTCATATTATTCAACAACATTTCAAATTAATTCCAAAATTACCTTTGTTTCACATCGATGTATTCTTCCATCTCCACAAACCTCACTAGCCTCTTTTTAACATACCATCAATTATGGCGACGGCACCACAAAATTTCTTCAAACTCTACAATATCTACTTTATCTTTCTGTTTCGGTGGATGCCTTGCTGCATTTGGAAGCAACATGCCATTATTCTTAAACCACTCGAGTTTCAATAGTGCTCGGAATCCCAGTTATATGTAGCTTTGACACCTGTAAACACATATTTATATGCAGCAACTCCATGTTACAAAATTTCATGATATGATATGCTTTGAGATTGAGTGAACATACTTACTCTACGGCTTGTAGTCAAAAATTCTAATTCCAATTCCGGCGAAGTGATGAATTTCTGTAGAGTGGCCATGATTTTTTGCTATAAATAGCAACATGAATTTCTGTAAAGATGATTTGTTTGATGAATTTTTATAAAGTAGCCATGATTTGTTGGTGTAAATAGCAGCTTGAATTTCTGTAAGGATGATTTGTTGCTGTAACTAGTAGTTTGAATTTCTGTATAGATGATTTGTTTGATGAATTTTTATAGAGTGACTATGATTTGTTGATGTAAATAGTAGCTTGAATTTCTGTATGAATGATTTGTTTGATAAATTTCTATAGAGTGACTATGATTTGTTGCTGTAAATAGCAGCTTGAATTTCTATAAGGATAATACTGTATAGAAAACAGTAAGAATGATTTTTTTGATGAATTTTTGTAGAATGGCAATAATTTATTGCTGTAAATAACAGTTTGAATTTTTGTAGGGATGAAAAGTTTGATGTGGGTATGCTTTGACGAAAGTTGACCATTAGATTATTCTTTGTATTGTTAGTCATGTGTTGTTTAATACTGTATTATAATAAAACAGTATCAATACAGAAACGAGCATAGAATTCGCATACGTACTCATAATTTCTATTATAATATGTTTTCGGAATCGTCTCGATGAGCCGGTCAAGACCAGTTATTTTACCACTGCTGACGATAGATTTTAGTTATTTAAAATCGTCACTTTAGTTTAAAATGGCAATCTTTTATTTTTCATGTCTTAACAATATCATACTAAAAGACTATATTAATAAAACAGTATCATAGATAAATGTATTTTTAATATATCAGTATCATACATGAAAGTATCTTAGCACATGTTTGTCATTGTTTAAATTATAATTTCAGTTGGTCAAACTAGTCAAACATATTTTTTATCCATACATTTTATAGGACCCACAACTTATAACTCACTTTTTATCTACACATTCACTCATAACTTATAATATAGGCACTTAAAAAATAATTTCAGCACTACCAAACATATATTTAATAAAACAATATCACAAACTATAACCCAATAAAATAACAGTATCATAGATTGAACATTATCATAATAAAACAATATCAAATATAAAAGCATGATGTAATTAAGTATACCATAATATTCAATAATAGTATCATAGATTGAAACAATATCATATGTTGAAACATTATCATAATAAAACAGTATCATAGATAAAACAGTATCATATATAAAACTAAGTACAAGATGTTTTAATGATTTAAGTAATGATATTGTTTTTAAAATGCTCCATTAGTAGTATACGATTATTGATACTGTTTGTATTCAATAATAATATCATTGGTTGACACATTATCATAATAAAACAGTACCAAAAAGCATGATATAAATATATCAATGTACATTATTTAAATGAAACAGTATCATACAAAACAATGTTAATAAAACAATATCATTGAATTAACATTTTTTTGCAATTGCATGGATATGATAGTTTTTTAGCGCTAAAATATGACTTTAATTAAATTAAATTTTTGCTAAATAACTTTAGAATTCATAAGCGCAACAACAGTTATAGGTTCTGCATTTACCCTAATCTTTTTGTGCGTGTTCATAAAGAGAAGCCTTTATATTGTTAATTTTGTATTAGTGTAGTCAAATGATTAGCAGGCACATTATCCTATTACTTAGAATCTGATTTCCTAATAACTTAGGCACGTTGATGTGCCCATTATTTAGTTGCAAAACCTTTAAAGAAAGTGGTGGTAGTTGAGTATTGAACTTGCGAGTTAAAGATTTCATTCAATTTAAGACATTCAGTTTGTTAGTTATTAAAGTGATCAAACTCGAACGTTTCATGAATGTTTAATTGTTTAATAAAGAAAAATTATTGTATATGTGCCTTATGAATTATTATTTAATTCAAATATATTCATGTTCTATATATAGTCTATTAGTCATCAAAGTAGTAAAACTAGAATAGTTCGTGAATATCGCATTGTTTAATATATCAATATTAATGTGCATAGAATTTTTATTACTTAATTGAATATATTCATTTTATGTATAGTTTGTTAGCCACCAAATTGATTAAACTATATTTCAAGAATGTCAAATTGTAGTTGGGGCCACGGAAGAAATTCTCCCTCGTAAAATGGAAAGAAGTAATTCAACTAATAAAGTATAGTTTGTTGTACCATTTAATATATATTCTTATTAATGATACATAGTACATGGGTAATATATTTGTTAATAATAGAGATATTATGTCACCCAAAAGTGGACCAACCATCATATGATTAATCAACACGACAGGGTAATTGATAATTCTTAATTTACCATTTTATATATCTAGAAATAATAGAATGTACAACTTGAGAAATAACATAGTTTCCATTAAAGATAAATACAAAGTGTTGTAATGGTTATTAATAGTGTATCGTAGTATCTACTCAAAAGAAAACTTCGGTAAATATTAAATTCAATTTCCATACAATTAATCTACATATATTAAAGTGTGTTTGAAGATTGAAGATATTCATTAAATCGCTCAACGGATATTCAAGTTCCAAGATACGGAATTAAAGATAATTTGTTATGGATCAATGTACGTTCTTGATTATTTCGTATTTGTTTGTGAAAATTACAAAGTTTATGATTTTTGAATTATTGATCGTGTAATTGTTCATATAAATTGAACAAGATTTACATATAGTATTAGAACGTATGATTTATAAAACTCATGATTTTTCAATTAATCTAACTTTTATTGCCTTATGTTTTCGAATTTGTAAAGAGATTATCATAGCATGGCAAGCACGTGAATTTGTTTTCAAATGATTAAATTAATTCCTAGAAAATAGACATTTCCACTCTATCTACACAACCAAATTGCCAAAAAACATCAATACACAATATTAAACACAATATATATTACAATACACCTACATTTGCCTATTTTTAAATATATTAATCCCAATTCTCAATAAATGTAAACTTACGTGCCACCTTCAATACTTAGTTTGAATCTTTTTTAATTTTGTAATTGATTTACATCGTTGTGAAAAATCTGAACGTTAAATGAATTAAACATAATTTACAACTATTCCTTAAGTGATTAACATTCACCTACGTATAGTTGAAACATTTTTTTTTCATTTTCAAAATTGATTTACATCACTCAAGAAAATTCTGCAGATAACAAGATTTACTCTTTATCAACGAATTTTTCGTAGTTCAATGGTCGGAACATTAGTATCACCTACGGAATATTCGTAAGTGAAATATCGAAATATTTTTCATCTTATGATAAGGTGTGGGCACGGTTTGGTTTGATTCCATTCCCAAGAGAACCGAGCCGAATTAAGAAGTAATGGGTATCTTGTAAATAAAACCATCGGTTCCAACTTGAATTATGGAACTAAACCAGAACTGAACCGTTCAGTTCAGTCGGTTCCATAATTAAAGTTTTCAAAATTGTCATATTTCTAATAAATGTTTTTATTCTCTTTGTTTGAAACAACACAATAATCTAAAAAATCATAATTTTCAAACTTTAATCTATTCATAGAACAACAATATATCAAGTTTTGAACACATGATTCCATCTCAATACAAAATAACAAATATATAAATAAAATATATACGATACCTGAACTATATACAGTCGATTCTGGTTTCTAATACACATTACTCAATTTAAACTTAATAAGAATTGAATCGAACAGTTTGATTTGGTTCGATTTGGTTCGGTTCGGTTCAGTTCGATTCGGTACTTTTGTTCACTGATAAGTACAATTTTGTACTTATCTGAGCTCACAACAATGGACAATTATAAGTTCTTTTGGTTGTTTACAGTTTAATTGCATGTTGTTTTCTTATCAATTTAGGAAAAAATCAAAGTCAAGTATCAATTGGATGAAAAGAGAGCAAAATGAAGATAATGGGACCTAATTGCTAAGAAAAGAAACTGCAGGGGCTTGATGTGCAAATACCGAGGCGAAAAATTCAAATTCAGAACCAGGATAAACCATGCGATCGCATGGTAATATCATGGTGCGATCGCAAGATTATGAAAAATTCAACAGAATGTCAAACAGCTCAACCATGCGATCGTAGGTTCTAAAGCCATGCGATCGCATAGGCAAATCGAGACAGAAATTGTGCAGAAACCTGATTCGATTAGAATTCTACCAGTCCAAATAACTTCAACAACAAAACACACGTTTGGAGGTCTTAAGAGAGTAGTATAAAAGGCAGAAGATAGACTTTTCGCGGGAGGCGAATTTGATAGGAAGAAGATACAAGGCAAGAACGAAGATCAAGGCGCGAAATCGAAGATCATCGAGCCGAGATCACGGGTTTTATTTTACTTTTTGTTTTCCTTTCCCCAGACCATGATGAATTCAATTCTTTCGTTAATTGAAGAAATCATGTCCGGCTAATTTATTTTATTTAGGATGAACGATGAAACCTCACGTTTTGATTAATTAGCAGTTTTTCCTTTTTAGTAATTAATTGCCCGTGGATTGATTATTCTTTATTCAGTTTCTTTATTATTTTAATGCTTGCGCACCATTAGAATATATTGTGATCTGTATTGAAGTCGAGAGATTCAATATAGATTTAGCACGTGGTATTGAATAACATAGGGTTCAATAATAGATAGAGATTACTATTATACTTTATGAAATCTATTTAGGCGTTCTTGAGATTTTAATGCATGTGTTTATGATCGAAGCTTAATTAGAGATAATGAAGTTCGCATAACATATAGATTTGATCGACCATCGAGAGATGCTTTCAATTAATTTAGGAACGCCGATTTTCAGTCCAAGGTAATTAAAAGCTAAAAAGTGATTAACAGATAATTGAGTAGAACGTGTCGGTGGATTTGTGAATCCTAGTATTGTTAAACTTTATTTCGTTCTCATTTTTCAGAGTTGCTTATTGTGAATTTCAATTTAATTAAAATAGTTAATTTAGTTTAGAATCTTAAGAATAAAAAAAATTGAATCTGTGTTTATTTCCATTGTTAAAATTTAAGCTGTGAAATTAATTGGTAAATTAGTATCTAGTCCTCGTGGGTTCGACACTTTATTTTATCACTATATTACTTGTCAACGATCCGTCCACTTGCGGGATATAAATCGCACAACAAGTTTTTGGCGCCGTTGCCGGGGATCGAACCCGGGTCACCCGCGTGACAGGCGGGAATACTCACCACTATACTACAACGACGACAACATGAAAAAAGAGAAAAGAAGCATCAACAACAAGACACAATAGAGGATAACCGAATCCAGAATCCGTTGCAAGCAGATGGCCGAAACAATCAGGCACCAATAGCTCGACCTGTTGAAGTTAATGAGAGAGACATTCTTATGGGTGAATATATGATGCCACCGATAGTTGAAAATCGGTCCAGTATTATATATCCACCTTATGGACACGACAACTTCCAGCTGAGGCCAGATGTGATCAACTTGTTCTCGAACAATCTGCCTTTCTACGGGATGGTAGATGAAAACCCTCATTACCACATTTCTCGCTTTGATGAAATCTGTGGCAATTTCAAATACCAAGGCGTCAATGAAGAGGCACTGAAGATGAGGCTTTTTCCACACACACTGAAGGATAAAGCTCGAGAATGGTTGGATTCACTACCGCCTGGGAGCATAACAACTTGGGGTGATCTGATCCAAAAGTTCACATTGAAATACTTTTCTCCAGCCATGGTGAACAAATTGAAGTACGAGATTTCCAATTTCCAACAATCTGAGTTGGAAAACTTTCATGAGGCATGGGAAAGATTCAAACAACTACTCAGAAAGTGTCCAAGCCACGGGTTTCCTTTAGCAGCTCAGAATCATTTCTTCTACTCCGGTCTAGTTCCTAGCAGTCGTTCTTCAGTTGATTCTGCAGCAGGTGGCTCTATCAAAAATTGGTCTGCCGGCGATCTCCATGACTTGTATGAAACAATGAGTGAACAATTCGTTATGTGGCCAGACAGAGGAGTACAAAGGAAAGCAGCATGGGTACATGAGGTAGACTCAAATTCGCTTGTACTGGCGAAGATCGATGCATTGGCCAAGCAGATGGAAACGATGAAATATTCTTATTCCGCTAATATGGTTCAGATGTCTCCACCAATCTGTGTGACATGCGGGGCAAACCATCAGTCTTCGGAGTGCCCATTGACAAAGGTTGATATGCCTTTTCTTGAGCAAGTTGCATATGCTCAGAATTTTCAGCGTCAGCAGAATAATCCTTATTCACAGACATACAATCCAGGATGGAGAAATTATCCAAACTTCTCCTATGGCAACAACCAGAATATCCAGAATCCACCGAATCAAGGGAGGCTACAAGAGAAAAAAAGAGGACTAGAAGAAGCTGTCACGCGTATGGAATCTGAATTGAAGGAGATGCAGAAAAGACAGGATGTTGCCATCAAGAATATGGAAAATCAGATTGGGCAGTTGGCTAAATTGTTGACTAAGAGACAACCAGGCACATGGCCAAGCAATACCGAAGTCAATCCAAAGGAGCAAGTAAATGCAATTACCACGAGGAGCGGTGTTCAGTTACCAGAGATTCATGTGACTAGGCCAGGTGTAGAAAAGAAAATTGTGTCCGACAAAGCGAGAGAAAATAAATTAGATGCAGAAGTTGCACCAGAACAGGACTCTCCACCAGCTTATATTACCACCGGCTTACGTCCCTCCAATCCCATTTCCTCAGAGGCTGCGAAAACACAAGCTAGACAAACAATTCGAGAAATTTCTCGATGTGTTCAAGAAACTCCAAATCAACATACCGTTTGCTGATGCTCTAGTACAGATGCCAAGTTATGCTAAATTCATGAAGAAAATCCTTTCAAATAAACAGAAGTTGGAAGAGCACGAAATTATTATGCTTACTGAGGAGTGTAGTGCTATCTTGCAAAACAAGCTACCGCCAAAGTTAAAAGATCCGGGGAGTTTCTCTATTCCTTGTACTGTTGGTAGTTCTTTTTTTGAAAAAGCATTATGTGATTTAGGTGCTAGCATTAACTTGATGCCTTATTCTAGGGTAAATAGCACAAAACGTCCCTACTTATTGAGGATATTGTGGAAAACGTCTCTACCTTCAAAATTTTGGCATTTTCACCCTTACCTACTGGATTTTCTGCGAAAAACGTCCTTCAGTCCAAAAATATAGGGGTAAATTAGTCCAACCACTTTTTTCACATATATATTACTTCTTTTAAAATTGGGGGGCTTCCCATGCAATTTCCAAAATTGCACGGTAGCCCCCCGTCCCCAAATCTGCCAAAATTGCACGCCATGCAATTTGTGGAAGATGTTATGAGGAAACTTAGTTTCTGAGGAAAGACCCTAAGTTCAGGTTCAGTTTCAGTCGTGCCGTGATGAGTTCTTGTATTTGGGCTTGTTCCTAGGATGAGTATTAAAGGTGTAAATTGTCTATATTAAGAAGAGATTGCTGATGCTAGCTCTCCTGTCCTGGCTACTACGTCCCTGACCCAAATCACCTCTTCAATAAAATGTATCATTACTGTAACCACACAAAGCCTTTGAAAAAATAAAAAATTAGCACTTACTGAATCCATCGTGAACGAGGTAATTGAAGGTGTGGTTATCGCAGTTGTAGGTGAACTTGTTGTTGGAAGAAGGAAGTTTCTGAAGGCACTGGTAAGCTATGGAGTTGAAGTTGCCGCTGAACTCTGTGTACTTCGCCAGTATCACCGGTGGCGTCCCACGCGACACCAGCGCATAGATCAACGTCTTCTTGCTGTTTTGCGCCATTTTCTACTTTTTGGTATAATTTCTATTCAGCTGTTGGATTGATTGCTTACTTTCTAGGGTTTGTTTACCTGTGATGCAATGATGTTATTTCGGAACTTGAGGATTTTGGATTTGAGTGATAATGGTATCCTTGGGGAGCTGCCAGATTTTGGACAGTTGCGAAATCTCCAGGTTACTGAAAGGCCAATATTTTGATTAAAGCAACTGGTGTGGCAGTGACGGCGCTGGTGGCGGGGTCGCAGGAATCGTTTTGGCAGTTTTGGAGACGGGGTCTGTCGTGCAATTTTGAAAATTGCATGGGAAGCCCCCCAATTGTAAAAGAAGTAATATATATGTGAAAAAAGTGGTTGGACTAATTTACCCCTATATTTTTGGACTAAAGGACGTTTTGCGCAGAAAATCCAGTAGGTAAGGGTGAAAATGCCAAAATTTTGAAGGTAGGGACGTTTTCCACAATACCCTCAATAGGTAGGGACGTTTTGTGCTATTTACCCCTTATTCTATTTTCAGGCAACTAGGTCTCGGAGAAGTGAAGCCAACCACAATTTCACTCCAGTTAGCTGATCGGTCAGTTAAGCGCCCACGTGGAGTTATTGAAGATATTTTGGTTAAAGTGGACAAGTTCATATTCCCAGCTAACTTCATTATTCTCGATATGGCGGAGGATAGAGATGTGCCACTTATCTTGGGGCGACCATTCTTAGCTACTGGAAGGGCCCTCATTGACGTGCAAAAAGGGCAGCTGATGTTGAGATTGAATGAGGAGCAGGTCACTTTTGACGTATTCAAAGCAATTCAGTATCCAAGCTCCTCTGACTCATGCTTTCAGATCGTTATCATTGATCACGAGGCTACTAACACATTTGCCTTGGAAAATCTTACAAATCCATGGGAAGCGTGTATTATGCATTCTCAAGATGAAAACTCCGAGTCTCCAGTCCTTGAGGAATGTGCCAGATATTTACAAGGAGCAGAACAGATTGAACGAATGAGTAGATATATGGATTTGGGTACCACACTTCCTCAGCAGCCTCCCTCGGTCCAAAAGGCACCAATTCTCGAGTTAAAGCAATTACCTTCTCACCTTAGGTATGCTTATCTCGGTGAGTCATCCACTCTTCCAGTCATCATCGCAAACTCTATTGATCAAGATTAGGAGGATAAATTACTCCGAGTCTTGAGAAATTACAAATCAGCCATCGGGTGGACTATAGCAGACATCAGAGGTATCAGCCCATCTTTATGCATGCACAAAATTCTAATGGAAGAGGCTTATAAACCGACAGTGCAACATCAACGCAGACTTAATCCCCATTTGCAAGAAGTAGTCCGAGCTGGGTAAGCCCGGTTCAGGTAGTGCCAAAGAAGAGAGGGATCACAGTTGAGAAGAATGATAAAAACGAGCTCATTCCAGTCAGATTGACCACCGGTTGGCAAGTTTGTATTGACTACAGGAAGTTGAATGATGCCACTCGAAAAGACATTTTCCTCTACCTTTCATTGATTAGATGTTGGAGCCATTGGCAGGTCATTCCCATTATTGCTTTCTTGATGGGTATTCCGGCTACAATCAGATTCATATCGCGCCGGAAGATCAAGAAAAGACTATCTTTACCTGTCCTTATGGCACGTTTGCTTATAGACGTATGCCATTTGGCCTATGCAATGCCCCAGCCACATTTCAGCGTTGTATGATGTCGATTTTCTCGGATATGGTCGAAAAATTTATTGAAGTTTTCATGGATGATTTTTCAGTTTTTGGAACATCATTCGACGATTGCCTCAAAAATCTGACCCTGGTACTTCAGCATTGCGAGAAAACTAACTTGGTACTGAATTGGGAAAAATGCCACTTTATGGTCCAAGAAGGCATCGTGTTGGGACACAGGATATCAGCAAAGGGTATTGAGGTCGACAAAGTAAAGATTCAGGTTATAGAGAAACTGCCTCCTCCGACATCAGTTAAGAGAATTCGGTCATTTCTGGGACATGCGGGTTTCTATAGACGGTTCATACATGATTTCTCAAAAATAACCAAACCATTGTGCAGTTTGCTGGAGAAAGATGCCAAGTTCGAATTTTCTGTTAACTGTCTTAAAGCTTTCAACACTCTCAAAAATAGTCTAATCTCAGCACCTGTCATTGTACCACCAGATTGGGATCTACCTTTTGAACTCATGTGTGATGCAAGTGACTTTGCCATTGGGGCAGTTTTGGGGCAACGTAGAGCAAAAGTCATACATACCATCTATTATGCTAGTCGAACTCTCAATGACGCTCAGATGAATTATGCCACTACAGAGAAGGAATTACTAGCAGTAGTATTTGCCTTCGAAAAATTTCGATCTTACCTCATTGGATCGAAGTTGATAGTGCACACAGACCATGCAGCGTTGAAGTATCTTTTTGCTAAAAAAGATGCAAAGCCAAGACTTATTAGATGGATCTTACTTCTCCAAGAATTCGACTTGGAAATTCAAGACAAAAAAGGGGTTGAGAATGTGGTAGCCGACCACTTGTGAAGAATCGAGCAGACGGAAGGCAATGAGGAAGGTGAAATAAATGAGAAGTTTTCAGATGAGCAGATTTTTGGGATCGAGCAGTTGGGGAGTGCACCGTGGTATGCAGATTATGTGAATTACCTTGCAAGCAATATCATGCCACTGGATTATGATCATCAACGTCGAAAAAAGTTCTTTTCAGAACTTAAACACTATTTTTGGGAAGATCATATTCTTTACAGAAGGGGAGCTGATCAAGTAATTCGGAGATGCCTACTTGAAGAAGAAATGGAGATTTTCTTGGAGCAATGTCATTCTTCACCATACGGAGGTCATTTCGGTGCTACCAAAACAGCAGCCAAAGTCCTACAATCTGGGTTTTATTGGCCGACTTTATTCAAAGATGCTTACAGTCTGGTAAAAAAATGTGACAGGTGCCAAAGGACAGGGAACATATCTCGGAAGCAGGAAATGCCCCTATGAAGCATTCTAGAGGTTGAACTTTTCGACATGTGGGGTATTGACTTTATGGGCCCGTTTTCACCATCATTCTCAAATTCCTACATTTTGGTGGCTGTGGATTACGTGTCTAAATGGGTAGAAGCTGTAGCCTTACCTTACCGACCAATGATGGCAAGGTGGTGGTGAACTTTCTCAAAAAGAATATATTTATGCGTTTCGGGACTCCTCGGGCAATCATCAGTGACGGAGGTAAGCATTTTTGCAATAGACAGTTTGACACTCTTTTGGCAAAATACGGTGTGAAGCACCGTGTGGCTACTCCATACCATCCACAAACCAGCGGGCAGGTGGAAATATCCAACCGGGAGTTGAAAAGGATCTTGGAGCTTACGGTGAATTCATCGAGAAAAGATTGGTCGAGAAAACTGGATGATGCCCTTTGGGCATATCGAACTGCATTCAAAACACCAATTGGAATGTCACCTTATCGCCTAGTTTTTGGGAAGGCGTGCCATTTACTGGTTGAGTTGGAGCACCGAGCCTATTGGGCATTGAGGAAGTTGAATTTCGACTTGAAAGAAGCCAGTAAGAAAAGACTGCTTCAATTGAATGAAATGGAGGAATTCAGGTTCGAGGCTTATGAAAATGCCAAACTGTACAAAGAGAAAACCAAGAATTGGCATGACAAAAATATTCAAAAACGGCAGTTTTTGGCGGGATAAAAAGTCTTCTTATTCAACTCTCGACTCAAGCTCTTCCCTGGAAAATTGCGTTCAAGGTGGTCCGAGCCATTCACGGTGGTGAAAGTCTATCCACATGGAGCGGTGGAGGTGGCTCATGACACGAAGGGCAGGTTCAAAGTGAACGGACAAAGGCTCAAACATTACTTGGAGGGTGACTTTTCAAAAGAAAAGTCATTTACCGCTTTGAGTAATCCGGAGTGATAACCGCGACAAAGTCGAGCTATAGACTTTAAACAAGCGCTCAATGGGAGGCAACCCATTTTTCTCCCTTTTATTTACATTTTCGGCATTATTTCAGTTTTAGGAGTTTGAGCACGTTTTTGCACGTTTTAGGTTTAAGTTTTGGAATAGGTTTTAATTCGTAGATTTCGAGGATTTCATTTTCATCATTTTGCATATGCACGTTTATACTATCTTAAAGTTATGTTTTCAAAAAAAAAAAAAAATTGAAACGGGGGTTAGAACCATGCGATCGCATGGTTCACTCCATTGCGATCGCATAGACTGGGCAGATTATATTTTGCCCAGATTTAACCTCTAGTGCGATCGCATCACTTTCGCTCCATGCGATCGCATGGACTGCCAGATGAGTTAAAAACCGGGACTTGACCTTTCATTTCAAAATCAACATTTTCTATTTCAAACATCCGATTTCTTCACATCTCTTGATCTCCAACTCCAGAACACGCATCTTGAGCTTCAAATTACACAATCCAACATTCATTCACATCCATCTACACGAATTTAAACGGTAAGTTCAAATTTCTTTCAAGTTATTTTCGGTTTTTGCATTGTCTATTGGAAATTTCATGATTTTTGATGAATGTGGAGGAATTGTTTGGTTAGATTAGGCTTGAACCGACTTGGGAAGTATATTTGGATTGGGTTTTAGTTGATTAAGTTGGAAAAATTTTTGGTTTTGTTCCTTCCCCCATTGTTGTCATTTCTTTGAAGAATATCACATGCTTACATTGTGTTTGATAAAATGCCCCGACCAATTTCATTGCCCAAATTGGCGGACACTAGACCTTAGGCTAGCTTTTTGATCAAATATCATCGTCTAGGAACATGCAATTTAGATTGAACACATGTTTAGCATGAAATAATCCCTAACGTAACCATAGGGCCTGCAGGCTGCCATGGCAGCCCACAGGCATGCCACAGCAGCCTGCTTCCGTTAGCAACTTCGTCCACCATCCGTTTGGCCTTAACGACCTCGAAATAATGTGAAATTTGACTATGTGGTAGACCTTATCATGCACTTTCATGCCACACTTGTCCGTTTCATTTTTGCAATTTCTTAGGTATATTTCTCGATACACGAAGTAGCCTCGTTTATCATGTTTTTTCGAATTTTTTACCTAATGTGTCAACAAGTTTGGGGGTTATATCTTGATCCATATATGTTTTCTTACACTTCTAATATATTTTTGTTCATTTTGCAGATTATGGCCCCGAAACGACCACCGACTGCCGCCGAAAAGGGAAAAAAGAAAGCTACCGGCGGTACATCCAAGCGAGCTCGGGTAGATACGGCAGACACCACCGCCTCTCACCTTTATTTGTCCGAGGAGCACAAAGAGAGATTCACCAAGGCCGTGAGCCAGTGGACTATTTGGGGAGAGCGACGATTACACCTGGACAACTTCCCTCATTCCGAGCTCTTCAACCTCATTGATGTCTGCCGATGGTCCAGGGTGGCCGATACTCCACATCCTATTTACTCCTAGCTCGTCCATGAGTTCTACACAAATTTCAACCAGGAGATAGACATTCATGGGACAGAGCACTACGGGCAGACTTGGGTCCGGGGCACATGGTTCATGTTTACACCGAAGGTCATCAACGATTTCTATGGTCTATCCGCTGACGATGTTCACCCTCTGCCCGACATTCTGGATATGGTCAAGGTGGCCCGGTTCTTATATGGTCGAGCAGATGCATGGCCACTGCCCGGGAGGGACTTCGAGCACAGTAAGCTGACAGACTCCCTCCTCATCCTGAATGTGTTTGTGAGCCACAACATCGACCCGACTGCGCATCGCACCACCATTAATGATGCTAGGGATCGATTGCTGTACCATCTGGCTCACGGGAGGAAGATCGACCTGGGGAGTTACATCTACACCCTGATCAGCTTGTTGGCCTCCCAGACGGACAAGAAGCACACAGCCATCTTCCCAGCGCTGATCAGTGGTATCTGTACAGCAGCGGGGGTCCCGATTTCACCGACGGAGCCAGTTTTTCGAGGAAAGAGACCTATCAACCGCTTTGCCTTGGAGAATGCCAGACGGGCCACTGCACGAGCTATGGGGGCTGCCCCAGCCGCAGACGAGCACCCTTCTGAAGAGCAGCCAGTCGCACCCCAGCCAGCCGCACCACCTGGAGATATGGCCGCCTTATTACATCGCCTACTAGAGGGTCAGGCTGAGCAGACACGGCTCATTATCGCCACCTGGACTGAGCTCCGCACAGTGCAGTAGGAGTTGGTGACTCTGCGGTCTCGAGTGGATGCAGGCAGACACACTCAGTCATCTATGGAGTTTGCCCTGAGTCAGTCTTCCCTAGAGCAGAGTCGGATTCGGGCTGACTGCGACCAGGTCAAACGACGACTAGACAGATGTGCGGGCAAGCTGGATGACATCCATGATCAGATATGCCGCCCGACACCCACGCCAGCTCCTCCACCGATTGATCCCTCCACACTCCTTCTTCCGACACCCTCCGATCCATCTCCGGGAAGTTCTTAAATTTTTATGAATTTCTTTATTTTACATGTGATTGGGGACGATGCACGTTTTAAGCTTGGGGGTGGTTGATAAAAATTTTGCTCAATTTGACATACTCATGATATTTGATTATTGACTTAGTTCATCTTTATTCTAATCGTTTTTTTTTTATTTTATTTCTAAAAAAAAAAAAATATTTTGCTTGCATGCTTGTGTGATATGAATAGCCTTGCCGGCTAATGATGACAATTTTCATTTAATTTTCACCTTAAATCATGACTTGTGAACAGAATATATTGTTATTTAAATGTGAGACTATTAAATCATATCTGATATTGTGTTGTGTCGACTAGTGACAATGATATGTAGCTATGTTGGTGCACTTAAGTTGAAAACAATAGGATCTCCAAACCTTCAAATTATCTGTATCATAATGAGTAAACTGTGATGGTGGCTATCTAGATTATGTTTGATTCTGTGTATGTCGAAAAAATAAAATTGTGTGGAGCACTTTAGACCAGTTAGAGGAAACTAAGTAATGACCAAATGTTAGGAATCTAATCCCTCAGCATGAACTTATTGCACGCAAAGAACAAGGCTTTTATTTTTATATAACTCATTTCGTAGCCTTTTTGACTCGAGTGATAAAGTCATAGACCAAAAGCTCGTTACATGGGTCATTTAGAAAGCTTAACGGAATGGGTTTCGCATACGATTAAATATCTTATAACTCTTTTCGTAGCCTATTTGACTCGAGTGAAAAGGCCCGTAGGGGTTTCTCAAAATCCGATGTCCTAAAGTCCAAAAGACTTGGGAGTCATCGGCCTAAAGCTCGTTACATGGGTCATTTAGAAAGCTTAATGGACTGAGTTCTGCACATAAGAGTAAAAAAAAAAAATAATAATAATAAAATAAAATAAAATAAAATTTCTTTGCAAAGTAACCTGAGGATTAGATGACTAATGGGTTTGACTTACTTAGTAGAAAATTTCTGGTCAAGAGTGCTCATAAATTGGAGAATCTTCATAAGCTTCGGTTGTCACAGTCATTAACTTTCTCAACCAGCCTCTAGAAAGAAAAGAATGTGAACAACCTTAGACCCAGAAATCTCAGAATTGTGAGAGAAAACAATTATCTTGGAGAAAGTGTATCTTACGAGAGGGAAAGAAAAAATTGACCAAGTGGTTGGACTATCACCTCCATAGAATTTAAGCTGATCAGACGAACTGCCCTCACACACGATGCAAGTATGTTTAAGTGGAATCACGTTTACAACTGTATAACCTGAACACTCGTCATGAATTATAAGTTTTTCTTTTTGCAAAAATTTGAAGCAAAGACGGCAAGCTATTTATGAACTTTATTATTGCTTATTGCATCTAGTACAAGATTATTTTTAGTAGTTTATTCGAGGACGAATAATAGTTCAAGTTTGGGGGTATTTGATAAGTACAATTTTGTACTTATCTGGGCTCACAACAATGGACAATTATAAGTTCTTTTGGTTGTTTACAGTTTAATTGCATGTTGTTTTCTTATCAATTTAGGAAAAAATCAAAGTAAAGTATCAATTGGATGAAAAGAGAGCAAAATGAAGATAATGGGACCTAATTGCTAAGGAAAGAAACTTCAGGGGCTTGATGTGCAAATACCGAGGCAGAAAATTCAAATTCAGAACCAGGATAAACCATGCGATCTCATGGTAATATCATGGTGCGATCGCAAGATTATGAAAAATTCAACAGAATGTCAAACAGCTCAACCATGCGATCGCAGGTCCTAAAGCCATGTGATCGCATAGGCAAATCGAGACAGAAATTGTGCAGAAACCTGATTCGATTAGAATTCTACCAGTCCAAATAATTTCAACAACAAAACACACGTTTGGAGGTCTTGAGAGAATAGTATAAAAGGCAGAAGATAGACTTTTCGCGGGAGACGAATTTGATATGAAGAAGATACAAGGCAAGAACGAAGATCAAGGCGCGAAATCGAAGATCATCGAGCCGAGATCACGGGTTTTATTTTACTTTTTGTTTTCCTTTCCCTGGACCATGATGAATTCAATTCTTTCGTTAATTGAAGAAATCATGTCCGGCTAATTTACTTTATCTAGGATGAACGATGAAACCTCACGTTTTGATTAATTAGCAGTTTTTCCTTTTTAGTAATTAATTGCCCGTGGATTGATTATTCTTTATTCAGTTTCTTTATTATTTTAATGCTTGCGCACCATTAGAATATATTGTGATCTGTATTGAAGTCGAGAGATTCAATATAGATTTATCACGTGGTATTGAATAACATATGGTCCAATAATAGATAGAGATTACTATTATACTTTATGAAATCCATTTAGGCGTTCTTGAGATTTTAATGCATGTGTTTATGCTCGAAGCTTAATTAGATATAATGAAGTTCGCATAACATATAGATTTGATCGACCATCGAGAGATGCTTTCGATTAATTTAGGAACGCCGATTTTCAGTTCAAGGTAATTAAAAGCTAAAAAGTGATTAACAGATAATTGAGTAGAACGTGTCGGTGGATTTGTGAATCCTAGTATTGCTAAACTTTAATTCGTTCTCATTTTTCAGAGTTGCTTATTGTGAATTTCAATTTAATTAAAATAGTTAATTTAGTTTAGAATCTTAAGAATCAAAAAAATTGAATCTGTGTTTATTTCCATTGTTAAAATTTAAGCTGTGAAATTAATTGGTAAATTAGTATCTAGTCCTCGTGGGTTCGACACTTTATTTTATCACTATATTACTTGTCAACGATCCGTCCACTTGCGGGATATAAATCGCATAACATTCTCTAATTTCTTGAATTGCTATTAACCTACGAATTTCATGTAGGTGAATGGTTGAATTGTGTTTTTTTATTTTTAAAAATCAATTTATATCATCTATAGAACACTCGTAGGTAATAAGAATCAATTTTCACCAACGATATTCGTGATAGATCGAAAGATATTTTGGTCCTTAACACTGATTAATATCACCTGCGGAATTTCTGTAGGTAATATAAATTGCTCTTCTAATACATATTATCTCTATGTAAAAGGTTGAAACAATTTTTGATCTTTAAAATTCACTAATATCACATACAAAATTTCCATAGGTAATATAAATTACTCGCTATTATTGTTGTCAACGGAAAAGCCGTTGGTAATTACAATATGTAAAAGACTATTACTTTTACTAACGAATTTTTCGTTGCTTATTACTAACAGATTCTTTCCGTTCATAAATATCTGTTACGTAAAGTGCGATTCTTTGTAGTGTCCATAACTGTTAACTCTTTTTTATTGATTCAATGCAATCGGATCAATTCAATCCGTTATTTTTCTTTGTGATTTATTTCATAACATAATAGAAACTTGTAAAAACTATAATTACATGTGTGTTTGCTTTTTTATTTTTCTTTTCTAATTCTTCATACTTCGACTGACATGTCCATGTGCAGCACATGCTAGGCAGACATATGAAAAACATTGATGATACATCCTTAAATGTGACATTTTTGGATCTTCGGATCATCTGTGCTTAGTTCTGCACTTGTCTAAGACAAGTTGTGCTAATAGCTTTTAATTCCACATTTTATTTTTCATGATATCGATTATATAATTTTTTTTTTATGATTCTATTAGTTATTGTTAAATATAATAAATAAAAATGTCAAAATTTTCGAAATCCTCCCTTAACCTGGAAATCACGCCTAGTCTATTACAGATCGTGCCAACTTTAATACTAACAAGACATTCTCATCAAACATATTAGTAATAATTGCCCTCATTCCTGAAAGTGATATCGTTGTTTCGATGTGTTTCCAATGTATTCCAAATTGACAATTTGTTATTTTTTGATAATTCCAAAACACGTGTTTTATCAAATCACGATTTCTTGTTCTAAAAAGCAGCAGCAGTGAGTTGAACAACTTTCTTTGATATATAATTCTCTGTCTTAAAACGTAGACATGAATACAAGCCCTATTACAACAATATTAGTGCAACTTTTACACCTACGTTGAGACACCCTTGCTTTTTGCATGCAATTGTACTATGTTTGGTAGAATAAAACTGGATGAAACTAAACACTACGATTGACAACTTTTATCACATAAAAAGGATACATTTATTGCACTCAAACACATCACGTGATAGACTACTATAACCTCCCTCCCTCCCTCCCTCTCTCTCTCTCTCCATGGTAGTTGGGTGGGAGGTACTGAGGGTTGGGGGGGGGGGGGTCCATGGGTGGGTGGGGGGAAGGGGAGAATAGGTTGGTCCATGTTTGACAGTTAAATCCAGGTACATGGCTTGTTGGGTTCTTGGAAAGGACTGCAAAATAATGTGGGACAAGAAAAGCAGAACTCATTTGATAATTCTCAACTTCTTGTGCCCCAACAAAAATTCAGATTGACACCCTCTGCAGGAATGGGCGTTTCCGTGTCTTCTTGTTTTAGTTTGACTTTAAAATGTTGATATATATAGTTTGAATTGACAAGTAATATTAACTAATTAAAAAATATGAAATCTAATTAAAAATTAAGAGGAAATAAGTAAACTACATTGAAGCAAGGAAACTTAGGAAGAAATATTGGTAAAGAGAGAAGGAAAAATGTATACTTCTCAATAATTTTGTGAACCGTGCATTTGATTAAAATCAATTAAATAAAAAAAAAAAAATTAGACTTTATTCATCAAAAATTAAGTTTAAAATTAATTATTACAAAATAACAAAGTGACAAAGGAAATTAAACCCCATAAAAACGGTTAAGGTCCCGTTTGAAATTGATAAATTTAAGAAAAACCAATTATAAAACAATCTATACCATCTGACGACATATTTTGAGAAGCAGCAAAATGATAACTTCTCAAATTCTGTTTTTAACTTCTCCAATTATTTTAGGGTGGTTATATTGATATTGCAACTTTTTATAAGTGCATTATATTTTAATTGCACTTAAAGTTCTTAACCTTTATTCATTGTAGCATTTATGTTCTTAACTTTTTTTCATTGAATTCTTATTTTTCAACTTTCATTAATTAGCACATCCCATCATTAATGATTCTTTTTGTCAATATCTGCTTTGAAATTAAGAAAAAATATTTTGTTACACTTTTGTATTTATAATTGCTTTTTCAAAAATATGATAGGTAAATAAGCTGCTTTGTGGGTTCCAATGGATTTTTTGGACAAAATTATCAGACGCAAAATGTAATAATTAATAAAAAATTGAAGACAACAATGCAATAAAAAAAATGTTGAGGATATGAGTGCTACAATGAGTCAAGATTGAAGACGTTAAGTACAATTAAAATTTAGTTCAGCAAATAAAAAGTGTGGTATGAATATATAATCACCCTTATCTTTAATCATAATATCAATTTCAACCTTGACTAATTAAATTGATTATTTTTCTACTAATATTTATTATGTTTTTTAGTTTGTAATTTTATAACTTTTGAGATTTAATATATATTAATTATTTTTAAAATAAATATAGTGAATATATTGTCTTAGAAAAATATTTGATAATATTACATACTGTTACAAAATTAAAAATAAATTTTACAATATTATCTATAGAGCTGACAAATAGGTTAGGTTGGGCTAGCCCAACCCGCCAGAACAGGGTCACACATGAAACTGGATTGGGCTGGCCCAGCCCAATTTTGTATGGGCCAGAAATATGCTAGCCCAGTCCAGCCCATTAGCTCAACTTATCTTAATTTTCTTTTTATTTCTTTTTTTTTTTAAATAAATTTTTTATACACAATATCATTTGTAACATATGTATCAAATAGTGATACTATAAATGACTAAATTGATATAAAAGTATAAATATAGAGATCAAGTTGCAAAAATTTAAATGTTGAAGGACTTAGGTTGCAAATAAAAGAGGACGAAATTGAAATGAAAGAGGAAGTATAGGGACTAAAATGAAACTTTTATAAAGGTGAAGGACTTATTGTGCAAATAATCAAGGACTCAAATGCAAATTTAAGTGAATTCACGTGAAAATATATATTTTGTAGTATAGATTTGATTTTAATTTATTATTTTATTAATTAATATAATTTTAAGAATGTAGTATTTTTAAAATAAATTTGTTAAGTTGATAAAATTAGAATTATTTTTAAAAAGTGGTTTATTTATGAAAAAATCTCTTGATATTATTTGAATTATATATTGGGGCTATTCCCAAAATGAGTTAATTAGTGTTAATGAGCCCAAAAAATTTAAAAAAAAAATCAATATCAAAATCAAAATTGGGCCGGCCCAACTAGCCCGCGGGCTAGATGGGCCGGGTCATCTTGGCCCACTTTTATTTGGGCTAGGGCCAACCCAACCCAAGAAGGTGGGCTACGTGGGCCGGTTCGCGGGTTGGGCCAATTTTGCCACCTCTAATTATCTATGATAATAATAACACAAAATAACATCATTATAAGCAATGTCTATTTTAGTAAATGTATATACACATAACAATAAACTATCTTTGTTTACGAAATACTTAAATACTGATTTTAAAATATACAATAATTTTAAAACAAAAATTTATCAAACATTTAACTTATTCTTTTTAATAACTTAATTTACATGAGCGACTAATAACTCATATTCCAACGCAATTCGTAAAACTTCAATGCTCCAACTAATGAGGGATCAAATGTGTGTTTTACAATTTGCAACTCAAAAGTAAAATAAATTGAATTTAAAAAATTTTTAAGACTCGTTTATTTTTTAATTAAATTGATATTAACATCGTCCAATTCTATTTACAAAAATTGCACATTTACACCGTTAACTCTAATCAGTTACATTGTGACCGTACATCTTGTTGATATGATCAAATATGTTTGGTGATACAGTTTCACGTGCTTGATGTCGGCATTAATTGTTGAACCAAACACAAAATCATGGTATGAAATGGACTACAAGACATTCTTAATGGCTTTTCCAAGGTATTTTCAACACTTAAAACGAGGTTTCACAATAATATACTCCTTTTTGTTTTGCAAAGACAAATTTATTTTTATTTTTACACAAATTAAAAAAATACAATTAATATAATTAAAAAATAAAATTTATTTTTATGTTTTCTAATATACATATATATTAATATCATTACTCTATTAAATATAGTTCATAGTTCGTACATGATTGATAACAAGACATGTTAAATATGGACGTATTACAGAACTAAGAAATCAACTATACTCTCAATAAAGAAGTGATCTATAATTTAGGACGGATGGTAAAGAAAGTATACTTATCTTTATGAGACAAAGAAAGTATTTTCTTTTTAAATTAATATTAAATATTATAATTTTTTTTTTTTTTTTTTTTTTTTAAATAATAACAAGTTATTCAGTTCCAATCGGGTCCTAAGTTTTTGAAGTGGTTTCTCATAAGTTGTTTGTAAGCTCATCACAGTCTGGGCCGCGTGGCCCCACCAAAACTTAGTCTAGATTTTCACACAAGGATAGCTTAAGCAATTTAGGAGCATTAAGCAAAATCGATCACAAAAGAGATATTTGTGAGAACAATAATAAAAAATTAGTAGAACAAATGATTTCTAACGTAAATTTAGCCGGTGATTTTGAAGGTATGATTTGTTGATAATTCAGATAAAATAATTGACAATGATACAATTGGTAATTAACGACGTACCTTCATCAACGATTACATACGACAATGACATCAATAATGTTGTCTAAAATGACCGACGGTGCTTAAATCACCGAGGGAAAGTTGTCAGTCCATCGATATCAGTTACAAAATTTTATTCTTTTTATTCTTTTGTTTTTTATAAGTTATTATCAGATAAATTAAAATAGTTTTTTATTTGTTCGCTTCCTTGAATTGAGAGCCATAGGCGATAGCTTAACTCATCTAATGCTTGAGCCAACTCTGCTCCCACATTATGAAAATGGATTATACACGACATGATAATTTTTCTATACATTTTTAAGGGCCTTAAGATTTTGATTCGACCGCGATGTGTTACTCAAATTAATATGTTTTGCTTTATTCAATACATGTTTGGCTAAGTTTAAAAAGTTTACTTAAAAGTAAATATATAAGTTTTGAAAATAAATATTTTTTATTGATGAAAATTTAAATAACATTAGTCATCTAGTAAAGCTCACATGAGAGTCCAGATAATTCCATGTTATAGAGTTTAGAGTCTGCAAAAAGATCTCCCAAATCATTACTTAAAAAAAAAAAAAAAATTCTTCTAATCATTTCCTTTTGTTGTCCATTATCAAGTTCATCATTATGTTTGTCAAAATTTAAATTATAATTTAAATTGATCAAAATAGTTAAATATATTATTTATTTACACATGCATTCATAGAATTCACAATTTACTATGTATATATTATCTACATATTTAATAAAATTCACAATTTATGAATATTTAAAAATTATATTTCACACTATTAAACATGTGTGACAAGTTGATCAAGTGGCAATAATTATCGTACAATTTGTTTATATTGGTTGGATCAATCTAATGTAGACATGAAAATAGTTGTAATAACACAACAACTGGACAACTTGGTTGATTTATATGATGTAATTAATAGGACAATATGTGAAAGACATGTTGGGTAAGCTTAATAGGACAATATGTGAAAGACGTGTTGGGTAAGTTCTAGTTATAGTTAATTATTTTCGATATGGACATTGACTCAACAAGTCACGAGTTACTAATTTGACAAATAAGAGTCCGTTTAATAGAGATTATAAATTAGCCTATAAATCAATATTAATTTATTTGAGACGAAATTGTCGACTTTTCAAACAATTTTAATATAAAATGACAAAACTGTCATTTTTAATTTTTTATTGATTAAATGTAATATGTCATTTATATTAAAAGTAAGTTGAAAAGTCAAATATAACGATTGAAATAAATTAATTTTAGTTTATAAACTATGTGAAACGAGTGCTAAATTACTCACTCTCGATCTTCTGCTCACTTGGGGACAAGAGATCATCTTCCTTACCAGTTAAACCAAGTGTAAATGATTGGTTAGTTGTCTTAATTACAATTTATTTTTTGATTTGACATGTTTTTATCTTTTCATACATTGATATTACAAAAAGATTCAGCTAAATTGTTTGAATAGAAGTCAAAGCTTATGTATGTAAATTCTGGGTAATGTATGATTTTGTTCTTTTAGATACTTTGTTTTTAATTTGTCACAAGACAAAAAATACAAAATAATTCATAAAAATATTAGAATAATCAAATCTCGTGTGACATAGTTCCAGTTCTAAATTAACGAGGTTTACTTTACCTTCTTGTTAGAAAGAAAGGAAAAAGAAAAACACATACAGTATTATCCTCTTCTTTGTTTCAATAGAGATGGGCGATATAAATTAACAAACACATACAGCATTATTCCTGATGATATAAATAATGACAGTTGCTGTATGTTATTTATCTATGGTGACACGCCCGTCTCAATGACTCGCCTGCCTCACCAACTTGCCCACCTCGTTGGTATCATGAGCACACTTCTGACAGATAGACTGCACAACCCAACTATCATCAGATTAGCTAGGCGGGCAACCCATGGAATGACAGTTACCACCAGTTATTGGGAAGATGAAACATCCCTCATTAACTCCTAATAATGAGGGAGAAGAAGGGACACCCGTTATCAAACGAGGAAGATGAAAGGACACCCTTACCAAATGAGAGAGATGAAGGGATACCCATCATCAATAACTGCAGGCCATTCCTATAAATAGAGGCCAACCCCACAGGTAAAAGGAGAACACACAATTCTTATACACTTTATATGATTATTCTGCATATCTGGTTTTAATCATATACTGATTATCAGACCGGAGTGGCCACGGGAGAAAAAGTCCCACCTCCTTTTGCAGGTCTCCACCACTGTCGCCGCCGTGCTCGGAGGAGGAGAAAATCATTTATCATCAATTGGCGCCATCTGTGGAAAATCGCACAAGAAGTTATGGCTCGAACCAGAAGAGCTAGGAATGTAACCGCTCCACCAGCCCCTGTCGGGGATGTAGGCACCGAGTCCAATGCCGCCACTAATTACCCACCACAAGAATTTGCCTCTGCCACTCAACTCGCGGCATTGCAAGTTCAAGTGGCGGCCTTAACGGCTCTACTCCAAGATCGGAACGCTGCGGTTTCTCAGTTACCACAGGGTCTTAACCCTCTGCCGGTAGGATCTTCACTACCAGGGGCTCTGCCCCAGGGTCCTAGCCCTCCACCGATAGGGCCCTCACTGCCAGGGGCTCCTCCCCAGACTTCTAACTTTCCAACAATGGAAACACCACCAACGGCAGCTCCACTGCAGGCTTCAGTTTCTTTAGCTCCACCTTCCGCACCCCATTTCTATTCATTGACTTCTGGCCCAAATCCATACAGGGGGCAACCATCATGGATGCCCACGCCTACGCTGGTTGAGACACCAGTGTTAAGCCTGGAATAGCGATTAGAAGAAATGATGGGTCGCCAAATAGCTGAGGCTATGTCCAATAAAAGTAGTAAGCAACAATCCATGGTGCTGGAAGAAGACCTTTTTTCCCTAGAAGTGATGGCAGTCCCCTTGCCATGAGACTTCAAGCAGCCAAAGATGGAGAAGTATGACGGATCCTCTGATCCTGTCGATCACCTCAGGATTTTTGTTGACTTGATGAGGTTGCAAGCTACCCTAAATGCGATTATGTGCAGGGCTTTTCCTCCAACGCTTAGGCGCGAGGCCAGGGACTGGGTAGCCACTCTTCCTCCAAAATCGATCTATACATTTGACGATTTTTTCAAGAGTTTTACTACCCATTTTGCCAGCAGCAAACGTGTTAAGAAAACTGTCATCAGTCTTATGTAACTGGCACAAGACAAGGACGAACTGCTAAAAGATTTTATTGCCCGGTTCAATAAAGCAACTTTGGGAATCAAAGATCTACAGATGTCTGCTATAGTCACTGCCATGATGAGTGGAACTAGAAGTCATCCTTTCAAGATGTCACTTTCCAAAAATCCGTCGAATACGATGCATGAGTTACTCAATAGAGGAGATAAGTATGTGGACGCTGAAGAAGCATATCTCATTACCAAGAGTATGAAAGATCGAAATAAGCATGAGTCTAACAAAAAGAAGAATCAGGACGAGCCCGAACCTCAAAATAATAGAGGCAAGCTCACCCAATACGAGGCAACATCGCCCAAGCCGAGGCAAGTCAACTAGGCAAGTCACCCAGAGAGCTGAGCTAAAAAAAAAAATTTAGACGAGCTCACTCAGATGGGCGGTGACCTCGGCAAAAAAAAAAATTTAGTCGAGCTCGCTCAGGTGGGCGACCTCGGCAAAAAAAAAAAATTAGGCAAGCTCACTCAGGCGGCGACCTCGCCCAGGCGGGCGGTGACCTCGGCACAAAAAAAAAAAAAAAAATTTGATGAGCAAGTACATTAGATTACTTCTACTTTTCATTAACAATAGTATATGAAAAGTAGAGGGGCTTATAAGGTGAGTTGCCAGAAATAAGACCAGTTACTACTGTTTGAAAAACAAAGCCAGCTGCCCAAAAATAATGACAGCTACTGCTGTCTGAAAAACAAAGCCAGCTGCCCAAAAATAATGACAGCTACTGCTGTCTGAAAAATAAGGCCAACTGCCCAAAAATAATGACAGCTACTGCTGTCTGAAAAACAAAGCCAGCTGCCCAAAAATAATGACAGCTACTGCTGTCTGAGAAATAAGGCCAATGAGCCTCTATCTGAAAATCAAGGCGATGAGCCTCTGTCTGAAAAACAAGGCGATGAGCATATGTTTAAAAATCAAGGCGATGAGCCTCTGATTAAAAATCAAGGCGACGAGCCTATGCCCAATAAACAAGGCGATGAGCCTCTGTTAGAAAAACAAGGCAATGAGCCTATCAAGGTGATGAGCCTCTGTCCGAAAAACAAGGCGATGAGTCTCTACCCGATAAACAAGACGATGAGCCTCTGTTAGAAAAATAAGGCGATGAGCCTATATTTAAAAATCAAGGCAGTAGCCACTATTTAAAAATCAAGGTGATAGCTACCATTGAAAAACAAGGCGATGAGCTTCTGTTTGAAGAAGTTAGAGAATAGCAAGTGCAGTAGATTATTTCTACTTCCCATTGATAACAGTATATGAAAAGTAGTCTATGAGAAGTAGATGGGCTTATATAGATATAAATAATGACAGTTGCTGTATGTTATTTATCTATGGTGACACGCCCGCTTCAACGACTCGCCTGCCTCATCAGCTTGCCCGCCTCGTTGGTATCATGAGCACACTTCTGACAGATAGATTGTACAACCCAACTATCATCAGATTAGCTAGGCAGGCAACCCATGGAATGACAGATACTACTAGTTATTGGAAAGATGAAACATCCTCATTAACTCCTAATAATGAGGGAGATAAAGGGACACCCGTTATCAAACGAGAAATATCAAAGGACACCCTTACCAAATGAGGGAGATGAAGGGACACCCATCATCAATAACTGCAGGCCATCCCTATAAATAGAGGCCAACCCCCCAGGTAAAAAGAGAACACACAATTCTTATACACTTTATATGATTATTCTGCATATCTGGTTTTAATCATATACTGATTATCACACCAGAGTGGCCACGGGAGAAAATGCCCCACTTTCTTTTGCAGGTCTCCACCACTGTCGCCGCCGTGTTCGGAGGAGGAGAAAATCATTTATCATCAATCCCTTTGTTTTGGAGTCTATATTTATTGTCTTGAGATGTTTTTTTCCTTATATAAACACTCATTTATATCGTATATAATGTATATTTTAATCCTGTAAGTGGGTTGCGATATGAAGAGTGTCGAACTCACAAGGACTAGCTACCAGTTAACCAATTAATGTATATTTCGAATTTTAACAAGATAAGAACACACATTCTTTTATAAATTCAATCCTAATGTTATTCTACTTAAGTTTAATTAAATCTAAATTATCGCTCAATCAAAAGTAATTTTAAGAACAAATTCAATTTTTACTTGCACTATGATTCGCGAATCCACGTAGGGCTGGGCAAAAAACCCGAAAAATTGACTAACCAACTTGAACCGAACCGACTTGGGTCGGTTTTTGAGCCCGATCGGGAACCCAACCCAAAACCAACTCGGTTTAAAAAAAAAAAAATTTTGGTTCTTTAACAGGGCCGAAACCGAAAACGAAAACCCGAACCGACCCGAGTCGGTTCGGGTCAGTTTCGGGCCCATTTTTTAGATTTTTTTTTGGGTTTGGGTTTCTCCAAATCGATTTTAAATCGGTTCGGGTCGGGTTTGGTCGAAAACCGACCCTACCCCTACCCCTACCCCTAAATCCACGTATACGTTCCTTAATCAATTAATCGTTAATCACTATAGTTACAAACTTAGAACAATAGTTTTATAGTTATAAATTTTATTAACTTTGTCATATTTTACCACATGAACATATTATTTTTCATTCTTCTCTATTTTAGTATACACCGAGTTGGTATTTGAAACATATTTTGTGCAGATTTGAAGAAGCTCGTAGGCCTTTAAACTAACACAACTTCTTGTTGTCGAAGATGATGTAGTTGTTTTGAATTTTCTAATTGATTTCACAATTAAAAAACTAAGTGACAAAATAATTCATGTAGTTGATTTGGAGGTAGCAAAATGTGTCGAATCATCCATTTGGAGGTATCAACATGTCGCGACATCTCTTCTTTTTCAATATTTAAGGTAGTTGAACCTTTTTTGAGATTTTACATTTAGTTATGTCTACATATTCTCTAAGAATATATGGATCCTTCATGGGGTCATATTCACGATTTGCTCGATTTTTCTTTTGATAATTTTTGTTTTAGAATCAAATGTCACTATGCTTTAGGCGTGCTAATAATTTAACAAATATAATATTAACGAATTGTCATTCGAGAACATCAATACTAGTTGAAGAATTTACAACTGGTATATGAGATTTGATTAATCTCTTTAGTCAGTAAATATATCTGTCAATTGTTTAACAAACAATTGAATTATCTGTAGAATTTCTAGTTCATATTGTCTTGTGTGAGGATCTAGAAAATATAATATGATGTATTTTCATGTATTATTTCCTGTTACTTAATCTATCCTAATGTTGAGAAAACTGCTTATTAAAATAACAATCAGCATACGGCATCATATAATATCACTCGTTAGGGAATTCGAACCTAATATATATATTCTCAACTTCTTTAAAGACATATCTCTTGTGCACTGTAGTGGAGAAATTAAGATATATATTGCACAACTAAAGAAAATTCGATGGGATATATAAGACTTCTGACCATAAGCCACTATAATGGGGAAGAACTTGATATTGGCATGATGAGTACCAATATAAATGCATGTAAAATACCATTCCCTAAGAAGAGATACAAGCATTTTGTTCTCAATAGTAAGAGTTTAGCAATTATTTGGAAGCGTTTAATAAATATTCTACTAAACCATAGGCGATAAAATGTTCTATCATTATCTCAACTAATAACCATCAAAAGTTTTTGAATGTAAAATTACTAGTATTATCAAGACGAAGTGTCTTAATTGTGTAATCTGAAAATTATGCACGTAATTGAATAATTGAGCAAATAATCTCGTAAACGTCTGGTTAAGAATGTGCAATAAACACACATGTGACCATCTGATAAATCTATCTATTAATATCATAAAATTCTTAGATGATCTACATGAAGGGTAAGTGGGCCCAAAAAGTTCACCCTGAATTTTTTCTAGACATATTGAGAATTCTGTCCCAATTTTAGTTAGTGATACAACGATCAATTTTCTTTGAGAATAAGTAACAAATGAGAATTCAATATCTTGATGACAATTGTGGTTGTTCAATAGATATATACATGAATATTAAATAAAAATGTCACACTATTATTGATCTTAGATAGTCTAACCGATAATGCTAATCAATAAAATTTTGAGTTTTTAAATTTATAGTTTAATACAATGTAACATTTATATTTAATTAAGTGTATAAAGTCATTTTTCTAGAACAACAATACAATATTATTTTGAGATGTTAAAATATTGTTATATATGAAGTGTTTCTTCACGAAGGCACATCCTACTATTTACATCTTCCACCAAGACCCTAGAGCAGGAGTGGTGGAGGCCCTCGAAGTTAGGGTTCAACCTTTTATATATATATATATATATATATATATAGTTGTTCTTGAAGAACCACATAATATTCTTCTACACTATTAATTTGTATAAAGTTGTACTCTTCAAGAGCAACAACATAATATTCTTCATGAATATTGTTATAAAATAATTTATGCTTCCCAAGAGCAATAATATTTATATTATTATTAATATATAAAGTTGTGTTTTCTCAAGAACAACTACGTAATATTTGTTTATTGTATTAGTATGAGAGTCCTACTTTTTTTGGATAACACAATATTCTAATAGTTTTTATAAAGTTGTATTTCTTCCAGAGTAACAACACAATATTTTTCTTGAATATTTATATATGTGAGTTGTGTTTCTTCAAGAACATTAACGCAATATTCGTCTAGAAAATTGATTTGTATAGATTTACTCCTTTCAAATATGTATATTATATTCTAATCAATTAGATATATACAAATTTGTGGTTCTTCTGAAACAATACAAAAATTCCTCTAAAATATTAGTAAGTATCAAGTTGTACTTTGTTCAAAAGCGACAACATAGTATTCATATGTAAACTTTTAGTTCTTCCGGAGTAATATTATAATATTCATATAAATATTCTAATGAAACATTGATTATACAATTGTACTTCTACAAATTAAGATATGGAAGATGGAAAATGAGAGGAAAAAGCTTACCTTAGTGTATTTTTGACAAATGCAAAACTAAGGAGCCTGTTCTGTTTGCCATTTTCAACTCATTTTCTGTTTTCTGTTTTTGAAAATAGTGAAAACGTGTTTACTTATCCATTTTCGAAAATGTATATTTCAAAATACCAAAAACAATTACGAAGGAAATGCAAAATGATGATTTCACCGTTTTCCGCATTTTCTTTACAAAACGCGTTGATTTTCAAATTTAGCTATGTGTTTCGAATCTTGATTGCGGCTTTTTTTTTTTAAAAAACATTTTATGCTGGGCGAACCCAGATTCAACTGTTGACAACAGATGCCAACAGTTTGTACTGGGCGTTTGCCCAGTACGATAATTTTACTTTTTTTGTTTTTTAAAATTTTGCTCACATTTTATTATGTTTTGTCATCTTTTGACTTGTTTTGACACCTATTCGTGTATTAGAGTTGATAATCTACAAGTATAGATGATTTTCATGTTGGAAATTCAATTATTAAGATCAAATATGTTATAAAATATATATAGAGAATTTAACAGATACAATTCTTCAACACACACCTATTCACATATAAGTAAATCAAAATTCCCCGCAACCATGACCGGGCAGGTCGATCCCCGTTTCGAAGTGACAAACCATTTGCAAAACAACAATAAATAAATTATGAAAAATATATAACAATTGTATTAGCATTAAACTATTTTGAGAAATTATTCAAATGTATTAGCATTATATAGTCTATCTTGTTAGAATTTTCATACTATATTAACATTAAACTATTAAATTTTTTTTGAATAATCAAAATTTTTGAATAAAATATTATACAAAATCATTTTTCAAAAATTTCAAAGTAAACGCATTTTTCAATTTTCTGTTTTAAGAAACAGTTTTCAAGAATGACAAAAAGAACGTATTTTCAATATTTTCAAAATAGACACTCAAAACACAAAACTGAAACGCAAAAAGAAAACCCCTTAAAAAATTCAGTTGTTTTCTAAAAATTAACAATCTTCCAACCAATTCAAAATTTGTTACTTTTCACGTAGTGATTTTTCACTAATGAATTGTTGAATCTTGATCTTGATCGTCGAATTTGAAGAACAATTAGTTTTGAACTTAATGGCCAAAATTTACGACAATTAGACAATGGAGCGTTGAGATATCAACGTTTAATCACAATTGCGCATGCTAGTCAGAGTTATCAAATATTTTGCATTGTTGCTCTCAAACTTTCTCTCTATTTTAGGTGAACTCCTTCGTGTGCTTATAACGTGTTATGAAATTAGAAAGAATAATATAAGAGAATAGAGAGAGTCAAAACTCAAGTTTATATTTTATTATAACGATAGTCACATTAGTGATGGCAAATGGGCCGAGATGGGCTTGGCTCGACTCGTCCAAAAAAAAGGAGCCCGTACTAGCCTGTGGCTCGTGGGCTACATGGGCCACATATAATTTTTTTGGAAAAATTGTCAATAAGTCATCTCCACATGACTTGTTTCAAATTATGTCAAAACTTTTTTTTTTTAAATTGTGATTAAGTCATACTTCACATCAATATTTTATATTAATTCCAAAATCACCCATTTTAATCATATTTTTCATTGACACAAATCTTCCAACTCCACAAACCTCCTCCACCTCCAGCGACCACCTCCGTTGACCACCTCCGACGACCACCTCCGGCGACCTCCGACGACCACAGCCTCCACCTCCGGTGACCTCCGACGACAACCGCTTCCACCTCTGGTGACCTCCGGCAACCTCCGGCGAGTACTTCTATGGCGCAGTATCACTTTTTAGGCAGTTTTTTGGTGAAGATTTTGGATCAATTTCTAGCTGGAGACTGAATGTTGTTAGCTGTGAAACTACAAAAGTAAATGAAAAGTTACTTCATAGAATCCAGATTGAGGTAACAAATTAACGTAGAAATATTGTTATTATTTTCTTTGTTTTAATCTTAATTCCTGTATTTGATTATTTTTTCAGGCTAGTGATCTAACAGCTAGCATTGATCTATCCGTGCTGCAAGAGAGGCTAACCAATATGATTAACCTGGGTTGAGTATTTTAGCAGTTATGTAAACAATGAGCATTTTCCAGTTATGTAAACAATGAGATAACATCTGTTGTTGATACTGTATTATAGAATAGCAACTTGATATTGTATTAATTTGGTCATTAGATTATTTCTTTGTGTTGTTAATTAGTTGTGAAAGTTGTTTGATACTGTATTATACAAAACAGTATCACAACAGAAATGGGCATAGAATGCTGTAAATATGAGCTTGAATACTGTAAATTTGAACTTGAATATTCCACTATCTTATGTAAATAGGAGTTTGAATGTTCCACAATCTAATTGCTGTAAATAGGAGCTTGAATGTTCCATCATCTAATGTTTAGTCATGGTATGTTATTTGATACTGTATTATACAAAACAGTATCACAATATAAATGGACATAGAATTGTTGTAAATAGGAGCTTGAATGTTCCATCATCTAATGTTTGAATGTCTTAGTTTTAATCTATGATACTGTTTTAATGTCTTAGTTTTAATCAAGGTTCTAAAAAGCGTAAAGTGTGACTAGGCATCAAGACCGAGCTTCAAGCTTTTTGGGCCTAGGCGAAGCTTAGACGAGAACGAGACAAGGGTAAAGCGAGGACAATGCGTGATGCGTGGTTAGGCGTGGAGGCTAAGCTTCAAGCATAGACGGAGCCTAGGCGAAGCTTATACGAGTTTTTTAGAACAGTGGTTTTAATCTATTATACTGTTTAATTATGGCAATGTTTAATAGATTGAAACTTTGTCATAATATTTCACTATCATTTGAAACATATTTTAATCCTGTGATACTGTTTGAATATATGTGATCTTTGATACTGTTTAATTATGGCAATGTTTGAACCTGTGATATTGTTTGAATGTCTTAGTTTTAATCTATGATACTGTTTTGTTTAGGTAATTAATATATTTTGATACTGTTTTAATCCATGATACTGCTTTAATCCTGTGATACTGTTTGAATCTATGTGATCTTTGATATTGTTTAATTATGGCAAAGTTTGAACCTGTGATACTGTTTTAATCCATGACAATGTTTTGTTTAGGTAATGTGTATTAATATAAATTGATACTGTTTTAATTTATATTTTAATATATGATACTGTTTTGCATAATACAGTATCAAACAAAACATATGACTAATTAAACAGTATCAAAAATAAAAGCATGATATCATAGTCATGTGTGTTGTTTGATACTGTATTATGCAAAACAGTATCACAAAAAATAGTATTACAATAGAAATGATCATAGAATTTGCACACGTACTCAGAATTTTTATTATAATATGTTTTCGGAATGGTCTCGACGAGACGGTCGAGATGGTTAAGACCGGTCACTTTACCACTGCCTATGATAGATTTTGCCTGTTTGAAGTCGTCTTTTTATCTTAAAATGACAATCTTTAATTTTTTTTTCCAAAACAGTATCACAAATCCTCTAAAACAGTATCACGGATAAATGTACATCCTTTTGCTGCAAATTAAAGCTCTTTCAAGGTATCTGAGTCCCTTAAAAGCAAACACATACTTTAGAGCAATGCTAAAATGAAGAAAGAAGAACTGCTAGTCATTTTCAAGTTAATGGGAAGTCATACAAAGGGTTCTCATCTAAAACTATAAACAATGTTTTTAATTCTTCCCTTGAATTAGAACATGTTTGAGATTCAATTAGGACATAGATTCATATTGGATACATAAGTATAAATATATTAGGTGTTTAATGGTAAGTAGACGAATTAATCAGTAGAGAATAAACAAGAGAATAATATTGTTCTTAAAATATTTCATTAGTAGTACAAAATCACCACAAAACAATATCACCACAAAACAGTATCACAGTTAGCGTTTTTTTACAATTAAGGATATGTTGGTCTTTTAGCTCTAAAATATGACTTTAATTGAATTAAGTTTTGAGCATATGACTTTAGAGCCCATAAGTGCCCAAACAATGACCGACCCTGAATTGTCCCAATTTTTTTTTATAGTTTAAAAGGTTAAAAAAATAATTTTGGATAAAAATTTATAATCCATGGACTAATCCACGGCTCGACCCTTTTTTTCTTTAGCTCGGTTCGGGCTCGGACTCGAACCCGTTATTAGACGATCTCAGCCCATGACAGGCCGGACTTTCAAAGACTTGACCCTTTTACCATTCCTAGGTCTCTCTCTCTCTCTCTCTCTCTCTCTCTCTCAGTTTCAATAAAAATTATAATTTACACTCTAGATAGTTTTACATAGATATCAAGATAAAATCAAATAGTTATTGATGATTTTCTATAGTTTTACAACAAGAACAATAAGTTTATAATGAATTTTATTAACTTTGTCATATTTTACAATATGAACATATTACTTTTCATTCTTCATGATTTTAGTATACATAGAGTTGGTATTATATACATATTTTGTGTAGATTTAAAAAGCTCGTTTTAGAAGAGAAATAATAGGCCTCTAAACTAACACAACTTATTGTAGTTGATAATGTTCTAATTATTTTGAATTTTCTAATTGATTTCACAATTAAAAAACAAAGAGAGTTTGGTAAAAAAAATTTAGACTCTTTTTTTTTTTTTAAATTTATTTTCAAGAGATCCATAATTTTTATCAATTTTTTAACTATATATTTCATCAATTTTTTACAAAATCTAAAACTACTTTTAAAATCCGCAAAAGAGGCACTATAGGACAAAATAATTCATGAAGTTGATTTGAAGATATCAAAATGTGTCGAATCATCTAGCCCCACAGACAACTATCCACGCCTAGAGCAAGGCTATGCTACACTTGGTTGTAGGAATCCAAAATCCTATTTTAAAAGAAAAAGAGCATAAGCAAGAAAAACAAAACAAAAAAAGTGAGAGTCCATTTGTCAAGCGCAGTCCGTAGTTGGGTCTATTTTCAGATTCTCCCATCAACATTTTCTTTAGAGAAAATATCATAAAAATAGAAATATAACAGATAAAAACAACAATAACAAGATGGCAATATTAATGTGAAATATTCTAAAATCGAAGAAAAACTAGGAATGATAAAATAAAGATACTTATTCAATCTGTAAAAAATTATTACAATCACACATTGTCTCTCACACTCCCAATCCACTAAGAAAAATCCCAACATAATATGTATTGAGTAAGACTACAAAAGATCCCTCAAATCTAACCTCCAAGATAGTCTAGAATTTGATAACAAAACACAAAGATAAGCCTCCATTTATAGGGACATAGAAAGAGAGTCACTAATTAATTTCTATTTGATTCGTGTTAATTTTAAGAAAATTAAATCATAACCTACGTGGAATAATAAAAAATCCAATCCCTATTCTATATGAGCCTTTTTGATTTGTAGATAAATTTTTTTATCTGAACAAAAATTAATTGAATAATAGTTGTTCGGATAATATGTTTATCATTATCTTGTTTGGTTCAGTTAGATATAAGAATGGAAAAAAATACTATTAAAAATACCTCCAATGCCACTATACTTAATTTGTCAAGCCTTCCTAGAATGATACTGTACTTTAAAATATTTCTGGAATACCATTAAACTTTCAAAACTCAATCTCATATGCCATTGAACTTTCAAAAGTAAATTTCATATGCCAATCCATTTTAAAAACAGAATGTAAGAGAGTGGCATATGAAATTCACTTTTGAAAGTTCAAGGAACATTTTAAAGTACAATGGCATTCCAGGAACGTTTGGCAAAGTATAGTCGCATTGTAGGTATTTAACTCGACAAATGATCGCAACAGGTGGTGGCGACGGACAGTGGCGGCAGGCGATGGCAATTATCATAGGATATGGATGTTTAAAAATAAATAAATTCTATATTATAAATGATACATTCGTATTTTTTAAAAAAAAAAAGTGAATCTTTATCTGGATACAAAAAAATTTCATCCTCCTTCCGAGGATAAAACTTATCCTTATTTTTTTTATAAAATTGTTAATTGAATAAAAGTATATTTAAACATCAATTCCGTCTAAACTGGATAAGACAAATTTTATCCATTATCTTTAACTATTAACCATATACCAAATAGGCTATATAAGATAATTCTAAATCCAATCCTAACGGTCTAGACAATGCAGGTGGACTTTGCCAGACTTACATTATTTAAATATGTCGATTTTAACTTGTGCACATTTAAAAATAAAAGAATATGAAGTTAAAATCTTTAATTAATCCTAAATTTATTGAAAATAAAATCAACTTCTTTTTCCCCGTCTTTGACGTAGATACGATGGCCATTGGAGAAGGCGCACGTGACGGCGTTATATATTGGGGTTGGGGGAAGCAGCATCTCCAAAGTTGAAATCGTCGACAAAACACAAGCAGGAATCTCGCCGGAGAAAATTGCATAATATCCCCATCACGTGCGGCTGTGTACATCCCCAATGCATTACACAAATATCACAGCTGCATCTCTGCTCATCTCAAGATTATAACATTCTTACTACCAGACAAAACTTAGACCAATTTTATAATAATTGAGCAAATTTACTATTCAAGTCATGACTACAAATGACCAACTATTTCTGCTCATTCATTCAAAACAACACATACATACATACATACATGGCACATATGTCCAGCTGGACTTCCAAGTCGATTACAATATATCTACGTAAATGCCATAACCTTAGACAATATAAGGCTCCCTCACATTTATATAAGGTCGATACAAACTCTACAAAGTATTCAGTTCAAAGATAGTAATATCAGTAGTAGGGAAAAGACAGAAGGCACAACCCTAAACTCGAGAAGTGTGCTTCATTAGATTTTCAGTGCTCGATCCTCAAAATAATCAAGGTACTCTTCGAAAAAAAAAAATATTGAACTGAAGTAATAATTCCTTTTACAATACAAAACCAAAAGCACAATCAATGTCAATGTTTCAACCAATCAACAATTTCGACGAGACAAATATAGCTTGAAGTTGATGACAATTATATTTATGATTATCTTGGTTCAAATACTTACGCAATGTCAAATTTAATTGAAATGACAAGGACGACATACAACTTCTTATCCCCTATATAATGGCCTCCAATCCTTAATAAGCGGTATATTATTGTACATACAATTTTTAAAAAAATTTATTTTATTCTCACTTATTTTCAATTTTAGTAACTTGTGTATTATGTGTTTTCGACCATCCCACATTTCTCTTTTCCAATTGTCGCTTGTCATTTTACAAGAAAAGACCTCCAATCTCTTTCAAAAAGTTAGGACAAAAGTGCCTCACACATCTTTTGACACCAACACATTCATACATCTGCACATAATTAATGCACATTTTACACATATCACGTGCTTGATGAGGGTCAAAAGATTTCCATGGATATGCATGTTATTGTGTAATTATAGTCACTCGTCAACAATGACATACTTTTGTATGATCCATGCATGTACTCTCTAATATCGACTAATTGGTAAAAGTTAAAAAGAGATTCAATGAATGTTTGACACTGTTGAAATTCTTTTTATTTTAAGTATTTATAATTTGTAAATTTTATAAAATATGAAAATAATAAATAGATAGTAAACTGTGGATCTTATTAAATAAATAGATAAAAAGCAAGAGCGGAACTAGGGATCGACAAGTAGTGAACTTTTTTTAAAACTACATTCGATAGTAAAAACACATCTAGTTAGGAAGACCTAACGAGTCTTATCATTTATTAAGTATATAGTTCACATAATACATTAACCTAAAAGATGAAAAAAAATAAGAAAATTATTAGGTAATATGACATAAACGGTTGAACTTTGATCAACATTTATTTTATGTTTGTCACTTCCAGTTTTTTAAAAAAAAATTAATCTCGATTAACCATAAACATATTCTCAGATAAATTAATATCATAATAAAATAGATTTACAAAGATTTGTCATGTCTTATTGGCCAATTCAGTTAGTATAAAATGTAATTTCACCAGTCTTACTTAAAATCAAAATATTGTGTACGAATTGTAGTTATTATTTTTTTTTTTTATGAACTCATTTTGGGCACATCCAAGCCTAGGGCCAAATCTACTCACGATAAAAAGTATGTTTGACTGATTTGACCAACTTAAATTGTAATTTAAATTTAATATTGTTGTGAAATTCATTGTCAAGATGTTGTTTATAAATTATATACTCAATTCGTCATTTGATTTTTAATATTGTCGAGTATAACGTATGAATTCTCTTATTTTGTTTTTCAAAATAAAAAAGATAATCATTCTCCTAGGGTAGGTTTGCATTGGGAATAAGGTGAATTAAGTTAAAACTACATGTAAATATTATATGGTATAATATTTAAATGACAAAGGATAATAACATAACATGGGCTCGTGTGCTTAGTCTGACACAAATTGGCCCGCAAAATTGCTTATAATCAAACAAAGTTGCTTATAAGTTATAATCAAGAAAATTTCTATTAACCAACTTGAACTCCTAACCCCAACTTGGCTTTTTAGGGGACAGTATGGCGTATCCCCCACCCCACCCCACCCGACCCCACCCTCTTGAAGACTCTATTTTAAAAACAAGAATAGCCCACTTCTTTCTCCCATGCACTTTGTCTTCATCACCACCTCCAACACTACTTCTTTAGTGTTTGTATTTCAGTGTTCCTGCTCTTTCATGGCTCACTTATCTCTCTGTCTATAACTTGTCGATAAACAGATTATCTCTTCATTCTTGTGCAGAAACACTCAAGAAATATAACTTATAAGCCACTTTTCTGACACTTGCAATTTATTTTTCTCATTCTCCATTTAGTTCCTGACAATGTCTAGCAGAAGATCACGTTCGAGGCAGTCAGAAGTTTCCCGGATAAGTGATGATCAGATCGCCGATCTTGTGTCCAAGTTGCAGCAGCTTATCCCTGAGATCCGCACTCGACGTTCAGACAAGGTACTACATTAGTATTTCCTAATTCTTATATATGTGTGTGTTCATCCAGTGATTCCAGTCATTCTTATCTTTGTAGCCTTCAATTTCTTTAGTAGATAAGACAGATCATGCTCGTCGTACCCACAATTTCAAGTGTGGGACTCTATAAATGGTTCCCCATATATATGTCACACTGCGTGGAATTTAATTATATTGTTTACTTATTCTCTCAATCGCTGACCAACTTAATATTGTGTAGTCAATACGTGTCTTAGGGCCACCATAATCTCCCCATTTTTTGGTGACTATAGAGGCGTGAGATCCTTTGTATATATATATACTTAGTAAAGTAGACATAACTGTCACATCGAGGGAGCTACCACTATAAATTTGAGTTTGTGTTCTGGGTGTTTTGTTTCACTTATTATTGTACTCGTGATTGGAATTATAGATTAACCCCCGGCCCTACCCTATAAATATATATTCACTTCTTTGCATGTTATTTGTACATGGATTGAAGTTTTTTTTTTTTTATTTTTTAAATACGCGTGGCTATCTCATGGCTATACACTATTGCAAACTCTAAACTAAACTTAGTCCGGGCAATGTCCATGTCTCCTCATGTAGAAATGGACTATATTTAACATGAAGGAATAAGTCCAGTCTAATTCTGCTACATTGGCAGGTATCGGCTTCGAAGGTCTTGCAGGAGACTTGTAACTACATTAGGAGCTTACACAGAGAGGTCGATGGTCTGAGTGATCGATTATCGGAGCTTTTGGAATCGACGGACGGGGACAGTGCTCAAGCAGCCATAATTAGAAGCTTGCTAATGTGATAGCAAAACCTTAGTTTCTCCTAATTTAGTTTCATTATTATCTAGGGTTTGGTCACTACATTAGGCCAACTTAAGAGTTTAGATTGGGCTCATGCTTTATCCTTATATATGGATCATTGCATAGACTTTGCACTGGCTAAGTCTTATCTATCTATATATGTATAAAATAAAATGGTTTTTGTACCGATAGCTATGTGTTCTGTTCCAGTTCCAAACTTATAGTGAGGAAACGTTGATGTAGAAGCGGTTTTTCTCCATTGGAACAAGTATTGATCACTACTATTTCTTAACTATTTAGTATTTCTGTTAATGATTCTAATCACATCAAATTTTTGGGACACGCAAGAAAATTGAATTTCTCGATTTGTCATTATAACTCGAGAAGTGGAAAAAATTACATTATTAGAACCTTCATCCTACTTAAATTTTTAAACAATTCTTTGTTGGAAATATTTTGAGAGAGTAGGGGAAAGAAACTGCGAACACCAAATTGAAGAAAAGTAACCATTAATTCGAACCAAATATTTATTGAATATGATTTTATTTTATTCTTATATATTAGAAGTTTATGTGGAGTTTTAGACTATGTTTTATAACATAGAATTAGGTTTTTTATTTTGGACAAAACTTTATTATCGAATCTAAAATACATATTTTCCTCATCCCATTTCTTCTTCTCATTTCTCTCTTCCTTTCTGGTTACATTCTACGTTAATTTGGTATTAGAGTCTACTTTTTACTCACACCGCATAGTCTTCATCAAGTATAAAATTTGCAACATTTTTGTAGGAGAGTTATTGTTTTCCAATAAAGACATTGTTCATAGCATATCCTCCATATGAACAGTCAATTTTTCAATTATGCATAGATGTGATAAATCTATTCTAAAATCATTTGCAATTTTATGAAAAATCGAACGAAATCCACATGACCATATTTTCCGTTTTTTGGAGCATTGTAGTAACTTCACCTACCAAGGGTGAATGATGACGACATCAGAATAAGACTGTTCTCACATACTCTGAGATATGGGGAGAGAGAGTGGTTAGACTCTAATCATGCTGATAGTATTATTGACACGACCCGCCCCGAATCACCCTAGTGGATCCAGAACGTGCCGTGCGCCGATGATGGATGCCAGCTAGACACCGGACCCACCATTAAGGCCTTGGACTTTTCTATAACTTATCGACTCTTCTTGGACTAAAAAATATTTTATAAAAATTTTGGCAGAGTCTCCTTTGTAAATTGAACAAAACCAAACCTGAAAAGCAACAATTCCTCAAAGCACAAAATATATACAAATTCCATTGGGTCCACTTGACCAAAATATGAACCAATCATAACCAAAGTATAGCCAACTTAACCATTTCCACTATCATTTGTAAAACAGCCTAAATTTAAAACCTTTACATCAAAAAGGCGGCAAGCCCATCTAACTTCTACATGCCACAAATAATACCAAAATGAAATATGCTAAACTGGTGGACATGAGGCAAATGACTGATAATGCATTGCTTAACAAAATGCAATCATACAATTAAGTAGATCAAATGGCTGTGGCTGTTGCAGAATCTCCCAAAAGTTGCTCAAAAGGCTCAACTGCGTCCTAATAAGAAAAAGAGTGACAAAAATGTGAGTTTATAACTCAGTGAGTGGAGAGTTTGAAAATGATTATACTTTTTCCTGTTTAGAAACATTTACTGAAATTCTAAATTTTTCTATAATACTTGTAAGCAATAAAGATTATGAATTCTTTATACTTGATATAAATAATATAACTGCAAACATAGTGAAACTGAGAAATGCTATCATAACTGTAATCTTCAAATAAAGCGTAATCTGATTAAACTGTAAGCTGTAATTAAAGTCTGAAACTACATGATCTGAAATCTGAAATCTATATACTGATTATTCTGAAATATATAATACCACACCAAAAAGGTACTCTGGATAACTGATAAACTGTAATATGTAATCTGAATCTGGTCATACGTGCGCAGAGCTGCCCCCAAAGGGCTAAGCACCCCGGTACACGGCCCAAAGTCTATATGTGTACAAGAGTGGGTCCCAAAGACCTAATAATCTGGTCATACACTGTGGAAACAGATTCACACCAGTGAAGAGCGGGTAAATCACCATATCTGGTCATACACTGTGGAAATGGATTCACACTAGTGCAGAGCGGGTAAAATCACCATATCTGGTCATACACTGTGGAAACGAATTCACACCAGTGCAGAGCGGGTAAAAGTCACCTGGGTACTTTTTGGTGGTTTTTAAAATAAACTTTACTAAAATTCTCATTTACAAAAGTTAACTTGTACAAAAAAATCATGCTTGTCCAATACTTGAAAAATAATTCATTTTTGAAATTTATGTAATTTACTAGAAGCACTGAAATAATAAAGCAATTCATATAACTTTACGAATCGATATAATATAATTAAAATGCTTATTTCTGAAAATAAATTTTTCCACTCACTGAGTTTTTGACTCGAACTAAGTTGGTCGGTACACGGCACCAACCTCCTCGTCACCTCCTGAAATAAGATATATTTGCTTGAATCAATAAATAACCATCTCAAGAAATACTGAGAATAATTTTCTTAACTTTCTTAGCAAGGTCGTCAAGCTAGAACTCATTTCTATTAACTCAATAACATATAATGCTCCTTAACATTCTCAACTATTTCTAACTTTCCATAAAGCTCAAAAATAATCTCCTTTATAAAACATTTGCTTAAAGGACCCAAATTGGAATCCTAGGGTTTGCTAAAATCATCAATCCAAGCTTATAATATAGATAAACCAACATAAGCCTTAATATCCTTAAAATAGCTTAAATATCTAAATAATTTCACTAAGTCTAGAACCCTAAAAATTCATCCATTAAATCCTTCATTTAACATGCAAATATAGCTCATAATACTAAAAATAACTTATCTCATTTCATAACATTCATATTGAAGCCCATAAGCAAAAATCCTAATTTTTAACTCATTTCTAAAATAAGAGGACTCTTGCTTACCTCTTAACAATGGAGAAGAAATGGAGAACCCAAACTAAAAATCAATCCGGCCGGCACCTTCTTCTTCCCCTTCTTCTTTTCCCTTTTTCTTCCTTTTCTTTTTTCCCTTTCTTTTTTTCCTGGTCGCGTTTTTCTCTCTCTCCCTGCCTCTGCGTCTGTGACTGTATTGCCAAGAAAAATGATCCAAATTCATTTTACAATCAAGCCCAATTGCAACTTAAGCCCCCAACTTCTATATAGTGACATTTAAATCCTTAAATAACCACAATTTTATAAAATAGCCCAAAACAATTTATTTGCTTAATTAAAGTCCACTTTGACTTTTTTACTTTGACTTGACCCAAAATTTCATTGACTTTGACTAAAAAGAATTTGACTTTGACTAAATTGAAACGGGTCGTAACAATTATAACATGGAATGACCTCATTCAAAAGTTCACCACCAACACTACTAGAAAGGAAAGCAATAGAGACGGAATTTTAGCAACGGACGACTTTCTTTGCTATTACCAACAGATTAACAACAATTTAACGACTTATTATTTTATCATTATTAAAAATAAATATTAATTTAGCGACAAAATTACCAATGGAAGACTTCCGTTGGTACAATTTCGTTGCTAATCATTTGGTAAAATTTTAAAATAAATTAAATAATTCACTGTCGAATGTTCCAATGGATGATTCCCTTGGCAAGAATAAAATAATTACGAATTTTTTTTTTTTGGTAAACTTTTTAAGGAATATTAAAAATTTATTAAATAGTTACCAATAGAAATAAATTTCGTCAGTTGTGTAATCTATAGTTATTTGTACTACAAAATTAATAACTTAGAATAATTCAATAGCAATAATTATATATAGTCAATTAATTAAATATTTTTATTAGTAATTTAATATATTTTAAAAATAAAAAGACATTATATACAAATTTCATTTCCCTCCAACTTAAGATTTCAATTCCCACTTATAATTTCAGTACACTCTATAAACTTTCATTTTCCCTCATTATCTCTTCCTTTGCCCCAACCCAGACACCCCCCCCCCCACACACTTCAGTCCAAATCCCCAACCTCATCTTTACCGCCTCTTATCTCTCTCCCTCAATCCTTCTATTTCTTTGCATATCTCTATACAAACAAGAGCCGATTTTGAGGAATTAGATGAATGTATTTAGTATTTTGGTTTATGAGTTTGATTCAAGAATAGGTCAATAGTGGCGACAAAAGTCACCGCTGAAGGATCAACTGTCGTCCATTTATATGTATAGAGACGACAAAGTCTTCGCTGAATGTCGCTGCAATAGTTTAGTACTTCTAGAGTAATAGCAACGACTTTATGTCGTCGCTACATATATTTGAATCTATAACGACGACTAATTCATCGCAACATTGTCGTGGTTTATATCTCAAAATTAGAGAAACAGAGACGATAATGTCATCGCCAAAGTCGTCGCTGTTATCTGAAATAGTAGCGACGTGAATGTCGTTGCTATTATCTTTTATATACAATATTTATTGTCGTCGCTATTTGCGTAAGATATATAAAGACAACTTTTTCGTCACTAATGTGAATTAATTTGTTTTATTTTAGCGACAACAATATCGCCGCTATAAACATTATAAATTTATTTTTAATATTTTAAATAATATATAAATAATTCTAAAAATCTACAGATCCCTCAAACTCTCGTCATCATCCTCGTCCTCCTCATCCTCCTCCTCTAGCACAACACCCAATATGCTATTTTTTAGAAGTTAATTTCCTGCTGCATTGGACGCAGCTGAACCTCATACATAGCAAATCGAGGATCGTCATTTCAGAGGTCTTTGGAGAACTGATGAGAAGTTTCTTGTGGGACTTTTGATGTAGTGGTCGAATCAAGGGAGGGAGATGTGCCCTTCGGAACCCATCTAACTCCACAGACGTGTCCTTATTGTTCTCCAAGAACCTCTTTTTCAATAGCACGCTCGTCTAACGACGCACCACTGGAGGCGACCTGTGTTTGTTGAGTCTCTCTCAATTCAACAAGTTTATCCCATTTAGTGAAAAAAATAAAAAATAAATAATAATATCATGTAAGATAAAATTAAATTAACAACATTTAAAAGTCCTCACGTAGTCACCAGCCACCTGCGGGTTCACCCAATTGCCATCTCGGAAAGTGTAAAATGTCCAGAACGACTTAATAATGCTTGACCACTGCTGGGTCTCGAGGTCCCGCTACAACAATTTAAGTGTGAAATTTAGTTAAACAACATGGTTATGTAATGCATTGAAAATTTCTATAATGATATTGAAAAATTTACTTGTACCTTATTGTAACGCATGGCAGAAAAGCTTTTCGACCCCTGCACGCTTGGGTATTTAGCCTTACCCGGATTGGCCTTATTTTTTATGGACCGTTTATGAAGATATAAAAAATAATTGATTAGTAGGAAACTTTATAGTTAAATAAATGAACAATACATACCACGAAAGTAGGACTGGTGAAGAAGTCAATGCACCTCTGTTAGTCCTCGGCAGACATCTCGCCGTATGGACGGCTCGGTCTGTGCACTTTTAGGTGATTATGCGCTTTGAGTTTGTAATCTCGATAACGATCGGCCGCCAGGTGATCTACAGCGGCACAGACTGTCCGGTACTTGTTGGGCGACCGATCGCCTTGAAAATCGAAGTAGTTCTGCAACATAGAAATTTTTTTCGTTAATGTATATTACATAGAACAATTATTTATAGAATGCACTATTGTAAAAACTATCGTAAGTCAATACTTTGATGATGCTACATAACCGTGCCCGCTGCTCATTTGGAACCTCTGTCCATGAAGGGTAGTAAGGGGGCACGGTGAACCTCACTCGGTTCCTAACTAAGCGCGTGAAATACTTCGATTTATTTCTGATCGGCTGCATTATATGTTCGACATTGTCGAACGCGATGGCAAGTGGCCTCTTCCCGTTGGCCTGCCAAACCTTTTCAAGGTTAATGTCTCAAGAGATACCCTGTTGTTTAGATGGGGGCGATGAAAAAGAACAAATACGAACCGTATCATACTAAATTCAACGATGTTTGTAAAATACAAAAAAAATTGGTTTTGACGAAAATTATTACTAGACTCGTAGTCCGAATCGAGCTGGCGAGGTGGCTGATGTGGAGGATCGCCTGCACCATCACCTCTGTGCGATATCACGTTAGCCATACTAACACATGATAATAGCAAACACCAATTAGTGTGGAAAAGGTTCCTATACTCAATGAAATTGATCCCTAACTTTTTTGTTACTGATTGATTTGTCCCTAAACTTAGTTTTATTTCAAATAATCAACTACACTTTATGTTTTTGTGAAATTGATCCCTAACTTTTTTATTACTGCTTAATTGGTCCCTAACTTAGTTTATTTCAAATAAGTCCCTAAACTTTTTGTTTTTATTAAATTTGTAATAACTTTTATTTTGCTGATGAATTTGTCTCTAAACTTATTTTATTTCAAATAAGTCCCTAAAATTTGAGTTTTTGTTAAATTTGTAATAACTTTTATTTTATTGATGAATTGGTCCCTACACTTATTTTATTTCAAATAAGTTCCTAAACTTTTAGTTTTTGTTAAATTTGTAATAACTTTTATTTTGCTGATGAATTTGTCCCTACACTTATTTTATTTCAAATAAGTCCCTACATTTCGAGTAACAACAAAAAATGATCCCTAAATTTTATTTTACCTAGTGAAATTGATCCATAACTTCTCTGAAATTTTTCTTTTTGCATTTTAGTCCCTTATTTGCTCATACTATATATTTAGCACATCAACCCCTAAACCAAGTGGTTTTCTGCCAATGTTCTCTAAACTTTGATTTTTTTGCATTTCAGTCCCTACATTAGTTGTTTCTGTGCAATTCGTCATAAATTTTTGTTTTCTTTTTCTGCCAATGCTCCTTAATGTAATTTGCACATTAGACAATTTTTGTTATTTATTCGCATTTCAGTCCCTAAACTTGTTGTTTTTTGTATTTCAGTCCCTAAACTTGTACTTTTCCACATTTTAGTCCTTAATGTAATTTGCACATCAGACCCTAAAACTTTATTTATTCACATTTAAGTCTCTAAACTCATAATATTTCCACATTGTAGTCCCTAAATTTTTATTTTCGTATTTCAGTCCCTAATCTTTGAACAACACAACAACAATTGAACAAATAATGTAAAAATTTCAAACGAAAGCTATCCCAAATCAGAAAACTGTTAATGATACCCAAATCAGAAATTGAAAACCAAAAAACTATCCCAAACTGTTAATGAAAATAAATTCAAACACAAGCAATCACAAAATCAATATTACAAAAAACTAAAACAAACTTTTCCTAAATCTATTTTGATTCACTCTTACCCAGCTGTTGGAAAAGTGGAATGGTCGACGGCGGCGGGAGAAACGGTGGACGGCAGTAGGAGAGACGGTGGACGGCGGTAGCGGCAAAAAATTTTTGCAGAAGAAGAGGTTTCTACGTTTTTTAGAAGATTAACTCTGCAGCGACGACATATGTCGTTGCTATACTCTATAGCGACGATATGTGTATTTAATTTTTTGGTTCATGCACTGAAAACATGTCGTCAAATATTTGGCACATATAGCAACAACATGTCGTCGCTATATATGTTGTCTCTGTTTGTTATTTGTATTTAGGTTCTTCAACTTTAAATATTTTTCATTTTGGTCCTTATATTTTATCTTTTATTTGCAATGTAAGTCCTTCAAGTTTTACGAGTTTAGATATATAGTCCCCAATACCATGTTTTTGTACAATTGTAGTCCTTTTTTATCTTATATTATGTCCACAAATGTTGAGATTTCATCCAAACTCGCGTTTTAATCGTATAAACGAAAAACAATCAAGTCAAAAACAGTAACAACAACAACAACAACAACAAAATTTTTATAAATTTATTTCATAAATTTTAGTAACGCACAACAACATTCAATATGATTCACTATCATGATACGATTGATCTTTATCATCGTCACTGTCATTCTCATTGATTTCACTTGATATTTCGTCATTCTCGTATTCTTCATGTGTGTTGTCTTCCACATCATCATCGTTAATAAACGACGTATCTCCTGTATTATCAGACGAGGCTCTCTTGATAACTGATGCTCCTATCTCATCAGCTTCACCATCATCCCGGTGCAATAATATGTTCTCTAAGTTGCCAAGATACATGATCAAAGATAAACCAGAAGAGTTGTTGTGTAGTAGGCTATCTCTGTGATGTTAGATCCCATCATATCCCACGTCCTCATGTGATGGACTACTTATACTACTCACCAGTTCGGACAACGGAAAGGATCTTTAATGTAGAACACTTGTTGTGCTTGGTGATAAGTACAATTTTGTACTTATTGGAGCTCACAAAAAAGGACAATTATGAGTTATATTAATTATTTTCAGTTTAAATGCACGTTGTTTTCTTATTATTTTAGGAAATATTCAAATTCAAGTGTCAATCTGACAAAGAGAAAGCAAACAGAAGAAAAAGAGACTTAATTGTACTGATAAAGGAACTTAAAGGACTTGACGTGCAAATATCAAAGATAGAAATTCAAATTTGGCATCAAAGTTAACCATGTGATCGCATGGCTAACATTTGATGCGATTGCAGGATGTCTAGAATTTCTGTAGAACATAATTGTTACCAACCATGCGATCGCATGGTTGTTAACCATGCGATCGCATGGCGTCTCGCAGCAGCAACTTGGTAGTTTCCTTATTAGATTACAACACTACCAAGTCTAAATTAATTCAAATTTCTAAGCCACGTTTTAGAGGGTTTGGAGACGAGTATAAAAGCAAGAGAATAGACATCTCGCGAGGGACGAATTTTGGGAGAACAAGAAACAAACGAAGAATCGAATATCAATGCACGGGATTGAAGATTCTTGAGCCGGGATCACGAGTTTTATTTACTTTTTGTTTTTCTTTCTCCCGATCATGATGAACTTAATTATTGTAATAATTAACGAAATCATGTCCGGCTAAATTTACTAACACTAGGATTTGCGAATCCACCTACACGTTCTATAATCAATTATTCGTTAATTGCTTTAGTGGTTAATTATCCTAGATTGAAAATCGATGATCCTATAATAATCAAAAGCCTCTGCCGATGGTCAATCAATTCTATATCGATATGCGAACCTAATTATCTCTAATTCGGTTTGGAACATACAAATATGCATTTAAATATCAAGAACACCTAATCGGATTTCATATAGCATAATAGTAATTTCTATTTATTATTGGACCCCATGTTATTCAATATCACGTGCTAAGTCTATATTGAATCTTTCGACTTCAATATAGATCACAGAATATTCTAATGGTGATCAGGCATTAAAACATTAAATAAACTGAATAAAGAATAATCAATTACGAGACAATTACCTACTAAAACGGAAAACTTCTAATTAATTAATAACATGAGGAATGCCCTGTAGGCTTGGTGCTCCAACTCAACTGGTAAATGGCACGCCTTCCCAAAAACTAGGCGATATGGTGACATTCCAATTAGTGTTTTAAATGCAGTTCGATGTGCCCAAAGGACATCATTTAGTTTTCTCGACCAATCTTTTCTCGAGATACTCACTATGAGCTCTAAGATCATTTTCAACTCCCAGTTGGAGATTTCTACCTGGCCACTAGTTTGTGGATGGTACGGAGTAGCCACACGGTACTTCACACCGTATTTTACCAAGAGAGTTTCAAACTGCCGGTTGCAAAAATATTTACCTCTGTCACTTATTATTGCTCGAGGAGTCCCAAAACATGTGAAAATGTTCTTTTTGAGGAAATTCACCACCACCTTGCCATCATTGGTCAGTAAGGCCACAACTTCTACCCATTTAGACACGTAATCCACATCTACCAAAATATAGGAATTTGAGAACGATGGTGAAAATGGTCCCATAAAGTCAATCCCCCATACATCGAAAAATTCAACCTCTAAAATGCTTCGAATGGGCATTTCCTGCTTTCGAGATATATTTCTCGTCCTTTGACACCTGTCACATTTTTTACCAAACTGTAGGCATCTTTGAATAATGTCAGCCAATAAAATCCAGATTGTAAGACTTTGGCTGCTGTTTTGGTAGCAATGAAATGAACTTCGTATGGTGAGGAATGACATTGCTCCAAGACAGTTTTCATTTCTTCTTCAGGTATACATCTTTGAATGACTTGGTCAGCTCCCCGTCTGTAGAGAATATGACCTTCCTAAAAATAGTATTTAAGTTCTAAAAAGAACTTTTTTCGGCGTTGATGGTCATAATCAGGCGGCACGATATTACTTGCACGGTAATTCACATAATCTGCATACCACAGAGCGTTTTCCATCTGTTCTATCCCAAAAATCTACTCGTCTGGAAATTTCTCATTTATTTCACCTTTTTCATTCCCTTCTGACTGCTCTATTCTTGACAAGTAGTCGGCTACCACGTTCTCGCTTTCTTTTTCATCATGAATTTCCAAGTCAAACTCTTGAAGAAGTAGTATCCATTGAATCAGTCTTGGTTTTGCATCTTTTTTAGCAAAAAGATATTTCAATGCTGCGTGGTCCGTGTGCACTATCACTTTCGATCCAATGAGGTATGATCAAAATTTTTTGAAGACAAATACTACTGCTAGTATTTCTTTTTCGGTAGTGGCATAATTCATTTGAGCGTCATTGAGAGTTCGACTGGCATAATATATGACATGTATGACTTTCTCTTTACGCTGCCCCAAAACTGCCCCAATGGCAAAGTCACTTGCATCACATATGAGTTCAAAGGGTAGATCCCAATCAGGTGGTACAATGACTGGTGCTGAGATTAGGCTTTCCTTGAGAATGTTGAAAGCTTTAAGACAGTCTATAGAAAATTCAAACTTGACTTTTTTTTCCAGAAAACTGCACAACGGTTTAGTTATTTTGGAGAAATCTTTTATAAATCGTTTATAGAAACCTGCATGTCCTAGAAAAGACTGAATTTCCTTAACTGTTGTCGGATGAGGCAATTTCTCTATAACATGAACTTTTGCTTTGTCGACCTCAATGTCTTTAGCTGAAATCCTGTGTCCCAACACGATGCCTTCTTGGACCATAAAGTGGCATTTTTCCTAATTGAGTACCAAGTTTGTTTTCTCGCAACGCTGAAGTACCAGGGTCAAATTTTTGAGGCATTTGTCGAATGATGATCCAAAAACTGAAAAATCATCCATGAAACTTCAATGAATTTTCTGACAATATCTGAGAAAACAGACATCATACAACACTGAAATGTGGCAGGAGCGTTGCACAGGCCAAATGGCATACGCCTATATGCAAACGTGCCATAATGGCAAGTAAATGTAGTCTTTTCTTGATCTTCTGACGCTATATGAATCTGATTGTAGCCTGGGTACCCATCAAGAAAGAAATAATGAGAATGACATGCCAAACGTTCCAACATCTAATCAATGAATGGTAGAGAAAAATGGTCTTTCCGAGTGGCATCATTCAGCTTCCTGTAGTCAATACAAACTCGCCAGTCGGTAGTCAATCTGACTGGTATGAGCTCGTTATTATCATTCTTCTCAACCGTAATTCTCTTTTTTTAGGCACTACCAGAACCGAGCTTACCCAAGTACTATCTGAAATAGGATAGATGATACTGGCATCAAGTAGTTTTAACACTTCAGCTCGTACTATTTCTTGCAACTGAAGATTCAATCTACGTTGATGTTGCACTGTTGGTTTATATGCCTCTTCTATTAGAATCTTGTACATGCATATGGACGGGCTGATACCTCTGATGTTTGCTATAGTCCAACTGATGGCTGATTTGTAATTTCTCAAAACTCGGAGTAGTTTATCTTCCTGATCCTGATTAATAGAATTTGCAATAATGACTGGAAGAGTAGATGACTTACTGAGATAAGCATACCTAAGGTGGCTGTTGAGGAGGTGTGGTACCCAAATCCATATATTTTCTTCTTCTTTCTATTCGTTTCGCTCCTTGTAAATATCTGGCACATTCTTCAAGAACTGAAGAGTTAGAATTTTCTTCTTGAGAATGCATAATACACGATTCCCATAGATCTAAAAGATTTTCCAAAGCAAATGTGTTAGCTGCCTCGTGATCAATGATATCAATCTGAAAGCATGAGTCAGAGGAGCTTGTATATTGGATTGCTTTGAATCTGTTGAAAGTGAGTTGCTCCTCGTTCAATCTCAACATTAGCTGCCATTTTTGCACATCAATTAGTACTCTTCCAGTAGCTAAAATTGGTCGTCCCAAGATAAGTGGTACATCCTTATCTTCTGCCATATCCAGAATAATGAAGTCAGCTGGGAATATGAACTTGTCTACTTTTACAAAAATATCTTCAATAACCCTGCGTGGGCACTTAACTGACCGATCAGCTAACTGTAGTGATATTGTGGTTGGCTTTACTTCTCCGAGACCTAGTTGCTTGAAAATAGAGTAAGGCATCAAATTAATACTAGCACCTAAATCACATAATGCTTTCTCAAAAAATGAACTATTAACAGTACAAAGAATAGAAAAACTCTCTGGATCTATTAATTTCGGCGGTAGCTTGTTTTGCAAGATAGACTACACTCCTCGGTAAGCATGGCTGTTTCGTGCTCTTCCAACTTCCTTTTGTTTGAAAGAATTTTCTTTATGAATTTTGCATAACTCGACATTTGTGCTAGAGCATCAGCAAAATGTATGTTGATTTGGAGTTTTTTGAACAAATCGAGAAATTTCTCGAATTGCTTGTCTAGCTTATGTTTTTGTAGCCTTTGAGGGAATAGAAATGGAAGAACATAAGCCTTGACTGGTGGCGGAATATAATATGGTGGAGAGCTTTCTTTTTCTTGATCAACTTCTGAATCTGATTTGTTATCTCTCTCTTTACTTAACGCGGTTTCTTTTTCAACACCCAGTCTTTTCACATGAATTTCTGGCAACTCAACTCCACTTCTCGTGGTGATTGCATTGAGTTGCTCTTTTGGGTTAACTTCGGTATTGCTTGGCCATGTGCCTGGTTGTCGCTCGGTCAACAGTTTAGCCAATTACCCAATCTGATTTTCTATATTCTTTATCACAACATCTTGTCTTTTCTGCATCTTCTTTAACTCAGATTCCATATGCGTGACAGTTTCTTCCAATCCCCCCTTGATTTAGCGGATTCTGAATATTTTAGGTATTGCCTTAGGAGAAGTTTGGATGATTTCTCCATCCTAGATTGTAAGTCTGTGAGTACGGATTATTCTGCTATCGCTGAAAATTTTGAGTATATGCAGCTTGTTCAGGAGATGACATATCAACTTTTGTCAAAGGACACTATGATGATTGATGGTTTTCCCCGCATGTTACATAGATTGGTGGAGACATCTAAACCATATTAGCTGAATGAGAATATTTCATTGCTTTTATCTGCTTCGCCAATGCATCAATTTTTGCCAGTACAAGCGAATTTGTGTCTACCTCATGTACTCCTGTTACTTTCTTCTACACCTCTCTGTCTGGCCACATAACGAACTGTTCACTCATTGTTTCATATAAGTCATGGAAGTCGTCGACAGATCTATTTTAGATAGAGCCACATGCTGTAGAATCAACTGAAGAATGACTACTTGGAACTAAACCAGAGTAGAATAAATGATTCTAAGCTACTAAAGGAAAACCGTAACTTGGACACTTTCTGAGCAGTTGCTTGAATCTTTTCCATGTCTCGTGAAAGTTTTCTAACTCAGATCGTGAAAGTTTTCTAACTCAGATTGTTGGAAATTAGAAATTTCATACTTTAATCTGTTCACTCTGGATGGAGAAAAATATTTTAGTGTGAATTTCTAGATCAGATCTGCCAAAAAAAATTTCATTCACAGAATTCTCTATGCGATTGCATAGATTGGGTAGAAAACATTCTACTAGAAAATGGTCTACCTGCGATAGCAGGAATTTACTTCCTTGCGATCACAAGGAATACTAGATTACTTAAAACTGGGATTTTGAACTCTTATTTTCAAAAACACAAACTTTGATTTCCAACCAACTTTCTTCACTCCTCAATCTCCAAACACTAAACGAGCACTTTGGGCTTCAAATTACTCAACATCAATAATCAATTAACGTCAAACTCATGAACTAAAAGGTAAATTCAAAATTTTGGTTGTTGATTTTTGGATTTTTCATCATTATATGCTTTAAATTCATGCATTTTGATTAGTGTGGAGTAAAGTTGATTAGAATAGGCTTGAATCGATGGGCACATTGGATAATGATTGGGTTTAGATGAATAGGTTGTGAAAATTTTTTTTTGGTTTGATTGATTCCCCCAACTTATTGAAACCCTTGAAGGTAACTCAATGCATACAAAGTGTTTGATGAAATGCACTAACCACAACCTTTGCCAAATCTTGGGAAATGAGTTCATAGGCTAGTTTATTGGATTAATGTTATCGTCTAGAAGCATTCACCTAGGCCTAGGCACATTTTTATCACAAGAAAACTCCAACCGTGACCATAGGGCCTGCAGCCTGCCATGGCAGCCCACATGCAGGCCACAGCAGCCTACCTCTGTTAGTACCTTTGTCTCCCATCTGTTTGGCCCAAATGGCATCGAAATGCTATGAAATTTGAATATGTGGTTGACCTATGCATGCACTTTCATGCCACCCTTTTCTGTCTCACTTTTGCACATTCTTATGTAAATTTCTAGGAGCACGAAGTAGCCTAGTCGAACACATCTTTTCGAGAAATTTTACCTAATGTTTAAAATAGTTTGGGGGTAAAGTCTTAAACCATATATGTCATTTTTCATATATAACTTGCTTTTTTTCATTTTACAGATAATAGCTCCAAAACGACCCCCAACCGCTGTCGAAAAAAGAAAGAAAGAGGCAACAGAAGCACGTCAAAAAGGGCCTGAGTAGAAAATACTGACTCTCATCATTATCTTTCTGAGGTGCACGAGGAAAGATTTAAGAAGTTTATTAGCCAATGGACCATATGGGGAGAGCAGAGATTACAATTGGATGACTTTTTTCACTCCGAGCTTTATAACCTCATTGACGTATGTGGCTGGTCCAAGATTGCTGATACACCTCACAAAATTTAGTCCCAGCTTGTCCATGAATTCTACACAAACTTCAACCAAGAAATTGACCTTCACGAGACAGAGCACTATGGGCAGACTTGGGTACGTGGTAAATGGTTCATGTTTACCCTGAGGGTCATCAACGACTTCTATGGTATAACCACTGAAGATATTCACCATCTGCCCTCTATTCAGGATATGGGTGAGGTGGATCAGTTTCTATATGGCCGAGATTATGCATGGCCACTACTCGGGAAGGACTTCGAGCACAGCAAATTGACTGACTCCCTTCTTATCCTAAATGTGTTTGTGAGCCACAACATTGACCCAACCACACATTGGACTACTATCAATGATGCTAGGGCTCGACTATTATACCATCTCGCTCATGGGAGGAAGATAGATTTGGAGAATTATATCTACACCCTGATCAACATGCTGGGCTTCCAGACAGACAAGAGGCACACAACCATCTTCTCAACTCTGATTAGTGGTATCTGTAAAGCAGTGGATGTCCAGATCTTACTAGTAGAGCCGATATTGAAGGCAAAGGGTCCTATCAACCGCTATGCCTTGGAAAATGCAAGAAGGCATACTGCACGCACTGTGGGAGCAGCCCCAGCTGTAGTTGAGCAGCCTCCAGAAGAACAGCCAGCTGTACCTCTCGGAGACATAGCATCCATGCTACATCACCTACTAGAGGGTCAGGCTGAGCATACCAGGCTCATTGTTGCTACACGGACTGAGTTGCGCACAGTGCAGCAGGAGTTGGCAATGTTGTGATCTCGAGTCGATGCAGTTCGACACACTCAGGTGAGTATCAAGACCAGTCAGCAGCAGGCTGAGTTCGAGCATAGTTGGATTCGATCTGATTGTGACAAGGTCAAGAGGTAGCTAGACAGATGTGTGGACAAGGTGGATGATATTCATGACAAGATTTGCCGGCCGACACCCATGCCAGCACCTTTACAGGTTGATCCTTCCACACTACTTATCCCGACACCATCAGACCCACCTCTGGAAAGTCTCTAAATTTTTATGTGTTTATTTCTTTTGAATTACATTGGGACAATATATGTTTCAAGTTTGGAGGTGATGTATTTGCTCTTGACTTGATAAATTTGCTCGCTATTGACTTGATAAATGCATTTTGATTTTTAATTTAGAAGTTAAAAAATTTTATATATATATTTTGAAAGCACGTTTATGTGATATGAATAGCCTTGCCGGCTAATGGTGCAAATTTTTCATTATTATATTTAAATTAACTTTAATCATGACTTGTAGATAGATTATTACTTTGTTTAAATATGGGGCTACTTAATCATGTCTGATATCGTGTTGTGTCGGCCAGTTAAGATGGTCTTTAACTATGTTGGTGTACTTAAGTTGAAAACAATAGGATACCCTTTTTAAACCTAGAAATTATTTGTATCTCAACCAAGTAACCAATAGAGTGAGTAAGTGTGGTAGTTAAACTATGATGGTAGCTATCTAGCTTGTGATGGATTCCATGTATGTTGAAAAACTGTGTGGAACACTTTAGACCAGTTAGAGAAAACTAAGTAATGACCGAATGTTAGGAATCTAATCCTTATGCATGAACTTATTGCACGCAAGGGACAAGGCTAGTATTATTATATAACTCTTTTCGTAGCCTTTTTTACTTGAGTGATAAAGCCCATCGGCCTAAAGCTCGTTACATGAGTCATCTAGAAAGTTTAATGGACTGAGTTTTGCATACTATCAATATCTTATATCTCTTTTCGTAGCCTATTTGACTTGAGTGAAAAGGTCCGTAGGGGTTTCTCAAAACCCGATGCCCTAAGGTCCGAAAGACCTGGGAGTCATCGACCTCAAGCTCGTTACATGAGTCATTTAGAAAGCTTAATGGATTGAGTTTTGCACATAAGATCTATAAAAAAAATTTAATTTTTATTTCTGTCCAGTGAAAAATCCTTTGAAAAGTAAATTTGGGGATTAGATGACTAATGAGTTTGACTTACTTAGTAGAAACTTTCTGGTTGAGAGTGCTAAAAAATTTAGAGAATCTTCACAAACCTAGGTTGTCACGATTTCTAGCTTTCAAGCAGCTTCAAACAAGAAAATAATGAGTGAAGTTTAACCTTAGAACCCTAATCTCGGGATTTGAAAGTGAAAATCATTTTGGAGGAATTGTGCCTTACGAGAGGGAAAGAAAAAGTTGACCAAGTGGTTGGGCTATCACCACCATAGAACTTGCGGGGATCGGATTGATTGCTTTCACACACATCTCAAGTATGGTTTAAGTCGAATCACGTTTGCAATGGTATTACCTGAACACTCGTCATGAATTATAAGTTTTTCTTTTTGCAAAAGCAGAAGCAAGAACGGCAAGCTATTTATGTTATAAATTGTGCTATAACTTAGTTCATTAATTGCATGATTATCTTTAGCTAGTTTATTCAAGGACGAATAAAAGTTCAAGTTTGGAGGTGTTTGATAAGTACAATTTTGTACTTGTTGGAGCTCACAAAAAGGGACGGTTATGAGTTATATTAATTGTTTTCAGTTTAAATGCATGTTGTTTTCTTATTATTTTAGGAAATATTCAAATTCAAGTGTCAATCTGATAAAGAGAGAGCAAACAGAAGAAAAAGAGACTTAATTGCACTGATTAAAGAACTTAAAGGACTTGGCGTGCAAATATCAAATAGAGAAATTCAAATTTAGCATCAATGTTAACCATGCGATCGCATGGTTAACATTTGATGCGATCGCAAGGTTGTTAACCATGCGATCACATGGCGTCCCGCAGCAGCAACTTGCCAGTTTCCTGATTGGATTACAATACTACCAAGTCCAAATTAATTCAACTTCCTAAGCCACGTTTTAGAGGGTTTAGAGACAAGTATAAAAGCGAGAGAACAGACATCTTGCGGGGGACGAATTTTGGGAGAACAAGATACAAACGAATAATCGAAGATCAAGGCACGGGATTGAAAATTCTTGAGCCGGGATCACGGGTTTTATTTACTTTTTGTTTTTCTCTCTCCGGATCACGATGAACTTAATTATTGTAATAATTAACGAATTATGTCCGACTAAATTTACTTTTTACTAGGATGAACGATGAAACCTCATGTTATTAATTAATTAGAAGTTTTCCATTTTAGTAGGTAATTGCCTCCTGATAGATTATTCTTTATTCATTTTATTTAATGTTTTAATGCCTGATCACCATTAGAATATTCTGTGATCTATATTGAAGTCGAGAGATTCAATATAGACTTAGCACGTGGTATTGAATAACATAGGGTCCAATAATAGATATAAATTACTATTATGCTCTATGAAATCCGGTTAGGTGTTCTTGAGATTTAAATGCATGTTTGTATGTTCGAAACCGAATTAGAGATAATTAGCTTCGCATATCGATATAGAATTGATTGACCATCGAAAGAGGCTTTTGATTATTATAGGATCACCGATTTTCAATCTAGGGTAATTAACCACTAAAGCGATTAACGAATAATTGATTATAAAACGTGTAGGTGGATTCGCAAATCCTAGTGTTAGTAAAAACTCGAATTCGTTCTCATCATTTAAAGTTGCTTATTGATAATTTAGATTTGATTAAAAATAGTTAAAATAGTTTAGAATCACAAACCAAGAAAAATCTGTGTTTTTCATATTGTTAGAATTTGAATTACAAATTAATTGATCAAATTGATATCTAGTCTTTGTGGGTTCGACACTCTTCACATCACTTCATTACTTGTAAACGAATCGTACACTTGCGGGCTTGAAATCGCACAACACTTGGCTAGCAAGTTTGAACTGATAAACCCTGAACGCCTCTGCACTGATGTCAATACTGGTAACGTTATTCTCAGTTACCATCCGTCTCCCATCACACCTAAACCATTTGCATCAGAATAGAAAAACTGAAAGTTCTGGTCCGAACTATAGCTCCAGTATCTCTTGCAGTTGCCCGTAGTAAACCTCACCCCCAGTCTTTGAGACAGACACACCACTGTTCTGAGTTTTTTTCCGAATATCATGATAATATGCCAGGAAGAAAACTCCTTTTATAACACAAGCCGTGTAGGACATAACCTGCTGGTAACATCCACTGGCAAGCGAAAACAACTCATGAAAAACTTGATGGCTATGGCTTTGGCACATTGCATATTCCTGCATGACGAGGATTATTCAATGTTATTGAAATGAAGAATGTGGACATATTTGAAATATATTAGGTCGTTGTTCGTTTACCTTCTGTAGAACCATCCTTAAAAGTCTCTTCTATGCACTAGTTCGATGTTTGTGCAACCATTGTTCAGTAGCTCCTTCCTATTCTTTCTGTACAAGGCATATAAGATCAACTAATTAGTTCTCTTAACATAACGAAGTTTATTCGAGATAAATGAATAATATTTAAGAACTAAGTCTTACTGCAAGAATGACTTAATTTCAGAACAGTTGTTCAGGACGTAAAACTTCAATTGATTTCGAGCATGAGTGGGAAACGTCGTTGGTGACTTCTTTCCAATTGGGTGATGCTACCACTGAAAAACAAAAAGTTGTGTTCGCGGAACACTAGCATCCTCGTTTTCTATCTGGTCAGTTGAAACTTGTTTATATGTCCTCAAAGTACCTTGAACAAAAAGTCAATGTCTCGTCCACAACATGCCCTTCAGCTATTGAACCCTCGGTTATATTCGCATTACAATTTGTTACAAGTACACTACATTTTAATTGTACTTAAGGTCCTCAATATTTGTTCAATATTATAATTATGTTCTTAACTTATCTTCGTCGAATTCTTATATTCAACTTTCATTAATTAGCACATTTCATATTTAATTATGGTATATGTCAAGATATTTTGTTTACGTTTTTGAAATGAGAAATTTTTTTTTTTTCGTATTTTCGTATTTATTGTTTTTTTAAATATGATGGACAAATAAGCCGTTTTACGAATTTCCAACATATATTTTGGACAAAAATCATTATCAGACACAAGATATGCTAATTAATAAAAAGTTAAAAGATAAAATTGTGATAAAAAAATTGGGAACGTAAGCACTATAATATTCAAAGAATAAGGACATTAAGTGTAATTAAAATGTGATGTAAAAAATAAAAAATGTGGTGTGAATATAATTATCCATATAATAATTGTAATTCTAAAATATAGTTAATTGTTTTGCTCAATAATCAGTAGTTTCATTTTTTCTCATTTGTTCTTCTCTTCTTAGTTTGATTTATATTATTGTTAGAACTTTTACAAATGCCAAGTCAGCTTAACAGGGTGTCTGCTTGATTGGAGAGTAAATTTTTTAGATAGTCTATTTTGCTTATGTGGTAGACAGAGTCAACAAAATTAAATTTAAATTTTTATATAGATTCAAATTTTCAGTACATATTTAAATATAATATCATTTTTATTTTAATATAATAAAATTCAGCAATGCACTAGACATTAACAGGTCTTTCAATAAATGTGTCACCTAAATAAAAGAATGCATTGGAGATGCTCTAAGCTCTGCGACGAACAGTGTTTAGACAGTGTAAAAATGAGTTAATTTCACCAACGGTCACTGAAGTTACCTTTAAATTATAAAATGATCACTGAAGTTTAAAAGTTTTATTGGTGGTCACTGAAGTTAGAAATCCTTCCACTAATGGTCATTCAATTAAATTTCTAATTTAAAATGGTAATGTGGCATGGTGATATGGCATTTATTTATTGTGTAGTAGTCTATATACTTTATATAATATTCACTTTAGTCTTTATATTTCAATTAAGTCATTCAAAAATTGTATCTTAGATCCTTAATATTTTACATCTTTACACTTTGGTCTCTAAATTTTCAATTATCTTTCAGTTTAGTCCTCCAAAAATTGCATTTTAAGTCCTTCAAATTTTTACATATTTACACTTTGGTCCCTAAATTTTCAATTATCTTTCAGTTAAGTCCTCTAAAAAAATTACATCTTAGGTCATTCAACTTTATACATCTTCAAACTTCGATCCTCTAAATCCTAGATTTTAGTGGTCAAAATAAGTGCAATTTTAGTGGTCAAATTAAGTGCACTTTCAATTAAATCATTGACTTTACACTCGAATTTTTATCTAAACGAACAAAATTAGTGGTAAACTCTAAGTGATAAGTGCGAATTTTACATTTATTTTGACCACTAAATAGTTTATTATTTAATTATATTATTTTGTTCGTTTATGTAAAAATTCTAGTATAAAGTCAATGATTTAATTGAAAGTGTACTTATTTTGACCACTAAAATTGCATTTATTTTAGCCACTAAAATCAAGGATTTGGAGGACCAAAGTTTGAAGATGTATAAAATTGAAGGACCTAAAATGCAATTTTTTAGAAGACTTAACTGAAAGATAATTGAAAATTTAGTGACCAAAGTGTAAATATGTAAAAAGTTGAAGGACCTAAGATGCAATTTTTAGAGGACTTAACTGAAAGATAATTAAAAATTTGGGTACCAAAGTATAAAGATGTAAAATATTAAGGACCTAAGATACAATTTTTGATAGACTTAATTGAAATATAGGGATTAAAGTGAATATTATATAAAATATATGGACTACCATGCAATAAATAAATACCACTTCATCACGCCACATTACCATTTTAAATTAGAAATTTAATAGAGTGACCATTAGTGAAAGAATTTCTAAGTTCAGTGACCACCACTGAAATTTTTGAACTTCAGTGACCAATTTGTAACTTGAAAGTAACTTCAGTGACCGTCGGTGAAATTAACCCATGTAAAAATTGGTGTAGTAGACATGTGTTATTATTACAATTGTTAGAATGTTTGAAGATAGATTCAATTGTTGTTCCGAAGAAACCCAGAGTAAGATAATAATAAAAAATTAACAAAAAAAAGAGGTAAGTCACATTTCAACTATAACGCTCTTTTTTTTTTCAATAATTTATTTAGCTATATGATTTAGTTCTTTGTTTGTGCTCATAATGAATCTTGAAGGATGGTTTCAAGGTTTGTTCTTTGATCCAAGTGATGATCAATATTCAATTTATGTGGTTTTTACTAAATCTCTAATCTAATATGTGTTTTTTTGCTTGCTTCAAATAACGATTAGTTCTGGGTTTACTTTTCATTTTATGTGTGAAAGTTTTAGCAATTATATTCTTAGGGTGATAAAGTTCTCTCTTGTTTCTATAATTTCTTTATCTTTATGATTATGTTTTTTGTTGGTGCATTGGGATGAATCTTGAAGTATTTTTTGTGGGTTTTGTTCTTTGGTCTAAGTGATGATCAATTTTGGGTTTTACATTCTCAGTGGGTATTTTTTTTGAATTTGTGATAGAATTTGTGCTTTTTGTTTAGTTTGAAATAATGATTAATTGTAGGTTTCTTTTTTGATTTATGTTTATTTATGTTCTCTTTGTTCTTGTAATTTCTTGTCTATATGATTATATTCTTAATTGGTGCATTTGGATGGATATGAAGGATCTTTTGTGGATTTTGTTTTTTGATCATTCTTGGGTTTCACTGAAATATAAATTTTGTGAATTCGCTATAGTTGAATCTTTAATGTAGTTTCCGTTGTTGTGTTTGGTTTGTGGTTCTTTTTTCATTTCATGGGTATGGTTATTTCAGTAATTATGTTTTCTATGTTTCTAAATTCTTTTGTTTATATGATTACGTTATGTTGGTACATTTGCGTTAATCTTGAAGGATCTTTTTTGTTTTTTGTTCTTTAGAGTCATGATCAAATTTGGTTTGCACTAGATTTGATTATGTGAATTCTAGCGGGTTGGATCTTTAATGCAACCTGTGTTCTTTGTATTCCGTTTGTGGTTTTTTTTTTCTTCATTTTATGTATGGTTATATTATCAATTATGTTCTCTTTGTTCTATAATTCCTTGAAGGATCTTTTTTCTTTTGTTTTTGTTCTTAAAGTAATTATGAAACTTTTGTTATAGTGGATTTAATTATGTGAATTCTCGTGGGTTGGATCTTTAATATAATTTGTATTTTTTGTATTCTGTTTGTGGTTCCTTTTTCATTTTATGTATGGTTATTTTAGCAATTGTATTTTTAGAGTTGTAAAGTTCTATTTGTTACTATAATTTCTTTATCTTTGCGATTACATTCTTTGTTGGTGTATTAGGAGTCATCTTGATTGGTCTTTTTTCTGGGTTTTGATCTTTGCAGTGTTAATCAATCTTGGGTTTCATTGGTTTTATTTCTCTGACTCCTCTTTGGGATTGCGGTGATCTTTGATGGAATTTGTGCTTTTGTATTTGATTTGAATAATGATAAGTTGTAGGTTTCCTTATCATTTTATGTACGGTTATTTTGGCAATTATGTTCTCTCTTTTTTTTTAATTCCTTTGTCTTTAACATTCTTTGTACAATGTTTGGATGAATCTTGAAGGATCTTTTGTGGGTTTTATTCTTTGGTGTTTTACGATTTCTTTGTTTTCACTGATATTTTTTCTTTGAATTCTCTATGTGTTGAGTTTTAATGTAATTGTGCTTTTTGTGTTCGGTTTGTGGTTCATTTTTCATTTTTCATTTTTGTATGATTATTTCAGCATTTTTGTTCTTAGAGTGATACATTCAAGAATGTAAATATCAAAACGTTTTTAACAATATTCAAGTTTACTAACAAATGTTTTATCAGATTATTAAATTATTAGTTCGCAGATTAAGATATGCACTAACAGTCAATAAAAATAAACAGTGATCTCAATATATAAAATAGTAAAACCTCTACTAAGAAAACATACACCTAACTTGCAAACATCAATTAAAAATCAAACAAGTTTTGAGTTTAGAAAAATTTCTAGACTATAACTAAAATTTTAAACCAAACAAGTAAACAGAATTACAAGATACAAAAATTCATGTTTTTATCTCAAATGCAACATGAATGGAACAAGCAACTTCCAATTTATCACCAAAAAACGCTCTAAAACATAAATAAAAAATAGAACTCTTGAATTTTTGCTGGTCCAAGAATCATTCTAGACCAAGAACAACTCCAGCATAAATCCTTAACATTTTAGATCAACTTAGATAAATTTAAGCTTTATAGACACCCCCTCAAATTGGGAACAAGCCTAGCCCCAAATTACCCAATCCTCAAACCGTGAACCTGAACCCCACTGGAAAAACAATTCGAGACATCAAATTGACACAACTATTATTGTACCCAAATTCATCACAAATTCATCAAGCTACAATTAAGCAATTAGGGCTTACAAAATAATACATAAATTTTTTTTAAAAAATGCAGTTTTATGGTTTATTCTTAAGCTATTTGGACTCACTGTTTACTAAATTATATTGATAACAACTTACCCAAATGATGAAAATGGTGGAGGGCATCCGACATTTTATTTTTATTTTTTAGTGCACGCGCTTAAAACATGCCGCCAAATTTAATCCAAAATTTTATCACATGTTGTTGTTATATATGTTGTCGATGTAAGGTAAATATTGGTTATTTACAGTTACGTCCCTCATCTTTAAAGCTTATTCATTTTGCTCCTTGTATTTCTTCTCTTATTTCAATTGCATCCTCTATTATTTGCAATGTAAGTCTTTCAACTTTTACGAGGTTACATGTAGGTTCCCATTTCCATGTTTCTGTACAATTGCAGTCTTTTTTCGCATATTTTCCGTTAACAAAATTTTCAATTTCATACGAGCTTGAGTTTTGACATAAAGCAATCACTTTAGTGACGAACAATAACATTCAATCTGATTCACTAACAACAACAACAACAACGAAATTTTTATAAATTTATCTTATAAATTTTAGTGACGAACAACAACATTCAATCTGATTCACTATCATGATATGTTTTATCCATATCGTCGTCAATGCCATCCTCATTGTTTTCACTACATGTTTCGTCATCCTCGTATTCTTCATGTGTATTGTCTTCCACATCTTCGTTGTTAATGAAAGAAGTATCTCCTACAGTATCAGACAATGCTCTCCTAATAACAGTGCTCCTATCTCATCAGCTTCACCATTATCCCGGTGCAAAGATATGTGCTCTAAATTACCAAGATCAACGATCAGAGAAAAACGAGAAGAGTTGTTATTGTGGAGTAGGTCTATCTCGGTGATGACAACTCGCTAGTTCGGACCATGAGAAAGATCTTTAATGTAGAACACTTGTTGTGCTGACAATGAGAATGATCTTCAATGTAGAACACTCGTTGTACTTGGTTAGCAAGTATGAACTGATCATCCTTGTATGCCTCTGCACTGATGTCAATACTGGTAACATTATTCTCAGTTACCCTTCGTCTCCCATCATACCTAAACCATTTGCATCGAAACATAAAAATTAAAAGTTCCAGTCCGAACTGTAGCTCCATTATCTCTTGCAGTTGCCCTTAGTAAGTTTTACCCCATATCTCTGGGACATACACACTACTATTCTGTGTTTTTCTTCGAATATCACGATCATATGTTAGAAAGCGAATTCTATTTACAACACAGGCTGTGTCAGACATAACTTGTGTGTAATGTCCACTAGCCAATGAAAACAACTTAAGAGAAACTTGAGGAGGCGTTGCTTTGGCACAATGCATATACCTGGATGAAGTGGAAGTTGGTTTCAATAAATGTTACAGAAAAGAAAAATGTGCACATATTTGAAATAGTCGATTTTCAGACAAAAGAGAGAATCACCCATGGAAAGAAGCTCTTGAAAAAGAAAAGAAGAAAAATTGGTGCTCTTGAACTCTCCATGAGAATGATTTTTCTTTGATTTTTTTATATAATTGTGGGTTATTGTTGTAAAATAAAGAATGATGAAAGAAGATTCATATTGTGCAAATGGAGACAACCATGTTCAAGCTTAATCCTCTACTTCTCTAAATTTTATTAAACCCAATGATGTATTTTGTGTCTATCTTTTATTTTGTTTGTGTAAAAATGTTGGGCTAACTTTATTTCACTAAGAATGAGATGAATCAATTTATGAAGCTCTAAAGTTGAATTCTCTTGTTATTGATTCTGTAATCTTGATTTTTATGGTTGTTTGTTTTTTAGTTTTATTGTGTATTAAGATGATTGACCATCATTGAAATACTTTTGTGACCTAGTTTTTCTACCGGGAGGTTGAAATTAGACTTAGCACATTTAATGAACAACATACAGTATATAGGATGTAGGAATACACTTTCATAATTTGTGCAATCACGAATGGGTGCTCTTGAGTTTTATTTCCTTTTTACATATGCGTTCTCTCGGTAGGAGTGCTTGAGAGTCTTGTGTGAAAATAAGTCTGGCTCTACTCGGGAGAGATTGCTAGATATTTTAGGAGTATCGATTGCCATAAAAGATCTTGTTTGGAATTGATAATTGATAATGAAACTTTATGGTGGAGTAATTGGTGAAGTCAAATTCCTAGTGTGTTTCTCTATTTGAGTTTATTTCTAAAAATTCTCTTTTAGCAAATTTTTTTTTAGCTTATTTTCATCAAATCTTAAATTGTAATTAGAGTTTAATTATCAAAACAATATGTTTAACTGTGTGTTTAAAATAGAACTAAATTGAATTGGATTTTAACAAAATTATCTATCCTTGTGGGTTCGACATCACTTTATTATTTGAACGTGACCCATGCACTTGCGGTACACATTTTAGCAAACAGAGGCCAAGAGAAAATATTGCAACACCTTATGCAGAACATTCTTTCCATTCACTCTCCCAGAAGTGAGCACCCAACAACTTTCCTAGCAGATCGGACAAGTTTGTCTATCAGCATGCTCACTTCAAAATAGTGCACAGTCATTCTTGCATGCATGAATAGATTTGTAACCCAAACCAAGCTTCGTCGTCATCTCCTTGACTTCGTAGTAGGAGTCCACCAGGTTCATGTTTGGGAAAGCTAACATCAGCAGCTCCAAAAGATCATTGACATACCAATTTGTCCATTTGTTCACAACGTTAATATGCATCAACTTGACTAAAAAATTTAAGGACGAAAATGATGAAACTCCTGGGTATAGTTCTGAATGTAGATCCTCAAACAATTCGTCATAGTAACCATCAGTGCCTGTACCAGTATGCTCATCACCGACTATGTCTTCTATGACATCTATTATCTCATCCTCTATACCCGCTCTCTCATTCTGTGTATACACATTCGCACTCTAAAATTCGGTCTCGCCATGGTATATCCACGTTATATAACTTTCTACAAAATCATGATGAAATATGTGAGCCTCAACAGTTTTCAATAGATGTGTGAGACCATTTAAACATCTTGTGCACGAATATTTAATCTTTCCATGTCGTTTATGTATAGCCTAGCCCTGTTTATAAATGCTTCAAACCATTCCGAAAATCTGGCGATTTTGTGCGATTTCTAATTTTTGTCTAACTTTTATCATTATCCATACATGAAAAAGATTATTTTTTTGGCAGTGAAGTATAGAATTTGCAGAAATACAATAATGAATACCGGAAGAATAAGAAGAACTGAAAGAGAAGATTGAATTTGCAAAAATATAGAGATGGAGAATAAAAAAGAAGAGCTCAAATGAAAGGTTGAATTTGCAGAAATGTAGAGAATGAGAGTTGAAAAAGATTATTCTATAGCGGCGACAAAGTCGTCTCTATAGATAAGAAACATGTGCCAATATTCGCGTCAAATTTGACAACTCTACAGCGATGACTTATATTGTCTCAATAGACTTGAATACAAATTACGTAGAGAATTATGATTATTACGAAGAGAATTATGACGTTACGCTGTATCATTTGACTAAAAACTACAGCTATAGATCTATTGCAACAAGATATGTCATCTCTATATATACACAAAAATGGCGTGAATTATTCCCACAATTTAGGATATATATAGCGACGTCATATATTGTCATCACTATAGATTTATATTAGTAGCGACGATAGTTAAAATATAGAGACGGCTTATGTCGCTGCTATACAGTTAAAACTTATAGTGACGATTTTTCATTGTTGTCGTTACTATAAAGAACAAGAAGTGGCGACAAGATGTCATTGCTAATGTCGGCGTCGCTATAGGTACCTCTTCTTGTAGTGTGTGTTCACATTGTAATTTAACAGTGACAAGTATGATTTTAGGTTAACATTTCTAGTCGAGTAACCATTAGTGGAACTGTTAGAAACTTGAATGACTACTACTGTAAGAGAATTACTTCAATGAGTATTTTGAAACTTTTAAAAAACTTCAGTGACCGTGACAGAAATTAACCCAAAAGTAAACTGATAGAACTATCCAAAAGTATATGATTCATCAATATCTAAAAATTTTAAAATCAGTAATTCATGATGATTTATACGACTTTTGCGTTGTTTTGGAAAATTTCTTATAACTTAAAGAATGAGTCCTAGAAACAAAAACCGTTTGTTTAATATAAATTTAAACTGATAGAGCTTTCCAACTGCATATGATCCATCAAAATTTGAAAATTGTAAAACATCAATGATTTTTGAAGGTTTTAGTGTATGAATTTTGTGTTGTTTTGAAAAAATCATTATAACTCAATGCACGAGTACATGAATGGAAGATCGTTTAATATTTTACAAAAGTAAACTTATACATCTTTCCAATGGTATATAATATTCATTGAAATCTCAAAATTTCATAAAATCGTTGATTTTTGAAGGTTTTAATATACTATTTTTGAGTTGGTTTGGGAAACTCCTTATAAGTTAAATCACGGGTCCTGAACGGAAAAATATTTTTATCAAATCAAAGTAAACTAATAGAGCTTTTCAACGCAATAAGTTTCATTGAAATTTGAAATTTGAAATTTTCAAATAATGAGGGATTTTTGAATATCTATATGACTTGTATGTTATTTGAAGAAAATTATTATACCTCAAAGCATGGGTCCTAGATTTATTTCATACAAAAGCAAACTGGTATAGCTTTCTAACAGTAAATGATTCATTGAAATTTCAAAATTTCATAAAATCATTGATTTTGAAAAGTTTATTATAGGACTTTTGCGTTGGTTTCAAAAACTCCTTATAACTAAAAGCAAGACTTCTGGAATGGAAAACAGTTTATTTCGTAGAATAGTAAACTGATAGAGCTTTCCAACGGCATACAATCCATAGAATTTTGAAAATTTAAAAAAAAAAATTAGTGATTTTTGAAGATTTATACAACTTTTTCATTATTTTGAAATATCTTTATAACTCCAAGATTGGGTCGTAGAAGAAAACCGTTTGTTTTATATGAAAGTAAACTAGACTTCAACAGTATATGATCCATCTATATGAAAATTTGAGGCTTTACTATACGAGTTTTATGTTCTTTTGAAAAAATCCTTGCAACTCAAAACATGGGTACTAGAGTAGAAAACCGTTTATTTCTTACCAAAGTAAACTGATACAACTTTCGAACGATATATATGATTCATCAAAATCTCGAAATTTCATAATATCGGTGATTTTCGAAGATTTTAAGTCACTCTTGTGTTGTTTTGGGAAAAAGCTTATAACTAAAAGCACATGTATTAGAATGGAAAACCATTATTTTCATATGAAAATAAACCGATACAACTTTTCAAATGTACAAGATTCATCAAATCTCAAAAATTTCGTAAAATATGTAATTTTCAAAGTTTTTACTACATGACTTTTGTGTTGTTGTGTAAAAATCTTTACAAATGAAATGGTCTGGCAGCCACCCCACCATCGATAGTCTTGTCAATTCCTCGGGATTGACACATATTCTTTTGTTCTTTTTGATATTGTAGATATATGGCGGCTGCCAGTACCAGTTGTAAATAAAAAGATTTTTTCTCATATATATTAGAGCGATGGATACCAAAAGCTTCCGCTGTTTATATTTAATTTTATGACTGGTTTTAGTAAAATATATTTTATAAATTAAAAGTCGATGATAAAAAGAAAAAGAAAACATGTACTTTGGATGCTCTTCCATCTTTTCCTCGCCTTAGTAGCATCAAATTGTATAACCACGTTTGGAGAGATCTTGAGTCTCAGACATGGAACCACTTTAAGAGAGACTACTGATATTAAAGATGGGATATCTTTTTTGATGTTGCTCTCTAGGGATATAGCGATAAATGTATTTAGAAAGCCATTTGATGCCACTAGGGCAGGGAGATCGGATCACTTTCCCGACGTTTCGAGAGATCTTCATGGTTGGCCTACGACCTGCTTCTTCATTATTCATATTTCATTTTTTCAAGAAAGCCATTTGATTTGGATGTGTAGGAGCAGGCTTTCGCAACTCTAGTTTACTATTTTATATACCCCAGGAACAAAATTCCATCTAGAATGGGTTATTAAGGTAAAGAATTTCAATCTTGCAGGGTATGATAAAAAGCACTCATCGGGATTGTGTTTCCAGGTCAATTGAATCAACATTTCCCTAGTCTATGAAGATGCATTGTTAGGTGCTCCATTTTCTTTTTCCATTAAGTCCGAACCTAAACATGTGCTCGAGAGATGGATGTCCATACGTTGACAAGGGATGTGTGGATTCTTGAGAAGTGAGGGCCATGATGGTCCCACCGGATCGCCTGGATCCCACGAGTGAATCTAAAGTTGGATCTACATTTGATCTCGAACAATTCGTCTCATCTATCCTCCTGGAGAGAGGTTTTAGTTTCAAACCCTAGATCGAATATGAAGAGTACACCATGCTAATGCGCCTTGGATGATCCACATCTTAGGGTCAAGTGTCGATGAACATATTTAACTAACCATGTGGCTGAGAGCCCTCACAACCTAGGTACAACGATGCAATAATCAAGGGCACATTGTACCACTGCACTAATATCCCATCATGTGAGCCTCCTACTGGGATAATAAGCTCATGAGCTTGGGTGTGAAGCAGTATTATAAGTAGCTCCCAACAACCATTAACTCTCATTGAAAAAGAAGTGATCCAACCGCACCTTCCAGTACGACTACCTCATTACGACTTCACTACAATCACTTGCCCTGCCTTTGGCATTCCCATCCTTGTAGTTAAGGTAACAAATTTGGGCATAGCTAGTCTTATAGTGAGACGGGCGGTGTGTTTGTCCCAGGAACGAATTCAACGTTGCAAGTCTGACATGAAATTACTAGTGATTCCAACTTCATACAGGCGAGTTATAGCCTGCAATCCAAACTGGGGATGGGTTTTGGGGGCTAGCTTACCCTCGTAAGATTGTGATCCTTTGTCCCGGCCATTATAGCACAGTGTTGCCCAGAGCATAAAGGACATGATGACTTGACATCAACCTTACCTTTCTTCGGCTTATCACCGACATTCTGTTTAGGATTCCAAACTCAACGATGGCAACTAAACATGATGATTGAGCTCATTGTGAGACTTAACACAACACCTTACAGCACGAGTTGACGATAACCATGCACCACCTGTGTCCATGTTCCCGAAAGGACCCCTCCCTTTCAAGGGGATTCGCTGCATGTTAAGGTTCACTCCCAAGATCTTTTTGATCAGTTGAAAGACGTAAAGATTTTCTCAAAGATCGATTGATATCTAGTTATCACCAACTTAAGACAAAAGACTGTGATATCTTTAAAACAACATTCAAACTCGATACGAGTGCTATGATTTCACGATTATGCCATTTGGGGTTAACCAACGCACATGATGCATTCATTGACTTAATGAACAGAGTTTTTTTTTTGTATTTAGAATGGATCGCTAGTCTTCATTGATGATATATTGATACACCCAAAAGATAAGAAACAACACAGAGAAATTGAGAATTGTATTGGACACCATTCAAAAGGAAAAAGTTGTATGCCAAATTAAAAAAATGCAGATTTTGGCTTGACCACATTGACTTCCTTGGTCATGTGGTTAACACACAAGGAATTGAAGTAGACATGACCAAGATTAAGGCTATGACCAATCCGTCTAGACCGACCAATGTAGGAGAAATCCACAGTTCTTCTAGATTGGATGGCTATTACAGAAGGTTCACTGACAAAATTTCTAAATAGCTGGACGAATGACTTAATTAACAAAGAAATGAGTAAAGTTCCAATGGTTGGTGAAGCGTGAAGATTGTTTTCAAGAATTGAAACAATAAGCACAAGTTTATGTTAGATAAATATTCATGCTACATGGAGTTCCCGTATCTTTTGTTTCGGACAGAGACCCGAGATTCATGTTAAAATTCTGGAAAAGACTACAAAATGCTATGGGAACAAAACTGAAGTTTAGTACCGCATATCACCCACAAACAAATAGATAATCGGAGAGGACTATTCAGAACTCAAAGATATGTTAAGAGCATGTATGCTAGATCTTGGCGGTAGTTGAGAAACATACTTTCCATTGGTATAATTTGCCTTTAATAATAATTTTTAGACTACCATAGGCATGTCACTGTATGAGGCAATATATGTCATGAAGTGTAGATTACCCATCTATTGGAATGAGGTTGGACAAAGAAGGATTTTAGGACCTAATATCATTGATGAAACAATACAGTACATGTTGTCTATAAGATTTGAGGTTGCACAATACAGACAGAAAAAGGGCAGAGCTGAGGAAAGGAAAAATGATCTCGAAGTTCCAAACTGGTGATAAAGTATTATTGAAAATAGCCCCAAAGACCCGTAATTGAAGATAAATTTCGACGACGAATTTATTTTAAGGAGGGGTAGGTTGTAGAACTCCGAAACATTATAAGATTTCTAGCATACATTTAATTAGCCAATTGATAGGATTAATATTTGTAGTCATTTTGCTTTGCTTAATAGTCAATTGGACCCATATTGACCTTTTTTCTAGTTGATGGACCAAACTACAAGTTTGGATAGTTATGAACCGTGAATAATTATTAGAAGTCTCTAGATTAACTGACAAGAATTAGTAACCTGATTATAATATAATTTTTGGCCAACATTGTTTGTGCATGCATGGAACTATGTGATGGAATCCCAATCAAATAATTATTTAGTAGATAATTGCAAGTTAGCAATTGGATTAAATTAGGACTCGTGATTAAAAACCTATTTTACTTAGGATATAATCTTCACGTAAATAGATTAAATTACGTCTGATCACTTTCTTAATCGTATTAGAATTTATTTGTTTATTAAACTCCTCCAAACTCTATAGTTTAATCATAAGTCTATACAACTATTGGTAGCTATGTTCTATAAGTGAATTTTCCATGTCCTTTTAGATTTTGTGATTATATATGAATTTAATTACTTCTTTTCTTGGAGAGAAATCATGAATCAGTTTTAGTTAAAACTTCGAGTTTCAATTTAGCCTTTGAGTTATCTATATTTCCTGTTTGAATTATCATTTTCATGGTGTGGAAATTCTAAATTCATGTTAGTAAGATAATTTTATATATAATTGCAATATTGGATTGATAGGGAAGTAGCAAGCATCTCATTATTTTTGTACTCATCCCTCTCAATTTCATAACATTCAAGAAATTAAAAATCTTGGACTGACAGTGGACAAAAGCGAACGGAGGGATCACCGGGAAGGAGTTAACAACCGGAAAATTTGTTATTTCAGAATAATTTTAATATTCTAGTAATTTAGGATTATGTTAAAACTGAGATCAAATACTTTGATATAATTTTTATTTTGTCAAAACATTTTTTTGGGGGGATTTATGATTATTTAAGTACGTTGAATTCCATTTTTATAAGCCTCGCAAAATTTTTTAGTTTTTGCCCCTATTTTTAAAAATTCAATGGTATTGTGTACTTAGACTTTTGAAGTGTTTCAAGTTGGAAAAGCTAGCCCCAAACACCAGATTTGGAATCACGGGATTCTGTGACCTCTAGGTTGAGTTATATTAGTTTAAACTCCAAGTTCAGGATGGATTAGTGTGGTTCCTCTACGCCTAGGACACCAGAATATTGAACCATGAACAAATAAAGGCATGAGAGAAAATCCTATTGGCTAGTGATTGTGAGTTTCCAATTCCTCTTCCCTTCCATTCCTTGGATGGATAGAGAGGGAGGGCAGAGCTTTTGGTTCTTTCATGTTGTCGAAGGGTTTAACAATGATTTTTCATGTTGTCAAATAATTGAACAATGAAAATAGATGGCTAATGCCTAATCAAATTGATCAAGTCATGTGGGAACAAAGTTCAAGTCTATCGACCTATTAGGATGACTCAGCTGCATACATTACTGCACTTCCAATTGACACTTATCATAATTATTATACACAACTCGTCTTGTCATGACATTCTCTTGAATTCTCAAAACATATGTTGCTCTGTGAATGTTTTTTTTTTCTTTTCTGCATCATTTTCTTATTTTTTCCCTTTCTTCAGAATGTTTTCCATGTACAGAACTTCAACCGGCACCAATTTAACATGTCAATTGTAACACAAGCCAATCCACTCATGAAATGAATATGCAATTTATCTACAAGCACCATCAGCCATGCCTTAATTTTCGTTACTCTCTCAACAGGGGAGTGGTCTTTTACTGAACATTCGAGACTCCTGCTCGTATCTGCATTCACTATTGCACAGCTGGTAAAAGAAATTTGCTATACCATTTCATTTTAGGTTATTATTGCACATTAGTTGGTCAAACATTTCCATCTTAACTTAGAATGAGGATTCATCTACTCAACGGTAGGAATGGAGATTCTAGAATACCTTAATTCCTATAGCTAAGAGCAATGATGAACGAAAAAGAAATCAGAAACGAACATAGAAGCCTGATTTATACTAATTCACCCTTAATGCTGAATCAAGAAGAAGTTTATAATGGAGACCTCACGCCTCTTACGATCACTTAGGATAAAACATATTGTGACTCATTAGAAGAAAATGGCGGCAATCTAAATCATCTGTATTTTTGTTTCACCTCATGAGACTGCACTCACCAACTGAAAGGACTTTGGAAATGAAGCTCGTAAGGCTGCATAGGCGGCTAAGCAACGAATATTGCACGGACTTCAATCTACTGAACCAAAAATGTTCGGGTGTAGTGCCTTTAGGGACTTTAATCTTATGGCTGGACAAAGAACCTGTTGTTGTCTGGCTGTGCTACCAGAAACTATGGGAAAGTTGGAATAGGAGATCACTCATCTTGGGGTGGGCTTACTACTTAGTTGCTTTCAGTAGTTATCCGTTCCACACTTGGCTACCCAGCGTTCACTGTGGGCATAATAACTGGTACACCAGAGGTGCGTTCTTCCCAGTCCTCTCTTACTGGCAAAATGTCCTCCCAATGCTCTAACGCCCACACTGGTTATGGGTCGAACTATCTCACGACGTTCTGAACCAAGCTCACATACCGCTTTAATGAGCAAACAGCCCAAATCTTGGAATATACTACATCCCTATGTGGCGAAGAGCTGACATCGAGGAGCCAAACCTTCTTGTTGATGTGAGCTATTGGAGAAGATTAGCCTTTTATTCCTAAAGTAACTTATATCCATTAAGTGATGGCCTTTCCGCTCGGCACCGTCAGATCACTAAGGCCGACTTTTGTCCATACTCGATGGATGGGTCTTGTGGTCAAGCTCCCTTCAGCATTTGCAATCAAGGTCCAATCTCTATTCGAACATGCCATTAATAAGGTGGAGGGTGTCTGATATTCGACCGAATGTTCAATCTAATCTATAAACTGTTTCCAGAAAAGGTTACGTGTCCTATGGAGGTGATAAACAACTTCATCTCTATGAAAGTTATGCCCATTTCTCTCTGCTCTTATAATTTTGTCCATTGTGTTCAAGTACTCTAGTAGGTTATGGTTTGGGTTCTTCACATATGTCTTATGTAATTTCAAGAACATCTCACGTCTCTTGGCCTGGACTCTAACTACTTGTGGATGTCTATCAACCATCTAAAAAATAAGAAACAAATCATAATTAATTGTCTTTTACTTAGACTTGTTAATTAAGAGTTTCATAATATTATTTTTGCTTCATTGATTTGAATATCGCGCAACTAAAAGGCTTTCAGGTCCCAAGCTCTCCTTAGACAATTTAGATCTTTTTGATAAAGCTTTTCAATTTTGTGAGTACCAAATTAAGAAAACTCAGACAGTGAGTAGAAACTGAAGGATCTAAAAATATAATCTTCCTATTTGAGTAATTTCTAATGGCAGATTCTTAACTTAAAAGATTTTCTATATATATAAGGTTCTTACAGAAATAACACATACTTAATTAACTTTATGTATAAAACATGCTTTTCACATAAGTGCTTAATTCCAACGTAGAGACACATGTTCAAACACTTAAGAAATCATGTTCACGTGATAACTTAAGAAAATAAACATTATGCATGACTACTTTTTTTTGTACCTGGCTTGGAGATTCGAAGTTTGGACGATCGACATGGTGAACTTTAAATCAATTTATCGTAGGAGAATCTTTATACTAAAATAATAACTTAAAAAAAATATTTTTACTGTTCACAGACATGAACATTGCACTGTCACTAGGGGTGGCAAATGGGTTGAGCGGCTCGTCGGCTCATAAAAGCTCGGCCCATAATGAGCTCGGGCTCATGCTCGTCTTTAGGGCTGTGCCCAACAAAAAAAAGGGCCGAACCCGTTCAACTAGGCAAAAATACGAGCCGGCTCATGGCTGCAACTGCACACTACATTGATAGTAATAATACATAAAAAAGTAATAACGTTTAGATAAATTGAATATCCTTATAATGGAGTTAATATTTTCAATGTTCTATTGGGTATGTTACGTGAATTTAATTGTGATTCAATGTTCTATTGGGTATGTTACGTGAATTTAATTGTGATTCTAAGATTCGTAGTTTTACATTTGATAATACATGCCCAAATAATATAATAATTGAAAAATTAATTCAACATTTTAGTCCAAAATTTGATGGTATTTTATTTCACATTCGTCGTGTATGTCATTTGTTTAATTTATTTGTGAAATATAGATTAAAATTTATAGAAGAACAATTAAAAAAAATTGGATATGCTATTAATTATATTACGGTCTCACCAGCAAGAAAACAAGTTTCTACTGCTCTTGGGCTACAAGAAAAATATTTTTTTACTGATGTTGGCCATATGTGGAATTCAGCATATCTCATGCTTGAATCTTGTGAGAGTTATGAAAATTGCATTACTGCATATTAGAATGGCTTACACTCACACAACCGAGAATATGATTCGCAAACATATGACTAAGAAATATATGCTTATGTTAAAAAAAATTTGAAAGTTTTATTCCGACACAACAAATGCATATTCAAGTGCATATTATCCGACTACTCCACTAGTTTTAAATCATTTCTATTATATCTAACAATTTTAATAGGTATAAGGATTTTGCTCTTTTTTCTATTATTATACATGTCATGGAAGCTAAATTTAGAACATATTGGGAACAATTGTCTATATTATTTTCATTAGCATGTGTTATGAATTCTAGATTTAACTTAGAGGGTACCAAAGTAACAATAATGATAATTTCACAAAAATTAACGTACGGGAATATACTAACGTGTGATAATTTAGAACAAACTTTATGTCAAATATATGATGTCTATGCTGAAAAGACCGATAGGAACGTTATACGACCCTATATTCCAACATATACTTCGTTATCAACTTATGGTATTGACTTATGGAATTACATTAGTTCACATAGGAGTGGTCAACATTTAGTTGGTTCTTCTTCTGCTTCTTTCTTTTCTTATTCTAGTTATACGCATGTAGAGTTAGTTAGGTATTTCACGCACGACATGCTTAGTATTTTAGATAACGAAGAGAGAAATTTTTTTGATATACTATGACGGTGAAGACAACATCAACGTCAATACCCATTTTTTTCAAAAATTGCACGTAATCTATTAATACCTCTAGTATCAACTGTAGCATCGAAGTCTGCTTTTAGTACATGTGGCAGGATTTTGTTTGATTTCAAAGCCGACATTTTAGAAAACTTACTTTGTCTGAAGGATTGGGATGACGTCGAACTTCAAATCCAAGACAAAGTGGACAAAATGATGTCCGAAGAATTTGAAGATTTGAATATGGAATATTTGAATTTGTAGTTAATATTATTTTACGTACATATTTAATATTTTTTTGTCTTATTTTAACAAAAAATTGTACACGTAACAACTTGTTCGTGTATAATTTTAACTCCGCCTACGTTCAAAGTAGTCGGTCCCAAGCCCGGCAAAAGGTAGAGGGTTTTCAAACTTGAATTTTTAACATAAAATATTTCTGACACTTTCTTTTTTATTTTAAAATTATCAAAAAAAAAAATTTTAATTGAGACAAGCTCGTCGGCAGCTCGAGCTGCTCGTCTCGGTTCGTTCGACCTACGAGCTCGTGGGCCGAACTGAGCCAATTATTTTGCTCGTCCCTTTGGACGAGCCGAGCTCAATTAGCAATGGGCTGCCAGCTCGGCCCATCATCACTCCTAACCATCACTATTCACGTGATGGAGCGATTAATTTAGGAGTTTTCTATTAGATTAAGAATTATAAGTATTTTTGGTTTTACAAATTAATTGTGTTTTAAATAAGATATTATTTGATGATCTTTTAAACATGAATTTTTAGAAAAGCTAGATCTAGGAAATACTAAAGAAGTAAGTAAATTTAAAAAGACTAGGTGGATATATACATAATGAATAAAGATAAACGAATTGTAGTTAGTAGTAGTAGAATATTAGAAAATCCTTTAATGAGATTTTCACCTAGAAAAATGAAATCAGAAACTAGATTAGAATCTTTAATAGATATAGAAGAACAAATAGAAACTTTTAGACATAATAAATTAAAATTAATAAAAGCTTTAGATATATATAAAAAAAAATTAGTAAATCTTTGATATACCAACATTATGGAGAAAAATATATTTCTTGTATACAAGAAGATCGGTTCATATCTTTAAATTTAGTAGAAAAAGATTCCTATAAAGAAATAACAAATAAAAACCTTCAACAGGCACATCTAGGATTAATAATGGCAGGAGTAAAAGGATTACATAGAGAAAATTTAGGAGCCAAGACATTAATATGTTTATACGATAATAGATTTAGGCTGTGTTTGATTGCCTATTTTTTCCATAGAAAATGACAATTTTCCACCAATTTTCTAGGTTTGGCTATGTTTGATTGACAAAATTTTCCAGGTAAAATGTTTTCCCATTTTCCGGCACGTGATGGTGTTTTCCTTAAAAAGCGAGAAAACATTTTCTTTGGTGGATAGGAGAATCAATTTTCCTGGGAAAATTTTTCACAGCAATTTCATTTGAGAAGCCCGCCCATTTCACTCACTTTTCTTTCCAACCCTTTCTCAACGCTCAAGAAATCGCAGCAGGCTTCTCCCAACTCCAAAATCCCAGCACCCATTTTCTTCCTCGTTCTCTTATTTCGCTCAGCTCATCACCCATTTACTGAAGAAATCGCAGCAGCAGGAGCTCGAAGATTGCAGCAGCCATTTCAAATCTACTCATGCCCTAATTTCTTGGCAAATCTCAGCACCCATTTCATTTCCTCACTTCAATTTAATTCCAGTAAATTTAAATGCGAGACAAATTATTAACATATACAAACTCCACACCACTATGTATTTCTTTTTGTCATGCTTAAAATTGAAGCCTGCTGTGTTCTTGCATTTTATGATGAAAACGTGTCTTCAGGTAGCCATTATCTTTGACATATCTGCAATCCAATTGGAGAGCCAAACTAATTATTTAACCGCTGAGAAAATTGATTTTTCTTTACGTTGTATTTTTTTTATTGAAGAACCTCATTTCCCTTCACTAATTTCTCTATTCATTTCGTGAGACTTAAATAGAGTAAAGATGAATATTGTATTTGAGTTGAATGAAGAAACAAAAATAATGAAATCTATAAAGTAACTAGAAATCATATAATGAGTGAGTGGACATGTGTAGTGTAAATGTAAAACTTGGATGTATTGATATTATGTACATACTTGACACTTATGCTATGTGAAACATAGTTAATGCAACTTTGTGCATTATATCTGGATCAACTTCTCACACTCTAGCCTTGTCCAATTGTTGTACTTGAAGATAAACTACCATATGAGTGGATGCCAAAGCAATAGAACCAATTTCGAAATGAACATGGAGAAAAGCAAGTTCGGAGACTGTATTCCGAAACCTTTACATTTTTTACCTCAAGTCCCATTTTGTTTAGAAAAATTCTCAATACAAAACTCATCGAGATTATGACCGTCCACACAAAATTTGTAATGGATTGCATATTGCACATATATGGTATTTAAGTATCTCGTCTAAACTCAATGTACGCAGGTATTGATCGCATGAGTTAGATATCACAACTACTGAGTTATTGATTTCTCAAACTCTATTTGTGTTTCCTTCATGTATGTAATTAAAATCTGCACCTTGCGTGGTTTTTTGTTATGAGCTCCAGGCCATTGCTACTGAGGTTGTAAATCACTGCCGAGGTGTAGGGTTTGGGAATAACTTTCTAATATTATATAATGTATACGCTAATTTGTATATGTTTGCTTTACATATGTAATAATACGTGGTAGTAGAGTCCAATGGATACACAAAGTAGGCAACATCGGTGCCAAATACAACGCGTGGGCTTGTTTTGGACCATGGTCATCCAAGCAATTGTGATATATAACAGTATTAAACGTCGTGCCCGACATCTTCCTAGGGCTCCTCATAGGAATTGGAAAATTGAGAGACAAATGACATTGACACGAATGTTTGGTACGAGTGACAGAATATGTCGTGACCTTCTTAGGATGAAAATAGGTCTGTTTCAAAGCTTATGTGCTCGTCTACGAACCTTCGGATTGGTTGATAGTAAATCAGTCCGAGTTGAAGAACAAGTAGTTATTTTCCTCAACACCGTTGGGCACGACCAACGTAATCGTGCTGGAAGTTTTACTTTCTTCAGATCTGGACATACAGTGAGCTATTATTTCCATAGAGTTTTGCACGCTTGTCTAGGGCTGTATAGAGAAGTTGTGACCAATGCCACTATCTATAATTCACAGTACGATAAGGATAATGTGAAGCTGTGGTACTCGTATTTCTAGGTGAGGTATTCATAGCTACTTCATTATATATTTTAGAAAGCACATATTATTCAAACTTTCACATACTTTCTCTTTTTTTATTATAGGATGCTGTAGGGGCGATAGACGGTATACACATTGCTGCAAATGTCCCTGTAGAGGATTAAGCTAGATACTGCAATAGGAAACAAGTAATTTTTCAAAATGTCTTAGTGGCTTGCACATTTGATATGAAATTAACATATGTGCTCGCCGGTTGGGAGGGATCAGCATACGATGGTAGGTTGTTAAGAAGCCAATACTACGCCAAGGACATAAGCTAACAATTCATGTGGGTTAGTAGTTTCGTAGCTTTTTCATTATGGATTTTAATTGTTAGCAAAAATGCTAAATGTATATCTTTCATAGGTAAGTACTACCTTGCCGACGTTGGATTCTCCTTGGTTCCGGGTTTTCTTTTACCTTATCGTCGAACTTGTTATCATCGTAGAGATATCAAGGGTCACCGCCCTCAAAATAGTAAGGAGCTGTTCAATTTTTGACATTCATCTCTACGCAATACAGTCGAGAGGACCATAGGTCTGCTTAAGAAAAGATTTGCTTATTTGAGGCATCAACCCTTTCACAACATTAGCACACAAGTGAAGATAGTCCTCGCTTGTTGTGCTATTCACAACTTCCTACAGATTGATGATGCAGAGGATGTGTGTGAGGAGGACTTCGATAGCAGCGATGATGAGGTTAACCCTACTCATGTTGATGTGCCGGATGAAGTGACGATAAATGCTCATATATCTAACGCATCTTGGTCGAATAATAGGGATGCAATGGCTCAATCAATATGGGTTAATCATAATCCGAATGCCGACACTGAAATTGAATTTGATTAAACCGTTGTTTTCCCTTTTCTGGACTTTAATCTTATGTAATGGTACAAACATTATAGCTTGTACTTCAATTGAGAATACGTTCCATCTCTGTAACTAAGCAACTATTGGCACAGTTCATAATGTTATTATTCCAGTGTGTAACTGAGCGAACATCATTAAAGCTCATCATTTGTCCATCAAACTTCTAAATATGTCGAATTGTATATTTTTACATATTGCTGCCTTTGCAGTTTGGAAACCACATAACTTGTGCTTGTAGGTTTGATATTCATTTCAGGTCTTGCTTTGTTTGTAGATAGATTTGATGGCGCATCAGCGACATAACACTGCAGCCCCATTCCAAGTTCCAAGACCAACAACCACCACAAACATGGATGACAATGATACAAACAGTACCCAGGTTGATCCTAGAACTAAGATTCGGCAGGTACGTTGGAATGACTACATGGATGGGTTCATGATTATCGCCCTAGTTAATCAAGTGTTGGTCGGTCACAAAAGAAGTGACAATGGCTTTACATCATTTCAAATATCGAAAGCAATTGAAAGCGTAAAACATAGGTACGGGATAGTCGTGTCAGACAAGAATGTTAGGGTGCGATTGAAGACTCTAAAGAGAGAATATGCTGAAGTAAGCCAGCTATTAAGTATTAGCGGCTTCGGGTGGGATGCCGAAACAGGATTAATCACTGTCGATTCACTTGCTTATGATGATCTTGTGAAGATATATTTTGTCCTCATTACATTTTAGCTATTCCTTCCATTGTATTCCTACACTTTAGTGGTCAAAACTATGATCATTTTCTATATTTTGTTAGGGAAATTTTGGAAAATGGGGGACCAAACTGTGTCGTCGATATGATGATATGGAGTGTATCTTTGGAAACGATACAGCTACTGGAGATCGGGCAGTATCGGGCTTTAACAATTTCTCGCCGATGCAAGGTAGTTCGATTATGTTACACATACATATATATATTATTCGTAATGTGCTATACTTGCAGCCGGTTATTTTGTATTTTTTTCTATTTCAGTTGATGAAAGTGTTAATGAGCTTGACACTCCAACTGAGGACACTGATCCAAGCCCAACTCCCTCGCGTAAGAGACATGCCGAAGAAAGAACCACCACATCTCGGCGTAAACATACAAAACCCCATGATGATGTCAATCATCGATCCTTAGCATTAATAGCGGAGTCATCAAAAAAATTGTCGATGCTATACACATGCAAGAAACACTGGATACACTGAATCACGTCAATTGGCAGTTGATTACCAAAAAGCTAGAAGCAATGGACCTAGACTTGGTTGACATCATGAAAGTCATGAAAGCATTTCGATCGGAGGGTGATTTGGCCAAGGTGTTTATGCGTGCAATGGACCTAGACTTGGTTGACATCATGAAAGTCATGAAAGCATTTCGATCGGAGGGTGATTTGGCCAAGGTGTTTATGAGCTTGACAAATACAACAATCATGCGTGCTTTGGTGTTTGAGCAGCTTGGTAGTGATCTGCCTCCATATCTGTAGATTGCACTTTCTGTATGTCGTACATATGTAATCACTAGTATGTCGTAGGTGAACTCTGACTCGTGGGATACTTGTCTTTTGTGTCATATGTGTTCGTGGCAAAACGTTGGTCCGTCTAAATGAGGTTGGGGCTGGTTTTGGAACAAGGATGTAAAATTTTTGTCATATACGTCTAGCAAGTTGTGTTGTATGTTGGTAGAAAATAGTGTCCAAATGCAAGTTGCGTGGGCTTGTCTTGTACCTCCATCATGGTGTTGGAATATCATTTATGTGCAATTTTCTTGACACTTCAAGGTCAGCGTACTTTGTTTCATATCGACGTACTTTCTTATATGTTCTCTGCAGTGTGGCTCTTATACTGAATCACAAAAGTAGTTTGATAGCCATCAGAGAAATTTCTACAATTGAATCCAATCTTATTATATTGTTGTCGTATAGCGGAACTTGCATCTCATAGCAAACCATGTCTTGCGGATGAACCACTTTGAAATCATTAATTCCAATCCATATTAATATTCGAGAGGACTCTGCATAAGCGAAGTCCGCAACACTGCTGTATATGTGTAAGATACCAAAACAATGAAATGCAGCCTTTACAACGATGAATGTAGGGAAGATGACTGCAATCTGAACGTTATGATTTGGTACTTTATTTAAAATGCAAGTTTTTGGAAATTTGTTCTTATGTGTAGGACTTGCATGGAATTGATTAGAAGTTGATTCCTTTGGGGCTGTTTCACACGCACATGGAATTATGTCCATTGTCGTACTTGTTCAAAAAATGTCAACGACATTGCAAATATGTCCGCTCGACCGGACAAGAAAGCCCCATGGTGGATAATTTTGTCCACTACAGTGGACACTAAAAGCTCCAACAGGCTTTCTGTTCTCTCGAGCGAACATATGACAACCTCAAAGGGGCATTCTGTCCGCTCGAGCAGATAATGAAATGCCCCTTTGGGACTTTTTGTCCGCTCGAGAGGACAGTGGAAGCCCCCTTTGGGCTTTTCTGTTTGCTCGAGCGGACAGAAAAAGCCCCAAAGGGGCATGTCACTGTTCGCTCAAGCGGACAGTAACTCCGCTCGAGCGGAGTCAACTAGTGGGGTTTAAAACCCCACGGGTTACTTCATTTGCCACATTATTTTTTTTCCAACATTCTTCACTTCTCCTCCCACATAAAAAAGAAACTAGTTGGACTTCAATACCTAATCAAGTGAAGGATTAATTTCATTCCCATATGTTGTTCTACGTCACGTTCCTCCTCCCTCATTACAATTCCAGGTAACATGGCTAACTTTTCTTCAACATTTCTCCAATTCGTGTGCTATGCTATTGGTTTTTTCTTTGTTTGAGGAGGTTGGGCAATTAATTGTTCTTGGTTTGAATGATTGATTTGTTGTTGATTTGATGTTTGATTCACAAATTTTTGGGTTTAATGCATTCTCCAAGTTATTTTCCTTAACTAGTTGTAGCATACGCCCACCAAGTGTTTAATAAATTGATTCACCTACATGTTTCACTTTTCTTGTGTCTTTAACACAATAACTCAAATGTTTACTTAGTCGACATGATTTTTCACGGCAATGCCACTCTTTACAGAGAACTGCATGCTACACACACAGCATCCACCCCAGTCCACGTTGCTGAACCAATTTGCACGCCTAATTTGCTGAGTGAATTCTTGTTGATTGTAACCATATGTTTTTTCCTCTTCTAAAATAGATATATACAATGCCGAGATCAAAGAAACCAACACAAGATGCAGGATCGAGCTCAGGAAAGAGAAAGGCTCGATCAAAGAAGACTTCCAAACAACTGGTAATTTATGACGACAATAAATTTGAGATGGAGGCAGCTTGGTTGGTCTACAAGAACGACACAAGCATACGAAATATTATACTAGAGCGAAGGGTGTTAACATCGGATTTTGCAAATGAAATGCTCGGTCACGTTATTGCGAGGAATCAGTGGGAAACATTTATAGCCACTCCACGTGTTGCCTATGTAGAAATAGTCGTAGAATTCTATGCCAATATCCATGATAACCTTGACAACCCTGAGCATCCTAAGTATCGGCAAGTCTACATGCGAGGACAATATATTCAATTCTCTCCCTTAGTAATTCTCCGCTACTACGGACTTAACAACACGGAGACCGACATTTTTCAAGCAGCCACTACTAATCTTCATGAAGTAGTCGCCTCCTTCTGTCAGGGAATTGATCATTGGCCTGATGGAAGCAGCACCTTACACTATAAATGTCTTTTACCACAAGTACGCACGCTGCACAAAATGGTGAGCGCCAACATTTTCTCTACGACACATACTTCTACGGTAACTATAGAGTGAGCACGCCTACTTCACTAGCTCCAGACTAAGACACTCAATATTGGTAACTATATATTTTGTAATGTCTGGCATATTCGAAACAATCAGAGATGTTTGGCTTTCCCATCGCTAATTACAGGACTTTGTGATATGTACGACATTGACCTCTCTCATGAAATCACTCGAGTGAAGCGTACAATGCAGATAGACCGAATTGGGATACGTAGTTTTGAACTACACATGACTCGCAACCTAGAGCGAAGCACACAGGGTCCCATTAGCTGCCAGGGTAATTTACCTGGTGAAATTGAGCCTTCTCAGAATGATCCAATGGCCGAGGACCTCCATCAAACAGTTACTGAACCAACATTGACATCTATTTCTCATGATCTTCTTCAATGGCGTACCTCACAGGCAGAACTCAAACCACAGATTTGGGAGATTCAGGACACCCAAGTCCAAGAGGCCGAATCCTACAGACGAGAGCATGATGCGTTATTCGTACAGCTGACGCAGCTGCTCGACTATTTTAGTTTCTACCCACCGCTGCCTCTCCAATGATTAGGACATTTTTGTTTTCTTTTTTAGGTGGGTGGATCTTCGGTATCTAATAATGACATGTAAATTGGGTAGTGATGTTCAAATTTTAATCAGTTCAATGCTTTATGTTAAAAAAAACAAAAACACAAAATTTCAAATCATCAATTGTGTGACAAAGTCAACAATTTGCCAACTCAAGATGATTTCTGATTGATTGGAAGCCGGTTTGTGCATTAAATCTGTTCTTTGGTACGAGTCAATAATGTGTATGTTTACCTTTGTGAGACTCTCAACCTCATGGGAATATAGATAGGTATATAAAGTAATGAGAAAGAGATTAGTTTAGATAAGTTTGGATTGTCGATTGTCAATAGAAAGTCTAATTTGGATTGGGAAGTGTGAATTCGGAGATTAAAATGAATATAAACGGTAAAATCGGATTCCTACCATATATTGTCTAATTCTGTTGATGCTCAAAATCATTAAGCAAATTTAATGTAGTAAGCACTATTAGGCGAATGTGTTTATTAAAATTAGATCAAATTTATTTCATTTACATAAATATTATAAATCATAGGCCTCGTGGACATGCTACTATTTCACTCATTTGTACTTACTTTTAACGAACCCATTTGCTTGTGGGATTTCAACGTACAATGGACTATCTTCAAAATTTGTAAAAATTGTGGATTATATAAAATGTATGGTTGAAAAATGGATAAAAAAGGGTAAATTATAATTTAAAAATTGCGAATAGTAAACATTCTCAAATTTTCTCCCCAATATTTGTCATGGCAAATGAGATAATTTCCCTAGAAAATAGTGGCTATCAAACAACAAAAGTTGGAAAAAACTACAATTTCTATGGAAAATAAAGACAATCAAACACCAAAAAATAATAAATGACAACATTTTCTAGGACGAATTTTAATCCAATCAAACACACTACATTTATAATTGCCAGGAAAATATTTTCTTGGCAAATCATTTTCTTAGAAAATGTTTTCTTTCTACTCATTTTCTTTGCTTGCAATCAAACACAGCCTTACAGACATTGAACAGGAATTATTATGAAGCATAGAATTAGATATGAATAACAAATTAGGTATAGTTTATTTTACACCTGATTATTTGGTTAGAACAAAGTATTTTTATAAAGACATTAAAATAGGAATAAAAATTAGGGGATACCAAATGAAAAGAAATGAAGAAAATCTACTAATATGCACAAGATTTGTGAGAAGACTTAGCGAAAATAGTACCACTAAATATAAATTAGAAAATGATCAAATATTCACCTTATTAGGACAGAAAGGTATAAAAGCTATCCCAGTAAAGAAATTTTCTTCAGATACAAATGCAGAATTAGACTGAAATTTAGAAACTTTTTTAGAAAAGCCAATTTTAGTACCAGAAGATAATATTATGTATAAAAATAGCAATGGAACCTTAAGTATTGGATTTTAAAATTACAATTATCATGCTGAAGAAATAAAGCAAGACGAAAATGAAGAGGAAAGTTGTAGATATATCGAAATAGAAGACTATGAAAGTGAAGAAGAAATTAATGCTTTAGATGAGGAAAGTGAAGACGATGATAAATAATTTGGGTATATGGACAAGGCATATTATAGGAACCTTGGGAGAACCAGAAAAGTAGAAATTAAGACTCTGTTAGAAGAGAAAGATCAATCAAATATAGAAATAAAAAATGGAAGAAAGCAGTAGTAAAAAGCCTAAATCAGAAACAGACCAAAAGTTTGGAAAAAGAAAAGAACTCGTAAATAAAAATATGATATTAGAGAAAAATACCATTTCCCCCTTGCTTGTATATATGAATGGGAAGACAAAAATTACAGAAGTTTAGGAAAAAGACAAACAGAAAAAAGATATAGTCTACCAGTAGCAAGTAATAGATGATTAATATTAGAATTAAATAATTTTAAACCCCAAGACAGACCTATCACTTTAACTAAATAGGAAAATTTTGTAATTAGAGCATGTAATATTTTACCTATACAAATGACGGTAGAAGAAATGTGGGCTTATTTAGAACTTATTAAGGAAAGACAGCTTTAGATATATATGTTACAGCCAAGAGACTAAAACCAGATGAAATAAGATTAAGAATGGCTTGAGGAGAAAACCCTAAAAACTTTACTAGTTTTATTCGAGAAATAAGTATAGAAATAGACCCAAATAGAGACAATGTTTATGAACAAAATAAATTCTTAGAAGAATTAGAAAAACTAAGTATAAGTAACATGAAATACATAAAACCGTTTTTATTAAACTTTGAAAGATTAATAAGTGCAACATGATTAGCTTTAGATGTACACATATTAGATAGACTATATAGAAACCACCATGGAATGATAAAATAAAAAATGAGGTAGAAAACTAGGATTCAAAAGGAACAACTATTAGCACTACTATAAAATTTATAACATATAAATTAAAAAATATTGTATAGAAGAAGTAGCTAGAAAGCAATTAAAGAAATTAAATTACTCTTTTTGTTCATATTTATACATGCTTCAAACCTATGATTATAAAAAAGATAAAGGATATAAATATAAAAGACAATACCAAAATAAAAAAGATATAACATTAGACTAAGTAGGACATACTATAAAAATAGGAAGCCTAATTATAATAGATACGTTAAAAGACCAAAAAATAGAAAATATTGTAAATGCTACATTTGTGGAAATCCTAGACATTTTGCTAATAAATGCCCTAATAAAAATAAAAATAAAAATAAAGAGGCGTTAAATAAATCTATAATAATCGAAGAAATACAGTGTCATATCACAGAGTTATCAGATAGTGAATCTTGTAGTTCAGTATATAGTATATACACAGATGACGAGTTAGACAATTTAGAAATAGTAGAAAGTTCTGATGAAAGCAATAGTAGTACAGAAGATTTAGATTTCTCAATTCTTGATACAAAAAATGATGAACATAGGGCAAGAATGTATTCATGAATGAATTAGAGGACAATGATCTATGATAGATAGATGCACAATATGCAGAATATATCCGGAACATAAATAGAAATCAATGTACAAATTGTTTAGAAATTCAATATAATATTTGTTTAGGAATCTAAGATGAGCCTTACAATAAACCCAAAGACTATAGTGAAACCATAGAAAAATTAGAAGATTGAGTAACTAATACTAATAACAGAATTGATAAAATACATGAAACATTAGGAGAAATACAAGATAGACTTAGAAATCTAGAAAAAAGGAAAACAGCCCATAGAAAGCTATACTGAGAATAATTATTTGAAACAGGAAATCAAGAAAAGATAATATGTCAAATATTTAAAATAAAACCAACCAAAATTATTAGATTACCTATAAAAGTAGAAATCAATAAGATGATTAAATTAAATTTAATAACTTTAGTCGATACAGGATGCACATTTAACATAATTAGAAAGACTTAGTCCCAGAAGATTGTAAACAGAAATTAGAATATGAAATAAGAGGAAGTCAAATGGATGGCAGTCAAATGGAGTTTGAAGAAAGAATTTTTGACAATTGTAAAATTAGATTTCAACAAAAACAGTATAGCTTAACAACTACTTTATTAAGTAGAAATGGAAGTTTAACAATTACAAATGATGCAACAATTCTTGGGAAAGATACATTTATTATACAGACTATAAAATATCAGAGTTACGAACTAAGTGTGGTGGACCTTTACCATAAAAAACATAAAATGATTACGAAGATTTAGAAAGTTTAGAATTTTTAGATTATTTATCTTTAGAAACTTTAAAAACAGATTTTGTACCAAGAGCAAAAAACTTAATTGTTTTTAATAAAAAGATAGATCATGTAGAAAGTATAGATAAGATTTTACAATTAGCTAAACAAACCCAAATAATAGGAGAAGACCCTCTAAAACATTGGGATAGAAATAAAATTGAAGCTAAAATAGAAATTATAAATGAAAATATAAAGATTAGAACCTCAAAAATAAAACATACTAATCAAGATATAGAAGACTTTAAAATTCAGCTTAAAGAATTGTTAGAATTATAAGTTATAAGACCTTCTACAGGTCAACATAGATAAATAGCTTTTATGGTTAGAAATTATAGTGAAGTCAAACGAGAAAAAGCTAGAATGGTTATAAATTATAAAAGACTAAATGATAATAAAGTAAAAGACGGATATAAAATACCAGATAAAGACATGATTTTAAATAAAATACAAAATGGCAAGATCTTTTCAAAATTTGATTGTAAGTCAAGATTTGACAAATTAAAATGCATAAAGACTCTATTCCATGGACATCTCTTTTACAACACCGCAATAATATTTTGAGTGGATTATCATGTCATTTGGTTTAAAGAATGCTCCATCTATTTTTCAAAGAAAGATAGATTCTATTTTTAATTCTTTGCCATTTATTTGTGTATATATTGATGATAATTCGGTACATAGCAAAAATCATAAAAAGAGCATTTAAAGCATTTAGAAATTGTTTAAATAAATTTATAGAAAATGAGTTAATTATTGTTAAAAAGAAAATAGAAATAAATAAACAAAAAATAGAATTTCTAATAATAATCATAGGAGAAGGAAAAATTCAACTTCAACCCCCATTTAGTAAAGACTATTTTACAATTCTCAGATAAATTAAAAGAAACTAAAATATTGCAAGCCTTTTTAAGAATATTAAATTATGCTAGAAGTTTTATTAAAAATTTAGGTAAAAAGATTGGACCCTTATACAACAAATTATCAAGCAAGAGATAAAAGTATTTTAACCAAACAGACATAAAATTAATAAGACAAATAAAAAATGAAGTCCAACAACTACCACTTTTAGAATTAACTTTAGATATTGAATATAAGGTAGTAGAAACAAATGGATGTGAATTAGGATGAGGATCAATTTTATATTCCAAACCAAATAAATATAGTAATAAAAATGATTAAAAAATTTGTAGATATACTAGCGGTAAATATAAAATAAAAGAAAAATACTTAACCAGCATAGATTATGAAATAATGACTATAATTCATAGTATAGAAAGTTTTAAATTATTTTTAAATACTGAATTTACTATTAGAACAGATTATGAAGCAATTGTTAAATTTATTAAAAAGTCTAATTTTGATAAAATTATATAAAATGTGGTTAAAATTGTATGAAATATTAAATAGCTATAAGGTAAGTATAGAATACATAGATGGAAAAAATAACATTTTAGTCGATAATTTAAGTAGACAATTACTGACTTTCTGACCAACTTTGTTCATATTGCAGATAGATCAAAGGATGATGAACTTTTGGAACATCACTTTAAGAGTGGTCCCTCAAGGATCTATTCTTCGATTCAGAAAAAATAATTTAGAAAGACTTCCAAAAAAAAGAAAGGTGAGTAGATAATCTCTAGATGTCAAGAGACTCTAAACAGAAATTAGATAACATTAATGGCTAAATATTTTAGACAGACCCATAATCAAGTAGAAAACAAAAATTTTAGTTTCTTTGTAGTAATCAAAGGAAAACAACCAATAATTTATAACTACTAGCCAAAAGTAATTCAACAGATAGACAGATTTTTAGAACCACTTTTCAAAGGATTTTACACTCTGGAAGAAACCTTAAATTGTTGTAAACAGACTATAGGATTTAATGTTTAAATATTTGAAAAAATTAGACAGACAATGCATGCACCTACTTTTCAACCATCATCATCTTCCTCTTACTCTTAAACATCATCTTCATCTTTGCATCTTTGTAACAGTTATAAAACTATGACTAGAGTAGTTAGAAATCTTAATTATAAAAAGCATACTTTAAAAATAAAACTAGAAATTTTAGAAGACATAGTATCTTCTCATCAAAAAGACATAACCAAGTACCAATATGAGATTATTAAATTACATGAAACCTTAAAAAGATTTAATTTTGAAGATATTACTAAAGAAAATTATTCAAAAAACATCATTAATTTTTCCAGTAGAAAATATTCTCCTAAAATAGAAAGACTTATTGAACTAACAGATTTTACAGCTGCAGGGCAAGAAAAAACTAGTTATGATCTAGAACAAAATATTGGAGATTGTGCCAACATTGTCTAAAATTTCATCAAAAATTCACTTATCCAAGAAATTATTGATTTCAGTATTACCATAATAAAAATCAATAGTTCCTCTAATATGACCATTTCTATAAAACAGCTATCCACGGCCATTCCTTTCTTAAACACAATTACCCTACAATTTCATTTGACTACACAGTTTCTCAAGAAGAAGACGATATTTTTTATTCAACGTTACAATACAGTATGATTGACACGGTATATATCTTAAACAGACCTTTTAACTTTTTTCACCTATTCTTAAAAAGATTCTAGATCAGCTTAAATATCACCCTAAAATAATCCAATTTATTTACAGACCACCAATTGTAAATAATGATATTATTATCCCACTATACCATTTTATTAAAATTTTTGAAGGTTCCATAAAATTCAGACCTTCTTCAAAGACTGATATCAAGATTAAAGTTAGACATTACGAAAGAAGAATTTCAGAAACAACTGCTCTTATTTGCAAGGACCAACTACAGACTTGTAGCGCAATTGAATAATATTTTGTGAAGAATATCTAGCAAGAAAAATCAAGAAAGAAATATTATATATTCTGAATACTCAAAAAAGAGATTTATATATGATGACTTTTCAAGAAAATTATTGTGTTAAAAACTAGTGTGAAGCATCAAGGAACCATTCAGATATCTCAGACGGAGCAAATAATAAAATGAATACTAATATAGAAGATGCTTATATTGAAATGATGGACATATAATAAAGAGATTAAACATCACATTGACAATTATTCGAAAGAAAAAAGTCAAAAAAGTTACATGAAAAAAAAATAATTGAAGAAAATGATGCGTAGTCAAAAAAGTGTATAAAGTGAACATGAAAATCATTTATGGTGATTGAAAAAAAATAGAAGAAAAAATTAAAAGCTTTTCATGCACACTTTAAATGCTTTTTCATACTCACCATAAATTATTTTTCTGTTCATCATAAATGTTTTTCCTGTTCACCATAAATACTTTTCCTATTTACTTTATAAACATTTTTTACTACCCATCATTTCCTTCAATTATTTGTCTTTCATATAGTCTTTTTTACTTTTCTTTTCGAATAATTGTCCATGTGCTGTATAATCTCTTTATTATCTGTCCATCCTTTCAACATAGGCATTTTCTTAATCAGTATCCATTTCATTAGTTGTGTACGTGCCAATATGGTTGGGACAGACTTACAGTGATGCATTTAGTTGTTTATTATGTTATATTTAAATTCACAAAATTAGAAATAATTAAATGTAAAATAAGATATAAATTCTATGTAAATATTTTTTGCTATAAATAATAAATGTGAATTTATCACTGTTATTTATTTTGTTTTATTTATTTATTTAACACATTTTTTGGAATAAATATAAACATTTTTTTAAGTAAAATAAGTTTGTAATTTTTTTTTTAGTAATTTAAAAAAAAATTAATTCAGACGGGCCGAACCACGGCCCACATGGACTCAACCCGGATGGGCCAACAAGTGAACCGAGTTTGTGTTCAAATTTTGTGGAATGGGTTGACCCGGCCCACAACCCACCACGGGCCAGACTTTTTCTGATGCAGATCATCACCGGGCTTCATGGGAGGTGGGCCGACCCGACCTGGCCCGACCGATCCAAATTGACACCTATAAGGAATAAAATACTGAACCTAAGGAGTCTATTTATAAATTTACCAAGAGACCTAACTGAATCCAATTAAAAGTCTTTAAAAGATAAACATGATCTTGGACTCTTATTTATGATAAACCAACAACATCTTATATGATAAGATTCATCGAGGATAACCCAATTTACTACAACTTTATCTAAGAATTCATTCAAATTTTAAATGATGTAAAATACTATAATTAGCAAAATTAAATTAATTAATTAAAGAATAATGCTATTCATAATCGTTTATTACCGATAGTAAAGTTACGTGGCATTACTCAATTGGAGTAATTATTCATAGTTGTTAACTATAAATACATTGCTCATTTGAAGTAAATAATTACTCCAATTAAGTAATGTTATGTAAGCTCACTACCAGTAGTAATTATATATAGTTGTTGATTATAAATACATTACTCATTTAAAGTAAATAATTACTCTAATTGAGTAATGTCACATAGGCTCACCAACGTTAGTGATCGACTATAAATAGCATTACTCTTAATTAAATGATATTGCAAGATTATATATAATATCTAATTAAAACAAAACCTATAATACATGGAAAAAAAAGTAAATTACACTCTAGTCCTGAACTATTGGTTTACATTCAAATCAATCCCTAATCTTTCAAATAATAAATTTTACCATAGATTTAAATTTAATGACTACCTATGTTGGTTCCAGATCTTATACATAGAACAATTGTGAAGCAGCAATGTCAAAAGAATCCACACAAGGATCCATAGAAAGAAGGGTCAATAACCACCTTGGCTGCCTCGAAGCAAATAGTTGACCAAAAAAATCTTAATGAAATAACTTTACATAGTTGGACAATGAAAAATGAAATAAATGAGAACAGAAAAAAAAACAAATAACTGAAATGGAAATACGCAAAAGCATACCAGAAAAACAAAAAAATAAAAATAAAAAAACAAAATGAAACGAGAAAAAAAACTGAAAAAGAAAAAGATACAGAAAAGGAGTGAGGAAAAATGAAAAAGCAAACACCGTTTCGCCAAATAAAAAATAAAAACAACAAAAAGGAAAAAAGAAAGATGAAGGAGAAAAGGGAAAAGAAGAAAACTCACGAAGGAGAAGGAGGCGGAGAAGGAGGAGGAGAAGAATAAATGAGGATTAGGAGGAGGAGATAGAGAAGAAGAAAGGAAGTGGAGGAGTACGAAGGCGGGGAGGAGAAAAATAAAGAAATTAAAAAACCTAAAATCCAAAATTCAAAGTATAAAAATATCAAATATCAAATGTTCAAAAGAAGAAAGACGAAAAAAGAAAGAGAACCAAAAAGAGTCGAAAAATGAATGAGGAAAACCAATTTGATCCTACACGGGACTCACCTTTTAATGAAGCTTATACCCATATCCTTCATCCCGACAAGATCAAAATCAGCATGGAAATCAAAATTGCATACAACTTGATTAGCCTCTATAGGGAGATGAGCAAATGAACATCTAAATAAAGTGCCATCACACATATCACCTAAATTAAGAGCATATGAACATCTCGTCGATTAGCATAGATTATCAAGAAGAGATTTAAAGCTATATACAGGTGAATGATTGGAAAAATTCAACAATCTACTCGCTCGGCATCAATATTCAAGTGCTACAGAAAAAAAAAATGGTTCACAACATTTAAGTTTCCTTAGGCATAGATATAGGAGGGAACAAACTTTAAACACATTAAGAACAAAAATGGTAGTCCTACCCACAATTTATCAGGTTTCCTTTCACTTAACTATTCAAGTGTCCTATTTTCTTTATCCTTTCTTACAAATTCATCTTGTCCAAACTAATTTTGGTGCTTAAAACCGCTTAAACGAAACAAAATAACAGTGTACATACGATGAAAAATGTAAACTGCTATGCGAATTAATGATGTAGTCTTTTTATGCATAGTAAAAGCCTACTGATGGTAAAAGAAATTAGAGATAATATTGAAGTGTTGTCTGAAACTAGAAGATCGTTTAAAAGGAACTTAACTGAATATAGCTTAGTCCTCCTGGGGACGAACACCTTTTAATGAAGGTAATAGCCACATTGGGAAGTCAAAATGTTAAATAAATAGTAGAGAAAAATCAAACATCTATGGTTACAGATAATAGCACCACTACCTCCAAAATTTCGACAAGTAGCTCGCTCATTGTTCAAGGATGTACAACTTTGGTGCCCACAACACTACCTGCAGAGAGAGAGAAAGAGAGATGTCAGTGTTTGATGTAAAAGATAAAGTTATCCACAACAGTACCTACAGAGAGAAAAAAAGAGAGAGATGTTAGTGTTGGATTTAAAAAATTAATAAATTGATGCACTGTTAAGCATATCGACAATCTCACCAAGATGCTGATAAGCCTAAATTGATGCATTGTTAAGCATATCTACAATGTGGTGACAAAGTACTGCAAACAATATCAAAGGAAATGAAAAAAATTGTAAATGGAAATGAAGAAAACAATTGAAATATTACCTTGAAATATAGCTTATATCAATACTTGCAGAGAAGTGGAAGTGCCCAGTTGTCTATCTGTGTGGCTCTAAAAAGTTTCTTTAGAAGAGAAAAACTGAAATGTCAATTGATAAGTTAGAAAATATAGTCTTTGTCTACTGAAGGAAATAAAACTAAAAAATGTAGCAAAACAGAAGATCGGCTTACAAATACCAATCTCTATGTGCTCTTCCTTTTTTTCTGCCCAGCCCTGCCAAAACAAATACATCTCAACAAACCAGCCATTTAACATTGGAAAACGAAACCACAATGAATCGCTCATCAAAATAAACAATCACCAAGTAAATGCAACCATATTTAAACCATGGACAACACAATTCAACTCAACAACATAGAGAAACTATAAATGAACAACAATCCAAAGTATAAAAAAGTAATTTGCATATTGATTCAAAACATTGAAAAACAAAAATCACAACAAATCAATCATCAAAATGAACAATTGCGGTAAATGCAGCCATATTAAATCCACATACAAACACAAGAAAACTATTATATCCACACAAGAAACAGCTATCACGAAACGAATCAAAGGAATAAATAAACAAATCAAAACAGAATCACAGTTAACATAAAATCAAAATCACACATTCTAATGCATAATTCAAAACATTGGAAAACAAAAACAACAACAAATCAACCATCAAAATGAACAATCACTATAAATGGTGTTAAGGTGTGGAGCCTAATTAGTCTCCAAGTGTTTTCGAGATTTTGTCTTTGTAATTAGGTTGTCCTAGTATTTCATTATAACTAGGAAACTTTAATTGGGTTGTCTTAGAGATTCATTATAATTAGAAAATCTTCATTGGGTTATCTTAGAGTTTCATTACAATTAGGGAATTCTTATTAGGTTGGTATATATATGACTAACCTCTTGTAAACAATATAATCATTCATTACAGTGAAAAACTGCAGCGGCTGAAGACGGGACGTAGTCTCACATTGAGGTAAACTTGTATAAATCCTCATGTTCTTTATTTTTTTGCCCTTTTTATTTATTGTTCTAATCCTAACAAATAGTATCAGAGCAAGGTTCTGGGGATTAGAATCCATGTGTGAGTGCATGAAAGAGAAAACCCAACTCACCAAAAATAGAGAGAAAATCCGAGAGCAACACTATAGCAAATTCGCAGAATCTGGACAACCAATGCAGCAATAATCAAACGTTGATATCTGAGCACTCCGTGGTCCGATCGTCGTAAAATTTGGAAAGCACCAACAGTTAGGATCAAGATCCAACGATTATTTCAGGAGGAATTATTATCCGAAAAGTGATGAATTTGAGAGAAATTCTAATTGAGAGCGATGGCTGGCCATCATCAAGGATCAACACTTGGAATCACCAAGTTTGATAGTGTGGATTTTTCATTCTACAAAATGTAGAGATTATCTTATCAGTAAAAAAAATGCAGATAGAGGATTATTGTTTCTGGGATAAACAAAGTCGCAAGATTATCAAGAGTACAGATGTAATCTTCAATGAAATAGCTATGTATAAAGACATATTGACAACAGACCCTAAAAGTACAAATCCTAAAGTTAAGAAGTCTGAGGTGATTCCATTGAAAGGCCTTCCAATGATTGAGGCAGAAAAAACTGATGGCGAAGATCAAGAAAATATAGTACCAGAAGAAAATCAGAGCACCCCTATGACTGGTTCAAGAGATCTAACAAAATAATTAGACATCCACAAAGATATTCTCCAACGTTGTATTATATTCTATTAACTGACAGAGGTCAATCAAAAAGCTATAGTGAAGCTGTGCAAGCTGATGAATCAGTCAAGTGGAAGTCAGCCATGGGAGATGAAATTGACTCATTATTGACCAATCATACATGGTAACAGACAGAGTTACCAAAAGGAAAGAAAGCTTTGCAAAATAAATGGATTTACAGAATAAAAGAAGAATATGATGGTAGTAAGATATAAAGTAAGACTGGTTGTAAAAGGATTTCAATAGAAAGAAGGCATTGACTATACTGAAAATTTTTCATGTGGTAAAATTAACTACAATCAGAATAGTACTTGGACTAGTGGTAGAAGAAGATTTGCAATTAGAGCAGTTGTATGTGCCTTTCTTCATGGTGATTTGCCAGCTTTATAGATAGTAATGGCTTCTTGAGGTGCCAAGTGGATCATTGTTGCTATATGAAGAACCTTAGTCATTCATATATTATCTTACTTCTATATGTTGATGACATGTTGATTACTGAAGCTTGCAAACAACAAATTGATAAGTTAAAAGAGGAGTTGTCCAAGAAGTTTGCAATGAAAGATTTGGGTGCTACAAAACAAAACCTTGGGATTACTAGGGACAGGAATGTCTTAAAACTGTCACAAGAAGAATATGTGAAGAAAGTGCTAAGCAAATTCAAGATGGATGAATCTAAACCAGTGAGTACTCATTTGGCTAGTCATTTCAAGCTATCCAATAAGCAGTCACCTTCTACAGAGTAGGAACGAGCTTACATGGTCAAAGTACATTATGTCTCTGCTATTGGGAGTCTTATGTATGTTATGGTGTGTACGAAACCGGACATAGCACATGCAGTGGGAGTTGTGAGTAGATTTATGAGTAATCCTAGAAAACAATATTGGCAGACAGTAAAGTGAATTCTTAGGTACTTGAGAAGTACTACAAATTGAGCCTTGTATTTCAAGAAATTAGGCTTGGAACTAATAGATGTTGACATGGCCGGAGTCATTGATGGCAGAAAGAGTAGTACTGGATATATATATACATTGGGTGGTACAACAGTTAGTTGGGTGTCTAAGTTACAAAAGATGGTTGATCTTTCTACTACTGAGGCAGAGTATATTGTCGTGATCGAAGCTAGTAAAGAAATGATATGGCTACAGAATTGGTCACAAGCATGGTAAGAGTGTGTTGTATTGTGACAGTCAAAATGTTATTCACTTAGCAAAGAATTCTGTCTATCATGCGAGGAAGAAACATATACGAATTCGTTATCATTTTATCAAATTGGTTTTGGATAATGAAATCTTAGCGTTTGAAAAGATTCATGGCAGTCAAAATCTTGCTGATATGTTGACAAAGATTGTTACAATTGAGAAAATGAATCACTTTATCAAATTGGTTTTGGTTAATGAAATCTTAGCGTTTGCAAAGATTTATGGCAGTCAAAATATTGCTGATATGTTGACAAAGACTATTACAATTGAGAAACTGAAGTTGGTTGGTCTTCTTCATTGAAGATTGGAGGAGGTGGTAGGCTACTGTAGAGGAAGGAGTTGATGGTGGATTAGTCTCCAAGTGGGAGATTGTTAAGGTGTGGAGTCTAATTATTCTCCAAATGTTTTTGAGATTTTGTCTTTGTAATTAGGTTGTCCTAGTATTTTATTATAACTAGAAAACCTTAATTGGGTTGCTTTAGAGTTTCATTATAATTAGAGAACTTTCATTGAGTTGTCTTAGAGTTTCATTATAATTAGGAAACTCTTATTAGATTGGTATATATATGACTAATCTCTTGTAAACAATATCATCATTCGTTATAGAGAAAATATTGCAGTGGCTAAAGACATGACGTAGTCTCACATTTAGGCAAACATGTATGGACATAGTCTCACATTGAGGCAAACATGTATGGACGTAGTCTCACGTTGAGGTGAACCTGTATAAATCCTAGTGTTCTTTATTTTTTCGCCATTTAATTTATTGTTCTAATCCTAACAAATGCAACCATATTAAATCCACGGACAACAAAAAAACACAAGAAAAGTATTATTTCCTCACAACAACAACTATCACGAAATGAATAAAATGAATAAATAAACAAATCAAAACATAATCACAATTAACATAAAATCAAAATACGTTCTAATACATAATTCAAATACAGCCATAATAAAAATAAACAAGTACATTTGTATCTAAAAATCCAAGCAAGACCCAAATAAGAATTTGTTGAAAAATATAGAATCTACTCAAACTAAAAGAGATACATTCTAATACATAATTCAAATATAGCCATAATAAAAATAAACAAGTACATTTGTATCTAACAATCCAAGCAAGACCCATATAAGAATTTGTTGAAAAATACAGAATCTACTCAAACTAAAAGAGATGACACAAGTCTGCTTGTTAAACATTTAATACTAGTCAGCAGACAGAAAAATCACAGATAAGATCCAACAAATGAAGTATCTTTAGTCAATATTATCATCAAGAAAAGGGGGGAATAGGAGAAACACAAAACAAATAGGCCTGCAAGTCAATATCAAAATTATATTAGGCAGATGGACAATACCAATACAACATATATAATAGAAATCTAACTGTTCAAACATGGTCAAGGAAATATTATGGTCAAAAGATGTAAATTCTGAAAACCTAGATAGGAGATATCAATGCCATCATTCTTGGTGTATTGAGGGATTATTATCTTCAAAAGAATTACCAAAAAGATTGAAACAAGTCTCAGCACCCCAGCCGAAGGCTAAATAAACAAAATGCTGGAAAGAAATTATAGCATCGTACAATAATTTAAAAAATGGCAAAAGAACTTGAGGGAAAAAAAGAACAGTATAATACTAATAGATTAAAGAAACCGATCTCTTTGTTAAATTACTCACAGGAGTCGGAAAAAACCAATTAGATCTTCAAAATTTTGAAGGGATAGCCGCCGCAGAAGGCGCAGCGGGTAGCCGAGGAAACAATTTTGGAATTGTGTTCTTTCAGGCCTCCATGAATATAACTCAACCACCGGCAGCGCAGGGTAATCTGAAGTGGGCAGTGAAGAAGTTTGGCAACTTTTCTTTCAAGCACTCATGAATAATTCCTCGACTGGCGGCGCAGTCTGTACTCGACGGCGGGGCACGGGAGAAGTTTGTCGTGGGAATTGGGGGGTTAAATCTTTTTAACTTTTACCATTTGGTTATTGCCCGTTACGTATATATAGAGATGTAAGTATATTATGTAACTATGTATCAAATTTGAAATGTCAAAAAATGACCGTTGAATTATATGTTCACAATTCCACGACCCTTCTCTTTTTGTAATAATATTTAGTACTTGTTTGGTAGGGATTAAAAACAAGAGAAATGCTACATATACATAAGCCTTCACAGATTGTTTGATAGAAGCTGACGTGGAGGGAAGATTTTTAAAAAGACAAAATATCATGATATATTGAAGTCATAAGGAATGAGGCCCATTTCATTTTCAAATAGAAAATTAGGCTGTCAAAAAATTTCTCTTCTCCGCCAAAATCATTTTTGGGAAAGCATCCAACCACCGGAAACACTTCTTCTCTACCATCATCGTCGATGAAGTCAGCCCATTTCAGCATCTGTAATTTTTGTCTGCCATTTGTAATTTTAGCATCTATAGTTTAAATCAAAAAAAAAAAGGCGAGGTATATCTTCTCCACCATCATCACTGGCAAAGTCGACAACAATGACGGAAACAGGTATATATTGGGTCCCAATATTTGTTAGATTGATGTTAAACCTTGGGTCTCGCTCTTTGTTAAATATGATGAACACATATTGTCATTATCTACGATGAAATTGGTTATTGTTTTTGATAATCGCCTTTGTCGTGGTTTTAATTTGAATGTAATGGTAGTTAAAAATAAAAATATTGAAATGTCACTTATTCGAGTTTAGGGGAATAATTTGTAGGTATGCTATCTCAGTATTGATCCATAATAATGTCAGAACACTTCCTGATACGTATATTTTGAAGAGATGGAGGCGAGATGTCAGTAGGCCGCACACGAGGGTCAAAATCAATTATGATGGTTGGATCAGTACTCCTGGACAACAAAGATATGATGAACTTTGTCGTGCATTTGCTAAGGTAGCTGATTTGGCCGCGGACAATGAAGAACGAATCCGGGAGATGATGGAGTGGCTTGAATGTCAATCATGTAATTTGTTACAATAAAAATCAAGACCAAATTGTGGAAGTAATCTCCATTGCGATAGAAGTGTACAGGTAGGATCTGATTGCGAACAAGTGGAAAAAAAAATGGAAGCGTGAACATTATGGATCCAAATTGCTCTAAAACTAAGGGAGCTCCAAAAAAACTTCATCGAAAAGGCCCATTGGAAAAGAACTCGAGGAAAGCAAAGGTATGTTTTCTACCATTCCTCAGTTTCATCAGTCTTCACATATTAGATTCTAATAATTGATCCTTTGGTTGTTGTGCAGTCCAGTTTGAAATTAGGAAAATGTAAGAGTCCAAGCCAAAGTACTACACAAGAACGAGCCACCTTCATTCAAGCATCGCAAGAAGAACAATATCCTATGTCTACTCCCTTTTCTTTCTCACAACACTTGTTGGTAATACAAGTCCAAAATCGATTGTTGTTGCATATTCTTCATAAGCATTTCAATTTTAAATTTCGATATCAAATGCTAATGACGGGACCTTTGTTTGTAGGGATTAGAATATCCATCTTTGAGTCCAGCATATGGAGTGAATTTGCAAGGATTACAATATCCTATGTAATAGGAATTCATCTTTACTTAAGACCAATTGTATAGGATAATTTCAGTGTCATCAAATGTAAACCAATTGTCTACCTGTAATGGATTTTATATTTGCCTTGGTTCCATAATTTAGCATTGTGTTGTAGTTGTAATGCTTGTAATTGAATTTTTTTGTCCATGGTTCCTTAATCTTGTACTTGTAATATTATTAAAGAAACTATTTTTGAGGTTTAGGCACTTTTGATATGCTACAGATTGTGTTTTACTTGATTTGGAGGGACACTTAGTAGCTTCAGTCAACAGGAAATATCAAAATTGTGCTGGACGTTCGCCTAGAAGACCAAATTTGATTATGTTCTTTAAGGTTGAGGCTGGGCCAACACCTAGTACAAATCTGGGCGTTCGCCCAGAAGAACAATTTGGCCTCTGTAATTGGAGATTGGGGCTGGGCGAACACCCAGTACAAATTTGGGCGTTCAACCAGAAGAACAATTTCGCCCCTGTCGAGCGTTCGCCCAGTCCATCAGCACTCACGTCAAAATTTTCTAATCTGCAATTTATTTTTCTAATCTTTCAGACGCCTTAAGTAACTTCTGTTCAACCTCTTTAAGCTCTACGAACTGTAACTGAAGATAACTAAAGAATAAGGAGATCTACAAATTTGAAGATTTGATGGATGAGTTCCCTCTCTCAAAGTGTTCTGATATAAAGCACATATTTGAAAACAATTAGAAAAAGCTTCATGTTCATCAATTAAAAACACAACTCTAATTTTCAATATGATAAATTCATATAATATATTACATTCATACATACGTATACAAAAGCTAAATTGTACATGAAAGTTACAGAAAAACGATTTTCAATCGTCAAATACAACTCAAATGTTATTCTTGAGTGATATGCGTTATTCTTGTCCCTTGCCTTTCGCATTATCTTCTACATTTCCTTTACCTTTGCGAATTGTTATGTTGAGTGATATCTCTACATCTTCTTCTTCGGATATCCGAGCAAACACTTTGAATATGCGAGATAAATCTTCAATTTCGTGTTTGGCCGCAGATTTATCCAATGAAACGCCACTTGATTCACCTTCATCATACATTCCAATCGATTGACCTTCACTCCACTTAAAATAACCACAGTTGCTACTATGAAAAAAAATATCCTCCATTTGTTCATAGTGTACTACTCCAGCTCCATACATTTCACAAAGCCCACTCTACAGAGTGGGCATCATTGCTTTTTCGGGCATTGCGACAAGTAGTGCCTTGGACGTCTACAACTATAACAAATTCCTTGGTTCTTCCCAACCATTGTAACTGTATATAAACAACAACAAATTGTAATTCTCATATACAACAAATTGTAACTAGCTGATGTAATTCCTATATACAATACAACAATTCTAATTCCTTGGAGTGTTTCACAATCTGATGTAGTTGTAAACAACAACAACAAAAAATTATATGTGCAATTGGTGGGTTTTTTTATTTAAGCAGAATATGAGAAATATATGAGTGGAAGAAGTTGGTTATTTCTATGTGGCGCACCGGAAATTAAATTATCAAGAACCTTAATTAGGAAATAGAAGAAGTTAATACAAAATTATTTCTAATAAGCACGCCGGAATACATCCATGGAAGAAGTTAATACAAAGATTCAGCTAACCCTAATTATGAAATGGCGCGTCGGAAATAAAAATAACAAGAACCCAAATAAAATCAATATAATATGTCAATGAGTTGCCAGTCGCCGGAACTGTCAACGGTTGCCGGTTGCGTATTGGAATTTTTAATGGGATGGTGTTTTCTTTTTTACGCTGATAGATAATTATCTCTCCAACGTCTGCAAAAATTGGGAAAGCAATATAAGGGTATAATGGGCAAAGTGACTCCACGTCAGCTTTTGTCAAACAATCTGTAAAGGCTTATGTACATGTAGCATTTCTCTAAAAACATATTTTAGTTTTTTTGCTTTTGACCAAATTGCAAGCCGTCTGACAAAGGGGATGGGATATGAATTAAATGACCAAAATGACCATGTTGATGTACAAAGCAGTCGCAACATTTGACCCTAAAAAAGGCTGAGGAGGTAATTTGACTAACCAAAGCAGCCGCAACATTTGAATTGAATGCGTACACCATTTCACTCATGATTGCCTGGCCACTGGATTGACAGAATCACACCAACCACGGACACATCACCAACTGTTTAGTCACTTGAAGCCCTCACTCGTCATAAATGTTCAGCTTCGAACTTGGGGGATTATACTATGTAAGTTCAATTCATACTAGATCAGCAATTCAACGCACGAAGACCACACTCCGTAGAATCTGTTGAGGCGAATTTTTGTCCAAAATTTGTTCTCTTACTTCCAAAGTCCCACGCCTATTATAAATAATAGGCTTGGACTTGGAGGACTATTGTTACCACCCAATTTTGGTAGGGCCTCCACGTCAGCAGAGGCCCAATGAAGATCTCGTATAGGCCCAATTCAGGCCTCACTAAAGCCTTATAGTCCCAGCGAGGATCTCCCAGAGCCATAAAAGTCCAATAAAATTGGCAAAGCCCTCGTAGGCCCATGGGGCATTGTAACATCTCTGGATCAGGGTATTACGAAGCCCATGAACGTTCTCAACACTCGCGGCTAACCCATAGCACCTCGTCGGACTTCGTATCTATTGAGACAAATGAACAGCATGGTATTTTGGAATGACCAGAGATAATTAAAGGCAGATTGCATTAGATTGGCACACGGATTCTCATAAGGAAACTAAATCACAATCTCCTAAATATTAGGCAACCTGATGAATTCAAATAAGAGGTAATCTAGGAGATTGCCTTAACAGCCAATCGTCTCTATCATATAAGGAAGGAGGATCCAATTAGATATCTAATTGATTGTTTTCTAAATCAATTAGAACTCTTGTGCTATAAATACAACGTATCCGGTTATTCTAAGGTACGTTCTTTTTGCACTTAAATCTCACCCTAAACTCTACTCAAATCTCTGTCTGCTTGTCCCTCCCACACCTAATTACCTTCACCTCCACGTGTATTATTCCTTATACCGGTAGTTGACTTGATCGTCAGAGTACCAACGATTACCAGACCCTTTTTCTCCAGAGATCTTGGTGCCTAACGATTGTCTGAGTGTGTAGGTAACATAGAAGTTGGCAGAAGAGTGACTGAAGATCTGTTGACACGTGGACGTTGTAGGTTCCGACGTCAACAAATTGGCGCTGTCTGTAGAAACGAAAAACATTACACAACCTAAAACTTGTGGTAAAAACGTGTTTTCTACCTAGAAGAGCATGGCAACCGAACATTTCATGGAAGAAAAAAGTTGAATCCCACCACACTGACTTGCGGCAGAAAAGCGTTCAAGACCTACAGAACGTAACCCACCGTAAGATGAAAAGACAACGACAAATGTAGACGGTTGAACAGGAGAACCAGGACCTAAGGCTGGACAATGCCCGGATGAAGGCAGCGCTTGAACTGTTGGAGAATCAGTCCCTCCAACACGGACCCAAGCGCAGTCGTGCTCAGAAAAGCCCTTCACAGTCCGGCTCAATAGAAAGTCGTCGATCTCAGGATGACCCGCCCGTTTCAAATTGCTAGAACCTTCAGAACATCGTTTCGAAGCCCTCGCGAGATGATCAGAGGGAGAGACCTCTTCTGGTACTGGAAGATCGACCCGTTCTTGCTGCTAGCGTGTTTGACTGGTTAGGATAGGATCATCTATAGCACCACTCCTACTAGTACACACCAGGCGTAGTGAGCAGAGTCAGGACCGCACGGAAAGGATGAAGGACCCAAAACAAAGCTACGTGAGGCCTGAGGAGAAGAATGAGATGCTAGAATGCTACGAGGATGACAACAACGAGAATCTCCCGTTTAGCAATTACATGAAGGCCATAGAGATACCTGCGAACTTCTGAATGCCTCTTATGGACAAATACAACAGGAGAGGTGACCCCACAGATCATATTAATATATATAAGACGAAGCTCCAAGGCCAATCCCCCCGTCGTAAAGTGTCAAAATTTCCACACCATACTCACATTCGACGCGAAGAGGTGGTATAACAAGCTGAAGCCAGAAAGCATTCGGAGCTGGCCTCTGCTCAAAAGAGAGTTCGTCAATGCCTTCATTGGAAATTGGACGATGATAGCTGACATTGCCCAGCTCAACGACATTCGGTAGAAAAAAAAGAAAAACAGTCAAAAGCTATTTCAAGAGGTTCAGTAACGTTATCAAAAAAATTGAGACTGTAATCGACGAAAAAGCCCTAGACGTGCTCGTGACTGGGCTCCACATGCGCACCTCTTTCTGGAGAGACATACAGAACAGTCAACCGAAGACTTACAGTCAACTGGTAGACTTGGTCCAACGCAAAATCTAGTCGAAAAAACGATCGAAAATAGGGAGAAGGCTGAAAGTGAGAGAGAAGATCACTACAGAAAAGGAGGGCGATGCTCTCCTGAACCTCATTTCAACCGCTTTCAGAGAAGGCGCTCCTCTAGACCACAGAACAATCATTACAAGAGATTTAACCAGACGAAGGTAGTCCCTGTCCTCCATCCTAAAACACCTGCGGTGGCCCTCCTGCCTACTTCAGCACCACCCAAGTTCTGTCATATATACAGGACTAGGGTACATAACACAGAGGATTGTCTGTACGTGAGAGAACTGATCAATCATAGAAACTACAGGCAGAGAGAGGAGAATCGACCCTCGCAAGGACGTCGAGGGCCACCCACCCAAGGGCGAAGACCTCATCCTCAACACCAGGACGATGGACCTCGCCGCAATAATAGGAAGAATGACAGAAACAAGGATCCGTCGAAGGCAGAAGGGCTCGTGGGAGCCCTCCTAGTCTGAGAAATAAATACGATCATAGGAGGGCCCTATGTCGATGGGCACACGATGAACTCTCGGTGAAACTACACAAAGGCAGTGAGAGAAGAATCTATGGAGAGGTGGCAGGTCCACGGACACCGACCAAGAGCACCACAAATCTCATTCACCAAGGAAGATGAGGCCGAAATACACTACTTTCACTACGATGCCGTGGTAGTCTGTGCCGTCGTCACCAGAAACAAGTTGGAATAGATGTTGGTCGATGATAGGAGTGTTGTAAACATCTTGTTCGGCAGCACCTTCGATCAGATAGACGTGGATTAGCAATTGACAGCCATCTCAGAGCCCCTATTCAGTTTCACGGAGGATAGCCTTGTTCTGCGAGGAAGGATTACCCTCGCAGTGGACTTCGGAGAGCCCCCGTGCCACCTCAAAAAATTCATGGAATTCTTGGTAGTAGATACTCGCTCCACCTACCATGGAGTTCTCGAAAGGCCTGCGCTGAAGGATTTGCAAATGGTCACGTCCATAAATCACTTGGCAATGAAGTTCCTGACGCTAAGAGGGGTCACCGAGATTCATAGTAATCAGACAAAGGCGAGGGCATGCTACATGAACGCGTTACAAAGGCAAAATGCGAAGATGTCGCCCCGACGGTAATGACTATACAATCAGAGCCAATAGGCGTCGACCACGAAAAGATGGACGAAGAAATGATACTGGACAAAGGCCTGGACCCTTGGATTATAGGCTCAGACTCTCTTACCTCTCTAACCGAGGAGCTGTAAGCATTTTTGGTGAATCCCTTGGAACCAACCCAGGTGTTGTAGGTGGGGGAGAGACTCGAGAAAAAAATGAAGGAGAAATTGAAGCAGTTCCTACGGGAGAACACTGATATCTTCGCAGGAAACATAGCAATATGGTAGGAATTGACATCTGTGGCGTGCCATGCCCTAAAGGTGGATTCAAAAGTGCGCCCCAAAATACAAAAAATGAGACCTTTGATCACCAAGAGGTATGGCGCCTTGAAGGAAGAGGCTGACAAGTTATTAGCCAACGGGTTTATCAGAGAAGCAGTCTACCCTCAATGGGTATCTAACCAGTATTGGTAAGAAAGAACATCAAGAAATGGAGGGTATGCATAGACTTCTTAGACTTGAACCAAGCGTGTCCCAAAGATAGCTTCCCATTGCTACGCATCGACCAACTGGTCGATGCGACTGTCAGTCACAAGCTACTTAGTTTCATGGATGCCTACTCGGGCTACAACCAGATCCCGATGTTCATGGGAGATGAGGATCACACTTTATTCATTACAAATCGAGGGCTGTATTGTTATAGGATGATGCCTTTCGGTCTAAAGAATGTGGAAGCCACATACCAGCAGTTGGTAAACTGCATGTTCACAGGACAGATCGAAAACACTATGGAGGTATACGTCGATGACATGCTTGTAAAAAGCGTGAACGCCGAGGGCCACATCGGGCACTTAAGAAGGATGTTCGGAGTCCTCCACAAATATCGAATGAAGCTTAACCCCCTAAAGTGCACCTTCGAAGTCGTATTCAGGAAGTTCATCAGTTACATGGTAAACCAACACGGGATAGAGGCTAATCCTAAGAAGATTAAGGCGCTCATCGAGATGCGATCACCATTTTCCTCCAACGAAGTCCAGAGCCTGACGAGAAGGTTAGCAGCCTTGAACCGATTCATATCAAAGGCAGCCGGCCGTTGCTAGCCTTTCTTACAAACTATCAAATGAGGAAAGATGTTTAAATGGACTGAAGAGTGCGAAAAAGCCTTCCAATTCCTCAAGGTCCTCCTAGGAAAAGCCCTACAGATGTCCAAACCGAAGAATGGAGAAACATTACTTGTTTATCTCGCCGTGTCCGAAAGGCAGTGAGTTCGGTCTTAATCCGAGAAGAAGGCCTATAGGACACAGAGATGAGATACCCAGACATGGAGAAGCTCGCCCTGTCTTTGATCATCGCATCCAAAAAACTCCAACCGTACTTCTAGTCGCATAGCATCGATGTCTTGACAAACATCCCTCTAAGACAGATATTCCAAAATCTGGACACCTCAAGAAGGCTGATGAAATGGCCAGTCGAACTCAGCCAATTCGATATCTTCTACAAGCCAAGACCCTCCATAAAAGGACAGTCTTTGGTAGATTTTGTGGCTGAATTCGCCTATATCCTTGAAAGCTCGCTTGATGCCTAGCCCTAGGAGGCACCAACGTAGAAATTGTATGTTGATGGATCTTCGGACGAGGCCGGAGCTGGAGCTAGGATTTTGCTAGTCAGCCTCGATGGCCACAGTCTCAACTGCACGCTTCACCTGGAGTTCAAAGCCTCGAATAACGCTGCATAATACGAGGCACTCGTATCAGGCTTGAGGCTGGCACAAGAGATAAAGGCAAGAAAACTCCAGATTCACAGTGATTTACAGCTGGTCGTTAGTAAAGTTAATGGGACCTTCGCATATCGCAAACAGTCCATAGTGGCACACTCGACAAAGGCCAAGGACCTCTTATCACACTTTGAGGTATACGAACTCCTATAGATCCCACGGATGGAAAATGGTTACGCGGACGCCCTCTCAAAATTGGCAAGCAGCAGGGACACCTCAAGAAGGCTGATGAAATGGCCAGTCGAACTCAGCCAATTCGATATCTTCTACAAGCCAAGACCCTCCATAAAAGGACAGGCTTTGGTAGATTTTGTGGCTGAATTCGCCCATATCCCCGAAAGCTCGCTTGATGCCTAGCCCTAGGAGGCACCAACGTAGAAATTGTATGTTGATGGATCTTCGGACGAGGCCGGAGCTGGAGCTAGGATTTTGCTAGTCAGCCTCGATGGCCACAGTCTCAACTGCACGCTTCGCCTGGAGTTCAAAGCCTCGAATAACGCTGCATAATATGAGGCACTCGTATCAGGCTTGAGGCTGGCACAAGAGATGAAGGCAAGAAAACTCCAGATTCACAGTGATTCACAGCTGGTCGTTAGTAAAGTTAATGGGACCTTCGCATATCGCAAACAGTCCATAGTGGCACACTCGACAAAGGCCAAGGACCTCTTATCACACTTTGAGGTATACGAACTCCTATAGATCCCACGGATGGAAAATGGTTACGCGGACGCCCTCTCAAAATTGGCAAGCAGCAGGGACTCTGACCTGATGAGAGCTATCCCAGTTGAAAAGCTCAATCGGCCATCAATCGATGAGCTTACAACATCTTATACCATGACGATATCTGAATCTTCCAAATGGATGAGAGAAATCATCGTGTTTTTAACCAACTAGGTACTACCAAACGACAAGTAAGAAGCGCGAAAACTCTGTAGAAGGGCAACGAAGTTCGTGCTATAAGATGAGATCCTGTACAAGAGAGGCTTTAGTCACCCCCTCCTGCGTTGTATAATACAAGAGGAATCAATGTATGTGATGAAGGAAATACATGAGAGAATCTACAGTAATCACTCAGGAGAAATGGCTCTGGCACAGAAAGCCTTGAAGCAGGAGTATTATTGGCCAACCATGAAGAAAGATTCCCATAACTACGCAAAAAAGTGCGACAGATGCTAGAAATTCGCTACTATACTAAAGCTCCCAGCTCAGAACCTTACCCAGTCACCAGTCCTTAGCCCTTCGCCAAATGAGGGATCGACTTTATAGGTCTCCTCAGGGTGGGGTCAAATTTGTGGTTGTAGCGGTGGACTATTTCACCAAATGGTACGAAGCTGAACCTCTGGCCAAGATCACGGAGGAAACTACGTGAAAGTTTGTGTAGAAGAATATTATCTGTCACTTCGGGATCCTCTACTCCATTGTTTCCGATAATGGCACACAGTTCACTGGGAAGAAGTTCAACTTGAACTGCGAGGACCTATGTATTCGGAGGGATTTCTCCATCCCTACTATATACAGTTTAATGGACAGGTGGAAGCTGTGAACAAGATCATCAAGCATACCCTTAAAAGGAAGCTGGAATCCGCCAAAGGAGGATGGGCTGAAGAATTACCTGAGACTCTATGGTCTTATCAGACCACTTCTCGGACAGTGACCGACGAAACCCCTTTTGCCATAGCATACGGGGCAGAGGCAATGATCCCCGTTGAAATAGGGATACACTCTCCCAGACACTTACACTTCGACGAAGCCAATGATGGTTTATGTAGGATGAACCTGGACTTGCAGGATGAAAGACATGCAGACTTGCAGCTTCGTCTCGTAGTCTACCAAAGAAAAATGGCTAGATACTACTACTCCAAGGTTAAGGGTAGAAGTTTTTACATCAATGACTTCGTCCTGAAGAAAGTGTTCCAGGCTAATAGAAAGGCGATAATAGGAACCCTCGGGCCCACCTGGGAAGGACCTTACAAGATCATCGAAGAAATCTGGCATAGAACCTACAGATTAGAAGACTCAGAAGGAAGAGAGACGAGGCATCCCTAGAATATCGCCCATCTGTGACCATATTATCAGTAGTTTTTATTTTATACTTCTCAGGCTCCCAGCATTGTTTTCGGCTTCTCTAGACACCGCGTTCTTTCAATAAAGTTAATTGTTTTCCGAACGAAAAGCGTTATCTATCCTAATATACCAAGAAGAGAAATTCGGCAGCGAGGGAGTGTGATTCGCGGCCAACTCTGTCAGCTCGCTAGATAAACATTCTACGCGTATCTAAAATGGTAAAGAAAATTTAGCAGCGAGGGAGAGTGATTCGTAGCCAACTCTATCAACTCGCTGGATAAACATTCAACACGTATCTAAACAAGTAAAGAAAATTTGGCAGCAAGGGAATGAAGTTCGCGGCCAACTCTATCAACTCACTGGATAAACATTCAACGCGTATCTAAACAAGTAAAGGAAATTCAGCAGCGAGGGAGTGTGGTTCACGGCCAACTCTATCAACTCGCTGGATAAATATTCAACGTGTATCTAAATAAGTAAAAGGAATTCGACAATGAGGGAGCATAGTTCGTGGCCAACTCTGTTAACTCGCTAGAGGAACATTCAACGCGTACTTAAGCAAGTAAAAAGAATTCGACAGCGAGTGAGCGTGGTTCGCGGCCAACTCTATCAACTCGCTGGATAAACATTCAACATGTATTTAAGCAAGTAAAATGAATTCGACAGTGAGTGAGTGTGGTTCGCAGCCAACTCTGTCAATTCCCTGTATAAACATTCAACGCATATTTAAGCAAGTGAAAGAAATTTGGTAGCGAAAGAGTGTGGTTCGTGGCCAACTCTATCAACTCGCTGAATAAACATTCAACGCGCATTCTAACGAACAAAGATAATGCATTTTCGTTAGCCTACATGGCTGAATAAAACAGTTTACACAAAAATATACGTCGTAAGAAGCTTTACATTTTCAAATCAAAAGACAATGCTGGTAAGAATATACAAGACTCTTAAGTCCCAGTTGGACCCTTGGGATCTGCATAATTCGGGACCCCGAGTTTAGCCAACATGTCCTGGGCATTCGACAATTCAATCAACGTCTCGGTCAATTCTTTATCTTTGGCATGGATCATGTTTTGACAAGACCTTAGCTGCGATTCGGCCTTCTTCTGAGCCTGAACACATGCCATCTAGACCGTCTTAGCTTTGGTAATGTCATATATGGCACGTGCCATTGCATCTTCAGAGAATGCGAGCTGCTCCCAAAGATCTTTGTTTTCTGAACGTAGCACGTCGACATCCTCATCTCCCCCAACAGTGGAGCGCAATTGGTCAACCTTTATCGCCAGCACTTTGTATAACTCGCAGTTAAGCACGTGACCCCGAGAGGTATACATTACGGCTAGTTTCAACAACTCTGTCAATTCTGCGTCATCTACGGCTTTCTTAAAAGCAGAAGTCCAATACTTATGAACTGAGGCCACTGCTATGGCAGCCGGGGCTGGTATTTTCCTAAAATCGTTGGGTCCAGCTCGTCACAACGTGACCTAATGTTGATGTATTCGTATTTGCCAGTAGGAAGAGGAACAGAGGTTCGGAACGCCTCCTCCCTGCTATTGGCTCCTGCTTCCCTCTTGCCCGATTGTCTAGAGTTTTCCGACGAAAGCACAGGTCCCATAAGAAACGAAGCGGAAGGCACCCCCGATGTCACTCCCGACGCTGGAAAAATAAAAGAAGAACTGCCTATCATTGTCTCCAGTGTCTGCAAAATAGTAACCCCCAGAACAGACACGACAGAAGGTACTGGAGGTGGAGGAAAAATATCATCTACAACCCCTATACGCCTTATCTTAAGATTTGGGATGCTGGAAAAATAAAAACCCGACATGATTGACGACAACTGAGATCTAACTATTGCGGTAGGAGAGCAAAGTCAAGAGAAATAAAATGAAGTCCTAAAAGCTTATATATAAGCATGGGAGAATATGAGCAGTCGGATAAACCAGCACGTGGAGAAGGGGTGAATGCACCTAAATAAAACCTAGGGAGATGTAAAGGGTGCGTGAGGATATGTGCCTCGTGGGGTGCACATATGATGACACTGCCAACACATATCCCACGTGGAAACGCAAAGTATGAGAGCCTCGCAAGATTCGAGAAGGCGTCTTAACCCGAGAGCCTCGCAATTACATGGCAGCGAAGACAGGGCCAAACGCCAGAACTTCAGAATAACGCGTCTGCAGTGGCTGTCTTGTGCCAGCCGCCGAAGTTTCCTGGTCCAGATATCACAAGCCACCCACTCGAACAATGTAGTAAATGTGGAAATTCTAGCACAACCTTATTTTTTTCACCATAATTCGGAGTACAAGACAGAAACAAACAAGAATGATTATTATCCGACTTATTTGCACAAATGGTCCCTGACTTTTGTACTTGCTGCGGGTTGATGACCTATCTTTTTATTTTTGGCAGTTTAACCCCTATTTCAAATATTTTTGGCAGCAATGGTCCTTTTCAACAATTTCCATCCAAATACCGTGAAATTTGACGGTGGAAGTTTTTTTTTATTTATAAAAGGCTTATTTGCACAAATGGTCCTTGACTTTTGTAAAGAAAAATTTGCAGCAAAAGTCCCTAATATTTTAGAAAGTGTTGAAAAGTCCCATAACCTTCTAATCCTAACACATATGACCTTAAACTTTTTTGACAATTTTACCCCTAACTTAAATAAATTAAAAATAACTCACAAACCTTTTTAAAAATACAAATAAGTCCTAAATCTTTTTATTTTTTTACAGATTTACACTTAAAATAATAAAAAATGTGTCATCAAATCCCAAAACTTTTAATTTTGTTCACCAAAATGATATTTAAAATGTGTTTGATTAAAATTAGATTTTTTTAGTAAAAGTGATTGAAAAATTGTAGGACCATAAAATGTGTGATTAAAATTAATTGTTGTCTTTGACTTTAGCTTTTTAACAAAATCAAAATTGAAAACAAACAGGCTCTTAGAGTCTCTGCAGATTTTGTCCAGTAGTCTATTAATTAATAAAAAAATTATACACATGATCAAAATTTGACCAATTTAAAATTTTAATTTATTTTTCATATCAATTACTAGAGGTGGCAAAATGGGTCAGCCCAGATAGCCTGGTCTCTAGGCTGGGCTGGTCCAATAAAAAGTTGATTCAATAAAAATTAGGTCAATTTAGTCTGGTACAACTAGCCAATCAGGCTGGCCTGATAATTTTTTTTTTTTGCCCAAGTCCCTACCCCACACTTCAAACACCCCACCCCTGGCAGCCACATTTCACAGGGAGGGGAGGGGAGGGGAGGGGATGGGTGGGGTATTTGAAGTGTGGGGTAGGGACTTGGGCAAAAAAAAAATTATCGGACCAGCCAAGTGACTAGTTGTATCGGACTAAATTGACCTAATTTTTATTTAATCAATTTTTTATTAGACCAGCCCAGCCCAGAGACCGGGCTATCTGGGCTGGCCCATTTTACTACCTCTAGTAATTGATATAAAAAATAAATTAAAATTTTAAATTGGTCAAATTTTGATCATGAGTATAATTTTTTTGTTAATTAATAGACCACTGGACAAAATTTGTAGAGACTCTAAGAGCCCGTTTGTTTTCAATTTTGATTTTGTTAAAAAGTTAAAGTCAAAGTCAACAATTAATTTTAACTACGCATTTTATGGTCCCACAATTTTTCAATCACTTTTACTAAAATATCTGATTTTAATCAAACACATTTTAAATATCATTTTGGTGAATAAAATTAAAAGTTTTGGGACTTGATGACACACTTTTTATTATTTTAAGTGTAAATCTGTAAAAAAAAATAAAAAGATTTAGGACTTATTTGTATTTTTAAAAAGGTTTGTGAGTTATTTTTTATTTATTTAAGTTAGGGGTAAAATTGACAAAAAGTTTAGGGTCATATGTGTTAGGATTGAATAGTTATGGGACTTTTCAATACTTTCTAAAATATTAGGAACTTTTGTTGCAAATTTTTCTTTACAAAAGTCAGGGACCTTTTGTGCAAATAAGCCTTTTATAAATAAAAAAACTTCCACCGTCAAATTTCACGGTATTTGGATGGAAATTGTTGAAAAGGACCATTGCTGCCAAAAACATTTGAAATAGGGGTTAAACTGCCAAAAATGAAAAGATAGGTCATCAACCCTCAGTAAGTGCAAAAGTCAGGGACCATTTGTGCAAATAAGCCATTATTATCCTACTACCCCATCACCTCTTCGGGTCGGTACATATCAGGATCTAGAATCTACTGAGTCTATACATTCATCTTTGTCACCCCAAGCCTCGTCAGGGGGCGGACGTCTGATTTCACCATGGTTGGGAGTCTCCCAAAATCAATACGAGTTGATTTGGTGACTAATTAGGCCATAATGCTCAAAATATGCCGTTGACACCTTTTGGCAGATGGCTTCCAGTCCCATTATCCGAATCAGGGATGCACCGTTCGGGGCATGGTCGGGCTAAGGCTACTAGGCCCAACCCTCCCGTACGTTTGGTCATCTGAACGTTGATTAGCTGAGCTTTTGGTCCTCTGAATGTTGATTCTCCAATTGTTAGGTCTTCTGAACGCCGTTTCCTTATTCTTATTTTTACAGCACGTTTGAAGAAAAAGGTATAGTCACACGTGTTAGGAAAAATTACAGCCATGGGGGCTAACTCACTTGATTTACCAGAGTTGTACATGCGTAAGGGACATGATCAAGGGCCCTTGGTGTTTTTATAGGGGCTGCATAGGAACTTGACACCGGTCAATAAATGAGATAATTAATGTACAGCCGTCACATGGGCATTTGAAACGCCACACGTCTGTATCGCTTTCCCACCTACTGGGACATGAAGGACACTAACTCTTCGAATTCTACAAAGAAGTCAGTGCCGTTAATGTCTAAGGGAATGATTCCCCAATTTTGGGAGTAATTTCCCACGCATTTTGAGCACAATCATTCGTGAAGTTACCACTCTGAAGGCATACAACGAATTTTCACACAAAGATGACACGATTAAGAAGATAAATCTGAGGGTTAACACTGGAATATATGCAAAAAAGAGGAACAAAGTTTAAAGTCTAGATACCCCGCCGCCTCTCCATGGGTCAGCACAATGCGGGCTTTCCTCCACAACAGGAGGAATGATTTGATCATCGGCTTTGCCTAGAACATTGTCAGGCTCCGGAGTCTCGGTAGGAGAATGCCGAAGGAAAGAGATATCCCATTCTGGATGGGTTTCCGCGATTTGTTCCACCAGCTGTTCTCCTACCTATGGTCATCAAGCGATGGGCGAGCTCCTGATACTCTAGCGTATCCACGAACGCGTCCTAATACGCCTCTACCGCCCTGCGGCATCCACGCGCTCAGCCTTGACCCTCTCCACTTCCTTCCTAGCAACGACGAGCAGCCTATCCTTTTTCGCTGCAACAATCTCTAGGCTGCTGTTCGTGGTGGCTAACGCGGTATCAGCTGCAAGGGTCCGATCTTCGGCCAACTTCTGAGCTTCATCGGCACGTTTTTGGACAGCCTCAGTAGCCCTCTTCTGATCTCAAGCTCGTTTCAAACTCTCTTTTACAGCCTTCAAATCGATTTCATATTTGCCCCTCGCGTCAGCCTCCTTCGTCACAACCAAGTCCAGCTTGAACTGGAGAGTCCTCTTGTCCGATTCCAGCTGCACCTTCTCGAGACTCCTGGCCTTCAGGTCCTCGGACAGCTTCTTGGACTTGGCAGATTCTTCGTTGCACTGACCATCAAAACTTTCCAGGGCGCTGAATAGCTCTTTGGTCATAACCAATCCCTGTATGAATTTCATCTCTGCCATTTGCAGCCGCTCGTGTATGGTGGTTTCCTCGGCCGTTTTTTCTCATTTTTGGGTCTAGTATTTGTATACACTCACTGCCATCATCGCGGGATGGGCACGGAGCAACTCTATCACAGAAGTTTCTAATTCTCCCTGGTGTTGGAAAATATAAACACGACTCTCCTGACCAGTCGAAGAACCAGAATTCCTTGCGCCATCAGCCCCTCCATCAGGGCGCGGTGAAGACCGGTGCCTTTCTTCAGCCCACCTCGTCTTGTGGGCATCCCTCATAAATCCTCCAGCAGCTGCGGGAGCCTTCCTCTTCTGGACGGCCTCCTCACCCGTATCCTCAATAATCTACTTTCCCTTTTCTTTGGGGGGAGCGGAGTCAGGTGGAAGATGAGAGGACGAAGGAAGAGGTGGATGAGGAACAGTCTGGCCAAGAACTAGAACATCGGAGGCCGGATGATGGACTGTCTTTAACGACGTAGCTTCCTGGACCTCTTGCGACGGACAAGACACCTCCCGCGAAGGAGCCTGTGCCGATGAACCCTCTCTACTGGCGGGACTGGCAAGGCGGAGCGCATGAATCTCCTTAAACCTGAAAGATGTTGACATAAACACCAAGATGCAACTCATTAAGTCAACTTTTCATAGCAAAACCAATATATCGCAACTTACAAGGCTCACCCATCAGTCCGTAGCAAATCAATAAATTGTCGTCTTTCAACAAGTTGCTGAGACTCCTGAAGTTGAGCGCTCGCACCCTATTCCACTTCGACCTCAACTCTCCTTGGTCCCTCTTCGGAATAGATGGCTTTCCGCAGTCTGCAAAAGTAAGCAAGACATTAAGTCAGGAACTATGATCAAAATCCGCACAAAGACAGAAGTATATACCAAGTTCTCCAAATTGACAAAGAATAGACATGTGGGGAAGAGGGTCCTCTGGCATAAACTCCCAATCCCCTCCTATGAAGATGAACCTCTTCTTCTAGTTATGCACTTTGTTGGGACTGTCGCTGGCCGTCCTCCATTTCTAGCCTGGCTGAGGAGAGATGTTGTACCAACCAACAGATCGACAATGCCGGTATATAGATTCAAACTTCCTTAGGGTCAGGTTCCCTCCCGCCTCGAAAATACCCCATAATAGGTATGAGGCCTCCATCTGCCCCCAGCCATTCGGTGTTATTTGGCAAAGGGCTAGATTCCATTCTTTCAGAACCTCGCGGAAGAAATGGTGCATGGACAGGCGAAGGCCCTATTGCATTGCGGGTTCGTAAATCGCGACGAATCCTTTAGATGGATCGTCGGTGCGTTCCTCGGGACATGGAGCCTTGAGTGTCACGGACACAGGAATATCATAGAATAACCGTATGTCTTCAAACTCCGCTTCAGTGATCCTCGAACGAGCCAGAGACGCTTCAATGGCCGATCGCTTGAGCTCCTCGTTGAGCGACTTAGCTGCCGGGGCATCCTTCTTATAGAGCGATCCTCTCATCTTGGGTACCCCAACGTCAAGCCGCCTTTTTTATGCGGCCTCTTTCGACGATCCGATTGGGCAAGCCCCCCTCCCGCTTATGGATGTGGTAGACGGGCTTGCGACTGAAGACACTTGGTTCACTTTCCCTACAACCTCAGATGATGAAGATGATGATGCTGATGATGGTGACTCACCTCGGATTCTAGGGTTTGTCCGAGCATCCGACTGATTCTGCGAGTCTCGTGTCTAGGCGGCGACATTACAACCCCTCTCAATTCTAGAAGAAGATACTTCTACTATCGCCAGAATGTATGGCAGGGTATAATCCCAAAATTATGAACTCAAGAGTTAATGACGAAAGCAGACTACGAAACAAATCACAGCAACTCTCGCCGCGCTTACCTCAGAAGTGCAGTCAGAACAATGTACATGCTTGGAAGTTTCTTGATTATCGGCGGAGCATTCCACAACACTCACAATAGGTGCAGAAGCAAGAAGAAGTCATAAATGAAGGAGGGTGCCAAGCTTTACAGATTGAGGCATTTTAATCTCCGCCGTCCAAATCCCAAGCGTTACATCTGAACCGTTGACCAGTGGACACGTGTTCAAAATAAAGCAACAGGTGGAAAATGGAACCCTAAGCGTTTATTGAACCAAGGACACAAGTGCCTCACACGCGCCCCCATTCTCCATCACACGCCATTAGCATTAAATGCGTACACCCTCTCACTCATGATTGCATGGCCACTGGATTGACAGTCTTGATTGACAGAATCACACCAACCACTGACACATCACCAACTGTCTAGTCACATGAAGTCCTCACCCGTCATAAATATTCGACTTTGGACTTAGGAGACTATACTGAGTAAGTTCAATTCATACTAGATAAGCAATTCAATGCACGAAGACCACACTCCGCGGAATCTGCTGAGGCGAATTTTTGTCCAAAATTTGTTCTCTTACTTCCAAAGTCACACGCCTATTATAAAAAATAGGCTCGGACTTGGAGGACTATTGTTTCCACCTGATTTTGGTAGGGCCTCCACGTCAGCAAAGGCCCAATGAAGATCCCCTATAGGCCCAATTCAGGCCTCACTAAAGCCTTATAGTCCCAGCGAGGATCTCTTAGAGCCATAAAAGTCCCACAAAATCGACGAAACCCTTGTAGGCCCATGGAGCATTGTAACATTTATGGATCAGGGTATTGCGAAGCCCATGAACGTTCTCAACACTCGCGGCCGACCCATAGCGCCTCGCCGGGCTTCGTATCTATTGTGACAAATAAACAGCATGGTATTTTGGAATGACCAAAGATAATTAAAGGCAGATTGCGTTAGATTGGCACACATATCCTCACAAGGAAACCGAATCGCAATCTCCTAAAGATTAGGAAACGTGATGAATTCAAATAAGGGTGATAATCTAGAAGATTGCCTTGACAGCCAATCATCCATATCCTATAAGGAAGGAGGGTACGATTAGATATCTAATTGATTGTTTCCTAAATCAATTAGAACTCTTGTACTATAAATACAACGTCTCTAGTTATTCTAAGGTACGCTCTTTTTGCACTTAAATCTCATCATAAACTCTGTTCAAACCTCTGCCTGCTTGTCCTTCCCACACCCAATTATCTTCGCCCCCGCATGTATTATTCCTTATACTGGTAGTTGACTTGATCGTCGAAGTACCAACGATCGTCGGACTTTTTTTCTGCAGAAATCTTGGTGCCTAACAATTGTCCGAGTGTGCAGGTAACATACAAGTTGGCACAGGAGTTACTAGAGATCTGTTGACACGTAGATGGTGCAGGTTCCGACGTCAACAATTATGAATATTGTAACTAATCGTAGGTTAAAATATTTCAATTTTTTATTTACTTATTTTTTATTAATACTTTTTAAAACGATAAAAACAAAATATAAAATTTAGGATTGTTCGAAGTTGGAGCCACGTTTTCCGTCTCGTCTCGATTCTCCTATTAATTAGGAAATCGTAAAATATTTTGATAACTCTAATCTTGTTGTACTAAAATTACATTAATATCATTGAACAATACTTCTTTGAATAATTAACAAGATTTACGTTGAATCAAGTTCTAGAAATTCTTTTAATTTTAAACAAAATTCTTAACATATTAAAACATCAACCCAATCAAATAAATCTAGAACATTTGCAATATTTTGAGTATTATAACATTTCAACCAACTACTTCAAAAAGTTCATCAATGGATACAAAGAAATATGTGCAAGTAAAAATTAATTTTGCTCATTCGATATTATTAAATATTATGAAAATAAATTTAAAGAGTAAATTTTTTTTACTATTCCAAAAGTCTCTTTATTTTGAACACTTCATTTTATCTTTTTCAATAAATATTTATTATTTTTCTTTATATTTTATTTTGACATGCTTCTCTCTTAATTATTAAATGACTATCCTCAATTTTTCTCTAAAATAGAGAGCATTTTATTTTTTAAAAGTTTCTTGGATATGCTCTAAAAAGTTGAGTCAAAAGTTAACAATTAATTTTAACCACACATTATATAGGACCGCAACTTTTATTAACTTTTACATCTATACTACTTCTAAAAGTCCCTAAAAGGGATAAACAATTTTGGACTATTTTACCCTCTCATATTATATATTTGGACTATTTTACCCCATATATTAAATTAAAAAATCAAAAAACCTTTCATCTCCCACCGTTATTGAACAAAGTAAGAGGTTATTTAGAGCTTTTGGACAACTTATCTTTATTCTTTTTTTACTGCAGAATACAAAAGATCATAAGATGATTATGTAATTCTTAAATATGTATTTAAGATCATAAAAATAGGATTTATGAATTAGAGAGTTAAAAGACCTTTGATTTATCAATATTGACATAAAAAGTTATCATTTTTTCTCTAGAAATGTCTTGTGATGGTCGACTCATTCTCCTCTTTACTTTGGCATCAATTTTTCAGATTTTATATGTAAATTTTTCAAGTTAGAATTAGAAAGTTTCTCTCAAAATTCTCTCATTTTATTTTTTTCTTTTCACAACATATTACACATATAAAACTCAATTTTCTTCAAATTTTTACAAAAAAAAAAAAGAAAAAGGAAAAAAGTGATAATTTAAAGTTGTTGCAGAACAAGCAAAAAAGTTTCAGATTTTTCAGTCACTTTTCATATTCAATAAATCTAAAGTGAGATCTATGTGCAATAGTTATTTCAACTTGATATAATATTTTTCATAATCTTACAAATGTGCTAATAGGCCCTTCCGTTTGATATGGTTCCATTTGGTCACTTATGAAATATTATAAAAAAAATGTATAAAAAATTTCATTCGATATGGTTCGGTCTTTTCACTATGAAATGAAATAAATAAATGTAAAACTACTATTCGACATAGTTTAGTTGCTCACTATAAAATATTGTATAGAACTTTATATGAATTTTGGAGAGATGCATAACATGTTCAGTACTAGAGATAATTGAATATGATTAAGAAACAACGACATGTGAAACATTTGTATATTGCTCAATCAAGCTTAGTGTAACAAAAATGACCATACAGTCTAAGCCAGTCTAAGCCAACTGAAATTGGAAATGGTTACAACTCCTTGGCATTAGTTTGAAGCCGGTACAAGCATGTGTCCAAAGGGAAAAAAAAGATAAAAAAAAATAAACATACAAGAATCAGTTTTAATATAAATAAAATAGAATTCCAAAGGGAGAAAAGGAACAGAATTCTATCAGTTTAAATATTAACTAACATAATTAACGTGAAAGTATTATGTCTGACATTAATAAATATCTCAGTTTATATTTTCTTCATCATTATATTAATTGCCTACATTTTAAACTAAAGAAATTTCTAACATTTTCTACCCATTTGACTTCTTCTATGTAAGACACGTTTTCTATCATTGTCATTACATCTAACAATTCTATTATTTTTTTTAAGTGTCACTATATTTTATTATCTTGTTTAGTCCTCATGGATGAAAATTGTAGCATGCATATGTATAATAAGAGCTTGATTCTCAAACTGGCTGTCAAGGGAATGCATTCAAGTTATGAATTCATTTTCGTGACGTGAAATAGACAAAAAGTGACTCATCATTTTTCTGTTAGTTAAAAATATTTGTAAGTATCCTTCATATAAATAATAAATGGTCTTCATATATTTTCGTTTCCTATAATCTTAATATCTATCTATCAAAATGGACTATGTTCAAGGAGAAATGAGAATGTGGATTGATTGGAGTTTTATCAATTGAAGTAGCTTGTACAAAGTTCGCTAAATAGAGAAAAAAAATATTCTGTGAAAAATGTTGTATAAGCATTGTTGCTATAATTATGTTCTTGTAGATTTAGTAGGGTTCTTGAAAAAACTCGATTGCAATTTTAAAATACAAGAAATATTGAGTATTTGATATTTACCAAGCGTTTTATGTGCTGAAATTCTTGGGATAGTACATTAATGTTAATAACAAATACAACCAAATGATAATATGCAACATAATTGATCTTTAGCTATATTGCATAATAATATAATTCATTTCCTTCTTTCTAATTTTCTTAGTCTCATCTATTTTTATTAATTAAAAAAAAGTTAGTTTTGCTATTGTCCATGCTTCATTCAACTTCAATTGAAACAAAGATTGAATTAAAAATCTTGGAATCTGACATTATTAAAAGTTTGTCAAATTCTTATTTTTCAAAGCATCAATTCCATAAGATTTGATATCAGTAGTTCGTCAATAATCAAAATTCAAATCACCAAAATGTATTCACTAAGTTCAAGTTAGTGCTGATATTACCACAATATAAAACTCATCTCTAATTGCAATTATAATTCTATGAATATAAATAAAATATCAATGTTATTCATTATAATATTAAACAATACAATACAATATGTTATCAAGAACTGTATTTTTTTATCTTATAGTAATTACTACTTTAACATTTCAAATTTTTAACAATTAAAAAATAAGAATTTTGAAAAATTAAAAATTAACAAAATTATTGCAAAATCACGTGCAATGCACGTGTTTCGAACTAGTAGCTAAAAAACTCTCTCAAACAAGTTCTTAATATATATATTTTACATATAAATAGATTATTTTACACCAAAAACTAATCATTTCTCACCCACTGAATTTCGATGAAAATAGTCCATGCACATAGTTGATTATATTAGATAGACCATTTTGCCCTCAAATTTTATTTCGTTTAATTTCACGTGACAGCAACGCGCATGTTTAACGGCTATAGTGGACAGATTCTGTTAAAAATGATGATTTGTGTACTAGATGGATAGGTGAATTTGTTAAAATTAAAATTTTATTTTTACAAAATATTATTGGGATGAAATCATTTTGTGTAAAAAAAAAAATTAAAATAAAAATAATGTTTTATCAAATTAAAATAAGAAAAAGAAGAGATATTTAAACAAATAAATAGTACTAGAGGTCTCAAACATTTGAACCTTGTGACAATGGAGTCCCGAACCTTTGATTTCTAGCAATGAGATCCCAAATCTTTCAAATGTCTGCTGCTAAGGTCCTTTTTAATAAGTGATTTTACCAATGAGTTACTCGACTAAGTGATCACAAGGAATCAATTGGAGAATTTGGTTTCCACTCAACGCATAGTGTACGTAGAAATCGTAAAGAAATTATACACCAACATATATGCCGATATCAACAACCCCAAGCACCTAACATATTAGGAAGAATATTTGCTGGGATGATACATCACATTGTCCTATAATTGCCATCCTTCAATACTATGACCTATACAATGTGGAGGCTGATACCGAACAAATCAAGTAAAGGCCCATGAGGTAGTCACCTCGATAAATCAAGAGCTCGATCAGTGGCCCAAATGCAACATCACACTAGACTATAAAGCTCTTCTCCCCCAGATCTAGACTTTGGACAAGATGGTGAGCGCAAACATTATTCTTACCTCGTACATGATGATACTGTCGAAGGATATCTACCACATGCCACCCTGGACCAACCCTACAATCCATAAATGATGAGCTCCATGTAAATGGAACATCACAGGATAGAGTGAAAATTCAAATGCAATTGCAGGAAATCTAAGAAAGCCAAGTATAGGAGGTTGAAGCTCGCATACAGGAGAACGAGGCATTCTTAGCCCAGCTAACACATTTACTTCAGTCTCTACCCACCACCGCTACCCTAATGATTGGGACGTTTAGTCAAACTGTTTACTCTTTAATATTTATCAATGACTTCTTACATTGGGGTCAATGTAGTGTTTATGTTAGGGTGGGTACACTTGAATTGTTTAATGCTTATAGGAGTCATCTAGTTGGTTAGAGTTTTGTTTAAATTATTCGTTTGTGTTATGTCTTGCAAATAGTTTGGTTAGAGTCGTGAAGAAAAATGTTGAAAAGATCAAAATTTTGTCTGTGTATAGTTGAATAACTTTTACAACTTATGATGATTTATATTTTAGCTAAAGCTAATTTTTTTAAATATGATTGAGTATTGATATGTTGTGCCTAGTTTGCTAAATTTCTAATCCATGTAAGACTTACAACTATTTTGAGCACATAACTATTCTTCTAATTACTTGGCTTGGATATGGGTTATGTGATAGAATGGAATATTAAGTTTATTAGTGATTTTGATTTCCAAGTACCCGGTTAGAAACAAACTTAACCAGCATTTGAAAATTAGTTTGGGGGAAATTTAAATGACAATTGTGTAGTTTAGGGGAGTAGTGGCTAGGACTTTCATGGAAAAAACTTATAAGTAGCTCTAGATTAAGGATTGAAGCTAGTCAATGCACATCGAGTAGGAAAAAGTTGCATATACTGATGTGTGAAATCTAACCTTGAGTAATCTAGCACTATGTATCAACAATATGTTGGAGACTATCTACCAGGAAAGATAGATGTCTCAGTATTAGAGTGAAAACTAGCTAATGTGATGAATGAAAAAAAAACTATAAACAAAAAATAGTATCAAACAATAAAGTAAAAGTACTGCATTTGCCTGACTAAGTCTTGGATGCAAAATATGGAATCTGGATTGACTTGCTTAGTGAAGAACTAGAGAGAGATCACTTTGTACGGTGGAGAATCATTACATATCTAAACCGTCACCTAAAATTGTTAAATCAACCCAGCTTGTGAGTGACAGTGAATACATGAGCATGTTGCCTTGGTTAAGCACGTTCATGAAAAAATGATATATACTCATTCAGGTGAGATGACGAAAGGAGAAATGAAATTTGACCATTGAGGGCCAGGGATGAAAAGACTTGAGAATCTAGGGGTGGCAATAGGCCGAACCGGCTCAGCTCGGTTCGCCCAAAGGGACGAGCTGAGCTCGACTTGTCTAGGAATGAGCCGAGCCCGAGCTTGGCTCGTCCCTAAAACATGGGCTCAGTTCGACCTACGAGCTCGTGGGCTGAACGGGTCGAGCCGAGCTACCCACGAGCTCGGCTAAGCCCTGATGTTTTTTTTTTTAATTTTAAAATGAAATATAAAGAAAATATCGAGAATGCTTTATATTAAAAATTCAAGGTTGAAAACCCTCATCTTTTTTTCGGGCTTGGGACCAGCTACTTTAAAAGTAGGCGGAGTTAAAATTGTACACGAACAAGATGTTACGTGTACAGTTTTGTATTAAAATAAGACAAAAAACTATCAAATACTAATGCAAAATAATACTTACTACAAATTTAAATAATCCATATTCAAATCTTCAAGTTCTTCGGACATCATTCTATCCACTTTGTCTTGAATTCGAAGTTTGGCATCATCCTAATTCTTTAGATATAGTAAGTTTTCTGAAATGTCAGCTTTGAGTATTGACCTGAAATCAGATAGAACACTGCCACCTGTACTAAAAGCAGACTCCGATGCTACAGTTGAGGCCGGAGGTGTTAGTAGATCATGTGCAATTTTTTAAAGAATTGGGTATTGACGTTGATGTTGTCTCCACCATCGTTGTGTGTCAAAAAATATTCTCTCTTCGTCATCTAAAATACTAAGCATATCATACGCGAAATACCTAACTAACTCTAAAGTGTATAACTAGAAATGTGGAAGGGAAGAAGTATAAAAAGAACCAACTGAATGTTGACCTTGACCACTCCTATGTGAACTCATGTAACTACATAAGTCAATGTTATCAGTTGATGACGAAGTACATGTTGGAACAAGGTTCGTACTGAATTTTTTAGCATAGACCACATACATTTGACATAAAGTTTATTCTAAATTACCACACGTTACTAGATTCTTGTAAGATAATTTTTGTGAAATTGCCATTATTATTACTTTCGTACCCTCTAAGTTAAGTCTAAGATTCATAATATATGCTAATGAAAATAGCATAGGCAATTGTTCCCAATATTTTCTAAATTTAGCTTCCATGGCATGTATAATATTAGAAAAAAGAGCAAAATTCTTATACATGTTAAAATTGTTAGCAATATAATAGAAATGATTTAAAACAAGTGGAGTAGTTGGATAATATACACAAGAACATGCATTTGTTGCGTCCTAAAAAACTTTCAAAATTTTCTAACATGAGCACATATTTCTCAGTCGTATGATTCCAAATCATATTTTAAGCCGTGTGAGTGTCGGCCATTATAATATACAGTAACGCAATCTTCGTAACCTTCACAAGATTCAAGCATGAGATATGTTTGAATTCTATCTATGGCCAACATTAATACAAAGACATTTTGATTGCAGTCCATTTTCAACACATAGAGCAGCAAAAACTTGTTTTCTTGCTGGTGAGACCGTAATATAATTTATAACATACCTAATTTTTTCTAATTGGTCTTGTATAAATGTTAATCTATCTTACACAATTAAATTAAACACATGATATACACAACGAATATCAAATTTTGGACTACAATGTTGAATTAATTTATCAATTACTATATTATTAGGATATGCATTATCAAATGTAAACTACGAATCTTAGAATCACATTTAAATTCACGTAACATACTCAATAAAACATGATAAATATTAACTCAATTATGAAGATAGTTAATTTGCCTAAATGCTATAACCTTTTTAGGCATTATCCAAGTACTATCAATATAGTGTGCAGTTGCAGCCACGTATCCTTTTTGGTTATTACCTGTCCATAAGTCTGATGTAAAAGATAAAATACCGTAATATCATTTATAATAGATTCTTTCTTTTTATTATACAAAGCAATAGTGTCTTTACGAATAGTATTTTTAGAAACATTAACGTACCTTGGTTGGAGATATTTTTAGATGAAGTTCGTGAAATGAAGATTTTCCACCAAGCTCAGTGGAAACTCAGCATTTGTCACCAATTCTAGCAGTCCTTTGCGGCGTATGATATCTTGTAAATATATCCAATTGTTGAGATTGAGACTACTGGACCCGGCTCCCAGATATCTAAACTGGAGTTGTGCCTGATTTGATTCCAAACCTCCATGTTTGAATTGATACTTTTTGAAGTGTCTGTTTAAATGGGTCATGCCTATCCATTTTTGCCAGGCTAACATATCTTTAAATTATTTACACTGTACTTTGTACTCAGGGACTCTGTCCACTAGTTTACCAGTCGACACCAACTCAAAATACTGCCAGCACTTAGCCTTTTGTTTGATAGCTTTTCGTTTAGTGCTGGAACCGATGGTTATTTGTGTATCGGCATCTTCTTGAACGTCATCCAAATCAATTGGATCAGTGCTTCCTCCAAACTGATCAATAATATCGTTTGAAATTAAAATGTTATTAAGATCAAGCCCGTTCTTTTTTTTTTTTTTTGACTCTGCCCTAGCTCGTGCTCGTGCTCGTGCTCGTGCTCGTGCTCGTGCTCGTGCTCGTCCCTAGACGTGCGCGAGCCCAAATGGGCCGAGCTGACGAGCCTTTTTGCCACCACTATGAGAATACATCCTTGTATGATAGTCTTATCTAAGTTAGAGTGATGATTGAAAATAACTATGCACTCACACACAAGTCGAGCATCAGATATTTATTAAAATTTATATGTAGCAATGTTTAGACATGTTTCTTGAGTTGAATGCTTGGATCTATCGCTAAAGCGAATGATGCAGGAAGTTCAATGATGTACACAATTCTTTTCTTCGAATGTATTTTGGTCTTTGTTTTGTTTTGCTTGGGACCACCAAAAGTTTAAGTTTGGAGGTTTGATAAGTGTATTTATACACTTATTTAATCTTTATTGATTACACTTTTATAGTAGATTTCGTATAAATGGAACAAATACTACATTAATTTTATTTTGTTTCATGTGTTTAGGGACAAAACCGAGCATTGATGGAGATGAGGTGAAATACACACGATGAAGCTAAATCACATGATTTTACACTAAAAAAAATGTTGGGGTTCAACCGAGCATCATAAAGATACTCCTGAGCAAAGACTGGATGAAAACGAAGGGGACTAAAAGCGCATCTAGCCGCTTAAGCAATCCAGATGAGAAAAAATGCAGGTCATGGCCACTCGAGCGGCGAAATGGCTCACTCAAGCGAGCCAAAACATGGAGATTTTAGGGTTCGTCTGCTAGAGTGGACAAACCCGTCCTAGTTTGAAGGCTATAAATATGAAGGGAAGCTAGGGGTCTATTAGTTTACTTTCACATGAAACAAACGGCTTTCCATTCTAGGACACGCTTTTTGAGTTATAAGGATTTTTTCAAAACAATGCAAAGTCGTATAAATCTTAAAAAATGACGATATTTTTTTTTAAAAAAAAAAATTTAGATTTTGTTGAATCATATACTACTGGGAAGCTCTATCAAGTTTACTATGGAAAAAAAAATATTTTCCATTCCAAAACCCATGCTTGGAATTATAAGAATTTTCCCAAAACTACACAAAAGTTGTATAATAAAGCCTTTGAAAATAACTTATTATACGAAGTTTTGAGATTTTAATGAATATGCCATTGGGATGTGTATGAGTTTACTTCCATATGAAAAAAATGGTTTTTCATTCCAGGATTGTGCTTTGAGTTATAAGAACTTTCCAAAACAACACAAAAGTATTATAGTCTAACCTCGAGTGGGTAACTCAATAGTACATACCTAAAACGTCGTTTTCAAAATCTTAAATGATTTACCACACTATTAACGTGCTTCTTATTCCATGGTTAATTAAAGAAGTAATGGATTCTTGAAACAAGCTATCTAAGCCTCTTAATTTGATTTTTAAAGATTTAACGGTGCATTAGAAACAGTAATTCTTGTTTGTTAGTTCACATTCTTAGTCTAAATGCATACATCCATAAAATACGACCATGTATTAAGTAAACTCAAGTACTACAGTAAAAAAACAACTCATTTGCATTATGAAGTGAGTCCTAGATTTTTCTCCCATTAAGAATTATGACCAGAGTAATTTAAAAACGATCTCAAACCGATTAATAGGCAACCAGCCCTTGACCACTAAAGCAAGTAAACGACATCTCAAATGGACATAAAAACTTCAAAATTTTATATCACATGATCCCAAGTCATCCATCTATAACATATCAAAATTATATAACTTTTCAATTATGATAAGGTCATAGATGAGTGAAGTGCCTAGCGAACAGAGTTCAAAACTACAATTAGTATCATATTTGACATACCAAACGAATTCATAACATTCTAAAATTTTTAGGAAATAATTATAATATATCATATTAAAACACTTTAAACATTTAGAACCTAACAAGTTCAAATGGGCATCCAAAACCACTCATAAAATTACACAAGGCAAATTCCTGGTAAGTTCACTTTCCATCGTTACCAAAATCGGCACAACTCACTCCATGGCCATCCTCCTATTGAAGTGTTACTTGTCTCAGAGGAAGAAAATTCATAAAGATATCAACCACTTCTGATTTCACCTCAAAATACGAAATACACACCCAGGGCGTCCGTTCGAAGTTAGACCTAAGTGCTGGAAATTTTGGACATATTTACTATTTAATCTTAAATTCATTCAAACATCACCTATTAACGGATAAATTGATTTCTAACACTAATAGGGTTATTAAACATAAAAAAATAGTGAAAATTCATAAAATCGATCAATCTCTTTAACTTTAGCAACAATTAAAAAGTTAAAACAAATCAAAATATGCATTATTGTCTTGCAAATCTTCTTTATTCCTAAAGCTTCTCCACTCCATCATCAATGCCTCCATCCATGACTCCAAATTTTAACCCATAAGAGAAATGAAGGAATGAGTTTTTGGAAACTCAATAGGAATACAAAATCTCATGTCGAATGCCAAATCAAAGTGAAGTTTAAGGCAAAAATTATCATACCACATTCTCTATATATATCCGGGGCTCAAGGGTTCAAAACCCATAATTCTTTATTTGTTCAATCCTTGAAGGACCAAACAACATTCTTTCTTTTTTGTCTATACTAATGTAGAATAAACTTCTTTCTACCCGGATAACCATAAAATTCTCAAAACATGATTCTTTAGCATAACAATTATGCCATAAACATGCAATTTGAAAGGAGATGAATACCACTTGCACATGTATTCATACCTCTTATCTTGATGAAATTAGGACGAAAACCTTGAGATTTGGACTTTAAAACTTCAATTCTTTCTTCATTTTTTTTTCTATTCTTTCTTTGAGAGGATTTGAGAATTTTTTCCTTTCTTTTAGGAATTCATTCATGAAAGGGGAGCAATGGGAGGATTTTCTTGTATGCACCTATGGGAAAATTTCCTTCTTGGAATATGGTAAGATTCTTAACACCAATTTAAATATTTTGACTCTCTAGTTTATTCATTGGTTGAAAAATCAAATAGGCAAATTTTCTTAGTTCTATTTCGAATTATTCTTCCATAAAATGAATTTGGAATTTATTGGGGATAAAATCAAATCCATTTAAATTTAATTGGGCATCATTTTCTCATTATTGGGCTTTGATTGGACCTTGATTGTTTGTCTTCTTTCTTGTGACGTGTAAAATTATACTTAAGCTCTAAATAAAATTCTTAACTTAAACCTTAAATTTGGGGTGTTATATCATATACTCCATAAAACAATTTTGTCCTCGAATTTTACCTTGTTAGACAAAGAATAAGGAGTACTTGGCTTCGATTTATTCTTCTTTCTCCCAGGTTGCCAAATCAGTCAATGATTATGCCGCTAGACCGTAACGTATTTCATAATTTCTCAAAACATGCACTTTCATGTCTGAAATACTTATTAGAAACTGCTCATAGGATAAATTTTTCTGCAGTCCCAAATTTTGAAAATCTACCACATGTCCAGGGTCGCGTACATAGTTATAATCATGGACACATGAAATACATTATGCAGTGCTTAGAGTTCTGGAGCTAGCGCTAGACGATATGCCACATTCACAGTTCTCTCGAGTATTTCGAGCGTTCCAATGAAATGATTTCTTAACTTTCATTTCTTGTCAAAATGAAGTATGTTTCTCATTGGCGTTACTTTCAGAAAAACTTTGTCACCAACTTTGAATTATAAATCCTTCATTCTCTGGTCGGTGTAACTTTTTTGTTAATCCTGGGTCGTCTTTTTTCTAGTTCTTATCGTGTCGATGGCCTGAACCATCTTTTCAATAATTTTTGGACCCAACACTCTCTTTTCTCCAACTTCGTCCCAATGAACTAGAGATCTACATCTCATTCCATAAATGGATTCATAAGGGGCCATCCCTATGGTAGCATGAAAACTTTTATTGTAGGCAAACTCTACCAACAACAAGCGAGATTTCCAACTGCTGCCTAGATCCAAAACATAAGCCCGCAACATGTCTTCTAGAACTTGAATATTCAGCTCGGACTGTGCGTTTGATTGAGGATAATAAGTGTTACTGAAGTTGAGTTTCAAGCCCATAGCTGCTTGCATGCTCTTCTAAATTTTGGATGTGACCCACAGTTCTATTCGACACGAAAGACCTCCATGCAGTCTAACAACTTCTTTTAGATACAACTGTGTTTATTGTTCCATACTGAAGTCATCTTTACTAGTAAAAAGTGAACCAACTTAATCAATTATTACCCAATTTGCATTATGACGTCTTATTGAATTTGGAAATCCTACTACGAAATTCATGGTTACGTGCTCCAGCTTCCATTCTAGTATCTCTAACGGATTAAATGGATCTGATGGTATTTGATATTCTACCTTGACTTGTTGACAAATTACACATTTCTATACAAACATCCATATACCATTTTCAATTTCCTCCACCAAAAAAATGTCTCGATGGTCGTTCATCCAGGATGCTCTGCATAAGGGTCAAGTAGCTTATTCCAAAATTTCATTTCTCAACTCTTCATCCTTTGGTACACATATTCTCCATATAAAACATCAATGCCTTGTCATCGCTAAACTAAAGTCCTTTTACTTATGTGTAACTACTTCGGCTTTGATCTTTCGTACAAACGGGTTATTATCTTGCCCTTCTCTAAATCGATCCCTGTGAGTGGCAAATCTTCAAGGACGCTATTCTTGCATAAACTTGTCTAGGTGGTATTATAATTTGCAACATTAACCTTTCAAAGTCTCTTACCAACCGCTCTTATACTGCGATCACTAACACCAACTGACCTACTGTCTTTCTGCTTAAGGCGTCGACGATGATGTTGTCTTTTGATAAGTGCATTTTGTGCACTTATTATGACCTTTAAACTAAGCTTTTATTTCGTCATTTTATTGAATTATTACTTAATTTTGTGTTTTAATCTTCATATTTCAGTTTTGGACCTGTTTAATAGCAATTGGAGAAGATTGGACGGAAAGAGCAACAATTTGGTGAAATCGACAAGTAAATGGAGTTTTTGAAGTGAATATCAAGAACCAAACATTGGAGCATGAGGAAGAAGATAAAATCAATAAGTTTAAGGTGTTTTGAAGTGACAATGAAGAGTTGAATCAATGGATCAAACACCAGAAAGCTAAAGAACCGAATTGAGAAACTTCCTACAACAGCAAATGGGAAAATTCAAGCACAAATTTTGATATAGATATCTTCAAAAGTCAAATGATATACCATTGGAAAGATAATTGAATTACGAGTCCAACACTTTTTACGGATCTCAATTTGAAATTTTCTACAAGAAGTTATGGCCATTTGAAAAACAGCCACCGCAGAGGAAACAGTGTAAGTTGGGCGATCGCTTAGGCTTAAATTTGGGCGATCGCCCAACCCTATATTTCGACAGCAGAATAGTTTTCCTTGGACTGGGCGATCTCCCGGGTTTGCACTGGGCAATCGCCCAGTGTATTTTCGGCAGAATCGAAATTTTCTTACCTCTTTTGAGTTCTAATTCAATTAGGAAACCTTTGGGCCACGATTTTTAGGTCTTTTTGGCATCTTTTGGAGCACAATTAGGTAAATATATATATGAGTTATTAACTCATATCAAAGGTCGGGGTTTTTTTTTTGGTTGAGTTTTGGGGGAAGAGAACATTGCAAGAAACACAACACGGAAGATCAAGATTCATCTATCCAAGAACGAAGATCAAGATTTCTTCTCACTCAAGATTTCTTCGTTCCGGGTTATGAATTCCATAGTTTCTTCTTCTCCTTCTTCTCTTATTATTAGTATGTTAGGCTAGTTTATTTTGTGCTAGGATTACGATGAAGTTTGTAATCAAAATTCTTCCATCTTGAGACTTGATTTTTGACAATTTATTTCATTATAGTTTTGAATAATTAATTTTGAATTATATAAATCTACAATTATATGCGCAATAATTGTATGAGTGTTGTGGTTTGTTTTACTATCGAAAGATCGAAAGCAGGCTAGACAATATTTTAATTATCTTAAAGTCCGATAGGGGATAGAAATATACTGCTATGCTTTAGGTGATCTTTAATTATCCATAGAAATTTAATGCTTTCATTTGTATTCGCATTCGTTATAGAAATATAGTCGAGTCATGCATATGAATAGGTTTAACTTTATTCGAAAGAAACTGTTGAACAATCTAGGGATATTGATCTTCATAACCGATGTAATTTGTCAAGATCAAGAATCAAGATAGAGGAATTAACGATTATAAACGGATTCGGGATCCTAGTACTCTTCTTTCTCAATTTTAAAGTAATTTTCATTGATCTAATTTTTAGTTATTTGATTTATAATTAGTTTATTGTTTTTAATTCAAATTCTTATTAGTTCTTAAACACTAAATTTCAAAAGTTCATTAGATTCGGTTAAGGTTAGTATAATTGAACTGAATTATCTAAATCCTCGTGGGATCGATACTTGGACTCAACATCCATTTTACTACTTGAGTGATTCGTGCACTTGCGGAATTATTAAAGATATAAAATCGCTGACAAGTTTTTGGCGCCGTTGCCGGGGATTTAGTTTTAGTTCTTTTCAGTTATATTAGCACTAATTCGAACTTTATTTAATTAATTTTTTTTATTTATTATATTTTTTTAGTTTATTTTATTGTTCAACTTGTCTTGTTTCAAACCACAATACAAGATGGAAGACCAGGAGATCAATGAAGACAATATGCTAGTTGGAGACTTTTTTACTCCACGGACCATTCAAAGACAATCTAGCATTGATGAGGACAACATGTTGTTTGGAGATTTTCTTGCAATGCAGTATGCGAATACAGCGAGATATGAGGCTAATTCTGTAATTGATGAGGACAATATGCTTTTTGGAGATTTTCTTGCAATGCAGCATGCCAATATAGCAAGATATGGGGCAACTTCTGATATTGATGAAGACAACATGCTTGTTGGAGAATTTATCACAGATCATCCAAATTTCTCTTGGAATGATAATTACAATAATATCAGATCACAAGGTCCTCAGTTTCAAGAGCCAGAAAAGAGAACTTCACTAGAAGACATTCTCGGTAAATTCATCGAAAAAACTAATCAATTCATGATACAGACAGAGATCAATCTTCAAAATCAAAGCGCTTCAATAAAAAATTTAGAAATACTGATGGGTTAGATGGCAGTTGATATATCAGCCAGAGTAACAAGTACGTTGCCGAGCAATACAGAAGTGAGTCCCAATGAAAGTGTTACGGATATTACTATCAGAAGTGATGTTCAATTATCAGAAATTCATGTGAAGAGGCCAGTTGCAAATAAAGAAAAGATACTATCCACTGATGAGGAGCATGTGGAACAGACTGAGCAAACATCAGATATTAAAGAGAGTTCAGATACACCACATGTTACGTCAACCGTTCCTATCAAACCATATGAGCCTCCGATCCCACTTCCTCAAAGATTACAAAAGCACAAGTCAAACAAGCAATTATCCTACTCTTCTATCTCTTCTAAAATTGATTTTGTGATCAATGTTGATGAAGAAGTTGAAATTTTCGTGGTTGTGTTCGAGCAATGTGCTACACTAAAATTTTATTTTTATGAGAATCACAAATTCAAAATTTTGAGGATAAATGAAAAATGGCGCAAAGTCAATAGATGCAAGCAATGCAAGTCCTCAAAAGTACTATTTAGAGTGCCGTGAGCAATCAGACAATAAGTCAAGCTAATGACTATAAATAAGCACTTAATGGGAGGCAACCAATTTTCTAACCCTTTTATTTACTTGCTTTATGTTATAGTAGTTTTAATCAGTTTAATTAATTTATTAGTTTTTTTATTTATTATTTAATGCCCTTAAAAAGCTTAACTATGTCAATCACAGGATGTCTCACTTTGCAAGAGTCCCAGCTTCATATTTGATTCCACTTCAACCGGACCTTCAACCAGCCAGATCCATCTTCTCCACATCTATCTCCGGGGAGTACCTGACTCTTTCCCTCCTCTATTTGCTTTATTTTACTATTACATTGGAGACAATGTAATATTTTAGTTTGGGGGTGGGTTAAGTATCAGAATACTTAATTATTTTGAATTTGCTTATTATTCAGGTCTATATAACTGTAAAAATGAAAAAAAAAAATCTTTCATAGTTATTGTTGAATATCTTGCTGCCAATGATGAGATTTGTTTGAGGTTGAGTACATTTTTAGTTAGAATATTAGACAACACTTTAATTCATGCTTCTACCTGAACACTTATCCATGTTAGACTAGATTTGAAGCACGTAGCCACTATTAACTTATCATTTATTGGAAACATGACTTGAGTGTATGTGTTGATATTATTGACCTAAATCATTGTGAAAAATTTCGTTCCTAAATTTTTAGACTAGTAACCAAACTGTTTGAGAACAGTTTGGGGGTGTTAAGGTTATTACATGTTTTTGTGGAATTTTGATGGTTTGGGTTTTCTGGATCTCATATTTGGTTGAATAGGTTGTAGTCAAAGAATCTAAATCGAGCACTACTCACTGTTGAAAAAAAAATATTTGACTCGAGCAATTAAGTATGTTAGGGTATTTTGAAACCTGGTGCCCTAAAGTCATCTGACTTGGGAGTCATCGGCACAAAGCTCGTTACATGAGTCACAAAAAATAATAATAATACATCTTTACTTCTCTTATAGCCTATGGGACTCGAGCAATTAAGTTTGTTAGGGTATTTCAAAACCTGAGGCCCTTTGGTCATCTGACTTGGGAGTTATCGGCCCAAAGCTCGCTACAAGGGTCACATAGAAAGCTAGTGAGAGAGAAGTATTGCACAAGATGTAAGATCATTTGTATTGGTTAAATAAAATAAAATAAAAAAGTTAAAGTGCTCGGTAAAGATTGCTAGGTTAGAACCTAAGAGACTGGAGATGAGAATTTAGAAAGCACTCACCATTCTAATTCTGAGAATACAAGTTCTAATTTTTATCACTTTATTTGAAAAAAAAAAAAAGCATTGTGTTGATCAATAGGAACCAAATTTGCTAGAATACCTCGGGATTTGAGAGAAAAACATAAGAAGTGTGTAATTTACGAGAGGTGTAAGGAATAAATGACTATAAAGGGTTTGGGATTGTAAAAGTATCAACAACACAATATTGGTCGTGGTATAATATATGTGTAAGTTCAATTTTTTGCTAATCACACACTCACTAAAAGTCAAGCATTGGATAAGTGAAAAATTCTTTGTGTTGTTTGATCTTTTTCTAAACTTGTTACTTTATTTTTCAAACTTGAGGCATATGGTAAGAAATTTAACATTAAGTCACTTCCTGTCAATTCTTTTAGCTTAGTTTAAAGTTCTAGTTTATTTTTAATTTTGTTCAAGGACGAACAAATGTTTAGTTTGGGAGTATTTGATAAGTGCATTTTGTGCACTTATTATGACCTTTAAACTAAAATTTTATTCCGTCATTTTATTGAATTATTACTTAATTTTGTGTTTTAATCTTCATATTTCAGTTTTGGACCTGTTTAATAGCAATTGGAGAAGAATGGACAGAAAGAGCAACAACTTGGTGAAATCGACAAGTAAATTGAGTTTTTGAAGTGAATATCAAGAGCCAAACATTGGAGCATGAGGAAGAAGATAAAATCAATAAGTTTAAGGTGTTTTGGAGTGACAATGAAGAGTTGAATCAATGGATCAAACACCAGAAAGCTAAAGAACTGAATTGAGAAACTTCCTACAGCAGCAAGTGGGGAAATTCAAGTACAACTTTTTATATAGATATCTCCAAAAGTCAAATGATATACCATTGGAAAGATAATTTAATTACGAGTCCAACACTTTTTACGGATCTCAATTTGGAGTTTTCTACAAGACGTTATGGCCATTTGAAAAACAGCCGCCGCAGAGGAAATTGTGTAAGCTGGGCGATCGCCCAACCCTATATTTCAACAGCAGAATAGTTTTCCTTGGCTTGAGCGATCGCCCGGGTTTGGACTGGGCGATCTCCCAATGTATTTTCGGTAGAATCGGAATTTTCTTACCTTTTTGAGTTCTAATTCAATTAGGAAACCTTTGGGCCACGATTTTTTGGTATTTTTGGCATCTTTTGGGGCACAATTAGGTAAGTATATATATGAGTTATTAACTTATATCAAAGGGGGGTTTTTTTTTTTGGTTGAGTTTTGGGGAAAGAGAACATTACAAGAAACACAACACGGAAGATCAAGATTCATCTATCCAAGAACGAAGATCAAGATCAAGATCAAGATTTCTTCTCGCTCAAGATTTCTTCGTTCCGGGTTATGAATTCCATAGTTTCTTCTTCTCCTTCTTCTCTTATTATTAGTATGTTAGGCTAGTTTATTTTGTGATAGGATTACGATGATGTTTGTAATCTAAATTCTTCCATCTTGAGACTTGATTTTTGACAATTTATTTCATTATAGTTTTGAATAATTAATTTTGAATTATATGAATCTACAATTATATGCGCAATAATTGTATGAGTGTTATAGTTTGTTTTACTATCGAAAGATCGAAAGCAGGCTAGACAATATTTTAATTATCTTAAAGTCCGATAGTGGATAGAAATATACCGCTATGCTTTAGGTGATCTTTAATTATCCATAGAAATTTAATGCTTTCATTTGTATTCGCATTCGTCATAGAAATATAGTCGAGTCATGCATATGAATAGGTTTAACTTTATTTGAAATAAACTGTTGAACAATCTAGGGATATTGATCTTCATAACCGATGTAATTTGTCAAGATCAAGAATCAAGATAGAGAAATTAACGATTATAAACGGATTCGGGATCCTAGTACTCTTCTTTCTCAATTTTAAAGTAATTTTCATTGATCTAATTTTTAATTATTTGATTTATAATTAGTTTATTGTTTTTAGTTCAAATTCTTATTAGTTCTTAAACACCAAATTTCAAAAGTTCATTAGATTCGGTTAAGGTTAGTATAATTGAATTGAATTATCTAAATCCTCGTGGGATCGGTACTTGGACTCAACATCCATTTTGCTACTTGAGCGATCCGTGCACTTGCGGAATTATTAAAGATATAAAATCCCTGACATCTTTAACCAGGTAGTAATGAATCATACAATCGCAATCCTTCATTAACTCCAACCATCTCATCTATCTAATTTTTAGGTCATTCTAAGTTAAGAAGTATTTGAGACTCTTATGGTCTATGTAGATATCACACTTTCTTCCATACAAATAGTGACTCCATATCTTTAAAGCGTAAACTACTACTGTAAATTCTAGGTTGTGTGTTGGACAGTTTTGTTCATATGGCTTTAATTTTCCACAAGAGTAGACAGTCACTTTTCCATGGTGCATGAGCATACATACCAAGCCCAACTTAGATGCATCATTGTAAATGACAAAACTGTTTGGTCCTTTGGGTATTGTCAGCACTGGATATGTGACTAGATATTGTTTAAGCTTTTTTTTTGTTAACTGTGACATGTGTTTGACAACCTTAGAAAATTCTTCAATGAACCTCCGATAATAACTAGCTAACCCTAAGAAACTACGGACTTCTCCAGCGTTCGTGGGTTGATTCCAGTTAGTCACTGCTTCCACTTTCACCAGGTCGACTTTAGTTTATTAGGCAGTGACCACGTGTCCAAAAAAATCTACTCAATCAAGCCAAAATTCGTACTTCTTGAATTTGGCATATAATCACTCATTTCATAGTCTCATACCTACTCTGAGGTGTTCTCTTTGTTGCTCCATATTCTCGAAGTACACCTAAATGTCATCAATGTAAACTATGAAAAATTTGTCAAGGTAGTCATGAACACTCTGTTCATCAAATCCATAAACACTAGCGGAGTGTAGTTAAACCAAAAGTCATGACAACAAACTCAAAATGCCCAACAAGTCTGAAAATTTATTTTTAGTATGTCACTAGCCTGATCTTCAATTGATGGTAACCATACCTCAAGTTAGTTTTAGAGAATGCCTTTGACCCTCTCGATTGGTTGAACAAATCTTCAATCCTCAGAATGGAGTACTTATTCTTTATGGTCAAGTGATTCAGTTTACGATAATCGATGCACATTCTCATGGATCCATCTTTCTTCTTTACGAAGAGGACAGATACTCCCTACAGAGATACATTTGGTCTAATAAATTCGTTATCCAACAACTTATGGAATTAAGATTTTAGTTCTTGTAATTCCTTTAGGGCCATTCTATAAGGTTCTTTAGATACTGGTGCCGCTCCGAAAATTTATTCAATTGTGAATTTCACTTGCCTATTTGGCATAATTCTAGGTAGGTCTTTGGGAAATACACATACGAATTCCCATACGACAGCCATATCTATAGAAAATATTTCTGGTTGTGTTTGCCCAAGGCGCTAGATAGGAGTCCTTGACATGATTCCTTATCCAACATCTTCCTTGTCCAAAGAGTTGAAAATAGGCGTGGTAGTGGTTTGCTCTTTGTTTATAAGAAGAGAAACTCTTCATCTCTTGGTTTGTGGAACACAACTTTCATCTTGTGGCACCAAATATATGCATGATTACATCCTAACCCGTCCATGCCTAGTATTATATCAAATACTCTTGTCTCCAAAATGTACAGATAAGCTTCTAAAAATTTTACTCCAACTTCTAACTTAGCTGATTTAACTATTCAATCGGTAACTAGTACCTTGCCTGAAGTGATGCTAACCTCTAGCATACATGCCAACTTATTACATGCAATTCTAGTCTTAGAAACAAATTATGCAAAGACAAAAGAATGTATTGCTCCAGAATCAAATATTACATAAGAAATAGTACACAAAAACAAAAGGGTTCATGCTACGACCTCTGGGTTTGGGTCGGCTTCTTACTGAGTTAGAGAAAACATTCAGCCTTGCTTGATCTAGCATCTCACAGTAAGTTGTGAAATCATGGGACATGAGTATCAATCTAATATATATACTCAACCCTTGCTTGAACTAATTAATCTTCTTGGCCTCAATATCGACCAAATGGGGAGCATATTTTGATAGTTATTCAAATTTACGCCATACTTCCTTGTCTCATCTATATAAACTATTTCTACTTGCAGTCCCTTAGAGCTTGTGGGAAGTACTTCTCCATCAGCTTTTTCTTGAATTGGTTCCAAGTTAAAGCACATTGCTCTGCCTCGCTCATGGTTCGTGGCATCTACTCCCACACCAATGGCTGAAGTCTCCTACAAACATGTACTCTGCACATCGGTACATGCTAGTAGATAAAATATTCGATAGCTTACACAGACACTCTTTTACCACTAACTGTCCTGATGCGCCATCAAACTTTAGGAGGCTTATGTCTATGAAACTACACAATCATTGCTGACAGCTAGATGAGGTGTCTGGAGATGTGGAGCCTTACACTACCCGACCAGGTCCTGAACTACTCTAAGCAAGTCCCTGATTGAATAGGTTTTCTCGAGCACGTGATCACTACCTAATGAATTGAAGTTGACCCGACGAAAGTAGAAGTGGTAACTAACAAAAACTGACATGCCAATGCTGGAGAAGTCCATAGTTTCTTAAGTTTAGCTGGTTATTATCATAGGTTCATTAAAGAATTTTCTAATATCCCTAGACCAATGTTGCAATTAACTAGAAAATAAGTGAAGCTTCAATGGACTAACAAGTGTGAGCAAACCTTTCAAGAGCTTAAACAACATTTATTCACAGCTATAGTCTTGACAATCCTCGAAGGACCGGCAGTGTAATTTACAGCGATGCATCTAAGTTGGGCTTGGGATGTATGCTCATACAATAAGTCAAAGTGATTGCCTATGCTTAAAGGAAATTAAATTCGTATGAATAGAACTATCCAATGTACGACCTAGACTTTACAACATTAGTTCATGCCTTAAAGATATGGCGTCACTATCTATATAGAGGAAAGTGTGATATCTACATAGACCATAAGTCTCATATACGTTTGCACTTAGAAAGAGCTAAATATGAGACAAATGAGATGGTTGGAGTTAGTGAAGAATTAAAATTGTTTAATTCATTACCACACAGATAAATTCAATGTCATCGCCAACGCCTTAAGCACAAAGACAGTAGGTCATTTGGCGTCAGTGATCACAGTACAAGAGCATGTATTAAGAGACTTCAAAAGGTTAAGGTTGGAAGTTATTACACCACCTAGTTAAGTTTTCGTAAGAATAGCATCATTGACAATTTGACCTACTTTCAGGGATTGATTTAGAGAAGCACAAGATAATGATCTTTTCAAAAGAAGCTCACTCTACTCCTTATCCTGGAGAAACGACCTCCAAAGCACTTTTTGGTATAGGAACATGAAAAGGGGCATAGGGATGTTTTACGAAAAAGTGTATAATTGGTTAGCACATCAAGGCAGATCATCAAAGGTCATTATGGCCATTGAATTCTTTGGAGATTCTGGAATGGAAGTGAAAGCACGTAACCATGGATTTCATATTAGGATTTCCAAACTCTGTAAGAAGTCCTACTACAATTTGAGTATTAGCTGACCGATTGACTAAGTCGGATCACTTTTTACCAGTGAAGATGACTTTTAGTATAGATCAATATGCACAGTTGTACCTCAGACAAGTTGTTAAATTGTATGCAGTCTCCATATCTATCGTGTCAGATAAAGTGAAGATGACTTTTAGTATAGATCACTATGCACAGTTGTACCTCAGACAAGTTGTTAAATTGTATGCAATCTTCATATCTATCGTGTCAGATAAAGGTCTGAGGTTCACATTCAAATTTTGGAAAAGCTTAAAAGAAGCTATGTGTACGAAACTCAACTTCAGCACATCTTACCATCTCCAATCAGACGGGCAGTTCGTTTGGACTATTCAAATTCTAGAACATGTGTTTTGGATCTAGAAGGCAGTTAGAAATCTCATTTTTGGTAGGTAGATTTTGCCTACTATAATAGCTTCTAGGCTACTTGGAGAAAGAAGTAGAAATCATGGAATGGAGGAGGCAACATGGAGAAAGATGAAGAAATCAAAGCCAAGTACCCTCACTCTTCGTCTAACAATGTAAATTTTGAGGATGAAATTATTTTGTGGGGTAGATGATGTAACACCCCAAATTTTAAGGTCCAATCAAATCCCAATAATGATAAAAAGAAACCCAATTAAATTTAATTAGATTTGATTTTATCTCTAATAAATTCCAAATTTATTCTGTGGAATAATAATTTGAATAGAATTAAGAAAATTAGTGATAAGTGTATTTTATACGCTTATTTATGATTGTAAACTTATTATATGTTCACTATATGAGCAGATTTCTATTTAAATGAGTTCAATTATTATATACGTAAGTATAAAACCTAATTTAGATGAGATTGGAACAAAAAAGAAAAGAGTGAGGTTTAATTGATGCTTAATCGGATGGCACATACATAAGTTAAAACTATTATAAAGCAACTGTGGTGAATTCAAAAGTTTCGGGAATAAGAATTAGATTTTGAAAAGTTTGGGGACTAATTTGCACATTTTTGAATATTTGGAAGGCCACTTTGGAAGACTTTAGAAGGTTGGGGACCAATTAAAATGTATTTAGAAGCTTTTGAATTGGATCGAGAAGATTTAAAGAAGAAAGGACCAAAATCGTACATCAAAAGTCAAATTGGGGACCAAATTGTAAGTTTTGGGAAAAGGTTACACCTAGGTAGCACAATGCATTGTGTGACCTTGGTGTGGTTGTGTAAACTTATTGGAGGTCACACCTAGGTAGCATAATGCGATTCTGCGACCTATGTGCGATTCTACGACCTATGTGCGACCTACGCTAAATGAAAGTCATAACTGCGGTTTTCTAAAGTTAAGTGGCATTAGGAATCTTTTAAAACACAACTTTGAAGACTTCCCGAGGACTATAAAGCGACCTCTTCTAGGTCTTTTGAAAAGGTAAAGTAAAAAATAGAGATCAAGATCAATAAAAAAATGAATTATTGGGCAACATTCATCATGGTGTAATCAGAGATTTTAAATTAATTCAAGATTAATGGTTGTATATATTTTCTCTTTTTCTTTCTGAATTATTTTATTAATATTATTATATTCATAGGAATCATGTCGGGCTAGATCTTTTGTATCTAAGATAAATTATGAAATCTCACGTTTTTTATTAATTAGAAGTTTTTTTTTTGTATATTTATTGATTCCAGGTTGATTATTTATTATTCATTATTTCTGTTTTGATGTTTAATTGCTATTAAAACATTTTTGTGGTCTAAATTGCTTTCGAGAGATTCAATTTAGATGAGCATTTGGTAATAAATAACATAGGGTCTAATAATAGATATAGATTCTTATTATATTTTATGAAATATTTCCGATGATCGTTGTGATTAAATGCATTCATTTGTGTTTGAAATTTAACTAGAGATAGTTAGGTTTATATGGAAGTATAGAATTGATTGACCGTTGAGAAAGGCTTTTGGTTATATTATGATCATCAATTTTTGTCCTAGGGCAATGATTTGTGAAGACGAGTAATTGATAATTAATTGTTAAAACGTGACGGTGGATTTTTGAATTCTAGTGCCAGTAAAGAATTTGATAAATATTATATTTTTGCTTACATGATAATTTAGACTTAGTTGAATTAAAATAAGATAATTTTAGAAATTGAAATCATAAAGAATCTGTGTTTTAATTTTGTTAAAACTCTAATTATAATGAATTTGGTAATTAATTGTCAGTCCTCATGGGTTCGACATTCTACTTATCATTATATTACTTTTTAATGATCCGTCCACTTGCGCGATTAAAATCGATAACAATTAGCCTATTTGGTTTTTCAACAAATGAATGAATTTCTAGAGCTCAAAAGATTTTAATAGGTGTTAAAAACTTACCATATTCCAAGAAGGAATCTTTCCCATAGATGCATGTAAAAAATCCTTCCATTGCTCCATTTTCCATGAATGAATGCATAAAAGGAAAAACTTCCTAAAATCTCTCTTGATTCTCCAAAATCGGTTCCTCTTTCTCTATGTACCTCTCCCTCAGTTTCTCTCTCGGCCTAACACACACAAATCCTCTCAAAGAAAGGAAAAAAGAAGAAGAAGAGAAACATTTGAAGTTTTCGAGTCAAAATCTCGAAGTTTTCATCATAGTTTCATCCAAATAAGAAGTAGGAATACTTGTGCAAGTGGTATTCATCCCCTTTCAAATTTCATGTTTATGGTGTAATTTTTATGCTAAAGAATCACGTTTTGGGAATTTTATGGCCATCGGGGTAGAAAGAAGTTTATTCCACATTTGGAATGGATAAGAAATAAGTTTATTATACATTAGAATAGACAATTTGAGACTGGCATTACGGCTGGTACCAAGTCAATGGTGAATTCGAATTGTGTGTCTAGTGTGCCTAGGAGATCCTCGAGAAAAATATCCTTCTAGTTTTGAACTATTCAGACTTGACGACAGCCCAAAAGTCTGATAATTATACAATTGCAGTACTTTAACCTCATCTCTTAGTAGGTGATAAATCCACTTAGCACGCTAATGATGAGGTATAAGAGGTTGAGATGTTGTTCTTGGCTATAGGTAGGCTGCATATAATAATGATGGTAAAATGCTGATAACATATCTCGCTGTCGTACAAAATTGTACACTTGTGCCTTAGGGTTCTTATCAATATCTCACAACTCCAAGCTCTAAATAAATATAAATAAACCTTATCAATCTAAACATGTTATGGTTCAATTTGAAATATTCATGTACTCATGCAATAGGCATAAACATATTGAAATAAGCTGCATGAAAGAAATATAAAAAAAAAATCTTATACTTCGAACTTTAACCTTACTGTTTACTTTGACCGTTGGTTGAAGGTCGGTCGTTACCTCATTCAATGATGATGCATCGTGACTTAAAATTATATAATTATCCTGATACCAAGCTATAACGCCCCGAAGGTTATTCTCCAAGGGTCAACTACTTTCTTAAGGCCAAACATTTTAAAGTCACTTTTTATTGACTAATAAAACCCCCTAGAAGTTTTAACATTTGGGAAATAAAGGATTATTGCTAAACTATACACATTTTAAAGTCACTTTTTGTTGTTGTTCCGGCTAATAAGCATGTTGATGTTCCGGTGCCTATTGTTGATAGGGCTAGGAAGGATAAGGGGAAGGAAGTTGTTGTTAAGGTTCCTAGACAGTGGGTCTCAGTTGATGGTTCTTCTTCAGTTGTTGCTATACCACTATCAATGGTTCATGTGGACCCACCATTCAACTTACTCCTACTATTCCTACTATTGTGGCTTCAAAGCCCTTTCATAATACTTTTTTTTTCTGTTCCACTATTAGATCACATGTTGTCCGTCCCTCATGAGTTTTCTGTTTTTTCAAAACCAGTGCATCCAGTTTTTTATATTAATCCACATGTCAGTCCACACCTCATTAGTAATGAGAATGTAGAGGCTTCGATTCCTTCTGATACTACTAATTTTATTTAGCTAGATGTTCATCAGCAGGGGTATTTTCGTAGGAATTCTTTTGATAACTTGGTTGGTTTAGATGAGCGGTAGGAGGCCGATGGTTTTACTGCAGTTCAGAGGAAGAAAAATTCAAAAGTTATTGATATCGTGTGCCCAATCAAACGGGTGACTTGTAGTCAGACAAGTGCTTCGTCAGGTAGCATGTCTTTTTGATTAGTGTTATCATTTGGAATGTGAGATGTGTGCGTAGTATTGCTACTCATAGATGACTTAAGAAATTGGTTCGTCTTCATCAGATGAATTTTTTATGGTGTTGGAGCCATTTGTTTTTAGGAAGAACTTGGACTTTATCCAAAAATTTCTTTCTTTTGACGTATGCTTATAGAATGAGTCGAATAAGATTTGGTGTTTTCGGAATTTGGGGACTACTGTTACTTCGATTGTTGATCATCTTCAATTCTTTCACATTAAAGTTGAGGATCCTAGATTAGCCAGACTGTTGTTTATTACTCCAGTCTTTGCTTCTTGCTCACCAGTTGGACATAGGAATTTATGGACAGGTCTTCACCAGATATTCCTTTCTGTGAATGGGCCGTGGCTAGTTGGATGAGACTTTAATGTGATCGCTCACAATGTTTAGTGTACTAGTTGGAATATGATGATTGATTGTAGTTTGACAAATGCACGGTATTTTGGAAGTTAGTACACATGAAAAAATATGAGGGTTTGGAAGTGTCTGGACAGAGTTTTGATTAACTTACTGGTTGCCTCATTTTGTTCTCGGTTCTCAAATCGTCATCTAAATCGAAACACTTCTGATCACTCACCTCTTCTAATTTAGTGGTCTTCTGATGATGATTTGGGGCCACGTCCTTTTTGATTCCTCAATATTTGGTCTAGGCATCACGATTTTCTGGACTTTGTATCTCAGAAGTGGTCATTTCTACCCATCTTACAGGAATGGCTGCTCTCTGGAAAAGATTTTTAAACTCCAACAGGGCCTTCGTTGGTAGAATCGACATGTATTTGGTGATATTTTTCAGAGGGTTAGAAATACATAGTGTAGGGTAGACGAGACAGAGTTAGACCATGACAGAGATCATTCTCTTTCTCATCGTGATACTTAGCATCAGGCGCAGGAAGTTCTAAATCGTATTTTATCTATTGAGGAGGCCTTTTGGGGAAAAAAAAAAAAAAGGCAGGGGCAAATTGGACTTGTGAGTGTGATCATAACACCCAATACTTCAATTCTTTAGTTCTGGGACGACGTTTTCGAGCCAGGATCCGGTCAATTACTTCAGCTTCGGGAGGTGTTTGAGTCTCCTGAGACTATTTAGCCTTTAGCAATATCTTTCTTCCAGGAGCTTCTGTCAGCTCCTCATCAATCTATCGACCCTATTTGACCTGGTATTATACTTAGATTGGTGTTCGATGAGAACAATTTGCAGCTTAATCAAACTCCTACTTTGACTGAGGTACGAGAGGCTATTTTTAGTATTGATCCAGACAATGTTGCCGAGCCAAATGGGTTTTCATCTCACTTTTTTTTAGGTCTGTTGGGACATACCTAAAAACTTGTATTTTGTGTTTTTGAAAATACTCAAAACTTGTTCTCTTTGCCATTTCCAAAAATGCATTTTTGAAAACACCTAAAAACTTGCAAAGGAAATAGAAAATGACATATTAGCCGTTTTCGCATTTCTTTTACAAAAAATTGGTGTTTTCCAAAACGGTCAAAATGCGCGTTTTGGCTGTAGAGGTCGAGGTTTCGAGTCATCATTCGACGTTTTCTTTTCTTTTCTTTTTTTTTTACGCTAGGCAAAACAGTTATAATTTAATCCATTTCCGCATTTTTTTTTAAAAAACGTGGCTCCTTGTCAAAGTGGTCCGCGCGCACTAATTACATGCTGGAGATCAAGGGTTCGAGTCCCCACAATGCATAGCTCCATTTTAGGTAATTTTAATTAATATATTTATTTTTAATTCCAAATAATTCCAAATATAATTGTTTTTAATTATTTTTAATTCCAAACATAATTGTTTTTAATTAATAATTATTTGTAAATATTTTTAATTGTTTTTAATTTCACAACATAATTGTTTTTAAATGTGTTTTATTGTTTTTTAAATGTTTGTAATTGTTTTTAAATTGATTTTAAATGTTTTTAATTGAACTTAAATACTTTTGATTCCAACAATAATAGTTTTTAAATGTTTTAAATTATTTTTAATTAATAATTATTTGTAAATGTTTTTAATTTCACAACATAATTGTTTTTAATTGTTTTTAATTATTTTTTTTTTTTTTGAATGTTTTTAATTGTTTTAAAATATTTTTAATTCCAACAATAATTGTTTTTAAATGTTTAAATATTTAATTGAACTTAAATACTTTTGATTCCAACAATAATTGTTTTTAATTGTTTTTAATTATTTTTAATTCCAAATAATTATTTTTAATTGTTTTTAAATGTTCTTAATTATTAATTGTTTTTAATTCCAAACAATTCCAAATTTTTTCAATATTTTTAATTCCAACAATAATTATTTTGAATTGTTTTTAAATGTTTCTAATTGTTTTTAACTCCAAATAATTTTTTTTAATTATTTTTAATCAATAATTGTTTTTAATTCCAAATAAGTCTTAATTTCTAAAAAATTTCAAACGCGTTTTCGAATTTTCTATTTTCAGAAATAATTTTCAAAAATTCTAAAAAGAACGCATTTTTAAAAATCTCAAAACAAGCACTCAAAACACAAAACACAAAATGATTTCAAAATACAAAATACAAAACACAAACGCAAAGAGAACACCACCTTATATTTTGGTTGTTTTGTTTAAAAAGTATCGTCGAGAGACTTTACAAAATCAAGATTTTCGACGTTAAAAATGAAATTTCTAATACATTTGAGTGAATGCATAATTACAACGAATAGAATTTACTTCTTTAAGTACATTTTTAAACATTTCGTATTGTTTTAACTTTTCGTACATTTCTTACTCTCTCGTTCATTTTGTTGCATTTTGTATTTTGATACATTTAGAATCTTAACTGCTTTATCTTCACGATGCCCCCATTGCACTATATGTTTCAAAATCCATGCAAAAAGGAAGAGAGTGTGTATAAATAAAATAAAAATTCTTACCAATTTTGTATATTTTGGCGAGAATGTCAAGATAGATCAGAATTTTTACAAAAATGGAGTAAATTTGTTAATGAAATGATGCTATCTATCATAAGTGCTAATGATTAGCCGTCTAGGTGTAAATGAAATTAATTGATATTTTATTTTAAATAGGACTCATATACCCACATTTAAGATCTAATATCAATTAATTGACTTTAATGCCACCTATACGGTTTATTTTTATGAGTAGTGTAGGTGGCAATTGAATGACATTAATTAATATGCAGTTTTAAATGAGACTTATATCATTATATTTAAGATGGTATATCAATTAGTATGATTTAATTGTCACCTAGACTGCATATCATCAGCAGTAATGACTATAGCTTTATCACTTCTTTAATTTTTGTTTTTTATTTCCATTTACGTAGTCAAATCAGAAATGTCTAATAAAAAGAAAACATACACGAATAATATTATTTACAAGGAACTACTACTTTAACAAATGTACAATATTATGTAGTCAATCATTACATTCTCTCACAATAAAATTAGTAAATATTAATTTTATTATTCGTAAAACACTGTCCTAGAGATCATTAATTCCATAAGATTTGAAATCAATGGTTCGTCAATAATCAAAATTTAAATCACCAAAAGGTCTTCACTGGGTTCAAATTATTGTTGGTATTATCACCATATAAAACTCATCTCCTATTGTAATTGTACTTCCATAAATACAATTATCTTTTAATATTTTATTTATTACTCTTTTGTTTTATATTATTATTAAATTAAATTTTTAATAATTTATTAAATGTACAATTAATTTTTTTAAATATTTAATATATTAAATTAAATATGAACGTGAGAAGATTATTTTTTTTAATTTGCATTACGTAAATGAAAGAAATGAGAAATGGATTTTTTTTTTTAAAAAAAATGAATGGGAAAAATGTAATTTTTTTTTATTATGGCATATAAATTCTAATATGGTTGTTGAAACTGAAATGAGAATATGCATATCGTCAAATCAGATATGCATAACAAAAAGAGAACATACATAAAGAATATTGTTTATACAGAGCTATCACTATAACAAATGTACAATATTATATAATCAGTCATTACATTATCTCACAATAGAATTAATAATTATTAATTTTACTTTTCGTAAAATACAACCCTAAATATCCATATTAATACATTATTAATTTCATAAGATTTGATATCAGTAGTTCGTGAATCATTAAAGTTCAAATCATCAAAAGTTTTTCACTAGGTTCAAGTTACTATTCGTATTACCACCATATAAAATTCATTGTAATTGTACTTTTGTGATTGTAAATACAATATTAACATCGAACAATACAATACAACATATTATCAAAATCGTGTTTTTATCTTTATTGCAAATGCTACTTTATTTTAATTATTAACATTAAAAAATAAAAAATTTGATAATATTAAAAATTGATAATATGATTGTAAAAGCTATTGCACGTGTGTCTAACTAGTGTATGAAAACTTCATTTGACTCTAACTATATCTTAGATCTCAGAAAAATCCCAAATAAACTTTGAAACACCCAAATACTTTTAAACACTAAAATTCAATGTTTGAAACATTATTTGTGATCTCGATTTTCATTTCTCATACTGCAAAAGTCGTTAAATGATGAAAATGAGTATTTTGCCCTTGAAGCCCAAGATGAGAAATTCAAACTCGAACTTACTAAAAATCTATCCAAACCTCTGCTTAAGGTTAATAGACTCCTAATTACGTGTATAATGATCATCTCGAGTCTAACAGAACTTAAAATGGAACTTTTCCGTAATTTTGCAACTCAGCCCTTGAACTTCTCATAAAACTGAAAAACTAGCCCAGATAAATTTCTAGCAACTAAAGACCATATTTCTCATTAATTACTCTCATAAATGTCATATTCTAAGAATGAAGAAATAGCACATATAAATATTTGAGCATAAAAGATTGGGTTATTACAAATGAAAATCGATGGAGTTTAGTCAATTAGCAATGAAATTGAACGAAGTTATCTTAATTGATACAAATTTAAAGTATAGTAACCCAATTGAAAAAACTGAAGCATAATTACCTGATTGAAACAAATTGAAGTATACATACAAGAAATTTCACTTTTAACGATGCAAATTTTTATCGTAGAAAGTTATATTTTGGTTGTTTTGTCGAAAAAATATCTTTGAGAGACTTTAAAAGATCAAGATTTTTGTCGTTAAAAATGAAATTTCTAATACATTTGAGTGAATGCATAATTACAACGAATATAATTTACTTCTTTAAGTACATTTTTAAACATTTCGTATTGTTTTAACTTTTCGTACATTTCTTACACTCTCGTTCATTTTCTTGCATGTTGTATTTTGATACATTTAGAATCTTAATTGCTTTATCTTCACGATGCCCCCATTGCACTATATGTTTCAAAATCCATGCAAAAAGGAAGAGAGTGTGTCTAAATAAACTAAAAATTCTTGCCAATTTTGTATATTTTGGCGAGAATGTCAAAGATAGATCAGAATTCGTGCAAAAATAGAGTAAATTTGTTAATGAAATAATGCTATCTATCATAAGTGCTAATGATTAGCCGTCTAGGTGTAAATGGAATTAATTGATATTTTATTTTAAATAGGACTCATATCCCCACATTTAAGATCTAATATCAATTAATTTCCTTTAATTGCCACCTAGACGGTTTATTTTTATGAGTAGTGTAGGTGGCAATTAAATGACATTAATTGATATGCAGTTTTAAATGAGGCCTATATCCATACATTTAAGATGGCATATCAATTAGTATGATTTAATTGCCACCTAGACGGCAAATCATCAGCAGTTATGACATATATCATTATTAAAAAAATTGTCAATTTTGTCTAGTTTGACGAAAATGTTTTGGTGGTACCGAATTTGTGCAAAAACGAAGAAGAAGAATTTGGTAACACTTTTGAAGAGAGAAGTGTAACGTTTGTCTCAAAATTTTAAAAATTAAACATTATTTACAAATTCAAATGTAGCAGACAAATTTATTTTGTGTCTTAAGGAGAAATTTCGACCAAACTTTTATCTTTTGGATTTTTCACTCAATGACAAATCTAGAAGAAGCAAATGTTTCTCTAAGGGGCCGGGAGTTGGTGAAGTGATTAATAGGATGTCTTCAGTCATGGATGCAACCATGTGTCCATTGCTTTAAAATAAATAAAAGCATTTCCACATATCCATAGATCAAAACCATTACTGTATTAATTATTTAATTCCCAATTATTTAATTTTAAAAAAAAAAACTCAAAGTTCCATCACCCCTTCACATATAAACCAGCAACCTCACAAGGTTTTCTTACAATAAGACTAGCAATCAATAACAATTCATTCATTCAAGAGCATGCTTCACCGAAGGAAAATGAGGCAAAGGCAATCTTTTGTTGTGAGGCATAAGTGAATGTGAACGTGAATTCTGTTCCACCATGGATAGGTGCCCCGTCGTTAACAAGGCACAGTTTTGGGCCGGATATGGAAACTATATTAGATGGCGGTTTAATTATTTCAGCTGAATCAAATCCAGGGCAAAGTAGGGTCACATTCGAAAAGTCACAAATGCATTTATTAGTGAGTGTCACTTTCCACTCTGGTTTATTCCCTATTTTCGCTCCGGTGCCAACTTGATTAATCATAAGGTCCCTAGGGCTCGATGGCTCGCACTGCAGACTTCCTGAAACATGAATGGAAATCGGCAAAATTAATATTAATTAATATGTTAAAGAAAAAAAATGTAAGCAATATTATACCTCTAGTCATGAAGCACATAAATAAAATAAAGCAAAGGAATTTGTTGAAGAATTCCATGTATTGGAGAGTGATGTATATGTTTGAAAATGTTATATGTTGTGAACAACACAAAGAGTTTACTATTTGTGGGGGAACTATGTATGTGAATTTATAGTACTCAAAAGTGAAAAGTCAAGATTGTAAAAATAAAGATAAGAGCTTGTTTGGTAAAGCTTATTGCAGATTATAACAAATGGGTCCTTTAGATTTTGTGGATAAAAATGATATTTGACTAGTTTGTAAGTGTTGAATGAATCATTAAAGCTGCTATCCTTACCATGGTCAGAGTCGATGGCGAAGTACCTCCAAACTTAAAATTTCCAAAATCCCTCAATAATTGAAAATGCACAAGAGGTAATGCTATTAAGTGTTCCATTATCTCTGTGAGCACCAACGACATATCTGTTGGATATTGGTTTAAAATGTCGAGAAATTAGCTAAGTGTTTAAAAACAATTAAAGTGACTTCGTGTCAACTTGGTCAAAATATACAGACCCGACCTAATCTGTTTAGACAAATTAGTTTGCCACTTCGCCACTTCGGGGCTTTGAAACGAGGATCGACCTGCCCGGTCAGGTCGCGAGGGTCGTGAGGGCTCGGGGGTAACGCCCTTGAAAGAGAATTCAAATTTATCTGCATGTGTTAAAAGGTATATTTGGCATCTCGAAACTAATATCAAATAAATAAAAAATTATGAAAAATGACAAAATTGGGTCAAAGTTTGACCATGCGATCGCATGGGTATTGCAACATGCGATCGCAACTTGCCTAAATTTTAAGCAGAATATTTTTTGTTCCTTCCATACGATCACATAAGATAAAGCCATACGATCGCATGGTTAAATTGGATTAAGTTCTGTTTTTAAAAATGTAACTTGCGATCGTAGATTGATAAAACCATGCGATCGCATAGGTTTACGCAAACATACATGTCCTTTTGAAGTGTTGCACGAATTGGCTCCACACCATTTCGTTTTCAGTCAATCTTCTTCGATAAATAGGACCTCTGGACGTCCTTTTTTGACAAAGAACTGATATGCAAACACTTTAACCTCATATTTTCATCTTTTGAAACCAAAATTCCTGCATTTGTTGCTTGAAATTCTAGTTTTTCATTTCATTTTCATCTTTGGAGTAAAAAATCCATTTTTGGTTCATTGTGCTTGTGTTTTGAAGTGCTACAAACACAAGCAGAAGTCGTTGTATCTTGGGAGTCGATTGGCATAACCGTAGGCATCGTTGTGGGGCAAATTTGACTTAAGGACAAAGTGTTCAACACTTACCTCGACTTACTTTTCATCCATTTCATTTAGTGTTCTTGCTTTGGAGTCACTTATACAAAATCCGCCAACAATCTTAAGTCAAACTTTCTACAGTAATTTTGTGGTAAGTGACATATCTTGGGTTGGTTGATCTTCTGTTTTATGTAAATAGAAATGAATACAATTGGTAATACTGATACCAATTCGAAAGACACTTCGAATGCGGGAACTTCTAAAGGAAGTATTCCTATCGGTGTGATTCCTCCGGTTGTGGCTCCTCCTACTACCGTACATTCAAACTCCGTTCCACAAATCGGAGAAGTTTATTGGGGTTGAGTTCAAAAGATGGCATCAGAAAATGCTTTTCTATCTCACAACCCTCAATTTGGTGAAATTCTTGAATGAAGATCCTCTCGCCATACAAGAAGGAGAAAACAATCGGGCATCATTGATTGCTTTGGATGCTTGGAAACATTCAGATTTCTTACGTAAGAATTACATTCTGAATGGCTTGGACAACACTTTGTACAACGTGTATTGTTACAAGCAATCTGCAAAATATTTATGGGATTCCTTGGAAAAGAAATACAAGATTGAAGATGCGGGAACAAAGAAGTTCATCGTGTGGGAAGGTTATTGGACTACAAAATGATAGATTCAAAGACGGTTATCAGTCTAAGTGTAAGAGTTACATATTATACTTCATGATATTCATGCAGAGAATATGTCTATAAGTGAATCATTTCAAGTGGCTGCAATCATTGAGAAACTTCCACCTATGTGGAGGGACTTCAAAAACTATCTCAAGCATAAGCGCAAGGTGGTGAATATTGAAGAACTTGTAGTCCGACTAAGGATTGAAGAAGACAACCGAAGTTCACACAGGCGTGTTGGAAATAGCATACCACAATCAAAGGCTAATGTGGTAGAATCCAACATCAACAAAGAAAAGAAGAGAAAGCATTCCGTTCAACCTACAAAGAAGAATGCAAAGAAGTTCAAAGGCAATTGCTATAACTGTGGAAAGGCTGGATATCGCTCCGTTGATTGTCGCAAACCAAAGAAGCAAGCCCAAACGAACATAGCCGAATCTGATGTCATGTCAAATGGTATATCTGATATGAACTTATCGGCAGTTGTTTCAAAATGCAACAATGTTGGAAATCCCATGGAATTGTGGGTTGATACGGGTGCAACTCGTCACATATGTGCTGATAAAGATATGTTCACATCCTACATTCCAACCGAGGGAGAAAAACTATTTATGGGGACCTCCTCAACATCCAAAGTGGAAGAACAAAGCAAAGTGATATTGAAGATGACATCGGGAAAGGAACTTAGCCTCAACAATGTCTTTCACGTACCGGATATTCGAAAGAACCTTGCGTCAGGTTCTTTGTTAAGAAAGAATGGCTTTAAGTTAGTCTTTGTTTCGGATAAGTTTGTACTTACCAAGAATAACATGTATGTTGGCAAAGGCTATGTAAAAGATGGACTATTCAAAATGAATGTCCTAACTATTGTACCGAAAACTATGAATAAAACGTCATCTTCTGTTTATATTCTTGAGTCATCTAATGTATGGCATCATAGATTAGGACATGCAAACTTTAATTCAACACGCAAGTTAATGAATTTAAGTTTACTTCCGAATATGCATTTTAATAATGGAAAATGCGAAACATGTGTAGAGGTAAAAGCGACCAAAACACCTTTTCATTCGATTGAACGAACAACAACACCTTTAGAACTAATTCACACAGATGTGTGTGATTTAAAGTTTTGGTAAAAAGTATTTCATCACGTTTAAAGATGATTGTACAAGGTACTGTTATGTATATTTGTTGAAAAGTAAAGACGAAGCTTTGGAAGTGTTCAAACACTATAAAGTCGAAGTTGAAAATCAACTTGGAAAATGAATAAAAATGATTCGTAGTGATAGAAGTGGAGAATACGTTGCACCATTTGAAGAATTATGTGCAGAATTTGGAATCATTCATCAAACTACTGCACCATATTCACTTTAATCAAATGGGATTGCTGAACATAAGAATCGAACACTAAAGGAAATGATGAATGCAATGTTAATAAGTTCGGGCTTACCTCAAAACTAGTAGGGATAAGCCATACTTTCTACAAATCATATTCTAAATAAGATACCACACAAGAATAAGGTTGAATCACCTTATGAATTATGGAAAGGTCCGAAACCTTCACACAAATATCTCAAAGTGTGGGGGTGTTTAGCAAAAGTAAAAATACCTAAACCTAAACAAATTAGGATTGGACCAAAGACAATTGATTGTGTCTTTATTGGATATGCAATCAATAGTAGTGCATATCAATTCTTGGTTCATAAATCCAATGTACTTGATGTACATGAATGTACGATTATTGAATCAAGAAATGTGGTCTTCTTTGAAGACAAATTTCCTTGTAAGGAAAATGAAGTAAGTTCAATTAAACGAACTTATGATAATTTACATGGAAATGACGACAATCTTCAAATAAATGAAGATCCGAGATGTAGTAAAAGGCAACAAATTCATAAGACATTCAGTCCAGAATTCCTAACCAATTTACTTGAGAATGATCCAAGGACATTTGATAAAGCAATGTCCACTCCCAAAGCTCCTTTTTAGAAAGAAGCTGTACGTAACGAAATTGAATACATCATGAGTAACCATACTTGGAAATTGGTTGAACTCTCTCCGAAAAACTAAGCTTTAGGCTGTAAATGGATATTTAAAAAGAAATTGAAGTCGGATGAATCAATAAATAAATACAATGCTAGATTAGTAGCCAAAGGGTATAGACAAACGGAAGGATTCAATTTCTTTAATACTTATTCACATGTGACAAGAATCACGTCTATACATGTCTTGATTGCAATCGCGGCATTGCATAATCTTGAAATACATCAAATGGATATTAAAATTGTGTTTCTAAACGGTGAATTAGAAGAAAAAATCTATATGGAATAACCAGAAGGGTTTGTCGCACCGAAAAATGAAAAGAATGTGTGTAAACTTGTAAAATCCTTGTATGGATTAAAACAAGCACTGAAGCAATGGCATGAAAAGTTTGATAAAACTATGTTGTCAAATGTTTTCAAAATCAATGAATGTGACAAATGTGTCTACATTAAAAACACACCTAACGAATATGTAATCGTAATCATATACGTTGACGATATGCTAATTATGGGAAATAACTCAAAAGTCATTTCCTCGACTAAGAAAATGTTAACAAAATATTTTGACATGAAGGACATGGAAGTGGCGGATGTGATATTAGGAATTAAAATCTCTAAGACATCCGATGGTTTGTCATTATCTCAATCACATTATGTTGAGACTATACTTAAGAAGTTTAAGGCGTATGACGACAAACTAGTTAAGTCACCAGTTGACCTAGGTATACACTTAGCCAAGAATACTGGTAAGCCCGTATCTCAATTGGAATATTCACGGGTCATAGGCAGTTTGATGTACATTACCAACTACACAAGACCGGTTATATCATACATAGTCAACAAGTTGAGTATATTCACTAGTAATCCATGTGTTGAACATTGGTAAGTATTAAACCGAGTTCTTAGATACTTAAGACACACGGTTGAATATGGATTACACTACTCAAGATATCCCTCGGTGTTAGAAGGATATACCGATGCAAATTGAAAATCTGACACTAAGGATTCAAAATCCACAAGTGGTTATGTATTTACCATTGGAGGTGGAGTTGTGTCCTGGAAGTCGTTTAAGCAAACATGTATAGCTCGATCCACAATAGAATCTAAGTTTATTGCTTTAGCAAAGCCGGAAAAGAAGCAGAATGGCTTCGTAATTTTCTTGAGGAAATTCCATGTTGGAAAAAGCCAGTTTCTGCAATTAACATACATTGCGATAATCAGTCGGCAATAGCAAGGGCACAAAACAATATGTATAATGGTAAGTCTCGACATATCTGTCGGAGACATAATACCATTAAAGAATTAATATCGAATGGTATAATCTGTATTAACTATATGAAGTCAAAAGAGAACTTGGCTGATCCTTTGACTAATGGACTTGCAAGAGATCAAGTATACCATCTCTCGAGGGGAATGGGCCTAAAGCCTATTGAATAGAATTACTATAATGGAAACCCAACCTTGTAGATTGGAGATCCCAAAATCTTGGTTCAATGGGACAACTAAGTTATAAAAGATTTGGAATAAAGCACTTATTCCCATTCCTAACTTTTGAAGTGCTATGTCAAATATGTATAAGGATAAGTATACATATATACTTTTAATGATTCAAAACCTTGAAGTAGAAAGGTAAGAGATCACCTATATAAGTGTGAAGTGGGACCGCTTCTACGAGAATTCGAGGCTTAATTCTCTTAGAGTACTTATGAAACCAAGAGTTGTCCGGGGCCAAAATAGACACAACCATGAGAACAGAATTGGTTAGATAGGTTATGGTGTTGGTACAATTGTTTGGGTTTACACAAACGACTAGATGGTTCAAAACATCGCGTTCACCAACTAGCCTAGTAAATTCGATTGTATTCAACTAAAGAAGGTTCAAAGCCACAAGCCACCTATCTTGATGCTATGACTTGTCGCATGTACTCCATTGTTAGTCTGCATTTCATTTGCATCATGTTTAGCGTATCAAGGAATTTCCATTCATGTGGGTGATTGTTGGAAATTGGTTTAAAATGTCGAGAAATTCACTAAGTGTTTAAAAACAACAAAAGTGACTTCGTGTCAACTTGGCCAAAATATACAGACCCGAAACGGGGATCGACCTGTGGACAAATTTGACTTAAGGACAAAGTGTTCAACACTTGCCTCGACTTACTTTTCATCCATTTCATTCGGTGTTCTTGCTTTGGAGTCACTTATGCAAAATCTACCAACAATATCTTCTAGCCATGAGCTACTATTGCATGCTCTTCATCGTGCACCTGATAGTTATGTTCATAATGCTTCAATTATCTTGAAGCATATGCCATCACATTTCTATATTGCATCAAAATGCATCACCGTAATTACAAATTTCTTCTAAATCCTCTGGTATCGTCAACACTGGAGTTGTGACCACTCTCTTTCAACTTCCAAAAGCTATATTCTCATTTCTCTCTCCACTTACACTTAACCCCCCTTATGGGTTAACTAAGTCAACGGCCCTGCTATCTTAGAAAATCATTCGATAAATCTTCTATAATATTCTGCTAATCCCAAGAAACTCTATATTTCTCCAACGTTTGTCGATCTGGACCAATGAATCATTACATTTACTTTACCTGGGTCGACTCTATTCCTTGAGATTTAATTACATGCCCAAGAAATCCTACCCAATCTAGCAAAAAATTGCACTTCTTGAATTTGGTAAAGAGTCTGTCTCTTCTTAAAATTTCTAAGACAATCTCTAGATTCTTCTCATGCTCATTCTCACTTTGCGAGTAAACCATGATCTCATCAATAAAGATGATGACAAATTGATCCAAATACTCATTGAACACCATGTTCATTAAATTGATGAAAAATGTTTGGGCATTAGTTATCCCAAAAGGCATCTCCAAAAATTCGTAATACTCATAACGTCTACTAAAAGTTTTTTTAGGAACATTGTTTGTTTTGTTTTTCAACTAATGTTATCCTGGCCTCAAATCAATTTTTAAGAATACCTTAGCACCCCTTAAGTGATCAAACAAATCTTCTACTTTCAGAAACAAATACTTGTTCTTGATGGTAAGGTGATTCAATTTTCAATAGTTGATACACATTCTCATCTAAGCATCATTCTTCTTCACAAACAGTACCAACGCACAACATGGTGATACATTTGGTCTGACGAAACCCTTATCAAGAAGCTCGTGCAACTGTAGCATCAATTCTTGAAGTTTTGTTGATGCCATATGGAAGTGTGCCTAGGAGATTCTCTATAAAAATATCATTACAGTTTTGAACTACTCAAACATCCACAACCGATTACTCTTTCTGATTGGTACTAGTAATTGACACTAGAAATCCATGACATGATTTTTTCTTCAACATTCTTTCAGCCTAAACCGTCGATATAAGATGAGGTGGGAGATTTATCTTTGTTCCTATAAAATGGAATTATGTCTTGCTAGATCATTGAAATATCACATCCCTCTCAAAACATCGAATGGTCACATGGTTTTCTAACAACCAGTCCATGCCGAGAATAATATCGAAATCCTTCAAGACTAACATAATTAAATATGTTATTATGCTTCTACCATCTATTTATATCCTAAGGCATCTAGCTATTAGATCAGCACTAAGTGTCTTTTTGCATAGGAGAGAGATTTCCAATGTATACTGAAAGGGTCCATACATTATTTCAAAATTTTCAATAAATGAAGAAGAAATGAAGAAACATGTAGCACTAGAATCTATAAGTACGAATGCAGACACATTGGAGACTAGTATTATACTTGCTAGAACTTTAGGTCCTGCTCACCATAACGCGAAGACCCTTGCCTTGCCCTTCTTATCATCTCTTAACTTTTGCACCAGGTTTTGAGTACACTCCTTAGCCAAATATCCTTGTATGCTGCACTTCAAACAAACGTTCTTGCCAAATAAACATTCTCCCTTGCGAGGTTTGTTTCACTTAGGACGCATTTTACCACCAGCATTTACATATATCTTTCATTTATTCGCATCGTTATTTCCTTTCCCATTGCTTTTCTTGTTAGAGTTCCACTTTCTCTTACCCAAGTAATTGTGGCCTTACTAAGAATTTCAAGGGATTTGAGTCATTGGAAAACATTTGGACTGTGGCTATTTTCAAATTGAAGGATAGCCTGAAATTTAAAAATTATAGTTGATTTTTTACAATAATAAATTAATTTAACTTAAAAGTATGGTTCACGTATTATTGCGACAACAAAAACAATTGAAAAAAATAAGATGACTATAAATGAACTCGATTGAAGACACTATAGTTAAATTAGTTAAGATATCAAAGCTATAGGTCAGGCTCAACAGCTATTCACATGAATGTAAGCTATTGTTACTCGATAAAGTGAAATCAATGCTTTGTGTATGTGTTTGTGTAAATATATTTACATACATATAACCACACTAGCTATTGTTATCCATACATCAATTTTAAACTGATAAACTTCAATAAAATATAAGTGAACAGGAAACAAAAGTAATACAACTGCAGAATGTAGACAAGAAACAAATAAACAGTATAACTTCAAAATATAAACCAAAGAAGAATGCAAACCGAGTCATGTATAAGTACAGTTTCCTTAAAAAAGATTTGTTCCCTACCGTAGGTTATGAATGACTGTTTTCCAGGATACAACGGTAGAACTGATTGTACCAGCGAACCAAACTACTACTTGAACAATATCACCGCGGGAAAATTCAAATGCTAAAGAATCGAAGGAGGAAATGTTGAATTGTTGTGATGAATTGAGAAATTTTGGACTTGTTTATATAGGCCGTCAAGTGACTTTCCAATTCCAATTCCAAGGTAAGTTACAAGAGTTACAAAACATGAATGGGTTGAGAGTTGAGAAGTTGAAAGGTGAGCTTTAAATTTCATTCACCAATTACTTAATTTCCAACAATCTCCCACATGAATGGAAATGAACAGAGACATGGAAGACTTGGTGATAAAGTTCAACGTCTGAATCCTACATAGGATAGGTAGGTGTTACCCTTTGAACCTTCCCTTATGAAAGTATATTTATTTTACTAGCTGATCAGTAGACGCGATGTCCTTGAACTGTTCTAACATTTGTGTAAATGATAATATACCTCACACATAATTCATCCTGACATAGTTTAGTTCTCATTGTTATATTCATTTATGGCCGTGAACATATATGCCTGGTTCTACGAGAGTTTTTAAGAATTGCTCCTTACACAATTCTCTTAGAAGCAGCCCCACTTCTCTCTCACATAGGTGATTTCTTATTAAGAGTAGTCCGCTCTACTCCAGACGTAAGAATCATTAAAAGCCTATTGCTTATCCTTTCATCTACGGGTAACACTGTTTCATTATAGGAATGGACATGAGAGAACCGCCACAGTGATCTAATTAAGTATTTACAATTAGGTTGTCCCTTTGAACCCAGATCTTGGGATCTCCAATCAACTAGGTTGAGTTTCCATTGTATTAACTTATTCTTCCAAAGGCTTAAGTCACATTCATTTCGACGACTTTTCAACTAACTCTCTATTCAAATCTTTAGTTAGTAGATCCGTAATATTATCATTTGACTTTACATAGTCAATAAAGATAACTCCAGTTGAGAGTAGTTGTCTTGTGGTATTATATCTACGACATATGTGTCTAGACTTACCATTATACATGTTATTCGATGCCCTACCAATTGCAGATTGACTATCACAATGTATGCAAATTGCTGGCACAGGCTTTGGCCATCTAGGAATATCCTCTAGGAAGTGACGTAACCACTCAGCCTCTTCACCACACTTGTCCAAAACTATAAACTCAGATTCCATAGTGGATCTGGCTATAACCGTCTATTTAGAAGATTTTCATGATATAGCTGCACCTTCTAGTGCGAACACAAATCTACTTGTAGACTTTGAGACTTTTATATCAGATATCCAATTAGCATCACTGTACCCTTCAGTAACTACCAGATATCTGGTATAGTGCAGCCCATAATCACGAGTATATCCCAAATACCTTAGTATTCTTATTATTCATTTCCAATGGTCAGCTCCTAGATTACTCGTGTATCTACTCAGTTTGCTAACTGTGTAGGCTATGTCTGGTTTTGTACAACTCATCAAGTACATCAGACTTCTAATAATTTTAGAGTATTCTACTTGAGATATACTCTCGCCTCTGTTTTTTGATAGATGCTGACTAGTATCTATAAGTGTTCTAGCCATGCCAGAATCATCCTTGTGAAATTTCTCAATAATTTTGTCCACATAGTGTGATTGACTTAGGACAGTTCCCTCTGATGTTTTTAAAATTTTAATTCCAAGTATCACATCCGCTAAGCCCATATCTTTCATGTCAAATCTTGAATTTAACATGTCTTTAGTAGATTTAATTATTTTATCATTACTTCCAACAATAAGCATGTCATTAACATAAAGACATAAAATGACATAGCCATTTCAGTGTCTTTGATATAAACGCATTTATCGCACTCGTTGATCTTAAATCCACATTCCATCATGACATGATCAAACTTTTCATGCCATTGTTTTGGAGTTTGTTTCAAGACATACAATGACTTCACCAATTTACAGACTTTGTTTTCTTGCCCTGGAGCAGAAAAACAATTAGGTTGTTCCATGTAGATTTCTTCATCTAAATCTCTATTTAGAAAGACAGTTTTCACATCCATTTGATGTACTTCAAGATTTCGCAAAGTAACCTCTATCACGTAGATTTGCTTATTTTGGAATATTAAGATGTGTCTGTCTGTTATTTATGCGAACAATGACCGGCGCCCAAAGAAAGGTTACTATTTGTCCAAATGGCAGATATACCTGTGGTAATAAATACTTGACAATTACAAAATTTTCATGTGGACAATAAGTCGGTCCAAAGAAAAGCTTATTGTTTGACAGATTAATTATCAATTTTTTATTACTACCAGAGAGTACCATTTACAAGTTAATGTTTCTGTCTAACGACTAAATATTAATGTTGTGCTAGGTATCTTGTAATGGGCCCACCGATATATAATTTGCATAAATATGTTATGACGTGATCATTAATTGTGAACTTGATATATTCTCTCGTTTTCAATTTCTGCTTCTGCTTCTACAATATCTATAAATATTAATTTCATCATTGTGCTTAATGGCACAAATTTCAAGAATTGGAAAGAGAATGTTATGATTGTTCTCAATCATATGGATCTTGACCTTGCGCTTCGGATAGAACGACCTCCTACTCTTATTGATGAAAATTCTACTGAGGATAAAAAAAAAATTGGGATTGTTATAATCGCATGAGTCTTATGATCATGAAATGTTCCATTCCAGAAATATTTAGATGCGCTATGTATGAGAAGAAAAATGCTAAGATGTTCCTTAAAGAAATTGAAAAGCGTTTTGCCAAAAACGAATATGCTAAAACAATTCCTTTTTTGGATCACCTTGTTTCAATGAGGTATAAAGAAAAAAAAACGTAATGGAGTACATTATGGAAATGTCTAATCTCACTTCCAAACTAAAAGCACTAAATTATAGCTATCTGAGGACTTGCTTGTCCATCTGGTTTTGATTTCCCTTCCTGCATAATTCGATCAATTTAAAGTAAGTTACAATACCCAAAAGAATAAATGGATTCTTAATGAGCTTATATCTCACTGTGTGTAAGAAGAGAAATGACTTAAGCATGAGAGGACTGAAAGTACTAACTTATTAACCACTCCTCAAGACAAAAATAAAAAATAAAAAAAGTAAGCTGCAATTGGGGCATCACAACATAAAGTACAAAAGAAATAGGATAAGGAGTTCACATGTTACTTTTGCAGGAATGATGGACACGTGAAATAAAGAATGCCCCAGTTACGCTGCATGGCGTGTTAAGAAATGTATGCTTCTCACTATAGTTTGTTCTGAATTTAATTTATTTAGCTTATGTACCTAGACACACTTGGTCGATAGATTATGGTGCTACCACTCACATGAGTGTGCCTATACAGGGTTGCCTGTAGAGCCGACAACCAATTGATGCTAAAAGATTCATCTTTGTGGGCGACGGCAAAGCAGTTGCAGTTGAGGCTATAGGGACTTTTATGTTATTATTAAGCACACAGTAAGAAACATGATTAGTCATTCTTCTTTACCAAAATCCCTATGGAGAGAAGCACTAAAGGCTGTAGCATACATCCTTAACAGGGTTCCAAATAAAGCAGTAACTAAAACCCCTTATGAACGTTGGATCAACAAGAAGCCTAGTACAAGGCACTTGCACATTTGGGGATGTCTAGCTGAAGCAAGGCTTTACAGGCCAAGTGAAAAGAAGCTAGACTCAAGAATTGTAAGATGCTATTTTGTTGGATACCCAGAACGGTCTAGGGATTATAATCTATGATCCTTCGACAATGTACTTTTTCGAGACGGGAAACGCAAAATTCTTTGAGGATGTTAAGTTTGGAAGGAAATATAAGGTTAAGAACATTGTCTTTGAAGAGGAACTCATTTCTCTTCTTGTTGTCGCTATTGACAATGATCAAATTACTAACATTGTTCAAAAAGAATCTGGATTATCAAGACAATGTTGACAACCTTTCTATCCAAAATAAAGTTGTTGCTCTTGATGAGCAAACTAAACAACCTCAAGAATAAATGCCATTGTGAAGATCCACTAGAGAAATGAGAATGGCATTTCTGGATAACTATATCGTCTTTCTCCAAGAACATGAGGTTGAAATATGAGTGGTGGAAAATGATCCAATCAACTTCCATTAAGCCAAAACAGAGTTACAATTCTCGGATTGATGTCATGGAAGATGAGATGAAATCCATGAAAGACAATAACGTTTGGGATCTCGTCAAATTGTCTGAAGGTGCGAAGCCCATTGGTTGCAAATGGACATTTAAGACCAAAAAGGATTCAAAATGCAATGTTGAGAGATATAAAGCTCATCTTGTTGTTAAGGATTTCATTCAGAAAGAAGGCAATGATTATAAATAGAATTTCTCTCCGATTTTATCGAAAGACTCTTTCAAGATAATAAAGACATTAGTAGCTCATTTTGATTTGGAGCTACATCAGATGGATGTAAAGAATGAATTTCTCAATGGTAATATTGAGGAAACGATATATATGGTGCAAGAAAACTTTGCGAGCGGCGTTCTAAAGAAAATAGTCTGCAAATTGAAGAAATCCATCTATAGTCTCAAGCAAGCTTCCTGTCAATGGTATCACAAATTCCATCAAGTCATTATCTCGTTCGGATTTGAGGTAAATGCAGTTGATGATTATGTGTACCATAAGTTCAGTGGAAGTAAATATATCTTTCTGGTATATGTCAATGATATACTGTTAACTAGCAAAGATATAGGCTTATTGCATGAAACCAAGAGATTTCTAACTAAAAATTTCTAACCAAGACATTGAGATCACTCTCGGGGTATCATTAGGTTATCACAAAAGAGCAGTATCGAAAGGGTACTTAGCATATTCGACATGAAAGATTGTAAACCGAGAAATACGCCCATTGCTACCGGAGATAAGTTCAACCTCAGTCAATGCCCCAAGAATGAAGTTGATGCGAAAGATACCTTATGCGTCAGCTATAGGGAGTCTTATGCATGCTCAAGAATGTACGCATCCGGATATAGCGTTCATGGTGAGATTATTAGACAGATATTTAAAGTAACCCTGAGATGGATCATTGGAAAGCAGCTAAAAGGGTTATGCGCTATATATATAAAACAAAATATTTCATGCTCACCTATAGGAAGTCAGATTATTTGGAGATCATTAGGTATTCTGATTCTGATTTTGCTGGATGCCAATACAATAAGAGATCCACATCGGGCTATATCTATCTGCTGGCTGGAGGAGCTATATCCTAGAAGAGTGTTAAGCAGACGCTCATAGCTCCATCCACCATGGCAGCTGAGTTCATAGCCTGTTATGAGGCATCTAATCATGGGATATGGCTGCGAAACTTAGTCACTGGGTAGCGTGTTGTGGATAGTATTAAAAGACCATTTACGATATATTGTGAAAATAAATCGGCAGTGCTATATTCAAACAACAATAGAAGCTCTACGAAGTCAAAGCACAAGTTTCTTGTTATTAAAGAGAGAGTTCAAAGTAATCAGATGTCTATAGAGCATAATGGCACGAACTCCATAATTGTGGATCTGCTTACCAATGGTTTACCGCCCAAGGTATTTCACGAGCATATAGCTCATATGGGTGTTATATCGTTTGATGATGTGCAGGTTTAGTAGGAGTTTGAATTTTGACGCTTCTTTGGTAGTAGACACACTTTATGATTATTTTTTCAGAATAAAATATATTAGTTGTTACCAATCTCTGAATATTGTCTTTTCATTTATGGTTTAACATTAAAATTGGAAAACTCTGGTATGATCTAATTAAAGAATAAAGTATGACCAGTTCGAAATAGACATGTGTTAAGATCACATTGCATGTAATTTCCATGCTACACATCCATACTCGATTTATGTCATTGAATATGTTGGTATGATGACCATTGATGAATTTAGTTACCAATTAATGTAATGAAGACCACTTTGATTTCATGCTGATATAGTAGATGGACCAGATTGTAATTATGGAGATGTTTCAAGGCAAGATAGCAATTTAAGTGTGCGCATAAAGTTTAAAATATAATTTTTTCGAATAACATATGTAGCTCAAGTGGTAGATTGTTGGATTGTTATCTCTATAATGGGTTACATATTATATTGCAATTATATGAGCTATCTAACTAATAGGACTATTTAGTGATCTATTGATTGGACACTAGAAACATCTAAATTAAGTACGGGCTTTGTAATGTGTAAAGACCGAATCCAAATTCAATTAGGATTGATAGACTTCTAATTGGACTAAAGTATACAAAATATTATAAATAAATGTTATGGTCCACAGGTCAATTACAACTTTTGTTCTTCTCTTTTACACTATTATAGGCAGATTTCATTAAGCATTATTGAGGTGATTAGACTGCGGAGATCCAACCCTCTTGATTTCAACACCAATGGAGACAGATACTCTCTATATGCTTCGATTGGAACTGGAAGTTCCAGAACAGGCGGCTGGTATACCACCATAATGAAACTGCCTTTTCTTTTTTTTATTCAGATCGGATTTATGTTGGCTTCGTTGGGAGGCTCGCGTAGTTTGTTACGTCAGCTCCAAAAGGATAAGTTGCGTTGGAATTGATAAAGTTCTGTGAAATTCATAATTGTATAAAAGAAGTCAAAGTAGTGGCTGCAGTGCGTTGAGGCACTTCTTCGACAATCTCCATACGCCCGGCCTTCTAGCCCGCTATGAAGAATTTAGAATGGGTCGGCACTACTAACCAAGTCCAGTTCTCATCGATAGGCGCTGGTAGCTTGCTTCCAAGCCTTGCCTTATATGATAGTTGTGGCCATGGCCCAAAGGAGCCTTAAGCACTTGTACAATGCTCAAGTAAAGGCTCCTTCCCACTCGTTGCCCAAAGGTGCTGGTTCGAATCCAACTTGTGTCAAATGGCTACCTTCTCTCTTAAGAGAATCTCGATATCCTCACTAAACACAAAAAAAATTGGAAATGGAAATTAAACTTAATAATTTTGACATGATAAATGGATTCTTTAATTATTAGTATTTAATTAAAGATTATAGACTTTATTTCTAACAAATTAATCCTTGTTCTTAATGGCATAGAAGACCCTTCAAAATATACTGAAACCTTTTAATATTATGCTTTAAAAATCTGGGATTATATTGTCCAAACATAAAATGGCCATTTGACCATCTTTCCGTGATAAAAAAATTGTGAAATATCTTTATACTTTACATTTCATAATTTTATCTATACTACATCTAACAAACCCTAAAAAAGAGAAATATTTTTAGACTATTCTACCCTTACAAATTTTTTAAAATTTCACATTCACCCTTAGTATTCATTAATATATAATTATTTTTTAATATTTTATTTATTACTCTTTTATTATTTATATTTGTACATTAAATTTTTAATAATTTATTAAATGTACAATTACATTTTTTAACATTTAATCTATTAAATTAAATATGAAAAATGCCTTAAAATGAAGAAATATTTTTGGACTATTCTAGTCTTACAATTTTTTAAAAATTCTATATTCACATTTAGTATTCATTAATTACTCTTTTATTGTTCATCATTATTGTATATTAAATTTTTAAAATTTATTAAATGTACAATTAAATTTTTTAAACATTTAATCTATTAAATCAAATATAAAGGTGAAAAGATTATCTCAAATTTATTTATTTTGCATTACGTAGATGAAAGGAATGAGAAATGGGTTTGAACAAAAAAATAATAATAATGAAAAAAGTTGTGACTTTGTTTATTACTGCATTAAATTTTAAATTATGGTTATTAAAATTGAAATTGAGATAAAAAGATTGTTTTTAATACATTAGATTACATTGATTATGAGCATGTTTCGTCCAATTTTTTTTAAACTCTTTTTTTTTTCTCCAATTCATTTTCAACCATATATTTTGTGGGACCCACAACTTTTATCAACTTTTCTATCATACATTTTACCATTTTTTTTTCTTCAAAATCTCCTAAAAACTACTTTTAAACCCCCACAAAATATATATTATACTTCAGAACTAACGTCTGAAACTTTTTTACAGCATAGGAAAACATCGACACTTCTTTAATTTTGTTTTTTTTTTTACTTACATTTACAATGTAAAGCATTATCACTTCTTTAATTTTTGTTTTTTATTTTCATTTTCATCGCCAAATCAAAAACGTCTAATAAAATGAAAACATACATAAATAATATTATTTACAAGGAACTACTACTCTAACAAAGGTACAATGTTATGTAGTTAATCATTACATTTTTTCACAATAAAATTAGTAAATATTAATTTTATTATTCGTAAAATGCTATCCTAGAGATCATTAATTCCATAAGATTTGAAATCAAGGGTTCGTCAATCATCAAAATTTAAATCACCAAAAGGTCTTCACTGGGTTCAAATTATTGTTGGTATTATCATCATATAAAACTCATTTCTGATTGTAATTGTACTTCCATGAATATAATTATCTTTTAATAATTTATTTATTACTCTTTTATTTTTTATTATTATTAAATTAAATTTTTAATAATTTATTAAATGTACAATTAATTTTTTTTAAATATTTAATATATTAAATTAAATATGAAGGTGGGAAGATGATTTTTTTTATTTGCATTACGTAAATGAAAGAAATGAGAAATTGATTTTTTTTTTAAAAAAATGAATGGGAAAATGTAACTTCTTTTTATTACAGCATATAAATTCTAATATGGTTGTGGAAACTGAAATGAGAACATACATATCGTCAAATCTAACATGCCTAACAAAAAGAGAACATACATAAAGAATATTGTTTATAAGGAGCTACCACTCTAACAAATGTACAATATTATATAGTCAGTCATTACATTCTCTCACAATAGAATTAGTAATTATTAATTTTACTTTTCGTAAAATATAGCCCTAAATATACTTATTAATACATTATTAATTTCATAAAATTTGATATCAATAATTCGTCAATCATTAAAGTTCAAATCATAAAAAGTTCTTCACTAGGTTCAAGTTACTATTCGTATTACCACCATATAAAATTCATTGTAATTGTACTTCTGTGAATGTAAATACATTATTAATATCGAACAATACAATACAACATATTATCAAAATCGTGTTTTTTATCTTTATTGCAAGTGCTACTTTATTTTAATTATTAACATTAAAAAATAAAAAATTTGATAATATTAAAAATTGATAATATGATTGTAAAAGCTAATGCACGTGTGTCTAACTAGTGTATGAAAACTTCGTTTGACTCTAACTACATCTTAGATCTCAGAAAAATCCCAAATAAACTTTGAAACACCCAAATACTTTTAAACACTAAAATTGAATGTTTGAAACATTATTTGTGATCTCAATTTTCATTTCTCATACTGCAAAAGTCGTTAAACGTTGAAAATGAGGATTTTGCCCTTGAAGCCCAAGATGAGAAATTCAAACTCGAACTTACTAAAAATCTATCCAAACCTCTGCTTAAGGTTAATAGACTCCTAATCACATGTATAATGATCATCTCGAGTCTAACTGAACTTAAAATGGAACTTTTTCGTAATTTTGCAACTCAGCCCTTGAACTTCTCATAAAACTGAAAAACTAGCCCAGATAAATTTCTAACAACTAAAGACCATATTTCTCATTAATTACTCTCATAAATGTCATATTCTAAGCATGAAGAAATAGCACAAATAAATATTTGAGCATAAAAGATTTGGGTTATTACAAACGAAAATCGATGAAGTTTAGTCATTTAGCAATGAAATTGAACGAAGTTATCTTAATTGATACAAATTTAAAGTATAGTTACCCAATTGAAAAAACTGAAGCATAATTACCTGATTCAAACAAATTGAAATATACATAAAGAAATTTCACTTTTAACGATACAAATTTTTATCGTAGAAAGTTATATTTTGGTTGTTTTGTCGAAAAAATATCGTCGAGAAACTTTACAAGATCAAGATTTTCGTCGTTAAAAGTGAAATTTCTAATACATTTGAGTGAATGCATAATTACAACAAATAGAATTTACTTCTTTAAGTACATTTTTAAACATTTCGTATTGTTTTAACTTTTCGTACATTTCTTACACTCTCGTTCATTTTCTTGCATTTTGGATTTTGATACATTTAGAATCTTAATTGCTTTATCTTCACGATACCCCCATTGCACTATATGTTTCAAAATCCATGCAAAAAGGAAGAGATTGTGTCTAAATAAATTAAAAATTCTTGCCAATTTTGTATATTTTGGCGAGAATGTCAAGATAGATCAGAATTCGTGCAAAAATGGAGTAAATTTGTTAGTGAAGTAATGCTATCTATCACAAGTGCTAATGATTAGCCGTCTAGGTGTAAATGGAATTAATTGATATTTTATTTTAAATAGGACTCATATCCCCACATTTAAGATCTAATATCAATTAATTTCCTTTAATTGCCACCTAGCCGGTTTATTTTTATGAGTAGCATATCAATTAGTATGATTTAATTGCCACCTAGACTGCATATCATTAGTAGTTATGACATATATCATTATTAAAAAAAATTGTCAATTTTTTCTAGTTTGACGAAAATGTTTTGATGGTACCGAATTTGTGCAACAAACGAAGAAGAAGAATTTGGTAACACTTTTGAAGAGAGAAGTGTATCATTTGTCTCAAAATTTTAAAAATTAAACATTATTTCCAAATTCAAAAGTAGCAGACAAATTCATTTTGTGTCTTAAGGAGAAATTTCGACCAAACTTTTATCTTTTGGATTTTTCACTCAATGACAAATCTAGAAGAAACAAATGTTTCTCTAAGGGGCCGGGAGTTGGTGAAGTGATTAATAGGATGTCTTCAGTCATGGATGCAACCATGTGTCCATTGCTTTAAAACAAATAAAAGCATTTCCACATATCCATAGATCAAAACCATTATTGTATTAATTAGTTAATTCCCAATTAATTAATTAAAAAAAACTCAAAGTTCCATCACCCCTTCACATATAAACCAGCAACCTCACAAGATTTTCTTACAATAAGACTAGCAATCAATAACATTTCATTCATTCAAGAGCATGCTTCACCGAAGGAAAATGGGGCAAAGGCAATCTTTTGTTGTGAGGCATAAGTAAATGTGAACGTGAATTCTATTCCACCATGGATAGGAGCCCCGTCGTTAACAAGGCACAGTTTTGGGCCGGATATGGAAACTATATTAGATGGCGGTTTAATTATTTCAGCTGAATCAAATCCAGGGCAAAGTAGGGTCACACTCGAAAAGTCGCAAATGCATTTATTAGTGAGTGTCACTTTCCACTCTGGTTTATTCCCTATTTTCACTCCAGTGCCGACTTGATTAATCATAAGGTCCCTAGGGCTCGATGGCTCGCACTGCAGACTTCCTGAAACATGAAATGGAAATCGAAAAAATTAATATTAATTAATATGTTAAAGAAAAAAAATGTAAGCAATGTTATACCTCCGGTCATGAAGCACATAAATAAAATAAAGCAAATTAATTTGTTGAAGAATTCCATGTATTGAAGAGTGATGTATATGCTTCAAAATGTTATATGTTGTGAACACACAAAGAGTTTACTATTTGTGGGGGAACTATGTATGTGAATTTATAGTACTCAAATGTGAAAAGTCAAGATTGTTAAAACAAAGATAAGCGCTTGTTTGGTAAAGCTTATTGCGGATTATAACAAATGGGTCCTATAGATTTTGTAGATAAAAATGATATTTGACCAGTTTGTAAGTGCTGGATGAATCATTAAGACTGCTATCCTTACCATGGTCAGAGTCAATGGCAAAGTACCTCTAAACTTAAAATTTCCAAAATCTCTCAACAATTGCAAATGCACAGGAGGTAATGCTTTTAAGTGTTCCAATATCTCTGTGAGCGACAAAATACCTCTAAGCTTAAAATTTCCAAAACCTATGTTTAAAAATCAAGGCGATGAGCCTTTGGTTAAAAATCAAGGCGATAAGCCTCTGTCTGAAAAACAAGGCAATGAGCATATATTTAAAAATCAAGGCGATGAGCCTTTATTTAAAAATTAAGGCGATGAGCATTTGTTTAAAAATCAAGGCGATGAACCTCTGTATGAAAAACAAGGCGATGAGCCTATGTTTAAAAATCAAGGCGATCTGTCTGAAAAATAAGGTGATGAGCCTATGTTTAAAAATCAATGTGATGAACATTTGTTTAAAAATCAAGACGACGAGCCTCTGTCTGAAAAACAAGGCCAATGAGCCTCTATCCGAAAATCAAGGCAATAAATCTATCTGAAAATCTTTGAAAGAAGCATGTGTAGTAGATTATTTCTACTTCCCATTGACTATAGTCTATAAAAAGTAGAGGGGCTTATGATGATATAAATAATGACAGCTGATATATGTTATTTACTTATGGTGGCATGTCTTAGCACGCCCGTCTGAACGATTCGCCCGCCTCGTTGGTCTCATGAGTATACTTCTGATAGATAGACTGCAATAACCCAACTGTCGTCAAGTTAGCCAGGCAGGCGACCCATGAAATAATAGTTACCACCAGTTATCGGGAAGACGAAATATTTCTCAACAATTGAAAAGATGAAACATCCCTCATTAACTCATAATAATGAGAGAGATGAGGGGACACCCGTTATCAAATGAGAGAGATAAAGGGATACCCGTCATCAATACCTGTAGGTCATCCCTATAAATAGAGACCAACCACTTAGGTAAAAAAGAAATACACAACTTTTATATACTCCATATGATTATTCTGCCTATCTGGTTTTAATAATATATTGATTATCACACCGGAGTGGCCACAGGAGAAAAAAGCCCCGCCACCTTTTACAGGTCTCCACTACTATCGTAATCGTACTCGAAGAAGGAAAAAATTATTTATCATCACCAAAAAATCAGAAAGCATATGTATATGTATCTTCTCATTTAGTCATAATCCATTTCATCCATCGTTTAAGTGGGATACGCGTTTAGTTGGTATGTATATGTATACCGTATACGTCTCCATAATTTTGCTCCATTTTTATTCCGCTACTTTTGCAAGATCCTATTTCAGTTTGAAAAAGCTCATAATTTGCAGGTACAAATACTTTTGTTTTTTTTTTAAAGATGTTAGTTATATATTCATTTGTCATTATCTTTGTTTTTTATTATGCATAGTCATTATTACAGGAGTTTTGTGAACTCAATTCTTATAATTTAAGAGAATTTCTTTTTCTTTGGGTTTTGGAAGGCGTTGGGAAATTGTAAAAATATACCTACTTTTTTTTTTTAAAGTATATGGACATATATATAATTTTATTATTTTAAAACTTTTTTAGAACTATTAAATAATAAACTTTCAAGCATAGATTCGACTTTATTAAAAGCCGCTACTAAAAATTATTTAAAACCGAGCCCCTAAAAAACGTTCAAAATTAGTACTTTAAAAAACATCCATAACCAGTATCCAAAAACTTTCAAATAGTCCCTTAAACAACTCGTCAGTTACAGTTTTTTTATCTCAGCCGTTCGTCTTGATGGTCTAGATTATGCCATGTGTCTCATTCGGTTTGAAAATCCATGAACTTATTGTATTTGCAGATTGGTCCCAAAGTCAAAATTGGCATTAATCAACTCTTCAGATTGTATCATGTATGGTGTAGCCACGGTCTAACAATCTTCACCTTGGCAGCATCCAAACAAGTTCTTCTCATGCAAAATGAACTTACGCCTCGTTTCTTAGCTCCACGATGTCAAGCTTTCAATTATAAAAGAACGAACCGACAAACACGTGAATAGTTTAAAATTTTAAATAATATGGATGCATAGCTAATAATAGCTCCATCATCTTCGTATAATTCGCACACTTGATATAAGCACGACAATAATCACCAAAAGTAGAGAAGTCCTTAAAAAATAGATCTTTTCTTGACTGCAGCTGGAGGGTGTTTTGTTCTTACACTAGTTATATATATCAAGTCTCCATTGGATGATAATGATAAATAATTTTCTCTTCTTCCGAGCACGGCGGCAATAGTGGTGGAGACCTGCAAAAGGTGGCAGGGCTTTTTTCTCCCGTGGCTACTCCGATGTGATCATCAGTATATGATTAAAACTAGATATGCAGAATAACCATATAGAGTGTATAAGAATTGTGTGTCCTCTTTTTACTCGGGGGATTGGCCTCTATTTATAGGAATGGCCTGCAGTCATTGATGACGGGTGTCCCTTTATCTCCCTCATTTGATAACAGGTGTGCATTTATCTCCCTCATTATTAGGAGTTAATGAGGGATGTTTCATCTTCCCAATTTGTTGAGAGATGTTCGTCTTCCCGATAACTGATGGTAACTATCATTCCATGGGTTGCCTGTCTAGCTAACCTGGCGACAGTTGGATTATTGCAGTCTATCTGTCAGAAGCGTACTCATGAGACCAACAAGACGGGCAAGCTGGCGAGACGAGCGAATCGTTGAGGCGGGCGTGCCACCATAGCTAAATAACATACAGTAACTGTCATTATTTATATCATCATAAGCCCCTCTACTTCCCATAGACCACTTTTCATATACTGTTGTCAATGGGAGTAGAAATAATCTACTGCACCTGCTATTCTCTAACTTCTTCATACAGAAGCTCATCGCCTTATTTTTCTGATAGAGTTTCATCGCCTTGATTTTTAAACATAGGCTCATCTCCTTTTTTTCTGACAGAGGCTCATCGCCTTGTTTATCGGGCAGAGGCTCATCGCCTTGATTTTTAAACATAGGCTCATTGCCTTGTTTTTCATACAGAGACTCATCGCCTTGTTTTTCATACAGAAGCTCATCGCCTTATTTTTCTGACAGAGGATCATCACCTTGTTTATCGAGCAGAGGCTCATCGCCTTGATTTTTAATCAGAGGCTCATCGGCTTGATTTTTAAACATAGGCTCATCGCCTTGTTTTTTAGACAGAGGCTCATCGGCTTGATTTTTAAACATATGCTCATCGCCTTGTTTTTCAGACAGAGGCTCATCGCCTTATTTTTTAAAGAAAGGCTCATCACCTTATTTTTCAATGGTGGTTATCACCTTGATTTTTAAATAGTGGCGACTGCCTTGATTTTTAAGTATAGGCTCATCGCCTTAATTTTTAAAATAGGCTCATCGCCTTATTTTTCAATAGTGGCTACTGCCTTGATTTTTAAATAGTGGCTACTACCTTAATTTTTAAATATAGACTCATCGCCTTGATTTTTGGATAGAGGCTCATTGGCCTTATTTTTCAGACAGTAACAGCTGACACTGTTTTTCACACAGTGGCAGCTGTACTGCCTTGATTTTTAAATAGTGGCTACTGCCTTGATTTTTAAATATAGGCTTATCGTCTTGATTTTTGGATAGAGGCTCATTAGCCTTGTTTTTCAGACAGTAGCAGCTGACCATGTTTTTCACACAGTGACAGCTGTCATTATTTTTTGCCTTGTATAACAGCTAACCTGGTCTTATAAGCCCATCTACTTTTCATATACTATCGTTAATGAGAAGTAAAAGTAATTTAACGCACCTACTCATTTTTATTTTTTTTTTTGTGACCTCGCCCGCCTCGGGGTGACCTCGCCCCGCCTCAAGTAACCTCGCCTTGAATTTTTTTTTTTTTTTGTGTGAGCTCACCCGCCTCAAGTGACCTCGCCTTAATATTTTTTTTTGTCCTGAGTGAGCTCACCCGCCTCGAGTGACCTCGCCCACCTCAAGTGACCTCGCCTTGAATTTTTTTTTTTTATGAGCTCGTCTGTCTCGGGGTGAGCTCGCCCGCCTCAAGTGACCTCGTCTTAATTTTTTTTTTTTGGGTAATCTAGCTTGGCTCTATGGGTGAGCTCGCCTGGTTGACTCGCCTCAGCTTGGGCGAGGTCTCCTCGTCTTGGGTGAGCTTGTCTCTATTATTTCGAAGTTCGGGCTCATCCTGAATCTTCCTTTTGTTAGACTCAGGTTCATTTCGATCTTTCATACTTTTGGTAATGAGATACACTTCTTCAGCGTCCACATACTTATCCCCTCTATTGAGTAACTCATGCATCGTATCCGACGGATTTTTGGAGAGTGACATCTTGAAAGGACAACTTCTAGTTCCACTTATCAAGACAGTGACTACAGCAGACATCTGTAGATCTTTGATTCTCAGCATTGCTCTATTGAACCGGGCAATAAAATTTTTCAGCGGTTCGTCATTGTCCTATGTCAATTGCATCAGACTGATAGCAGTTTTCTTAACACGTCTGCTACTGACAAAGTGTGTAGCAAAACTTTTGGAAAACTCGTCAAATGTATAGATCGATTTTGGAGGAAAGGTGGCTACCCAGTCCCTGGCCTCCTGCCTAAGCATTGGCAGGAAAGCCCTACACATAATTGCATCAGAGGTGGCTTGTAACCTCATCAAGTCAACAAAAGACTTGAGGTGATCGACAGGATCAGAAGATCCGTCGTACTTCTCCATCTTTGGCTGTTTGAAGTCTCGTGGCAAGGGGACTGCCATCACTTCTAAGGAAAAATGGTCTTCTTCTAACACCATGGATTATTGCCTACTACTTTTATTGGACATAGCCTCAGCTATTTTGCGACCTATCATTTCTTCTAATCTCTGTTCCAGGCTTAACACTGGTGTCTCAACTAGCGTAGGCGTGGGCATCCATGATGGTTGCCCCCTTTATGGATTTGGGCAGGAAGTCAATAAATAGAAATGGAGTGCGGAAGGTGGAGCTAAAAAAACTGAAGCCTGCAGTGGAGCTGCCGTTAGTGGTGTTTCCATTGTTGAAAAGTTAGAAATTTGGGGAGGAGCCCCTAGTGATGATGGCCCTATCGGTGGAGGGCTAGGACCCTGGGGCAGAGTCCCTAGTAGTGAAGATCCTACCGGCAGAGGGTTAGGACCTGTGGTGGCTGAGAAACCGCAGTTTTCTAATCTTGGAATAGAGCCGTTAAGGCCATCACCTGAGCTTGCAGTGCTCCGAGTTGAGCGGCAGAGGCAAATTCTGGTTATTGGTGATTAGTGGCGGCGTTGGACTCGATGACTACATCCCCGAGAGGGGCTGGTGGGGCTGTTACATTCCTAGCTCTTCTGGTTCGAGCCATAACTTTTTGTGCGTTTCCCACAGACGGCGCCAATTGATGATAAATAATTTTTTCCTCCTCCGAGCATGGTGGCGACAGTGGTGGAGACCTGCAAAAGGTGGCAGGACTTTTTTCCCCCGTGGCCACTCTGGTGTGATAATCAGTATATGATTAAAACCAGATATGCAGAATAATCATATAGAGTGTATAAGAATTGTGTGTCCTCTTTTTACATGGGAGGTTGGCCTCTATTTATAAGAATGACCTACAATCATTGATGACGGGTGTTCCTTCATCTCCCTCATTTGATAACGGGTGTCCATTCATCTCCCTCATTTGAAAACGGGTGTCCATTCATCTCCCTCATTATTAGGAGTTAATGAGAGATGTTTCATCCTCCCAATTTGTTGAGAGACGTTTCGTCTTCCCGATAACTGGTGGTAACTGTCATTCCATGGGTAGCCTGTCTATCTAACCTAACGACAGTTGGATTATTGCAGTCTATCTGTCAGAAGTGTACTCATGAGACCAACAAGACGGGCAAGCTGGCAAGGCGAGCGAATCGTTGAGGCGGGCGTGCCACCATAACTAAATAACATACATCAACTGTCATTATTTATATCATCAGATGATTATATATGAAATTTAATCATAGGACACTAGAAAGTGTTAGAATATCTATTTAGATTGTCCCAATACATTAGTATATATTAGATTATTCATTTATCTATTATAGATTAGGGTTTATCTTATTATATAAATCATTTTACATCAACATTTTTATTATGTCGTTTGCCTAATAAAGTTGGTTCTTCTTTCTTTTTCTTTGTTCTTCTCTTCTAGTTCGATTATATTGATGATAGAATCCGAGATATGTATTGAGTGTTTGGTTCTTTATTTTCCCTTTCCTTCTCAAAGTTTTGCACATTGAAAAACCCTAATATTCCTTTAAGTCGAAACTGAAAGTCCACTATTTCTGTTCAAAGGGACCTCATATGAACAATTGGCGACCATATCTGGACTCACGGCGACGAGGCGGTCAACCACATCCGGCGCGTGCAGCGCGTGGACGACAAACGCAATCGAACGCAGCTGCGCGTGGGTCTCAGGGATGTCAACGACGCGTCCGTACTCCGATCAGGTGGCATGGAAGACTAGTTTGTGTCCCTTAGTAATAGGAGAGCATTCTTAGCTCAAAATATATCAAATTCATGAGAATGTACAAAATCAAGGAAAATTGAATCTATATCAGTTAAATAATTGAGTAGTTATTTGTCCTTCCCCCCTCTCACTCAAGTATAATTGAGGCCATTCAAGGAATTTGCCTTTAAAATTTAAATGGTAAATTTAAAGCACGATAATAAATTTGTTATGATAGAGACATTAATAAAGTGTGTTGATCACTATCGCGACAATTTATTGACACTCGTTTCTATAGACAAGACTTTATCACTACAACCTCTATTTCACGAGGTTGGTCTTCTCCAATTTGGTATATTTCAAAATATATGTATTAGTATTCGATCAATATATATATATATTAGTAATTAACAAATTGTAAGGTAAGTGCAACAAATATGCAAAATTATTAATTGCACGAAAATAAAGATAGAGGTTGCAGCATAATATTTTTAAACGAGAGAATTAAGTCCCATTGAGTTTGCAATTTAATCAAGGTTAATTGTTGAAAATTAAAATTGCAGCCACAATTCCTACTATTAACTATTTAGCAATTTGACTTAACTTATTTCCCATGTCTAATAATTTAAGAGCACGATTGGTAGACAATATAGGATTTGGAGATAAGATTAGGGAGGATAAGTTAAAGTGCATGATTGGTAGACCATATAGGATTAAGAGATAAGATTAGGGAAGATAGAGTTAGAGTATGAATACTAAAGTGGATTATGGTGTATTATTTTAATTAGGGGTAGGCGTGGGTCAGATTGGACTGAACCGAAAAAAAATTCGCCAAACTGAAACAAAAAAAAAATTTTAAAAATGGGCCTGATACCAAAAACCCGAATCAATTGACTCGAGTCGATTCGGTTTTTGGTTTCGGGCCACGTTAAAGAATAATTTAAAAAAAAAAAAAGTCGAGTCGGTTTTAGGTTGGATCCCAACTCGAAACCGACCCGACCAGGTCCAAAAATTGACCTAAACCAACCCCAATCGGTTTGTCGATTTGAGGATTTTTTTTGCCCAGCCTTGATTTGAATATGTCGTTTGATAGTATACTGTATTAGAAAAACAAAAATATTTAAAAATAAAAATAATATAAAAACAACATTTTTATTTATAAGAATTTTTTTTTACTCATAAGTGAATTTTTTACATAAAAGTAAATATTTGACTTATATCTCCTTTTTTACTTATAATTGATTTTTTGCTTATATTTGATTTTTTAACTTATACATAATTTTTTACTCATGTTTGGATTTTTACTTATAAATAATTTTTTTTAATTTATAAGTGATATTTTTACTTACAAACAATTTTTTTTTACTTATGAACGAATTTTTTTTTTTTTACTTTTACTTGTAAATAAGCAATTTTTAACTTATACAAGAATTTTTTACTTTTAAGTATTTTTTTAACTCATGGGTTAATTTTTACTTAAAAGTAAATTTAACTTATTTACTTATAAGTATACTTATTTTAAATAAACCAATTTTCTCCCTATTCTTCGTTAAATTGTGAATTAGTAATAAGATTTAAACATAAATGAGAATATTTTCTTAATCAGGTTGACTAAAGAGGGATAAGCAACTCAAATTAATTTAATTTGAATATTAATTGCACTAAATACCGAATAGAATTAAATTAGACCTTATATGGCCTAAGAGCATCTCTAATGCGTTCAATGGATTAAACAAAAATATGTGTCACATCATTAAATATTTAATGTCTATTAAAAATCTTTCATGGAGTTTTTAGAAAATATTTTTCCAAGTTTATAATGCAATCGAACTTTAATTTATCTCCTTCACCTAAATTGAGGTGGAAAAATATATATTATATAAAAGAGACTATTAATTTATAGATGGTATAATTATATTTGGTTACCAACTTTAGGGTCCAGTTTAGCATTTATAAAACATCAGGGACATTTTCACACAAAACTCAAAGCTGAGGCGGTTGATTGAAAATATCTCCTGTCCTTGAAAAACCTTCTAATCGAATTTCTGTTCACTTTACTTCAATCGAGCCTATTTCTCCACAAACCATCTTTTTTCCTGATCGGAGCAACGGTACGTTTAAGAATTATTTAATTCAATAGCAATTATATAAACCGAATAATTTATTAATTATTCAGTTAACTCCACGGTCCTGATTCTTGATTATACTACTTGAGTTCATTTTATGTTTTTTTTTTCTTTTTCTGTTACTATGTAATTGTTATACTAATACAACTATACAAGGTTTTCTAATTTAGTCTTTTTTTTTTTATTGTAGTTGAATATCCTTTTTGGGTGATGAACTGGGATTTTATGATTTAATTGCTTGAATTTGAAACCCTGGTAATCTTCTACTGTTGAGAATTAAGTTGACTATTGCTGAATTTTAATATATATTTAAGATTTTTTTCTACATTGTTTGAGCTGTAGATTCAAGCAGTTAGTATTATTTTTTATGCTTTCTTTAATTTTTTGTCCTTGAAATATTGTGGAAAGAAATGTAATTATTGGAACGTGTAATTTTATCCACTAATTAATAATTGTTTAACTGAACGGAAAATAAGAAGAGTTAAATGTTTCAATAATCTATGAACTTTTGATCGCGTTTTCAACTACTCACTGAACTTTTAAATGTTGTTGTGTACTTATTGAACTTTGAAAACTTACGCTCCATTAATCACTCCTCACAATTTTGTAATTGTCAAATAATAGATGCCTACACGTGATCGACGGAATGCCCGCATGACACGAGTTAAATATTTCAATAATTACTGAATTTTTAGTCGCGTCTTTGATCATTCACCTTTTAAAATATTTCAATAATTACTAAATTTTTAGTCGCTTTTTTGATCACTCACTTTTAAATGTTGTTGTGTGCTCACTAAACTTTAGAAAATTACTCTTTATTAATTACTCCTTGTTCGGTGAAATCCCGCAAGCGTACGAGTTCGTTGACAACTAATAGTAAAAATGAGTAAAAGAGTATCGTTCCCACGAGGACTATGATTTGTATTAACCAAAAGTAAATTAATTCTAGCTTAAATTGAATAAACACAATAAAATTTGGTTGTTGTGATTTTGGCGTTGAACTAGACTCACTTAGTTTAATAAATGAAAGTTGCCTATTGATTTCGAGAAAAACACAAATAAATAAATTATGCTAAGAATCCTACTCCACCCTTTATATTCACTTTAATCTATGAATTCATACTTCCTAATCCAAATTATTCTTAATTTGATAATCGACAATTCTCAATTGTCTAATAATCTCTGTCGAGCAGAATTAAACCTATTTTCATATAAGTTTTAAAATATTCTTATTTTGAATACGAATACATAAAAACGCATTTAAAGGCAAGATTATCTAATTTGATTGCACCACGCATAGAAAATTATTTCTAATTTCTATTGACTTGGTGTTTAAAACCATAATGAGTTAATTTATTTTGAACTTTTCAAGAACGAAAATAAATCACAAACACGTTCAAATGGTGATCAATCATTTAAAAGGACATCTAATCCATGGCCTAAATCAATAAATCATAAATTAGGATTAAGAAAAGGAATTCATGAATTAAGATAACATAATAAGGTTTACATCATCATCCATACCATAAAAAGTTTAGCCTACCATAATTCGATTACAAAAATAATAAATAAATAGAGATTCATCACCCGAATTATTTGATTACAAGAAGAGAAGAAAAAGTTTGGATTTAACCCGGTTGAAAGTCTTCAAACGAGTTGTCACACAAATCTGGTGCTTCCTTGCCTTCGTTTTTGCTTACCAATTGCCGGAAGAGAGATTCGTCTCCAAAACTTGTATTTTTGTCCTCCTTTTTCTCTCGGAATTTTCGGCCCCCCATCGTTATAAGAGTTCTCTTATTTATATAGGTCCAATTAGGGTTGAATTTCGTGTCCTAAATCTCCAAAAACATGCCAAAAATAAATTTTAACACAAATAAGTAATTGGCCGCACTACAGTCCGCTCGAGCGAGGAAACAATGCCCGCTCGAGCGGACAGAATCATGTTCCACCGGCGACTGATTTTTATATGGCCATAACTTCTCGTAGAAAATTCCAAATTGCGATCCGTAAAAAGAGTTAGAATCGTAATTCAATTATCTTTCCAATGGTATGTCATTTGACTAATTTAGATGTTTGTACCAAAGGTTGTGCTCTAATTTCTCAACATGTGTCGGTTGTAGTTTCTCAATTTGCTTCTTCGGCTTTTGAGTATTTGATCCTTCACTTCAACTCTTCATTGTCACTCCAAAACACTTTAAATCTATTGATTTTATCTTCTTCTTATCCTCCAATATTTGTCTTTTGATATTCACTTCAAAAATTCAATTTCTTCTAATTTACTCGTCGATTTCACCAATGTGACTTGAGTTCGAGAATTTTGTCCTACAATCATAAAAATGAACAAAAACTCAATAGATATCGATTCTAAAATACTTAGAATTATACAAAAACTCTTCATTAAAGAATCAATATAAGTGTATAAATTACACTTATCAAACTCCCAAACTTGAATTTTTGTTAGTCCCGAGAAAAAATAAAATAAAACAAAGACTCAAATGCATAAAAAAAAAATTGTGCACACCGTTGGACTTCTTACCACTTTTGCCTCTAGTATAGGTCTAATCATTTAATTCAAGAAAAAGGTCCAAATTTTGCTACATAAAAGATTTTAATACTTATCCAATGTTCGACTTGTGTGTGTGTGTGTTAATAGCTATTTCAGTCATTATTTGAATTTGGATAGAGTTATGCAAATAAATAGATTTTTAAGTCTTTCAATCCCAACCCTCAATGGTCATATTTTCTTTTCTCCTCTCGTAAATTTCACACCATATTCAAGTATCTATCACTTCTCCCCGACGACTTTCAACCAAGGCTAAATTCACATTTTAATCTTCATCTCAAGCTAGAAGGATCTAACTGATTAAGGAGAAGTTTAGATAGGTAATGATTCTCCACAATGTCAAGTGTTCTAGTCTCTAGGTCATTACTAAGCAAGTCAAACTAACTAGGTATCTAAATCTCCTTTCTTGTCCAAGACCTAGTCAGGCAATTGCAGTACTTTTATTTCATTTCTTGCTACTGCTTCTCTTTATACTTTTTTTTTATTCACCGCACTAGGTAATTTTCGCTCTAATACTGAGGCAACCCTCTTCCATGGTAGATCGTCTCCTATATATTGTTGATACATAGGGCCAGATTACTCAAAGTTAGCTTTCACACATCAGTATAGGCAACTTTTTCCTACTCGATGTGCCTTGACTAGTGCAATGTCTTTCATTGAAATTGAAAGTTGGAATTAGAATTCTAGAAAATAGTCAATGCCTAGCTTCAACCCGTCAACTTGAACTAATTATAAATTTTCTCAATAAAGGCCGAATCATCACTTCTCTAAACTATCACCGTTATTAGCTCAATCACCCCCAAACTTATTCTAAAATGTTGGTTTAGTGAATTTTTTAACTAGTACATGAAAATCAATAACACTACCTAAAGTCTTAAACTCAAGTCTCCAAACATAAGCAACAGCAAAAATAGCTATGTGCTCAAAGTAGTCTTAGGTCTCACACGGATAAGGAATTTTAACAAAACTAAGCACATTGTAGCAATACTCAATCATTTTTCAACAATTAATCTTAGACCAAATAAAATCATAATAAGCTAGCAAATTGTCCAACTATGTTACACAAAAAAAATATTTTTGACTTTTTTTTTTTAAATTTTTTTTTTACCACTACATACTCCAGATAAATAAAAAATAATAATAAAAATTTGACTCAACAAATCGACTACACTCCCAAACTTAAATCAATATTGTCCCAATGTAAGTATGAAGACAAATTATAAAAATAAAGAGAAGGATCGCGATACTCTCCTAGTATTCTTTTTTATGGTTAAAGTATTTGAGCACTTTGAATCGACCATGTTATTTTTTCTAAACTTATAGTGAATCTTCCAAATCCTTTGGAGAAATTTTCTGGTTAAAGTATTTCATCGAACATTTTGTGAGTGACCTACAAAATCAAGAAAATATATTATGTGATAATTGAGAAATTTCATACAAAAGGATGACGACAACCTAGATGCAAAAATTTTACTTAAAACTATTACTTAAAAGCAAGTAAATAAAAGGGTTAGAAATTGGGTTGTCTCCCAATAAGCGCTTGTTTAGAGTCGTTAGCTTGACTTTGTAGCAATCGTTTCACGGCACTTTAAATAGTGATTTGGAGGATTTGCTTTGCTTGCATCTATTGATTTTACACCATTTTTCGTTTATCTTCAAAAATTTGAATTTGCGCCCTTCATAAAAATATAATTTCAGATTAGCACCTTGCTTGAATACAACTACAAAAACTTCAACTTCCTCATCGATCTTGATCACAAAATCAATTTTAGAATAAAGAGAAGAGTCGGATAATTGCTTGATAAGTGCAACATCATTAATTATCACTTTTTCATTTTGCCCATTTAACATCACTTTTTCCACACAAACTTCTTTAATTAGTGCTTCCCCTGGTTGAATGACATGTATATTGTCCAAAATCTCGGACAGTTGTTCATCATTCCTTGTTGTAATACTTGGCATATGTTCCATTGGCTTGGCTTCAGTGTCACTTGGGAAGGTGCCTTGTGGACTCCCAAATAAAGTTGCTACTATCTGTCCAATTTGAGTTTTTAGATTTTTAAGTGAAGCCTATTGGTGTTGTAGAATATTATCAGTTTTGTTAATGTACTGATACATTAAGTCTTCCAACGATGGCTTGTTCTCCTGCTGCTGTTGGAATCCAAGTTGTTGAAATTCAGATGGTTTTTCTTGACTTTGATTTTCCTGATTCTGATGGTTACCCCAAGAGAAATTTGAATGATTTCTCCATTCTGGATTATAAGTGTTGGAGTAAAAATAGTTCTGTTGATGCGGGAAATTCTGAGTATAGTTGACTTCTTCAAAGTTCGATGTGAATGAATTCGTTAGTGGACAAGTTGAAGTCTGGTGCATTACAAAGACATCTCCAACAAGCATGTCGTCCTCATCAATCTCAGAAGTTGCAACATTTCTCAGTATATTAGCCTAGTACATTGCGAAGAAATCTCTAACAAGCATGTCGTCCTCATCGTCTGTCATCTTGTGTTGTTGTTTTTGGTGTATTTCTCTGTCTTCTTCTTCGATGACAAAAGGTTATTTTGATCTCGAGATCAAATAGCAGAGGGTCAAGATCTTCCAAATCATGTATAAAACGACTGCAACTGCCTGAAAGGAGCAAAAAGAAGTATGAGAGAAACAAAGAAAAAATAAAAAATAATAATAAAAAGAAAAATTTGAATTCAATCTAAAATTAACAAAACTTAAGCCAAAAATCTTAGTCTCCGGCAACGACACCAAAAACTTGTTCGGTGAAATTTCGCAAAATCGTACGGGTTCGTTGACAAGTAATAATAAAAATAAGTAAAAGAGTATCGTTCCCACGAGGACTATGATTTGTATTAGCCAAAAGTAAATTAATTCTAGTTTAAATTGAATAAACACAATAAAATTTAGTTGTTGTGATTTTAGCGTTGAACTAGACTCACTTAGCTTAATAAATGAAAGTTGCCTACTAATTTCGAGAAAACACAGATAAATAAATTATGTTTGGAATCCGATTCCACCCTTTATATTTACTTTAATCCATGAATTCATACTTCTTAATCCAAATTATTCTTAATTTGATAATCGACAATCCTCAATTATCTAATAATCTCTGTCGAGTAGAATTAAACCTATTTTCATATAAGTTCAAAAAATTCCTATTTTGAATACGAATACATAAAAACGCATTTAAAGTCAAGATTATCTAAATTGATTGCACCAAGCATAGGAAATTATTTCTAATTTCTATTGACTTGGTATTTAAAACCATAATGAGCTAATTTATTTTGAACCTTTCAGAAACAAAAATAAATCACAAACACGTTCAAATGGTGATCAATCATTTAAACGAACATCTAATCCATGGCCTAAATCAATAAATCATAAATTAGGATTAAGAAAAGGAATTCATGAATTAAAATAACATAATAAGGTTTACATCATCATCCATAACATAAAAAATTTAGCCTATCATAATTCGATTACAAAAATAATAAATAAATGGAGAATTCATCACCCGGATTATTTGATTACAAGAAGAGAAGAAAAAGTTTGGATTTAACCCGGTTGAAAGTCTTCAAACGAGTTGTCACACAAATCTGGTGCTTCCTTGCCTTCGTTCTTGCTTACCAATTGCTGGAAGAGAGCTTCGTCCCCAAAAACTTGTGTTTTCGTCCTCTTTTTTCTCTTGGAATTTTTGGGCCCCCCATCGTTATAAGAGTTCTCCTATTTATATGGGTCCAATTAGGGTTGAATTTCATGCCCTAAATCTCCAAAAACATGCCAAAAATAAATTTTAACACAAATAAGTAATTGGCCGCACCACAGTCCGCTCGAGCGGACAGAATCATGTTCCACCGGCGACTGATTTTCATATGTCCATAACTTCTCGTAGGAAACTCCAAATTGCGATCTGTAAAAAGATTTAGAATCGTAATTCAATTATCTTTCCAATGGTATATCATTTGACTAATTTAGATGTTTGTACCAAATGTTGTGCTCTAATTTCTCCACATGTGTCGGTTGTAGTTTCTCAATTTGCTTCTATTGATTTTATCTACTTTCTCATCCTCCAATATTTGTCTCTTGATATTCACTTCAAAAACTCAATTTCTTCTAATTTACTCGCCGATTTCACCAATGTGACTTGAGTTCGGAGATTTTGTTCTACAATCATAAAAATGAACAAAAACTCAATAGATATCGATTCTAAAATACTTAGAATTATACAAAAACTCTTCATTAAGGAATCAATATAAGTGTATAAATTACACTTATCACTCCTCAAGATTCAGTAACTATTAATGGACGAAAGTGCACACATGGCTGACGAAACGTCTACGTAGCACACATTTGAGGTTAATTCTACCAACCAATTGAAGCTGCTCATCCATGTTGTCAAATCATTTTTTCAAAATACGATTTAAACATGAAAAACGTATATTCTTTCTTTATATTGAAATCCCTCAAAGTCTATTCTTCCAAATTCAATTTCCTAATCCTAACCTATTTTCTCCTGTGATAAAACAACAATGCTCCCCCCCCCCCCCCGACCCTAATCGAAGAGCACCATTCCGTTTAAGAATCAACTTCGTCGTCAGATGTATAATCATTTAGTAACTCTTCAAAATTGGATATTCTAACTCATCTACGACATTGTCAACTTTCAAGTACTCTATCTTCATCTCTCGTTTCGATGCCTTCTGTGACATTTTGCTCATACAATAGATCATCGTCATTGTCATTTCATTCTCAAAATCAATGAAGTATGAATTCTCCTCCAAATCTGGCAACACAAACAAAAGAAAAGACAATTGGTTGCTAAAAGAGATTTAATATGGCTAAAATACATATTTTTCGACATAAAATACATGTTCTAACAGACGACATGCAAAAAAAAATTCATCATAAAAAAAATAAAATATTTTTCACATTTAGGGTTAGATTTTTCAATAAAAACTCCATACAGGCAATTTTTTGGATACATAAAACGATCAAAAAAAAAAAACTAGTAGAGTTTTTTATCTATTTCCTCTACGTGGTTCCTTCATGTGCGACATTATTGATTTCTAATTAGAATGATGGTCCTCGATTATGCATGTTTGTGGGATAGCACTGTCATTTTGTTGCGTGTGATAAGGTGTAAGAATCGAATTTGGGGGAATATACTTTGTGCATGTTTGGTCAAGCTTAAATTTTAATTTTTGACCAAGTCAAACATACTTTTTATCCACACATTTTGTAAGACCCACAATTTACTATTCATTTATTATCTACACATTTTATAAAATCTACAACTTATGAGTACTTAAAAAATAATTTCACCAATAACAATATATGCACTTTTATTGATTTTAATTTTGGGAAAGAATATATGTTTCTTATGTATAAATTGTATTTTGAAAAGGCGCTTTGATGACATGGATGAGTATCTTCAATTGGTTGGCAGAATTTAACCTCAAATGTTTTCCACGTGGGCGTTTCGTCAGTCACGTGTGCGCTTTACAGTTATGAAATCGTGAAAAGTAATTAACGAAGCATTACTTTCTAAGCATGCAACAACTTTTGAAAGTTTAGTGAATGACCGAAGATACGATTAAAAGGTGATTATTGATACATTTAACTCGTGCCACGTGGGCATTCCGTCAATTACGTGCATGTTTCTGTCAACTGGCAGTTATCAAATCAGCTATAAGTTTGGAATAGCTAATTTTGTTACTCAAGTTAGTAAATTCAAGAATTTTAGAAAAGAAGCTATTTTAACTCATAATTGATTGTGTTTTCTTTTCTTTTTTTTAGATATTTCCTACATGGAAGCCTGCTATTTACGAACAAAAAATTAATTTGTGAACATGAAACACAACTATGCTATAAATCCATTCAATCATTAATAAATTATTCCGGAGATTAATTGACCAATTACTAATTTATGATGTGTTTAGAACTCGGGAAACTTTGCTAGTCTAACTTGAGATTTGAGAACATAGGCTGGCCTTCATTTTATGGGTTGAAATATGTTGGCTTTATTGGTACTCAGTAACTGAATGTGCTGAAAATATGTTTGTTCTGCTATCTACTTAAGCTTATCTAGTTATTAATTGACTATGCAGTTTAGTAAGTTCTGTTTACTTCACCAGAAATGAGTCCCAGCGGTTATACAGTAGAAGTTACAAGCCTGTCTCCTAATGCGACTGAAAAGAATGTCCATGATTTCTTTGCTTTCTGTGGTGCAATTGAACATATTGATATAGTCAGGTATTGTCACTTGTACTATGACTGCATTACTTATATCTTCATTATTTTTATAGAACATCCCTTCTTTTCCACTCCCCGCTTCCTTCCAAGCCACCAGCGCCATGGTAGTGGCTGAGAGAAATAAAAGATCGGTAGAGTAATCTCTACATAATCTTTTGCTTCTTTGATGAATTCTAGGTTTGTATGAAATAGAAAAATGTTATTCCCAGAAGTTTCTTCTAATTTTCTTTCTTGCATATTAGTTATTCTGGGAAGAACATTTTTCGAGGATATGGAATAGAGTATAGAAGGAAACATGTTCATTATGTAAGATAGTGCCATTGCGGCATCCAGGGTTCCTTTCTTTGGGGAGGTGGGTGGGTTGCATTTTTTATTCTGAAGAATCTAATTGAATATAGCTTATCTTGAAAGCAACTACTAAAGCTCCTTCCTGTTTAGGGCATTCAACTCAATATTTTCTCAACCTGCATTGGGAAGGATTGAATGGTACATCAGATTCTTGCTATTTAGTTACTGGACCATTTGATTCTTGCTATTTAGTTACTGAACCGTTTTCTGTGCATATCATAGATTATATCTCTGTCCCATGATATTTTTGGGATTGTTACTGCTACATGTTTTGGCAGGCATGCCATATCCTTCTAAAATTGATATTTTTCTTGTTTACCTGTTGTTGAATAATCATTGTTCCTAATTAGAAAGAGATTTGTGTTGAAAATAAACAGAGCTGGTGAATCTGCTTCTACAGCATATGTGACATTCAAAAACCCACATGCTCTGGAAACTGCAGTCTTGCTCAGTGTAAGTTCTGTTGTTATAAAAACTTTGTTTTGCCACTCGCTACTTATGGGCAGCTCTGTGTAGCATGTTGGTTAGTGTCCAAAACGGGGTCTCCTCATGCATGTGCGATTTGCAATTTAGGTCAACTATAAATTAGTGTTATACCAAGGAATAAGAAGCCTGAGACCGAACAATTCCCTAATATATCATGAGTCCATTTGTATTCCACTTGAACCATGATTATTGATTATAAAACTTCTGTCTTTTTCAACAGGATTTTGTTGTTCTCTTACTCTTACCTTCACTTTTGCTGGTTGTAATAAATTCTTCATTGCATTGCTTCATCTTTTTTGCTGTGTCCAAACAAGCCTAGTCTATCTTCTCTTAAAGCTACCTTTAGCATATAAATGTCTTCGACAAAAAGAGACATGAAAAATGAGCAAGGGGATTCATAATGCAAGTCCTCTGTTTGTGTTATTGATCATTGTGCTGATGAGAGTTCTAACATATAATCAAAGTTTCAAATGTAAAACTATTTCACATGATATGTTTTGATTTCTTTTGTCGATCTAGGGTTCCAACTTCTTTTCGTATTTTGATCACATCTGCTTATACTTGATCATGTTTAAAGATCTTTCTTTGTAGCCAAACACTGAGCATGACTGATAGATGACTTATGTTAATGTTGCATGGTCCTTTTGACCAAATAACTCATCAGCAATGCCTCAAGCCCCTTATTTGGGGGTTTACACAGACGTTGTTGCTTGCTGATATAGATGTGTGCATTCCCTTTAAATTTTCCAATTTTTGGTGCATTTATGTGGTTACTCGGATCTTTGTTTTACCTTTCCGCCACAGTTTGTTGTTCCTATGAGCTTTACGTGTTGCATACTCCTGTTGTATGGAATTGTATTAAAATCAGGGAGCTACCATTGTGGATCAACCTGTTTGCATAACTCCTTGGGGCAATTATGGAGATGATAACATTTGGAATCGATCTTCATGGAAGCTTGAAGATGGAAGTGGTTTAAGTGTATGGATCTGTCCTTTGGCTATTCAATTTATGTTGTCACTTGGGTTCTAGACGATCTATCTGATTTGTTACATTTGAAACTGTGTGTGTATTCCCTTTCTCGCTTTGTTTAATTACACTTATTCATTACCACTTTAGCAGCACTCTGAAGGACGCCAGTTTGTCCCTTCTGCTGGGGAAGCTGTGACCATGGCTCACGATGTAGGCAAAACAATGTTAGCTAAAGGATATGTACTAGGAAAAGGTGCATTGGGCAAGGCAAAAGCTTTTGATGAATCTCATCAAGTGTCAGCAACTGCAGTGGCTAAGGTTGCTGAGTTGAGTGAGAGAATTGGAGTCACTGATAAGATATGTACGGGGATCGAAACAGTTAAATCCGTGGATCAGACATATCATATTTCAGACAAAACTATATCAGCTGCGTCGGCTGCTGGAAGAACCGCTTTTTCTGCAGCAAATGCCGTGGTTAATAGTAGTTATTTCTCCAAGGGAGCTCTTTGGATGTCAGCTGCTCTAAGTCGAGCTGCTCAAGCTGCTGCTGATTTGGGTAACCGGGGTGTTAACAAATGAAGATTTTGGTTGGACAAAGATGCAATCTTGTTGTGTCTGTGTTTATCTTGTATGTAGTGTTTGGTAAGATGGATTTAATACTACAGGACACGTTTAAGAAAGAAAAAAGATTTAAAAACTTATTTATCATATTGTCGTCTACGCCAGTACTTTGTACTGAATACGTCCAAATAGTTTTGACGTGGGATAGACTTGGTATCAAAGTAAACATTTTTCTCTATACATGAGACACGTACTTGCCCACTATTAGATCCCAATCTCCAGATCCCGATGTCCAACAGAGTACGTAGGCACATTTTCCGGGTCAGTGTCGGCCTAGGTTTGTCTTCATATCCAGCTATGGCTCACAAGTTCATACCGTATTAGGTTAGTCTACGTGCGTCAATAAATTTATGCTAAATATTTTTGATCGAGTTAGATCTATAGGCTGCACTTACGTGGATTACATGGTCTATTCGAGTTTAGCATAAGAAATCTTGTCTTTATCTTATCTTATTAATATATTAAAGAAGGATTGCTGCCCAAAAATCAGCAAAATTTTTCTCTCAAAAACATTTATACTAAAAATAGACTTATATTGAATGAACGAATTGAATACACGCATTGAACAATGAGCCGACATAAAATTTACAATATTATTGATTGACAAGAGTGTTCTAACTCCCACAGTGGGAAGTTATTACAACTCCCACTGGACACGTGTCCAGTGGGGGGTTGGCCAGTGAAAAAGTGCTTGACAAAAAGTCAAGCACTTGGCCAACCCCCACTGGACACGTGTCCAGTGGGAGTTGTAATAACTCTCCACTGTGGGAGTTAAAACAATTCTATATTGATTGAAATAGGAATACACAAATAGTCTTACAATTTATTGTTGTATTAAATACATGTAATAATATTGACTTTTGTTTTTTTATAAGAAAGTATTTGTTCATTTGCCTTTGACATTTTGTAGGTATATCCTTACAATTATATAAGTGTCTTAATTTTTTACTGTAGTGTTTTTCGTCCAACACGACGTAGTTTTGGTATTTTACTATTCTTAGTTTTGTCCAAATCTCACCATTTTTGTAATAGCCGCAATTCTTGACTTTTGTGTGCATAATATGTTTACCAGTAATTGATCATAGATTACAGCTCAAAATTATTTTTACGCAAAAAGGGCAATTGGAATCAAGTGAAATAGCAGGGAAGATGTACACAAGGATCTGTCTTCCAAGATAAGACAATGTATTTTCTACGCCTTCATTTCATTAAGGAGACTTCAGCAAGGTTTTTTCCTTCGTAGGATTTGCAATGTATCTGCAACTTCGTTCAAATCAATAGATTTGTCAACTTCGAATAATTCTCTTGACAGTATGATATATATCTGCAAACTAATAGAGCAATTTTAAAAGTTCATAGTTTGAAGAAGCTTCAAGCATACTTTTGATTCCCCATCCTTGAGCAATCCATCAAGCAAAATAGTCCAAACAATTTCATTAATATTCCATTGTTTCTCAAGCATGTTCTCAAACAAAATTTATGCCTCTTTGACCCAACTTATCTTGCAAAGAGCATATATGAGTTGTCTATACATTGATAAAGGAGGATTGAAACCTCTGACAACCAGCAATGAACAATTCATTGCCGAGAATTTTACTGTTGACGATTTTTTTTTTAATGTGGCAACATTATAAAAAATAAAAACATTCAATTTGCTTATTTGCTTAAGATAAAATAAAAAAGATTAATAAAAAAATTGAATGAAAAGGTGTAAAAAAAAAATCATTCAATTTGCCACCAAGATTTCACAGCGTGGATTTTGAAATTGTTGAATGGCATTTTTTAGCATTTATTTAGAATAATTTGTAAAAGGTAAAATAAAAAAACAAGATTAGTAAAAAAATGAATGAATATTAAGTGTAAAAGAAAAAAAAAATAAGAAAAATAAATTAAAGATTTTTTTTTTAAAAGTTGTTGGTATATTCCAACGATTTTAAAACAATAGGGACCTTTTGTGCAATTATTTCTTTAAAAAAAAAAAGAGTAAAATATTGTTGCAATCAATTGATTGCCGAGCCATCTCGGCAATTGCTTCCAAAGTGTTGCTGCTCATCTGAACAGTTCATGATTCATTCGAAGTCAGGGCCTTATTGGTGGGAAATGGACTGATGCTTATGATGGGAAAACCATAAAGGTCTAGCATTTGTGAAAACGAAGTGTATTGGCACATGTTGTTTGGTTGTAGAATAATTAAGTGTTTTTCTCATGGCAGGTTTGCAACCCTACTACTGGCGAGGTTATAACAAATGTACCATGCATGGGTGGGAAGGAGACAAATGATGCAATTGCTTCGGCATATGATGCATTTTTTGTGAGTTTATTATGACTTATTTCCCTCATATTCTGTTTTCCCCTTTTACAATTTGGTTTTTTAGTCCTATTGCTACACTTTCTTTTTTTGTTTAAGAGTTTATTTAGCATATCATCATACTCATAGCAGTTACAGAACTAAGTAGCATTGCACATTAGTAAGAAATTGATATAGGATATCCATAGTTTCTATTTCTCTCCCCTCAGAGAATTTCTCTTGGTTGCCGAGCAATTCGGCAACCAACTTGGTCTTGGTTGCCGAGCAATTTGGCAACAACATGGTTGTAAATTGTTGGGATTTAGTAATGCACATAGTATATAAAAAAATAGCCCAAAAAATTGAAAGAAAGTTGGGATGTTTATTGTTAAAAAATGCCATTCAAAAATTTCAGGTAATGTACAAATCCACGCACTGTGAAATCTTGGTGGCAAATTGAACGTTTTTATTTTTTTTACACTTTTTCATTCAATTTTTTATTAATCTTTTTTATTTTATCTTAAGCAAATTGAATGTTTTTATTTTTTATAATGTTGCCACATTAAAAAAAAAAAACGTGAACAGTAAAATTCGCGGCAATGAATTGTTCATTGCCGAGCAACTCGGCAATGATCTTTATTTTACTGTTCACCAAATTTTTTTTAAAGCTAATTTTCTTTGACACAAAAAAAAAAAAAAAAAAAAAAAAAAAAAAAAAAAAAAAAAAAAAACCCAAATGTGAACAGTGCTCGGCAATCAATTGATTGCCATGAACAGTAACAGTATTTTACTGTTTTTTTTAAGCCAATTTTTTTGACACAATTAAACAAAAAACAAAACAAAACAAAAAAAAAACAAAATGTGAACAGTGCTCGGCAATCAATTGATTGCCATGAATAGTAACAGTTTTTTTTTTTTTTAGCTAATTTTCTTTAACACAATTTAAAAAAAAAATTATGTGAACAGTGCTCGGCAATCAATTGATTGCCATGAACAGTAACAGTTTTTTTTTAAGGAATAATTGCACAAAAGGTCCCTATTGTTTTAAAACGTTGGAATATGCCCACAACTTTAAAAAAAAATCTTTAATTTATTTTTCTTATTTTTTTTTTCTTTTACACTTAATTTTCATTCAATTTTTTACTAATCTTGTTTTTTTATTTTACCTTTTACAAATTATTCTAAATAAATGCTAAAAAATGCCATTCAAGAATTTTAAAATCCACGCACTGTAAAATCTTGGTGGCAAATTGAATGTTTTTATTTTTTTTACACCTTTTCATTCAATTTTTTTATTATTCTTTTTTATTTTATCTTAAGCAAATTGAATGTTTTTATTTTTTATGATGTTGCCATATTTTAAAAAAAAAAAACGTGAACAGTAAAATTCTCGGTAATGAATTGTTCATTGCCAAGCAACTCGACAATGAACTTTATTTTACTGTTCACCAAAATTTTTTTTAAACTCATTTTTTTTGACACAATAAAATTAAAAAAAAACATAAGTGAACGGTGCTCGGCAATGAAATTCATTGCCGAGCACCTCGGCAATCAAATTCATTGTTTGGTGAAATATCTCGGCAACCAAAATTTTTTTTTTGTTTTTTTCTTTTTGTCAAATAAACATTTTAATTTGAAATTTTTTTATACATATTAAATTACTCATTTTAATTTTAATTTTATTTTAAAAATCACTACATTTTTTTCATACTTGCATTCTAGGTAGCCATAAATATTAAGTAAACACGGGAACCAAAAAAAATTTCCAACCAGATCATATTAATTCTCCACAATCATCATCTTATTCATTTATTTAACACATCAATTTTACAAATTCTCTAACATATTTAAGTGTATATTTATGTTCAGAATTTCGTTATACAATAAAACCACACCTACTCCTTTCACTTATGTAATTGGTTATCGGACATCTCGGCAACCCAAATTTTTTTTTTTTTTGTAAAATAAACATTTTAATTTCAAATTTTTTTTTTTTTGTAAAATAAACATTTTAATTTCAAATATTTTTTATACATGTTATATTAACCATTTTCATATTTTTTTTATTTTAAAAATAATTGTATGAATAATTCTAAAACTTCTCCCTGCATTTTTTACATACGTGTATTGCACGTAGCCAAAACTAGTATATATATATATATATATATATATATATATATATATATATATACACACTTGAATTTTTGTTTTTATAAGAAAGTGACATAATAATAATAATAATAATAATAATAATAATAATAATAATATAAGAAATATTTATTATATTTTTTGAAGTCCAAAATTTAGATATTTAGTAATTACCTATCTTAATCTTAATCTTAATCTTAATCTTAATATGTATAAAAGAAGAATATTCGTCAAAATTTTTTGCCAAGTTTTCCCTCTAAAATATTCATTAATTAATGATAATTAATAATCTTATTAATATATTACAGAAAGATCGCCGCCAAAAAATTTAGCAAAATGTCCCTCTAAAACACTTATACTAAAAATAGACTTATATTATACACGTATTGAATACACGAATTGAATAATGAGCCACCATAAAATTCGCAATATTATTGACTGAAATAGGAATGCACAAATGGTTTTACAATTTATTTTTGTATTAAATACACGTATAATATTAATACGTGTAATAATATTGACTTTTGTTTTTTTATAAGAAAGTAACTGTTTATTTGCCTTTGATATTTTGTGTGTGTGTATATGTGTGTGTGTGTGTGTATATATATATATATATATATATATATATATACAAAGTGATATATATATCACTTTTCGTTTTTATAACAAAGTGATAGAGTATATAATAATAATAATAATAATAATAATAATAATATAAGAAATATTTATTATATTTTTTGAAGTCCGAAATTTAGATATTTAGCAGTTACCTATTTTATCTTAATATCTTAATTTTAATCTTAATATATATATATATATAATTTATACAGTATAAAAGAAGGATAGTTGTCAAAAAAATTTGTCAAGTTTTCCCTTTAAAACATTCATTAATTAATGATAATTAATAATTAGTAGATAAAATACATTAATAGCACAATTAATTTTATTTTATTTATATTCTATAATAATTAATTAATAGTTAACTATCTAACTACACGTTTTACAATGTGAAATAAAAATAAGTCAATCTCATTTACAATATTAATTATGGGAGACACGTTTTGCAATATCAAATAAATTTAAGTCAACATCTATAATTTCAATAAGTATTTTATTATATATTTCATTTATATAGATATTGTGCAACTATTATGATTTATATAATAAAATAATAATAATGATAATTGAATTGAAGAAAGATAATCCATTCCAATTAAAAAGGAGGAGGACAATTTGAGTTTTTTTTTTTAATCCAATTTGTTTTTTTACTTAATAGGAATATTAGTTTTAATATGGTTATTAATAATCTTATTATATATCATAACTTTGTCTTTCGTGAAAAAAAAATGAACACAATTTACAACAGAATCATGATGTATTCCAATTTCAAAAAAAGGACAATTTTCAATCGTTATTAAAAAAACATTCAATACTTTTTTATTTAATACGATGATAATTTTAATATAGTTAATAATAATTAATTAATAGTTAATGATATAAATAATGACAGTTGCTATATGTTATTTATCTATGATGGCACGTCTTGGCACGTCTGCCTCAACGATTCGCCCACCTCACCGGCACGCCTGCCTCGTTGGTGTCATGAGCACAATTATGAGACATAGACTGTAATAATCTAATTGTCGTCAAGTTAGTCAGGCAGACGACCAATGTAATGACATTACCGCCAGTTATCGGGAAGACGAAACATCCCTCATTAACTCATAATAATGAGGGAGATGAAGGGACACCCGTCATCAATAACTGCAGGCCATCCCTATAAATAGAGGCCAACCCCCTAGGTAAAAAAGAACATACAACTCTTATACACTCCATATTGCTATTCTGCACATATATTTTAATCATTTACTAATTATCACATCGGAGTAGACACGGAGAAAAAAAGCATTGCCACCTTTTGCAGGTCTCCACCACTGTCGCCGTCGTGCTCGAAGGAGGAGAAAATTATTTGTCATCAATTGGCGCCGTCTGTGGAACCGCACAAGAAGTTATGGCTCAAACCAAAAAAGCTAGGAATGTAACCGCTCCACCAGCCCCTGTTGGGAATGTAGGCACCGAGTCCAATGCCGCCACTAATCGCCTACAACAAGAATTTTCCTTTGCCGCTCAACTTGCGGCACTGCAAGCTCAAGTGGCAGCCTTAACGGCTCTACTCCAAGATCGAAACGCTGTGGTTTCTCAGCTACCACAGGGTCCTAACCCTCTGCCGGTAGGATCTTCACTACCATGGGCTCTGTCCCAGGGTCCTAGCTATCCACCGATATGGCTCTCACCGCTAGGAGCTCCTCCCTAGACTTCTAACTTTCCAACAATGGAAACACCGCCAATGGCAGCTCCACTACAAGTTTAGGTGACGGCCTTAACGGCTCTATTCCAAGATCGAAACGATGCGGTTTCTCAGCTACCACAAGGTACTAACCCCCTGTCAGTAGGATCTTCACTACCAGGGGCTCTGCCCCAGGCTCCTAGCTATCCACCGATATGGCCCTCACCGCTAGGGGCTCCTCTCCAGACTTCTAACTTTCCAACAATGGAAGCACTGCCAACGGCAGCTCCACTACAGGCTCCAGTTTCTTTATCTCCACCTTCCGCACCCCACTTCCATTCATTGACATCTAGCCCAAATCCATACTGGAGGCAACCGTCATGGATGCCCACGCCTACACTGGTTGAGACACCAGTGTTAAGCCTGGAACAGAGATTAGAAGAAATGATGGGTCGCCAAATAGCTGAGGCTATGTCCAATAAAAGTAGTAGGCAACAATCCATGGTGTTGGAAAAAGACCTTTTTTCCCTAGAAGTGATGGCAGTCCCCTTGCCACGAAACTTCAAACAGCCAAAAATAGAGAAGTATGACGGATCCTCTGATCCTGTCGATCACCTCAGGTCTTTTGTTGACTTGATGAGGTTACAAGCTACCCCTGATGAAATTATGTGTAGGGCTTTCCCGCTAACACTTAGGCGGGAGGCCAGGGACTGGGTAGCCACCCTTCTCCCAAAATCGATCTGTACATTTGACTATTTTTTCAAGAGTTTTGCTGCAAACTTTGCCAGTAGCAAACGTGTTAAGAAAATTACTATCAGTCTGATGCAATTGACGCAGGACAATGACGAATTGTTGAAAGATTTATTGCCCGGTTTATTAGAACCACGTTGGGAATCAAAGATCTGCAGATGTCTGCTGTAGTCACTGCTATGGGTAGTGGAACTCAAAGTCTTCTTTTCAAGATGTCACTCTCCAAAAATCCGCCGGAAACGATGCATGAGTTACTAAAGAGGGGAGATAAGTATATGGACGCTGAAAAAGCATATTTCATTACCAAAAGTATGAAAGATCGAAATGAATCTGAGTCTAACAAAAGAAAGATTCGGGATGAGCCCGAACTTCGAATGATAAAGACAAGCAGAAAATAAATCGTGTCCAAGAGATAAATGATGAATGTACCATTGAATGATCTGACTAGCTGGGAAGTTCTAGTGCACCTACTGGATCTAACCTGTGACAAAAATATCCTTAACTATTACAAAGGTTAGGCGAGGAGACAGAGCCTTGGCTTAAAAAAAATTTGCCAAGGCAAGTTCACTCCAGGCGGGCGACCTCACTCCGGGCGAGGCGACATTGCCCAAAAAAAAAATATAATAATAATTTCCAAGGCGAGCTCACTCTAGGCGGGCGACCTCATTCCAGGCGAGGCGACCTTGCCCCAAAAAAAAATTTAGAAAGTAGTAGGTACGTTAAATTACTTCTACTTCTCATTAACGATTGTATATGAAAAGTAGAGGGGCTTATAAGGCCAGCTGCCCAAAAATAATGACAGCTGCTACTGTTTGAAAAACAAGACCAGCTGCCACTGTCTGATAAACAAGACCAGCTGCCACTGTCTGATAAACAAGGCCAGATGCCCAAAATTAATGACAACTGCTACTGTCTGAAAAACAAGACCAGTTGCCATTGTCTGAAAAATAAGACCAGCTGCCACTGTCTGAAAAACAAGACTAGATGCCCAAAAACAATGATAGCTGCTACTGTATGAGAAATAAGGCCAGCTGCTACTGTTTGAAAAATAAGGCTAGCTGCTACTGTCTGAGAAACAAGGTCAGCTGCTGTTGTATGAAAAACAATGACAGATGCTACTGTCTAAGAAACAAGGTCAGCTGCTACTGTCTGAAAAACAATGATAACTGCTATTGTTTGAAAAACAAGGTCAGCTGTTACTGTCTAAAAAACAAGACCAATGAGCCTCTATCCAAAATCAAGGCGATGAGCCTATGTTTAAAAATCAAGGTGATATCCACCATTGAAAAATAAGGCGATGATCATATGTTTAAAAATCAAGGTGATAGCCACCATTGAAAAATAAGGTGATGAACCTATATTTAAAAATCAAGGCGATACCCACTATTTAAAAATAAGGTGATGAGCCTATATTTAAAAATCAAGGCGATAGCTACTATTTAAAAATCGATGTGATAGCCGCCATTGAAAAATAAGGCGATGAGCCTCTGTTTAAAAATCGAGGCAATAGCCACTATTTAAAAATCAAGGTGATAGCCACCATTGAAAAACAAGGCGATGAGCCAATGTTTAAAAATTAAGGCGATGAGCCTCTGTCCGGAAACAAGGTGATGAGCCTATTTTAAAAAATCAAGGCGATGAACCCCTGATTAAAAATCAAGGCGACGAGCCTCTGTCAGAAAAACAAAGCGATGAGTTTATGTTTAAAAATCAAGGCGATGAGCCTCTATTAGAAAAACAAGGTTATGAGCTTATGTTTAAAAATCAAGGTGATGAGCCTCTGTCAGAAAAACAAGGTGATGAGCCTATGTTTAAAAATCAAGGTGATGAGCTTCTGTCTGAAAAAGTTAGAGAAGAGCAGGTGCAATAGATTGTTTCTACTTCCCATTGACAACAATCTATGAAAAGTAGTCTATGGGAAGTAAAGAGGCTTATGATGATATAAATAATGACAGCTGCTATATGTTATTTACCTATGGTGGCATGTCTTGGCACGCCTGCTTCAACGATTCGTCTGCCTCACCGGCACGCCTGTCTCGTTGGTCTCATGAGCACACTTCTAATAGATAGACTGCAATAACACAATTGTCGTCAAGTTAGCCAGGCAGGCGACCCATGAAATGACAGTTACCACCAGTTATCGAGAAGACGAAATATCCCTCATTAACTCCTAATAATGAGGGAGATGAAGAGACACCCGTTATCAAATGAGGAAGATGAAGGGACACCCGTCATCAATAACTACATGCCATCTCAATAAATAGAGGCCAACCCCCCAAGTAAAAAAGAACACACAACTCTTATACACTCCATATTGCTATTCTGCACATATGTTTTAATCATCTACTGATTATCACATCGGAGTGGACACGGAGAAAAAAAGTCCCGCCATCTTTTGCAGGTCTCCATCACTGTCGCCGCCGTGCTCGGAGGAGGAGAAAATTATTTATCATCAATAGTTAAATAAAACTACACATTTTGCAATGTGAAATAAAAAATCTCATTTACAATATTAATTATAGGAGACACAATTTGCAATGCCAAATAAATTTAAGTCAACATTCATAATTTCAATAAGTATTTTATTATACATTTAATTTACATAGACATCAAGCACCATGCAAATATTTAATTATATAATAAAATAATGATAATAATAGTTGAATTGAAGAATGATATTCCATTCCAATTCCAAAAAAAAAGAGGACAATTCGAATTTTTTAAAAAAAAATCTAATTAGTTTTTTCAATCAGAAGTGCATCCCTAATAGTTTAAGCTAAATTCAAATTACTTTTGTATCATAACATGTATTACAAAACCATTTTTGCTTTTCAATATGGGCGAAAGTTCTAACAGCATCAAAAAAATAAATGCTACCAAGACATAGTGGGGAAAAAAAAAGTTAGGGTCATGAGGCTTTGGGACATACCGTCCTTTGACAACAAGCAGAGACGTATAGCATAGAAATGACTTTCATGGATGAAGATGTTTTATTATTTATATTAACAGTTTACAGTGTGATCTCTGATTTTTTTTTTTTTTTATTGTTATAGTATATATATAAACCCAGACATAACTTACGGGATATTATTTAACAAGCAATCAATTTTTTTCCTCCGTTTTTATGTTATGAATATTAACATTGTTTCTGTTTTGATGATATGATTATAGTAGTTTGGAAAGTTTATTGAATTTTTAATTTATATTGGTTAGGGATATATTTGTTTGTTTTGATTAGCTTATTAATTAAGGTCAAATTTGTTGGTTAGTGAGATTTTCTTTTTCTTTTCTTTTTCGCTTTTCGTTTAACATGTATATTAATAAATGATTGTTGCCTAATTCAGCAATAAACATGAAACAACTCATTAAATAGTAATAATACAATTAACTAATTCGACGAACGAAAAAAACTTATTTAAATATCTATAGACAAATATTAGTAATAACATATTTGAATGCTACATTAATTAATTAATATAAGATTTAGAGTATGTAAATATTATTAATTGTCTACAAATACAAAAACAATAAATTTGCAAAATATCATTAACGCAATCTGCATCTTTACAATTTAGAAAATCCAATTTTTGAATTATAATATAAAAATGAGCAGCGCAAAAAATTAAGCTTGAAGCACTTCTTAAAAATTAGAAAATGATAATCAAGCATTCCTTTAAATTCCCTTTGTATTTTTTTTCCACGTTAACTAAGAAATAGTTAAATTTAGTTGCAATTCATGAAAAATATATAAATACAATCTCACTGTTAAATAGAGATGTGAAAACAGATTCATTTGATTTCAACAAATGATAATATTTAAATTGTTATTGTAACTCAAAAATTAATCCATCAAATAATATTGTGTCGATTATTAAAAAAACTTATATTTGCATGCTCAAAAATTATTTTTCAAATTACAATAGAAAATATTATATATTAAATAATATTAAAATATTTATATTATATTTTATAATAATAATAATAATATTATTATTATTATTATTATTATTATTGTTATTATTATTATTTACGTAGAGTCAGCAAAAAAATATAATTAAATCAAAAGACAGAATTTTAATATTTTATAATATTAAAATTTAATTAATTAATTTCCCAACTTCAGATAATTAATAATCAGTATTTCAATACAATTTAATCAAAATGAGTTTTCCAATGTTTCAACTTTCTATGATACTTGGTTAAAACGAATAATATTAAGAATTAACATTTAAAAAAATGCACATATTCCAGAATAATGTGTTCTAATGTCTTAATTTATACCGGTTGAAGGATTTAAATAAGTTATATTTTCAAAAAAATGAAACATCAATACACGAGAACTATTGACAATAATGCAATAGTTTTCCAAAAATAGACTTATTTTCTCCACAAATTTTTATGCTTCCCATAGTAGGTTTAAATAGGCTGCAGTTTCAAAAAAAGAAAAGAAAAATCAATCCATGGAAAATTTAATTGTGTTATATTATCAAATGATTTGATTTATTAATTAAAAATGATAAGTTGATTAAACTAATAAACTAGATATGATAATTTCAAAATTAAATTCATATGATTCAAAGCCCATCTCAGATTCTAGCTCATCAAAAGGGTTATAGATAAAGGATAAGCTGAGAACGTTAAATAATCAATGTTAACTACAAAGTTTTAATTACAAGAGTGATTTTAACTCCGTTGGATCCAGGATTGCCTATTAAGTTCAAACGAAGACAATATCTATTAATTTTCTCATACGCTATTACTATCAATAAGAGTCAGGGTCAATCTCTCTCTCACGTGGAATTATATCTGAAAAACCCAGTTTTTAGTCAATGGATAACTTTTTCTTGTATTGTCTAGAGTTACAAATCGTACAGGATTGAAGATGTTGATTTGTGATAGGAATGAAGTATTGACTAATTCGATCACAAATGTGAATTTCAAATGGGTGTTTTAAAATCTGGATTAGCTTGTAATTTTTTTTTTCCAATATCAATGAGTAATTAAATGTTATTTATATGATATTTTTTTTATTTAAATGTAATAAATAAACAACATACTCTTAAAATATTTTAAAATCAATATCATAAAAAATAACTGTTGTGCATCGCACGAGTGATATACTAGTTCCATATGAAAACTCAAACGGTCGAACCTAGAGTCGTGTCATGCAACAAATGCAGCCTGAAAAATCGCATGTGTGCACTCATGTGCTTCCTTTGTGAAAAAGCCACGAATAGACCATCCACCATTTCTTTGACAAACCTTAATTAAAAAAACCGAGCATGTTTGGCTACGCTTAAAACTAGTTTAAGGTTAAAAAAAAAAAAAAATTACTTATAAATATGTCTAAAAAGTTAATTTTTAACTTATAAGTAAAAATAGCTTATTTTGACTATAAAGTTGAAGTTATTTTAAAAATAACTAACTTGTTAATTTTTAACTTTTTAAGTTACAAAAATTTATTTAATTTAGAATTTACTTATCTACTTATTAGTATGCATTGTTCTTGAACTTAAATGAAATGAGGAGTCAAATCTCTCCCCCAATTTTGTAGCCAGTGAATTCTTAATCTTTAAGTTTATTACATGCAATCTCCAATCACAGTATCCTTTTAACAATGTTCTAAAAAGCGTAAAGCGTGGTTAGGCGTAGAGACCGAGCTTCAAACTTTTCAGGCCTAGACGAGTCCTAAGCGAGAGCGAGATAAGGGTAAGGCAAGGGCAATGTGTGATGCGTGGCTAGACGTGGAGGCCGAGTTTCAAGCCTAAGCGGAACCTAGACGAGGCTTATACGGACTTTTTAGAACAGTGCCATTTAATAAATCATTAAATAGCCACGTGCATCTAACAAGCCAAATTTGTTCAAAAGGAAATTATAATATTATTTCAAAGGATAAATTCTACTAGGTCTTCAACTTTTTGTAAGTGTGGTACTCATATTTTCAACCTACTATTAGATGCACGGTTGTCTCCAACCTTTTAACACTGTGGTACCCGTGTTCCCTATAGAAAATATTTATTTGAACATCAAGTAGTCATGTGACACTTATGTGATGTCTGAATGGGCTAAAGCAACAGATATGTTTCGTGAATATTGAAGAATTTTACTATATTCAGATTTCTAAATGAAAGTTGAGTTGGAATAAACGAAAATTTTTTGAACAATTTTCCCATTTCGGTCCAACATCATATTAGTGTCACATAGCCATTTAATATTCAATAAACGTTTTTCATTAAGCAGGAACATGAGTACCACAGTTTAAGATTGGATGTTTCAAATGCATGGTGGGATTGTGCCCTTCCAAATGATTATTGTTCAGATAGACATGACTTATGCTCGATGGACTAAGCAAGATGGGATCGAGCCACTAAAATTGTTCTAAGATAAATCTCGAATAACAATATGTTTGATTGACTCTTCAAGTTGTTCTTAGATATAGCAAGAAGGGATCGAGCCACTAGAATTGTACTCATATAAAATATAGGATAACAATATGTTCGATTGACCCTTCACCTTGGCTCTTAGTCGACATAGCAAGATATTTCATTCCCATATTACCTATTGATTTTGGAATTGTACCAGACAAAAGGTTGTTGCTAATGTCTAATACTAGCATGTAAATGGTACACACGCTATATGGCCAAGTTGGAAAATATCCCTGCAATCTATATTGTGACAGATCAAGTAATCTCAAGTTAGATTGGTAGTGCAGAAAGTTGGGTAGTTTTTGACAAACTAAAAATCTCAAATTGAAAATTGGGGTGCCAAGTTTCGTAGCTCACTCTCTGCTATGACTTCGTTTGTTCCAGCAAGCATGTACCGAAGGTTTGAATGATTAGAAAACGACTCAAAACAAAAAGTTATTACTCGATAGTGAGAGATATTCAAATGATGTGACTCGAATACTTCATATACTTCTCTTCACCATGATTAATATGCAATTTAATAGTCACACTAACTTTTAAATATGTAATGCACAAAAATATTATATCTAACATACACTTTAGTTGGCAATTCTATTTTTCATTTTTTTGTTACTTTATGAATTGCTAGTTTATAAAACATCCTAGTATTTTTATATTTGTACGAGAGCTCAATGCAATCTGTGAAACCAAGGCTACCCCCACATTTTTAGGGTAGACATGAACTTGACTCACACAAACTTGTGACTTATCCTCTTTTGCATGATTTTATTTACAAAAATAAATGATTCAATATAGAGTTGGTAAAATAGGTCCAACTCGATAGGTCAATCCACCTGACCTGGATTTTGAATTGGGCTAACCTAGTAAAAAATTGGACCTATATGACCCGGTCCAATTAGCCTGCTGGACCAATCGGACTTGGCCTGAGCTGTCACAAATTTTTTGGGTTGGCCTTTTTTTTCATTCATGGAGTGTCTCCATACTAAATTTGATGAGCTAAAAAAAATTATTTTCTTTTATTTTTTATTTTTTATTTCTGGGAGATATGGGGGGTTGGGGTTCATATATTCTTTTTTTTTTTTTTGATATCAATTTTCTATATTTCCTACATTTTTAGTTTGTGAAATGTAGTTTAGCGTGAAAAATCTCAAATAAATGAAATGGATTCTAGTTATATATAAATCTCCTACTTCATCATCTACATTTATTTGTGCATAAAGAAAAATAAATTTTATTAAGGAACATTTAGAAAGTGGCCAAAAGAAATTTGATTTTGAAAAATGACAACTTTTAATAATATTTACAAAAATGACAAAAAAGTATTGCAAAAATAACAAGTTCTTTTTAGCTTCCAAGAGAAGTTATCTACGGTTATAACAATTAACCAATGGACAATCTCAATTATTTGTAAACATATAAACATGGATGTAAACATAATTTCATTTTCCTTGTGCAAATCAACGACATTTCCACAGTTGAACTCTTGATAATCGAAGTTATTATTTGAAAGTACGGAATTGTTAATATTTTTTTATTAAGAACTTGAAGCTTGTTATACTAGTAATATGAAACGTTAAAAATTCGTAGGTTTGAAAAATGAGAGTTCATCAGACATTGAACTAATACGTCCCTCATCATATCAAGGTAAAGATCGAGGGCGTCAACTATATCAACATTGGATCTCGCAGTGATGAGCAAGACCTGAATTTGTTGGAGATGTTTCCTTCGCCTACAATTATGGCAGCGGCGAGCGTGTATAAATATTGCTCCCTCCTATAGGAGAAGGCTGCCGAAAAAGCCATGCTCGAAGAGCTCGTCACACTGGCTGCCATGAATAGCACTTGAGGCTTAGCCCTGAATAATGAATTGTACAGTAATCTCATTGGTTTCTCCAGTAAGCTTGAAAAGGTAGAGGCCAAGACTGAGAAGCTTGCCGTGGATTTGAAGGTGATGAGTTCGAGGAACACTCAACTGGGTTCCGAGAATGAGAGCCTTCGGTCGAAGGTTGATAGCTTGACGGTGAATGAGGCGACGACCTTTAAAGCAAAACTGCAGGTTGCTACCGAGAAGGTAGAAAGGGCGAGGCTCAAAGTAGCTATGGTCGAGACAAAAAAAAAAGTGGCTATGGTCGAGACAAAAAAAAAATTGGCTATGGTCGAGACAAAAAAATGAGGTCGTCGCTGTGAGGATGGAAGGATGAATAATGGTTGCTAAAAGTTCGATAGCCGTTGTGAACCTTGGCTATGATGCCACAGTCATAAAAAATGAGAAGCTACTGGCAGAGGCCCGAGAGGAAATGCAGAGGGCCAAGGTGGATTTGGCAGATGGTGGAGCCGGAGGCTAAGGCGGTGAGGTCATACAAGAAAAATTTCTCTAAAATGTCTGAGTACTCCCATCTTATTGCACCATTTATGGAGGCTGTGGGAGACAAAGTGACAGAGACGATATGGATTGTCCATCATGAGTGGGACATTTCCTTTCTATTGGTCGGGAAAGGGAATCATGCTCCTACCAAGGCCTAAGCATTCCTAGGTTCCTGGCGACGATCCCTAGTGGATAGTGCATGGAACGTACCTCCGAACTTGGGATAAAACAATAATGTCGGGCCATAAAAGGGTAGACACCAAATAAGTAAACACAATTACCTACTAATAATAAGGTCAAAGATGTGCAATGTGCCAGGGGTCTTTCGTCTCTTTTCCATTTGAGTATTATAATTTGAAGGTCTCCAACCTAATTACTGCGATGATCTTGTACGACCCCTCCCAGTTAAGTTTGAGGGTTCCAGCTCCTACTTCTTTGTTGGTAAGGAAAACCTTTTTGAGGACCGAATCACCAAATTTAAAACTTCTGCAGTTAATCCTGAAGTTTTAATATTTCACCATCTTTCTTTCATATACCGCCAGACGAAGTTGGGAATCGGTGTGCCTTTTCTCCTAAAAATCGAGGCTCGCTCTACGAAGGTCTTTGTTGGCTATCTCGTTGAAGTGTAAGCGCATTTGAAATGGCATCCTCACTTCAATGGAGATTATTGCTTCGGCTCCGTAGGCTATGGTGAAAAGAGTTTTCTTGGTAGCTATTCGATAAATTGTCCAGTAGGATCAAAGTACCTCAGTGAGATCATCTGCCCATCTGTCCTTAGTTGAATCCAACTTTCTGAGATGGGAGGAAATAAGTGATGCTTCCTATTTGTTAATTATTTCTAGTTTACACGAATCTGAATCAGAATACGCTACTTGGATCTTTGCACGACTAAGCTCTTGGTCTTCCATCTCTACTTTCTTTTTTAAGAAAAATCGATGTAAATTCATTCATATTTCAAAAGTATCCATTGATACACCTTTAGTTTAGCATCCACTTTTGTGCTCTGATGGATCAGCACGAAGGTGCTTACGAGATACTACTCGAAAAACAGTAGCTACAGGCAACCCTAGCAATATTTTTGGTTGATATGCGTTTATTACACAGAGAAATGGGCCTAAATCTAGATAGTCGGTAGGGACTTACCTTTTTTGGAATTGAAGTGAGGAAAGTACTATTAGGGAGATTTGACCTCTTTTCTTGATATTCTCCACTACTCTCGCAACTCTAATAAAAACAAATGGTAAGCTCTCTGTGGGCTTGTTCTCTTTTTTCTGTAAAGGTTTAAATCTTCGTTTTCAAGACGGATAATCAACTCCTCAAATATCAATCGAAACTTGAACCCTTGTCTAGGTATGCAATTTCAGAAAGCACAACAATTTAAATGGGTGACAAAGCAGCACTATTATGGTTACCTTCACGTATAGAGACACTCTACCTATAGTAATTCCACCGCTCCGTGGGCTTCTTCACTTTATTCTTTGAGTATTGGTCTTGCGTGTGTTTGATAATTTTGTTGACTGCTTCAACTTACCCATTAGACTATGAGTAGTAGGGAGTGAAGAAGTCTCTTCGGATGCCAAGTTCTTCGCAGTTGTCTAAGACCAAGTAATTTGGAATTCAAAAATGACACACTATGTTCTTCCACACAAACTTTCGGGCATTGGCTTCTTTATCTTGGCAAGGGGTTTGGCTTCACACTACCTGGTGAAATAGTCTACCGTGACTATCACAAATTTGACACCGATGGAAATGGAACCAATGAAATCGACCTCCCACTTGGTGAAAAGCCAGGGACTTGTGGCAGGGGTGATATCCTGAACGGAGAGCTTTGGGATGATGTCGAATTGTTGGCACTTGTCGCATATCTTTATAAAGTAATGGGAATCTTTTTTCATCATCGGCCTGCCAGTAGTATCTTTATTTCGGCAAAGACTAAACCTATCTCTCCCGCACGTGGTTGCTGCAAACTCCCTCGTAAATCTCACACATGATGTTTTTAGCCTTGTCTTAGGCAACACATCACAGCAGGGATGAGTTGAATCCCGTTTGTACAGTACTCCATCTTGTAGTACAAATTTTACGGTTCTTCTGTGAAGCTTGCGTGCCTCGTCCTTGTCAACAAACTATATTTGGTTAGTTAGGTAAGCTGTGATTTTCTTCATCCAAGTTGCAGATTTTTTGATCCATGTGGTCGTAGATGTCGGTGTGTCTTCGATGGTGGGCTTGCTAAGTTGTTCGACTAAGATAATTCCCATTAGCTTCTTCGAATTCTTGTAGCTTGCCAATTTTGAGAGAGCATTTGCGTAGCTATTTTTTACCCTCAGGATTCGGAGCAGTTCAAACTTCTCAAAGCACTGTAAAAAGTCCGTGACTTTTCTTAAATAAGCTACCATCGTTCATTTCTTGGCCATGAAACTACCATTGACTTGACTCACCACCAATTCTGAGTAACTGTGTACATTAATCCTTTTGGCGTTCATTTCATTTGCCAACCTCAGGCCTGCTGGAAGTGCCTTATATTCAGCTTCTTTGTTTGAGGCCTTAAAGTCGAGATGGAGCACATAGTTGAGGTTATGTCCCTCAGATTTAACAAGTAAGATGCCCGTGCCAGCTCCATCATCGTCCAAGGATCCGTCAAAGTATAATTTCCACATTAGTACCTCTTCGGGCTCGTGAATTGGTAATCCTTCTCGAAGGTTTGCGAACTTTGTCACAAAGTCAGCTAGTGCCTGACCTTTGATTGATAGACTAGGTGAGGGGTAGGCATTTTAACCAGAACCAATCTCCCGAACTGGAACTGAGAATCGATAACCGAAGATAGACTGCATTCGGTTTAGTTATTGGTTTTTGAACTAGAACCGTGGGTACCTGATTATAATCGAATTTGTTATTTTTTTATAAATTTTTTATTTTTTACAATTTATTCACCATAATTCAATGACCCACAACCTAATACCAAAGTACCAAAGATAAAAGTCCAACTATCCAAGACCCAAACCAAAAGTACAAAATCCACTACTCTTAAACTCAAATTCAATTGATCCAATTTCAATTATCCAAATCTCAAATTCTTAATCGCTATTTGTCCAAATACTCTATACAAATAGTGTCGTTTGTCTCGCACTTTCACTCATCTTTCTCTTGTTCAACGCACAGTGAAATTGTGAAGGCGAAACTCCTCTATAACCGAAACGAATCCTTAATTTTGAGAGGTAATTTTCCTTTTTATAACCTTAAATTGTGAATTTTTAATTTTGGTCTATATTCTTCCAGTTAATGTTTATATCTTTCATATATTGTATTAATATCTAATGTACTTTATTGTTAACGGGTTTGCAATTTTAAATTCTTTTCAAAACATGTTGTCAACTCACGATTTTAAAAGAAAATGTTATGGGTAGAACCGAATTCGAACCGGAACAGACGGTTCCAGTTTAGGTTTGGTTCCAATAATTACGTAGAACCGAATGGTTCATTTACCAAATTTTTGAAATGCAACGTGTGGTTTTGTGTATTGAATTATCCGAACCGACTCACTTGACGCCCAGACCTAATCTAGGTTTGTAGGAGATATCAAACTGGGTGAGCTCAACGAACCACTTCATCACGCATATATAAAGCATCTCGCTTTTGTAGCACCTACCTCAGAGGGAGGTTTTGAAAGCACGTTGACAATATGAGCCTAGAAATAGTGTCGAAGCTTCTCGGACGCAATGAGAAAAGATAGAGCGAGCTTCTTCAACCTTACCAAATCCAGATGATAACACTGGGTATTAACAAATGAAGATCTTTGGTAGATAAAAATGTAGAGAAGTGATCTCCTGTCTCCAGTGAACAATTGTTATCTTGTCCATTTCCAATATGGCACATGCACATTGAATAAATTGCTGATGTGACATTTACTTATGTAGGCAATTCATTCAATGTGACACTTGTGTAAGTGCCACATTAGATGTGGACAAAATAACAATTGTCCACTGAGATAAGAGAACACTACTCTAAATATATAATCTATTTTTGTTTGTAGATGATATATTTATCTCTTGTACATATGTTTGCAAAATGACTAGATAGTATTTAACACTATTAAAAAATAAAAAGGATTTTGTTGTCTTCTAGAGGCCAATATTATTTATCGAACTTGTCCAAATAGTTTTGGCATGAGTTATACATGATGTCAAATTAAACATATCTCTATACACAAGACAAGATGGATACTTGCCCCCTACTAAATCCCGATGTATTATCCAAGGCTAGGAATCAAGATCGCATTTTAGAATTAGCGCTTATGGATTAATCAATAATTTATTGGTTAATTTTAGGCTAAATATTTTATGTTGAATTAGACCTAGGCTGCAAATCATGTAGGTTACATGGACTTTTCGAGTTCCAAATTAGAAATTTCCATTGAAAACTCAAACCTATGATCGTGTCATGCAACAAGGCAGCCTGATGTAATGTCGGTCGTTAGTCGTCGTTACCTTCAGTTTGACTCAAAAATTGTTTCCTTTGATAAAAAGCCACGTACTTCCCCGTGTGCTAGATATTTACCAAATAGTCCCCCACTTTAGCATATGTTTGGAGGTGCTGAAATTATAATTTAAGTGCTTATATTATAAGTTGTTGGTGAATATGTAGATAAAAAGTGATTGTAAGTTGTGGATCCCATGAAATGTGTGGATAAAAATTATGTTTGACCAGTTTGACCAGTTGAAATTATAATTTAAGTGGTGCCAAACATATGCTTAGACTATCAACAATTTCTTAACTTCATTATTCAAAAAATTAAAAATAAAAAAGTAAAATTGTGCTTGTTTAGTTTTAATTATGATTAGAAAAAATTAAATTTTTATTTGTAAAATAAATTATTTATTTTAAATATTAATTAACAAAAAAGTTATTTATTTATAATTTACTTATCAAATTATAAGTAAATTTACTATTGTTAAATTTTACATATATGATGAATGTGTAATCAAATTTTATAGTGACTGAGTTCGTAAGATTTAATATTATTATATACCGTCTCAGGTTACAACGTTTATTTAATAAATTTGTTAATTAATAACGTGAATCTAATAAGTCAAATTTGTTAAATGGAAATTAAAAAAAATAAAGAATATAAATTCACTTAAACCCTGCTATCTACGATTAAATGACACGTTATTGTTGCCCCCCGGGGCACAGCCAAGTTGGCAAAGGATGGGCATTGCGGGGCTCGCAACCTCAGCGTGGGGAGTTCGATTCCTGGATGGAGCAGCTGGGTGATGTAATACTCAATTATGGGTGGAGCAGCTTGGTGATGTAATATCCATGGTGGAAGGCTCCCTTGGGGCCAGGAGTATAAAGGGTGCACGAACCCTGGTCAACTTGGGCATATCCCGCGATTTACCTCTACCCATCACTGAGGGGCCGGGGATGGGTGGTCCAGGACATAGTCTGGTGTAACTGGGATACCTGGATATCAAAAAAAAAAAAAAAAAAAAAAAAAAAAAAAAAAAAAAATGACACGTTATTGTTTAATGAAAGGTCTATGTAGACCGGATCTAGACAACAGCTTATCTCCCCTGTAAATTACTGTTAAGAGAGATTTTTCTTACAAAATAACAAGCCCGCCCAATTTGTTCTCCGTATTGTTCAATTTTGTTAATCAAAACCCTAATAATCAGATCTTAGTAAAAATCATTCATCTCAGTCTCCATATGTGAATAATTTCATAGTTTCACAAAACAAAGAATAAGTAAAAATGGATGCGGTGTCGATCCGGGTGCCGTATAAGAATTTGAGGCAAGAAGTGGAATTGGTGGCCGTGGATGAATCTCAATTGCGTCGGTTACAGATCCATTCGTTTAATTCCTCTTCGTCACCGTCCAGGGTATCCGATGGCGGAGAGACGCCGCCGGACTCAAATCAGCACCAAAATGTTGAGCCTCCGCAGAACTGTAGCTTGATTACGTTGATCTTGAGTTGTACGGTCGCAGCGGGAGTTCAATTTGGCTGGGCATTGCAGCTCTCCCTCCTCACTCCTTACATTCAGGTGTTACTATCTTATAAATAAAAAATGCGTACTTTTGTTTCATTGTACTGTTACAAAAGCGGAGCTTAATCTAATAGACGCGTATATTGATGTATTGTTTCGGTGGATTGATACTGAGTATAGGTGTTGTTAATTTTGATTTTTTGGACTTCTGTGGCTTGTATCTCAAGTGGGATTTTGGGAATCTGTGGATAGTGATTTCGGTTGATTGAATTTGGGATTTTTCATTTTGTTTTTCTTAAGTGGATATACTGTTATGATCTGAAAAATGAAAGTTTTTTTTTTTTTTATAAATATTCGGTCAATTGGATGGAAACGTACGTCCATCTGTGTATATGGCTTTCATTGTTTTTGGTGGGGAACAATATAAACAAGTGTAAACACAAATGAAGAAAGCACTTCGTCTAATGGAATGAATTAGTTGATATTTAGAAATGTGTTGTAGAAATACTAGTATACCATTTATGGGTGGTGGGATTCGACCGTAGAATCAGAATTTCAATTCAATGCAATTGAATATCATGAAGCAGTACAATTGTGAATGAGATGAGATTTGATGAAAAGAGAGTAATTATTGCCTAAATTTTTTGAATTTTTATTAAGAGACGTAAGTGTTCTTTTATCATTGATCGTGAGTGGACATGAAAAATCCTTACGGTCGTGACTAAACTCATAATTCATTAGAGGATTTGATGTAAGATGTATAAAGATGGAGGCAGTGCCAATGTCTAAATTCAAGCAACGTTATTTTAGCATTACCACATGCCATCTCCTTGAGCAAAATATGCACATAAGTAATTTCAGAGTGATATTTTTATATGCATTTCAATTATCAAATTGAAATTCAGCAGACAACAAATTAACGCCGCATGGGAAAATAAATTAAAAGTAATAGTTGAGATAATACTGAAAAGGCCCAAAAATTTAGTAACGTGCGCATTATTTCACTTCTTTCTTTTTGTATTTTATTTGTGTTTCTTCTTTTTCCATTGTGCTCTTTTCCTAGTTTTTGCATTTCAACACTAAAAAGCCCCTAATATCTTGCTCAGGGGCACTTTTGACGACTCTGTGCAGTTGTGCACCTCACATAGCTTCTTCCATGCCTTCAGTTGTGAAGAGCCGATTAGCAGCTATGTTTACTTTTTATCATAGTGATTACAAATCTAGTTTGTTTTTCTTCTATTCTTTCATCGAGTGGTTAGTGTAGCATATTAGCTGCTTGTCAATAACAGTTTCAGGGATTAGGTCTACTTATTTTCTTTGTTAATGTATTTCTTTTCTACTCTGACATCACGACACCAAGTGGAGGTGGCACGGGTTGAGAATAAATTAAGGGAGTGATGACTTAGGTAAAGAAGCTCTCGTGCACAGAAGCAAAACAATTCGAAATATAACAAGTTAGAAGAGTGGAGGTGGACCAAAATCAACATGACTTGACATAGCTGTAAAGGCTTTGGATTGTAATGGATTTTCCATTAGATGTATGAATGGATTAACTGGAGTGGCGAAAAATCATTCATGTAGTTGACTCGAAAATCGAAATTAATCAGAATAACACTTAGTCTTTTGCTTTAATGTATGTATTTCTTTCCTGTATACTTGGGACAAAAGCATTAATGTTATGAAAGAACAGGATAAACTTTGGAGAATAAGTTTATTTTTATAAGAAACAAAATGAAATCCCCTGTGTAAGCATTAATGTTGAAGAAAGTAATGTTGTTTTAGTCAATAAGCTTTTGTACAAATATTATATCTGGTTTATTATTGTGCATTCTGTTTTTTTCCTTGTTTGGTTAACTTTTCTATTATTTCCTTCTGCTGCAGACACTTGGTATAGGCCATGCGTTTTCTTCATTTATCTGGCTTTGTGGTCCCATAACAGGCCTTGTGGTACGTCTAGACACAATTTTGTGTCAACTATTTAAGGTTTTCTAAGTTATGGCGAATATTGAATTAAGTTCTGTATTAATAGCAGGAAGCTCAATGGTAGTGAAATATTCAAATAATTTAGTTGAGTTGTATGATAAACCATGATAATAGAAATTGTAGGAGTTCTGTGTCATTATGAAAGTTCTTCACTTGCTTCGGTATTGAGTTGTGGTGTACTCCTACAAAGTGAAGTTAACTGTGCAGACATGCCAAATCACTCGTAGAAATCACTTTTATAGGAAAATATGCATATTGTAGATATGTACAAAACAAACAATATTGGCAGACCTTGCAAATTTGGTTGCTTGTCTAATAATCATTTGCGTGTAACCATGTATATGTTTTTTCGTTGACTTTGTCACCTTCTTTCAGTCTGAAATTATTCAAGTCTATCTTTCTTCTCTGGTTGCTTGTGACTTCGAAACACAAGCAAAGGTGATACAAAACTTATCAATGATAATAATAGAGAATGAAAAATTTGCATTTCCTCAAATTTCTTCTGGTAAAGTATTTTGTACTTTCAACTGGAAAATTATAATTGTAACATGGGGTTTAGTGATACGATCGATCTTGATCATCTCTAGTCACATGAATAGTCACATTGTCAATTTGATTTTCTGGTGACTGGGAATGAAATCTAGTTTCTGAAGAAGGTAGAGTTTGGGATGTGAATTTTTATTTTACTTTACATAAAGCAACTTTGAAGTCCAATTTATTTTCCTTTCAAATTTAGACGGGTTTGAAGTTCTGAATTAGACAACAAAAGATCAATATGTTTGGTGACATGAGCTGTTGCTAAATTGTTGAACACCAATGTAACTATTCACCCCCCATGTGCATCTGTTAAAAACCAATTATTTGGATAATTTATTAAATATTTGTCTTCAGGTTCAACCTTTTGTTGGTATATGGAGTGATAAATGCTCTTCCAAATATGGTAGAAGAAGGCCATTCATTTTTGTTGGATCTCTCATGATCTCAGTTGCTGTGAGTATGTTGTGAGTCTCATATTTTTCTTTCAGTTATTGTTGGTTTTATTTTTTCATCTCAGCTAAACTAAATCCTGTATACAGGTGATAGTAATTGGATTTTCTGCAGACATTGGTTACCTTTTAGGAGATACAAAAGAACACTGCAGGTTTCTAGATCCCCCTTTCTTTTTTTCTTGTTTCTGAATGTAAATGTACATTTAACCAACTCATGCAAATGCAGCACATATAAAGGTACTCGCTCGAGGGCAGCAATTGTCTTCATAATTGGGTTTTGGATGCTGGACCTTGCAAACAACACAGTGCAGGTGAATTTCTAGAAAAACAAATTTATGCTCCCACATGGTGGAAAATTCTCTAGTTGTTTATTTTTGTCAAAAGTTGGACACTTATAATGCTACAAATGAAAACTGATTCCTAAATTGATTATAGGGTCCAGCTCGAGCTCTCCTGGCTGATTTATCAGGTAATCATTCTCTGCTTACTGAATCTGACCACAAATGAAAAACAGTATGAACTATAAAGTGTATTTTTGTCCAATAAACTCTTAATAGATTTCAGTCTACTCTTCATGCATTATCTTTTCCACTATAAAATACTTCCAATCTGAGCATTCTTTAAATTTCACCTCAAAAAATTCCCCATAAGTTTTACACATTCATGAATCATGCAACTGATGCTGCCGCTTCAGTTTATTTTGTATTATCATTTTTATCTTAATTTCCAATTTTTGAAGTTTAAAGTGGAAAAACATTTGTCATCAGCAATCTCCCCCCTTCTTCCCCACACTAAACAAACAGTGATAGGATGATCAGTCAAGCCATAATTCCATACAGTGCTGTCCTACCGCTTCTCTCATCCCCTCCTCTCTTGTCCTAATTCACCACCCTATCACATTGTCCATTGGCATGAGCCTTACATCAATTTGAAACCCTCAAATTCTAAAGCCCCAGATTGAACCATCTAACGATCATTTGGTGGATACAGAAGAATTTTACATAATTAAGTCAAAGTAAAGCAGAAGAACTTATAATATTTTTCCACCAGCATCTCAGTGGCACCTCTCCCCTTTATTTTTAGTAACACTTTCGTACACACACAGACTCGTAAACCTAAGAATAAAAATGCATGAGTGCAATAATAGAGGGAAAATTTATCTGTAGCATTTTTGTGTCTGAGGTTAATAGTTTTCTATGAATATATAGTTCTCTATAAATAATTAACATATCTTAATTACCTAACTGTAGGTCCTGATCAAAGAAACTCGGCAAATGCTATATTTTGTTCCTGGATGGCAGTTGGAAACATTCTTGGATTTTCTGCCGGGGCCAGTGGAAATTGGCACAGGTTAGATATTTGTGAAGTTCTGCAATTATAATGTTCTTTAATTATGAAAAGCTTATATGGTCTGTATTATTGGAAACATTGTGGTTGTCAAAAAGTTATTATAGCTAGCAATAATTACATTTCAAGTGGCTGCACTGTGCTTCCCTCTTTTTCAATAAAATGCATAACCATACGTGTTCGTGAATAAATCTTTACTTATTAAACTTTTTTTGGATGATTGATACATTTAGTATGTTCTGAACAGATGGTTTCCATTTTTGACGAGTAGGGCTTGTTGTGAACCATGTGCGAATCTCAAAGCAGCATTTTTGGTTGCAGTGGTGAGTTATTTGTTTAGCAGGGGCCTAGGGATTCTTTTTACAGTTGGAGATATTTCTATGTGACTACTTAATTCGTGAGATTTATTAATTTTTGAGTGTCGATCAAACAGTATAAATTGAACTGTGACATTTCATTTCAATTGACGGCTTATTGTTTAATCAAACTATTATGTTTCCATTTTACATGTATTACATGACATCTAGTGGAATTATTTTTTTGAAACAATTTGTCTTGTTGCACATTTTGCATTTCAACTTTTCTTGCTAATCACAGGTGTCCTGCGTTTCTAAGTTTATTATATTATATAAATAAAATGACAGTGAAAATCATACTAATTTTTCTGGGAACAAGTTATATTGTTGAATTGTTTGTTGTTTAAATTTTGTCGCTGATAAGAGACACTTGTACGTATCCTTGAAGCTAGATTTTTTAGCATTTGACATGTCTTTGATGGTGTACCTATGGTATGACTACTGATGATATATAAGCAATTGTGATCAAGCATATCTCTGTAATTTCAGTTCATATGTTGCAGAATGTGGCAATTTTTCTTTAGCTTTTGTTATTTTACACTTTTCTACTTTCACTTACAATTATCTTGTAAGTTTTGTGAAATACACTTGGTGAGTTAATTTACTGTTATAGATTGGATCTTCATCTACCCTACATTGTTTGCACTTCATGCAATTCTAAATTCTGATGTGCAGGTATTCCTGACACTTTGCACTCTTGTGACTCTCTACTTTGCAAAGGAAGCACTGTTGATACCAAAGCAACCTCAACGTTTATCAGACTCTGCTCCTCTCTTGGATGATCCTCAGGAAAACGGTTTTGACCTTTCAAAATCAAAAACGGATACACAGTCAACGGATAATACCCCGGGGAGTAAGTCTGTTAAGGATCATGCAGTGGATAACAATCTTAGGAACCAAGGGCTAAATGATGGGGAAGAGCATGATGAAAATTTCAATGATAGTCCTAGTGCAGTTTTGGTCAATTTACTGACTAGCTTACGCCATTTACCACCAGCAATGCATTCAGTGCTAATAGTCATGGCGTTGACTTGGGTAAGTTCTTACTGATGAGTTATTTCCCAAGTCTGGATCTAGGGTGCATGTAGCCTTCTGTTGGTCACTAATTAAGTTTCCTGCTGGTCTTTGGTTCCTGTATTTCTGACCTTTTCTTTAATTACTCGTGATCAGTTATCGTGGTTTCCATTTTTTCTCTTTGACACGGATTGGATGGGGAGAGAAGTTTTTCATGGGGACCCGAAGGGAGACATCTCTGAAGTTCAAGCTTATAACCAAGGTGTCAGAGAAGGTGCATTCGGTTTATTATTGAATTCCGTAAGAACTCAAAATTGAGCACCATTAGTTTTTCTTTTTATACATCCTTCAAGTAAGTGCTAGAAGAGTCGTGAGAATTCCATTTAGCAACTGAAGGGTTTAAGCATTGTTTTTTAAGTGTGCTCTTATCCCAAGTCCCTTTCTTTATGTTCTCTTTTTGTTTGTATTGCAGGTTGTTCTTGGCATCAGCTCCTTCTTTATTGAGCCAATGTGTCGGTGGATGGGAGCAAGATTAGTTTGGGCTGCAAGCAATTTTATTGTGTTTGCCTGCATGGCAGGCACTGCTATTATTAGTTTGGTATCAGTGAGACAATACTCAGAAGGGGTTCAACATGTAATTGGGGCAAATGGAGCTACTAAGATTGCCTCTTTGGTTGTTTTTGCTCTTCTCGGCCTTCCTCTTTCTGTAAGTATTTTGATGCTCGATTTTCACCCTCCCAGTCCCCAGATAGTGTGAATATGTATTAAAATGTATTCAACTCCATGTTTAATTTGAAAGAATAAGTTGCCTGGAATATTTTTTTTTTTTTATGCTTTACTCTGTATTTTAGGTCACCTACAGTGTACCGTTCTCTGTCACGGCTGAGTTGACTGCTGATTCAGGAGGTGGTCAAGGTACTACTAGAGTCTACCTTGTTTTATCTCTGCTATTTGATGAAGCTTATTTGACTTAATGTTTTCACACGACTGATCAGGGCTGGCTATCGGAGTACTAAATCTTGCTATAGTCGTACCTCAGGTAGTTTACTGTTTAAACTGCGGGTTGCCCTTTCTTGCCCTAATAATGAATGTTGGGTATAGGCTTTGGTCGATAACATAATATGATGATTCTCCTAAACCAGAATATTGCCATTTTGTCTAAGTTGGGCTCACTGTTTATGCTTCGGTTAATTTTCTGATATGATTTTTCTCTCACGTCCTAAGCATGGCTGACCTTTTTTTCCTCTTTAGATGATTGTATCACTTGGTGCGGGTCCATGGGACGCTTTATTTGGTGGTGGAAATATACCAGCATTTGTCCTCGCATCAATATCCGCCTTGGCTGCTGGTTTTATTGCAATTAACAAGCTTCCAACTCTTGCTAGCAGTTCCTACAAATCAACTGGTTTCCACTTCGGTTGATCAAATGTACTTGAATGAGACAGCGACCACTTGTATATGACACTGTCGGCTATGGAGAACAGTATCAGTCGCAAAGTCTTCGGAGCTTGCTCGTATTATTTTTCTTGAGGGAGATGAGTATTCCACGCTCACGTTACATTCATTTTTTACCCAGGTGGGAAATTCTTATGTTAGTATTATGTATATTATTACTATAAGATGCATGTAACAAGGAAAGAAAATGCATAGATATGATATAGCTTACGGCCATCCCGGGATCTCATAATTCTTTTATGTGATATAAAGCAGAGGTATTTTAACATTTTAATTTTCCATTTTCAGTCATTGACAGTTTTCAGACACTACAAGGATGTAATAGAAATGAGTTTAAATAATATGTAACCATCGAGGACCCCATATTTCTGGAATCACAAGCAAGTTTTATTATTTTATGTGAAATATTTGTCGTTGGGCAATTGTATGCAGTAGGCTTGATACTCTTCAAGATTTTCATGTCTTGATGTGGTGTCAAAATGTGTTGAGCCGTCTAAGATGTATATCAAATGCTCGACAACAATGTTTTTTGGGCACAGGATGGAACACGTAATAGGAACATTGACACAGGGTACTAGTAAAACCAACAGTCCGAATCTTGATTTCTAATTTTAGTGAATTTCCTAGGTAAAAGGCAAATTATGAGACCAGTTTTAATAAGATGAGCTACAATCCAAATGATTAAAGCCAATTTAAGACTATTATTGATTGTATTATTACTATTATTCCTAATTCCGCGTGAATTGGGATTGTATTGTTTATAAAATAGAAATTTGGGTCGCAAATAGTGGTTTGATGGATGATTTAAAAATAGAATTCTTGATTAAATTTTCGCTGTATCCATAACGCCAAATTTTTCGACCCATACTCATTAACTAATTTATCACGATCTAGAGAGACTTGCTTTTCATGAACACTTGCTAAAGCATAAAATAGTACAAGTTTTGTTTGTTATACTGTGCAGTACTATATTAAAAGCCAAATCGTAATAGAAAAATTCAACAAACCCACCATGGAAATATAAAGTTGTAGCCTAGTGGAGCCAGTAGTTGACAAATCATTTTCAAGAGGAAGAAAGGGGAAAAAGAGTGACTTGAAGAATAGAAAGGCACATGGGGATCAGTTTTTGCAAGAAGTCATGTGGAGGAGAAGATTCAGTCCCTTATTATTCAATTTTTTAATATTTTATTCTTTTATATTATGGAATTAATAGAGTTGTATGCATAGAATAATACAAATATGAGCAGAAGAGCAGGAGCCAAGAACATGGATCCACCCCATTCCAACGGGAAAGCCTTTCAGCTTTCGTGTGATGCACTGACCCTATTCTTACTTTGTTTTTTTTTTTTTACTAATATTAAATTTCCATTGTGGGTCCCCTTTTGTCCATTACCACTCATTTCAAAAGTTGTGGGTCCCATCATTCACGCATTTACGTGGAAAACGCAAGACTAAACAATCCAATAAATTAAATTTATCATTTTTTTTCTCAAAAATTGTTGGAGTCCATCTTACGGAACAAGCCAATACTATCTTTATGACACGTCTTCAATATTGCTCGAGCCTATGTCACTGTACAAGCCATGAAACCAATACCATCTTTTTGACAATATCATACAAGTATTTATGACCATATTATAATTTTAGGAGGAGAAGAAAGCTCATGACATGTATGGTACATAATACAAGATCAGACTTAAGAATACAATGAATAACATTTTGAACATGTTTAACTTAGCTTAAAAGCCAAAAAATGACTTTTTTTGTATTTTTTCGGCACTCAAGTGATACTATCGAAATAAGCCGACTTCTTTTGTAAAAACAAGAAAAAACTAGTATCGGGTTCTTGCTAATTCATTTACTAAATATGAAATAATTGAAATCTTTTTTGAAAAGAGGGTCACTTTAACTTTTATCTTGTGATCATTGATATTAAATTCCATATACCAACACAATATATCTGGTGACACTATACATATATCGGTTTTGTTCTAACAATTTCTACCGGGACACTTGTCACAATTATCCAATGAGTGTAGGATAAGTGTTTCGGTGGGCATTGTAACAATATCCACCGTGAATATTAGAACGGTGCTCATACATATATATTTTTTTGGTGTGGCTGATTATGACCAATAACCATCTTAATTAATTTTAATACTATTAGTATGCATCAAATTACTAACTTAAGCAATGAGGTTAGCCAACGATTTAGACTGCTTACACTCTTGGGTAAGCTAAGGGCATGGGGTGTTACTGATTGAGTCCTGTAAAATATATAGGTCGGTTAATGGGGTGCTTTCTCGTTGTATTAGATATTGTATTAAAAAGTAAGAAGAATTGAATCGAACCAAAAGTGAAAAAGATAAATGCAATCGGTTTTAAATTTATTTACATGAAATTACATTTTTATTGTTGTTATTTTACTCTTTGTGAAGGTGGGACGAGGTGAGATGGGTTAGGATTTTTCAATCTTTTGTTCGTATGAAAAAAATTACCTAATATTGGATTGTACTATTAGGAAAATTAGGGTTGTGCTCTTCTAACTTTTTACTTGATATGTTATGAGTTCCTTACCTTCAAAAGTAAGGCTTTAAGTCTTCAGTCTATTTAAATTTATGAATCTGAGTCTTTATGTAACTGAAAAAATCAACATGGATGTTAAAATCGCACGCAACTTTTATATGACTCAAAACTAAGGATAGAACCATCAAATCACTTATGGTTTGTTCTCTTTGCCATTTTCTGTTGAAAAATAAGTTAGGGTGTGTTTGATTGGCACGTTTTCCATGAAAAATGTCACTTCCATAGAAAAATGTTGTCAAATCCAACACTTTTATTTTCCATCATTCTTGTTTGATTACACATGGAAAAGAAAATGGATTTTCTAGGTACAAGCATTTAAAGCACATATTTGCGTACTTTCTTGAAAAATATTTTCTTACCTATATAGTAGAATTTATTTTCCCACTTCCATGAAAAATGTTTTCATTTTCCACCTTTTTTCCATGCTACCAATCAAACACACCCTTATTAATGGAAAATTTTTAAACTCTTCATTTGTTTGAGACCTTCCATCTTCTCAACCCTTTCATGTTTTGTAACTCTTGTAACTCTCATGTTAATGGTGGATTTAGAATTGGAAGGTCATTCTAAGGTCTATATTAATATGTCCATTTCATCATTCTAAACACAACAATTCAACATTTTCTCCTTCGATTCTTTAGCATTCGTTTTTCCTTTTTGGCATTCGAATTTTCTCGCGGTGATATTGTTCTGGCAGTAGCTCGGTTCGCTGGTAAAACCAGTTCCATCGTTGTATCCTCGGAAAAAATCGTTTATAACCTACGGTATGAGACGAATATGTTTTAAGAAAATTGTACTTGTATAGGCCTCGGTTTGTTTTCTTCTACATTTTTAATTCTGCAGTTTCCTTAATTTTGTTTCCTGTTTATATAATATGAAGTTTTTCGTTTTTATTTGATAAGTACTTAAACATTTTCAACCCATTTTCTGTTTTGTGTTTTTTAAAATAGTGAAAACGTATTCTCTTTGCTATTTTCGAAAATGCTACAAAGAAAACACAAAATGATGATTTCACCGTTTTCTGCGTTCTATGTACAAAATACAGTGATTTCAGAAATGGTCAAAACGCGTGTTTTGGCTGTTTATATATGCAGTTCGAATCCCCGTTGCGGCTTTTTTTTTTTTTACTCAGCAGAAAATGTAAATCTGGGCGTTCCTCCCAGCTTCAACTATTGGCAATAGATGCCAACAGTTTGGAAATTTTGGTCTCATTTTATAACGTTTTGGCATTTTTTTTGGTTTTTTTTTACACCTATTCATGTATTAGAGTTAATAATCTATAAGTATAGATGATTTTTATATTCGATCCCCGTTTCGAAGTGGCAAACCATTTGCAAAATAACAATGAATAAAATTATGAAAAATATATAACAATTGTATTAGTATTAAACTATTTTGAGAAAGTATTCAAACGTATTAACATTATATAGTCTATCTTATTAGAATTTTCATACTATATTCGTATTGAACTATTAAAAATTATTGAATAATCAAATTTTTTGAATAAAATAGTATACAAAATCATTTCTCAAAAATTTCAAAATAAATCCGTTTTTCAATTTTCTGTTTTAAGAAATAGTTTTCAAGAATGACGAAAAGAACATATTTTCAATATTTTCAAAACAAACACTCAAAACACAAAACTCAAAACATAAAACTGAAATGCAAAGAGAACACCACCTTAACATTTCTCTTCAATTGAACTGAAAGTTATTTGTGATTTTAACGTCTATATTAACGATTCATGTCATGGGGAATCCAATTCACATATTTAAATAGGTTAAAAACTGAGAATTTCATTTTTAAAAGTTAAAGATCCAAAATCACACTACGTGAAAATGGTTAGAGAACCCCACCATAATTTTCCTATTAATTTTATAGGAATCAAAATAAGAATTTGAATACTCGTGGAAAAAGAGGAAGTGGGATCCAAAAGGAGATGATAATAGGAAGATTTGGAGCTTTAGTTTGTTGATTGACGTAAATTTCAACTTTTCTAGTTTTGCATGCAAAGCATCATGTCCTTTATAATATGTCAATATGTAAATATGATTGCATATTGTTTTGCGCAGAAAGTGTATCCTTCGCTAACAATTAAAGGATTCAGACGATGTGTAAGGGACGCCAAACCTTTTGAGACAAAGTCCCAACAAGGGGTGTTTGATTTATGAAGATTACAATAGTAACAAAGGATGAAAAAGCAAAACAAAATGCCTCCAAGGGACACAAGCACACTAGAATTCACTGTAAAGAAATATTTAAGACTAAATGGAATGAAATTACATTTCTCTGTTTTTTGAGAGTTGTCTTCTTTATTTTGTCATTCAATCTCCTCTCTTTTATACCTTGCCAAACGGTTTTACCACACGTCTTCCTTCAATCTTGCATAAAAACTTCTCATCGCCCAGTTTCTTCCTTATCGCCCAGCAACCGCCTCGTCACCCAATAACTGCCCATTTTTTCCATAATGATTCTAATTGTTTGTAACTCCCCATGATGATCCAACTTCTTGTAACTCCTTTATGATAATCCAAGTTTGTAACTCCTCCATGATAATTCAAGTTTGTAACTCCTGACAACGTGGGAACAATGATGAGAAAAAATGAGAAAAACTACTTATGAACAGTTACTCTTATGCGGTGATTGACCGTACTAATCGCCCAACGCCTTGGGCGTTTCTGATCTGGGCGATGTCCATTTTGGGCCCTACCTGGCTTGGACAATTTCCATTGGGCCTATATACAAATTTATTTGGGCATCCATTGGGCCTGGCCGGCATATTTTCTAGGCCCATATGCTTGGGTACTTTTTTATGGGCCTATATATACAATTTTTCTTAAGTCTCTTTTTAGGCCCTTGTTATTTCATATGTCAACAGTTACCCCCCAATATGGCTTAATTAACATAATTGCTTATTAATTAGCCATATTCACTTGGTGGCGTTTCATCTTCTGAAAAAGTGTTTGACGCCTTAATTCTGAAATCCCAAGAGCACGATTTATATAAACCCCAAAAAAGGCGCCATTACCAATGACCACGTCCAGCCCCATCACATCGCTGTCCCTTTTCTCCCTCTATAAAAGGGCACTATTCATTCATCTTTCCTTTAACTCTCGCTTACCTTCCCAAACTGATCATCTCTCTTGCAATCTTCTTGTCCATTCACTGAAATGATGTCGACGTCCAAAGCTTCTTTGAGTAATAGCATTACCTTCGAGGATTTCTAGGACCTCCTAACTAAACCTTATATAAACCCATCGAATCTTCTACCCTCTAGGCCTGATAAGAACGAGTTTTATTTGGGCCCGTCGTTCAGGGATGCAGACTCCATTAGGCGACTGGCCACGGCCCAATTATTTCCTTGCACCCAAGAACCTCCTTTCTTGGACCCATTCTCGTTGAAGCCAATCCGCGAGAAAAGCATTCGCACCTGGCCTAAATCGGGTACCACTTTCCGTCTTTGGCATGCGCGTATGATGAAGCATGCTCCCACGAAGGCTCTTTTTGATCGTGCTAGGATTTCTGATCTTTTAGAAATTGCCACACGTCCCCCTCTCTATGACTCAGTTCTTTTCCCAATCGCTCTAAGATTCTGGTCTTCCGAGTATAATACCTTCATTTTTCCTCTTGGCCCAATGTCAGTTACTCTAAGGGACGTTGGTGCTTTGGTCAATCTTCCTCCTCTGGGCGATACCATTTCTCCTGCCATACTGATATCCTCCCTAGCCCCAAAGTTTGAAAAGAGGTATACGGACTTCTATTCAGGCATGCAAGAACTTTATGACAACACGGGCAAAGATCCCACTCATGCAGAGCATGTAGCCTTCCTTCAAGTTTGGCTGTGTAGGTACATTCTTTGTGTTCCCAGTCTTAAACCTTCCATGGCCTATCTGCCCATCGCTCATGAGTTGGCTCTTGGTAGGTCTTTAAACCTCTGTTCTCTGTTTCTGGCCGCCTTCTATAGAGGTATGGCCTACCTTCAATATCAACTTAGGACCAATGCTTCTCCTACTGGAAGTGGGCCTCTTTGGCTCGCTCAATTGTGGTTGAGAGCATATTTTCCACAACTTGGTGTTCCTTCAATTTCTCCTAGGTCTGTGAGTTGCTACGGGCTAGTTATTAACCAATTAGCTCCCGTTGATATGTCTAACCGAGACGTCTTTACATTCTTTTACAATTTAAACTCAATTCCCTCTTTCTTTCCTTTTTCCATTCATCAAGTCCTAGTCTACGTCCAACCCCCTCTTACTTTGAACGAGGTGAGTAATGTCTTGCCCGTTTGGGTCCAATACTTGACTGGGCGAGAATTGTTTCATGACATTCTTACGGGCACCAATGCCAAGGCTGGGGTTGAGGTCTATGCTCCCCAGTTCTTTGCCCGACAGCTTGGTTTTGGCCAAACTTGGACTCTTCCTCCTTGTTACTCAAAGAATTTTCAAGAACGCTTCCATACCATCACCAAAGTAGAAGCCCAGGCTATAGATGAGCGTAATGCTTCCCTGATGAATGGGTTCTCTTTGGCTCCTTTCAATCCCACTTTGGCAGTTCATCCTCTTTTTGAACAGTTTTGGCCTTCGGTGAAACGTAGATTCTTCACTACTAACGTCAACCATGCATTCCACATACTTGAGGGGTCAGGGTCTTCTAGAACTTCCATCTCTTCTACTCCAATTCCTATCCCAGCTGTGCCCATATCTGTTAAACAACATGCTCCTTCATCTTCTCCTACAAAGCCTTCGACAGTGTGTACTAGACGTTCAACTGCCCTTTCTATCCAATCCAGTTCTCCTCCCGCCCAAACTGGAGTTGCGAGAAGTGCATCCAGCCATAAACGGCCTACATTGGACCCATCAGATCAGCTCGTTGATGAAAGTGATGATGATGATGATGCTCCTCCTATGACCAGGAGAAAGGTAATATGATTTCCCCTCATTTAAAGAACACTTTGGTATAAATATTGATATTCTCTTTGTATTCTGAATCAGAAGGGGGTCCCTTCTCCTTTGAAAGATTCTACGCCACCCGACCCTTTAATTCTTCGATCCTCCGAGCCATCCATAGAAGTGGACTTGCCTGAACAGGGATTTGGAGACCCAGCTGCTTCAATCGCCCAGTCAGTTGAAGAATCTCCATCATTCCAGGGCGTTTCCCCTCCAGGTATAGAACCGGATGGTAATATGTGCTTATAATTATAACATTTTCCCAATTCTACCATTTGACATGGCTAAACACTTATCATCATTCGTCCTTTTGCAGAAAGACCAATTGACTTGCCAGTTGTACAAGAGCCAGCACGTTTGGATAAGGATGAATCCTCATAGGCAGTCAAATCGCCCAGTGGCACACTTCCCCCTTCTTCCTCCAAGACCACTGATGAGGTAATCTTTCTTTCGATTTTCTTTACTTTGCTTATTTCCAAAAAGACACTAAGTAATCGTTTTTTACCTTTACAGGGTGCTGATACCATCTTGCGCTCTATTCAGGACCTATTTACTTCATGGGAACAAGTGAAGGCTAGTCAGGCCGCTCGTTCGTCTTCGGCCAGTCGTCTTTCTTCTGCCTCTGGTGCTTTTTCCATGGAAAACATGAACATCCTAAAGCAGGCAGTACTTGAATACACTTCCTTCATGGACATGGATATCTCACATGCCAGTGCTGCCAATCATCGGGATAAATTTGAGCATTTAAGCCACCAAATGGCTCAAGTACTTGAGCTTCCTTCGCTCAAACTCCCCACAGATCTCAAATTATCTTTGAAAGTCATTCATCAGGAAATAAGTGCGTTGCTGGCCAAGAATGTGGAGCTCAAAGCCAAGAAGACTCAATATGTCAAAGCTATGACCGAAAAGGACTCCCTTCACCAGGAAATCGATCAAGCCAAGAACAATTTGAACGAGATTTATTCCGAGGTCATGGTTGAAGACTCCTTGATGATGAGTTTGGCTGCTTAAATGAAAGAAATCCAAGAAAGGATGGACGACTGTAAGGCCAGGCTGGCAGCCAAAAAGCGCACTGCTTCACAGGAAGTTGAACGGGCTAAATCCTTACTTGAGCGTTATTCAGGTTTAGAAGTGGACGATGGGATTATGGATGAACTATCCGCCGCTTCTGTTCAACAGCGCGATGAGTGGGAGAAACTTAGAGAGCAAATGCGCTCTATTTGGGGTAGGATGTAGTTAGGATTTTAAGGTTTTAAGGACAACTTTTGTTTTATCCAATTTCCTTTTCGTAATGGTAGCCACTTATGGCAACCAAATTATCTGATGAAATGAATGGCTTTATTCATTTATAAAATTGTGTCCCTTAATGTTTAAACCTCTAATCGTTCAAAATCCCAAACTGACGGAACGTATTTCTTTAAATATTTGCCATTAATAGATCTCATGTGTCTCGTACCATCCAAATTTTCTAAATGATATGCCCCATTTGGCAACACCTCTTTAACTCTGTATGGCCCTTCCCAATTTGGTGATCATTTCCCAAACTTTGGATTACTACTATCCAATGGGAGTATTGTTTTCCATACCAAATCCTTCGTGCTAAAACATTTGGCTATAACCCTTTTATTATAATATGAAGCCACTTGTCTTTTTTGAATTTGCAACCTATCCAAAACGCTCAACTTTAGTTCATCCAATTCTAATAAATTCTGAACGAGTAGTTCAGTATGCTCATTTTCATCTATGCTATTTTGCAAACGTACTCTGATCGATTGCACATTAATTTCCATGGGCAGCACGGCTTCTTGCCCATAAGTTAACTGGAAAGGAATTACTTTAGTGCTAGATCGTGGAGAAGTTCTATAGGCCCATAACGCTCTATTCAAGCACTCATGCCAATTTCTAGCATTTTCGCCTATCATTTTCCTTATGATACTCTTTAAAACCTTATTTGACGATTCAGCTTGGCCGTTGGATTGGGCATAATAAGGTGTAGAGTTTGCCAACTTGATTCCAAACTCGCTCAGAAATTCTTTCACTTGACTCCCATTCAAAGAAGTTCCATGATCCATCACTACAGTTTGAGGTATCCCAAATCTATATACGATGTGATCACGAATGAACTCTATGACACTTCCTTGGAAAATTTCTTTTAAAGGTATCGCTTCTACCCATTTAGTGAAAAAATCCGTAGCGACTATTACAAAAGTGTGTTGTTTGGACGATGGTGGGTAAATCTTTCCTATCAGGTCTATCGTCCGACACTTGAAGGGCCATGGTTTAATAATAGGTACCATTTCCCTTGCTGGCACTCTTTGGACTGGGCCATGTTTTTGACACTCCAAGCAACTTTTAGCATACTACACGCATAATTCGCCCATTTTAGGCCAGTAATACCCACTCCTGATGATCAACCATCTCATCTTTTGGCCGGCTTGATGTGCTCCACACACTCCTTCATGCACTTCGGCCATAACCACTTTAGCTTCTTGCAAACTTATGCACTTCAAAAGTATACCATCTGAGCGTTTCTTATATAATTCTCCCTCGACCAGCAAATAGTTCAGTGAACGTAATTTTAACTTCCTATCGCTCTTCTTATTGGGTTCTTCCAAGAATTTTTGTATTTCTTCTCTCCAATCCAATGCGTCTCCATTTTGTATACAATGCACATTAAATTCCCTCGCCCTTCGTTGAACTACAGGCAATATCGTTCCGTACTCGCATGCAGAATTGTCTTCTAACATTTTTGAATAGCCTGATGCCATTTGGGCCAGTTCATTTGCCAAATCGTTATACATCCTATTAACGTGTTGAAGCTCCACTTGGTCGAACTCGTCCAAGAGCTCTTGAGCGATGTCATATTGACTTATGACAGAATCACTTTGGCATTTGAACTTGCCACTCAATTGATAAATTATTAGTTGAGAATCACCTCTGACAATCACATTTTTCATCCCCAAATCTAATAATAATTCTAAACCGACAATCAAAGCTTCGTATTCGGCTTGATTATTAGTGCACATTTCAGTCAGGGCGAAAGCAAACTTGTAACGAACCCCTAGTGGGTTTATTAGCACTACCCCTACTCCTGCACCTCTAGCAGTTTTTGAGCCGTCAAAGTATAAAATCCAGAGTTTTAGCTCGAGTGAATTGACTTCTAGTTCAATTTCTTTAGGCACGTCCAAGCATGGATGATCGGCCAAAAAGTTAGCCAATGCTTGATTTTTGACCGCCTTTTGTGGTATGAACTGTATTTCAAATTCTGATAGTGCCAAAGTCCAAAGACCAATCCTTTGATGTAAAACAGGACGAGAGAACATGTACTTAACTAAATTTACTTTAGAAATTAAGTAAATAGTTACAGGCCGCAAGTAAGCCCTTAATTTAGTACATGTAAAATACAAAGCAAGACATAATTTTTCAATAGCAGAATAATTACATTCACATGCAGTTAGTCGTCTACTAAGATAATATATCGCCCTTTCCTCTTCATACTGGTCGTCCTGGGCAACTAGTCCAGCTATTGATTCCTGCTCGGCCGATATATAAACTTTCATTGGCCGCCCTTGGATAGGTGAAACTAACACTGGTGGATTTGATAGATATGCCTTCAGGCTATGAAAAGCCTCTTGATGCTCTTCCTTCCAGACGAAGTCGTCCTGATTTTTCAACTTCAAAAGAGGCGAGAAAGTTTTCGTTCGCCCTGCACAATTAGAGATAAAACGTCGTAAGAAGTTCACTTGCCCAAGGAATCTTTGCAATTCCTTTTTGTTCTTAGGTGGTTTAGCCTCTAAAATGGCTTTTGCTTTATTTTTGTCGAGTTCAATTCCTCTTTCATGCACTAGGAACCCTAGGAAATTTCCTGCATTAACGCCAAACGCACACTTCAGTGGATTCAATTTTAATTTATACTGTCTCATCCGTTCAAATGAACGTTTCAACTGTTGGAAATGGTTTTCTTCTTTCAGTGATTTAACCACTATATCATCAACATAAACTTCGACGAATTCTCCTATCATGTCATGAAAAATTAGATTCATTGCCCTTTGATAAGTGGCTCCTGCATTTTTCAAACCAAAAGGCATTACCACCCACTCAAAACATCCTAGAGCACCTGGGCATCTGAATGCGGTTTTGTGTATATCTTCTTCAGCTATATAAATTTGGTTGTATCCTGAATATCCATCCATAAAGGAGTACATTACATGTCCGACAGTAGAATCTACTAAGGAATCTACCGTTGGCATTGGATATTCATCTTTGGGCGTTGCCAAGTTCAAATTTCTGAAATCTATGCAAACCCTAATACTACCATTTTTCTTTGATACAGGCACAATATTAGACAACCATTCAACATATCTGGCCGTCCTGATAAAACATGCCTTTAACAATCGTTCTATTTCTTTATTTACTTCGGGCAATACATTAGGAGCAAAACGTCTGGGGGGCTGCTTATGTGGTTTAAAGTGTGACTTAGTTGGCAACCTATGTTCTACCAAATTTTTATCTAAACCAGGCATGTGTTCATATTCCCAAGCGAAACAATCTCTGTATTCTTTTAACAAAGCAATTAATTGGTCACTTACCTCTTTGCTAAGCATCTGACTTATAAACGTTGGGCGATCTTCTCGTTCATCTCCAATATTTACTTTCACCAAAGGGTCTTGTGCTTGAGCGTGCCCGGTCTTCATAACTCCTATCACATCATCGTCCAAGTTCCTTGCAGTGATGTTTTCTGCATCCAAACAATCCACCTTATTCACTTCTCGGCCAATATTCTGTTCTAACTCGAACACTACTAATTTGTCTCTTAAAATTTTCAAAGCCGTTTCCTTTTTTACTTCTCCTTCGCACCTTTTCTCGAAAGCCATCGACTTGGCTTCGACATCTTGAAGGCTAGACACCTTCTTCATCATTTATTGAATGTCTTTTTTGCCAATCATTGGCTCTTCAAGGGCCACTATGTTTGGCCTCATTTGATCGAACATTTCAGTAAATGCATCTACTGATAATGGCTCCTCACTCTGCGCGATGATTCGAGTTTCTTCACCATCTTGGACTACTCTCACAGGCCCATAATTTTCCTTATACATAAACTTCTCGATCGAGTTCGCTTCTGCAACAAAAGGTCTATGATCTGCTTGCACCACTTCGGCCTCACCTTTATCATTCCAAAAAACTAGACATTGATGGAGTGACGAAGGTATATAACGATTCCCATGAATCCAATCTCTTCCTAACAACATATTGTAGCTAGTCGGCCCGTCTATTACAAAGAATACTGTGGTTTTGGTAATAGTTCCTACCGTGACGTCCAAAGTCATTACTCCTTTGGCCGAAGTCGCCCCACCATTGAAACTCGTAAGAATAACTTCAGTAGGGATCAAATCACTCTCCGTCTTTGCAAATTTCTTTATCATTCTGGATGGAATGGTGTTAATAGCGGCCCCATTATCGATGAGAACTTTGGCTACAGGGATGCCATTGACTAGAGCCTTTACATATAATGGTCTCAAATGTTTGGTTAAATTGGCCGTTGGCTTCTTAAAGATGACCTTTTCGGTTGCCTCTATCTCCACTTCTTGTCTCCTATCATCCTCTGGATCAAATTGCTGTGTCAGGTTTACGTGCAACATTTCGCACTGATCTTCCGTGCCGGGCTCTTGAGTTTCTATGTCGCTCACTTCCTCCCAACCTGTAGGGGGTGGCAATATCATTGGAGGTGGTCCATACTTTTCAGAGCGTGGTACCCTCATTTTTCTCTTGGGCGTCCCGTATAACACGTAATAATCAAAAGATCGCCCAGATGGCTCGCCCAACAAATCTACTTCTCGGACACCTTCTTGATACAGCTGTTTTAGCAAATTATTATATGAAACTCCTCTCTTTCTTCTTTCTTATTCTAAGTCAATCTCTTTTTCCACATCGGTCAAGCCATCATCTTCTTCTTCTCCTCCACAGATATCTCCAGAGGTTTGCCCGATTTCTCCCTTACATTCCAACGTGCATGCTTCCTCCCCCTCATCGTCTTGTGGCCCCCCATCACCTTTGCTTTTAAACTCATTGGCAAGCAAATAATTATTGGCCAATATTGGGGGTAAAGAACCAAACTGAATGGTGATGGATTGTCCAGGATCATCTTCATCTTCGTCTTCGTTGCGTCTCTCAAATTTCGACCTACCAGAAGAATCTTCTGGCAATTCTTCTGTTGAATCGTTCACATTATGTTCTTTCTCATCTTCGAGGTTTTCTTTAGCAACAGTGTTGGAGAAATTGGGCAATTTGGGACGTATCACTTCTTGTTGCTGCCTCATCATTCGTCCATAATTTCTCTGATGACGTCTTTGCTGTGTCCTAGTCATTTGATCAAAGGGTATCACCCTTTCCGCACTGTATTGGAATGAGTGCCATACATTCGATCGATGGGACTGTGGCCTGAACGTTCTATTGTTGAGCATCAGCCTGCCGTTGTACATCGGCCTGCCATTATACATCGGTCTGACCTGTCTTTCAAAAGGAGGCCGTGATACCTTTCGTCCTTGAATAGGTTGGAAATCTTGGGTCGCATTTGGATGATTGTGACGCCCCCATACTTCTATTTTTTCCTCATCTTCACCCATTTCTCTGCTACATCTAGCACACAACACTTTTTTGTTCCTTTCAACTTCTTTACCTTTGAGACGTTCGAACACGCTGGGATGCTGTCCAAGATCTTCGTCTCCATTATCGACTACCAATTTGAATTTAGGTAAACCACTTTTGAAACCTGCTGACAACATATTGACTCCTAGTGGCCGCGGAAAAGGATTCTCATCCACTGCCATCTTCTTTTTAGCTTCAAAAGTGATTCGCCCTGATTCGATGGCATCCTGTAATACATGACGGAAAACCAAACAATTATTAGTTGTATGAGACCATGCATTATGCCACTTACAATATTTTTTATCCTTAACTTGCTCAGGATTTGGCAATTTGTGCTTATCGCTCAGTTTTATTTGCTTGTCTTTATACAATCTATCAAATATAGTATCTGCTTTGGTTATATAGAACGAAAACGTTCTAGCCTTCTTGCTTGTATCTCTTAGAGGCTCGTTTTTCGCCGTCATCCCTGAGCTAATTACTAACGGACATTCATAAGCACCTCCTTAATCAATTCGGCCAAACATATTTCGGTTTGATCATAATACTCATCTATAATATGAACGTCGAAGTTTGGATCTCTATAGTAAGTCCCTTTACTAGAATTTTTCATTTGTTCTTCTTCCCTTATCAAACGCTCATACCTAATTACATTGGTCGTTAATTGGAAGAGATCAGGAAACTCCCTATCCTGAAATTTCTTTTTCAAGTCGAAACTTAAACAACTCTGAGCGATCTTAACAAACTCTTTTTCAGGTAAGGGCACGAAGCACTTACTCCTAGCAGTCTTAAATCTTTGAAGGAAAACTTCTGCCCATTCAGTTGGCATTTGACGTAAATTCGCCAAATCGGCCAAGGTGACTTCAGATTCAGTTTTATAGAATTGGGCGTGGAACAACTGCTCTAATTGTTGCCATGTATGAACAGAGTTTGCTGGTAAATTAATGAACCATGAAAAGGCTACCCCTGTTAGCGAACTAGGAAACAACCTTATTTTATGATAATCACTTACTTCACCACATTGCAGTGTAAATCGCCCTACATGTTCCAATGTTGAGACCTCTCCTAAACCTGTGAATAGTGAAAATTCCGGCACTTTATATCCCCTAGGCCACGGATAGGCTTGGTCTATCCAATCGGGGTATGGCTTCCTATAGGTCGGCCTAATGAAAGGACGCATTCCAAAAGCCATCTGATCTTGCATTATCTCGGTGATTTGGTTTCTTAAGGCCATGTTTGGATCGTACGGGACTCCTATAGGTTGATTCACAGGTGTAATCATCTGAGGTCTACTGTTTAACCCTGGATTTGTGGCCAAATTACCATTATTCAAGGTATTATTGCCATTTACTTGGACATTTGCCCCTTCGCTAACACGTGTTGCATTTTGTCCTATATTTGGCAAATTTTCTCTTGCATTCGGGCTACCCCCCAAGTTAGACGATCCCACATTATGACCATTCAAATTGGCCATGCCGCCTCCACCCACATTTGACGTCGATGGTATAAAAGGCATTTCTATTCCCTGATTAGGATTCATAGGGTTCATTGTCGATGAATTGTGCCCCACAACCGTCCTAGCTTAGAAATGATTCCCTATATTTGGCAAATTTGGTTGACATGTCTGGCCTACTAACCTAGTTATAAGTTCATTTAAAGTGCTTAATTGTTTGGCCATGTTGTCATAATGCACATTTTCAGTTTGAACAAATTTTTCCATATCATGAACATTTTGCAAGCATACCTGTCCCACGACATCTTGTGTGAGTTCACCAAGTAATGCGCGCATGGTTCGTGGACTCAATTCCGTCATTGGCTCATAACGGCTTTGATTTTGTCCCTCCGTTGCTGGTGTATTTTGCTGCTCTTCATATCACTCGATCACGGATTGAATTCGTTGGCTTGCTGGTTCCTTATCTGGGTTCTTATGAGGCATATTGCTCCACCCTCTTGTATCTTCTAACACCAAAAATGGTCCCACCGGGCGTGCCAAATTGTTTCGCGCAGAAAGTGTATCCTTCGCTAACAATTAAAGGATTCAGACGATGTGTAAGGGACGCCAAACCTTTTGAGACAAAGTCCCAACAAGGGGTGTTTGATTTATGAAGATTACAATAGTGACAAAGGATGAAAAAGCAAAACAAAATGCCTCCAAGGGGCACAAGCACACTAGAATTCACTGTAAAGAAATATTTAAGACTAAATGGAATGAAATTACATTTCTCTGTTTTTTGAGAGTTGTCTTCTTTATTTTGTCATTCAATCTCCTTTCTTTTATACCTTGCCAAACGATTTTACCACACGTCTTCCTTCAATCTTGCATAAAAACTTCTCATCGCCCAGTTTCTTCCTTATCGCCCAGCAACCGCCTCGTCGCCCAATAACTGCCCATTTCTTCCATAATGATTCTAACTGTTTGTAACTCCCCATGATGATCCAACTTCTTGTAACTCCTTTATGATAATCCAAGTTTGTAACTCCTCCACGATAATTCAAGTTTGTAACTCCTGACAACGTGGGAACAATGATGAGAAAAAATGAGAAAAACTACTTATGAACAGTTACTGTTATGCGGTGATTAACCGTACTAATCGCCCAACGCCCTGGGCGTTTCTGATCTGGGCGATGTCCATTTTGGGCTCTACCTGGCTTGGACAATTTCCATTGGGCCTATATACAAATTTATTTGGGCATCCATTGGGCCTGGCCGGCATATTTTCTAGGCCCATATACTTGGGTACTTTTTTATGGGCCTATATATACAATTTTTCTTAAGTCTCTTTTTAGGCCCTTGTTATTTCATATGTCAACACATATATAGAAAAATGGATGCATGAAGCAAGAAAATATATTAGAGATGAAAGACGTACATGTAAGTTTTATTAAATAAATAGCTTCGAAAATTGAACTCAAAAATACTTGTCGTTCTAATATCATGATCTTAAATCACATTATTTAAACTCAAAAACTATTTAAAAAGAAATAATTTACAAAATTTACAAAATAGACAACTATCCGAGTCTATTTGATGTAATTTTTTGTCGACAAAAAATGATATCGACATTTTTTTTCATTTAAATACATCCCTTCCTAAGGAAAAAAAAATCCAAATAATATTTTTTATTTATTTTTAAGAATAAAAATATTGGATTGGGAAAGGTGGCTTCTTCCTTGTGCATGATACCTGTTGGTGGTTTAGGTGGCAAGCCTGCCCCTCTCTATCACACCCATTCCCATCTCTCAATTCTTCTATTTTCTTCAAGAAGTCTTAATATTATAATGGTTGATGAAAATTTGTACATCAAGTTATAGTGTCTATACATACATGTTGATAGATCATTGTGTTACTTTTATGAGATAGATATTGACGTTAAAATCTCGAATAAATCAAATTTGTTGTTCAAATCTTCACATACAACAATACTTTAGTATGTTGGGAACGCATTTAGCTTTTTCACAAGCTAATGAAAAACATAATATTGGTGCAAATTATGCAAGAACAATGAAAAGTCTGTTAATATAGAATATGAGGCGGATTCAGAAATTTTTGGAGACCGGACTACTATTAAAAAAAAAAATTATGCACTTCAAAAATAGACTGTTACTTAAAAAAAATTGTATACTAAAAAATAATTTTTTGTCCCCCCCTACTTAAATCCGGTCCTGATTATAGAGTATAACTCAATTTGTGCGAGACATATAAAACTTCATAATCAAGGAGGGTTCTCAAACTATGTTTAATCTCTTCTTTCTTCTTAATATAAATTCTTGAGAACCAATTAAACATCTTTGGAACTAAAATTTACTTATAAATAAATTTGACTTATAAATCTCATTTTCTAAATAATGACCCACTAGCCACTAGGTGGGTATCCTAGGAACATTACAACTATATCTTCATTAAAAATTAAAATCCACCTATTTGAGGCTATATATTATAAGTTTTTTTTAATCAATAAATAATATTTCCCTTCAAGTCACCCACTTCTTTTAAACCATACACAATACGGACCCATTTTCTCACCTTTATTGAGCTAATAGCCTGTCCCGAGAGTCTCCCATTGGGAGTACGCTATACCAAAAGCGAGAGAAACCCATATCTCTTTTTACTCTTTTTGCTTTCATGTTGTTGCATGGTAAGACCTAAGGATATAAAAAAGGAGAATCTTATCTGTTTGCTCTAATCTAAATGCATGTATGCTGGTGTTGAAATTATTTTTTAAATACTTATAAATTCTTATAGAATGTGTGAATAATAAGTGGGCAGTAAGTTGTGGATCTTATGAAATGTGTGGATAAAAAGAATGTTTGATCAACTTAAATTACTCACTTCATCCCTTAAAAATAGGATTAATTACTTCTTTTTTTCCAAAGATTAAAAAAAAATTAATTATTATAGTTGGAATAATAAATTTTACTTACAGTTTTTTTAATATAACCCTACATTAATATAACGGATGTTCATGTTTGTTGATAACAAAACACATTAAATATGGACAACTTAAAAAACTAATAAATTAACTATATCACTAACAATAAAAATTAACTATATAATTTTGAAAAAATGAATAAAGAAAGTAAGTATATATTTATAGGACGAAAGAAATATAATTTAAGCTCACTTACAAGCTTACGAGCTTAGTCTTATTTCAATTTCGAGAAACGAAAAATAAATTTCATGTTCAAGTTTAACTTGTACGTTTATAAAATGCATAAAACACCCTAAAATTTCTTACAGTGAAAAAGGAACATTAAGAAAAGGAAAAGCATTTATTGAAGCTGATAAGGTATATAAGTTATCCATCAGAACAATGAATACAATCTTCTCTCTCTCTCTCTCTCTCTCAAAAAATGACTGTTCGATCAGCATCTCATTCATTCAAACAGGCATCACAAGTATTCTAAGGTCATGAGTTGCATTGAGATGGACTTCTTTGCTTCCAATTTCATGCTACAAACTTCTCATGATGATGATCATCATCAACCCTCCACTTATGGTTCTCTCTCTCTATATATGTGTGTGTGTGTTGAGTCTCGAAATTTTATCTTAAAAGGTCGATCTCCTTGAGAGGAGTAGTTTAAGCCCTTTTATGATAATTATTGTTTTCTTCGCGATGTGGAGTGCACCGCAACATAGTGGCTGATTCAATTTATCAATCTTATAATCCTACTATTATTTGAATTTTAAAGGGATCGAATTGTATGTTTGAGCTTTTAGGATCTCATCATATACACACACTACACATAACATGTTGGGTATGGTATAGATTAGACACTATTGGTCACACGAATCTTTAATCTTTGATATTATGTTGACGCAGGTGTTCCATCTCTACCAGGGATCAAGAGACGATCCATTTCATTTTCGGGTTTTGATAATGTTTGCGAGGAGGCTCACGGGCCGGATGATGATTTGTCTGATGATGGCTCACAATTGGGAGAGAAGAAGAGAAGACTTAACATGGAGCAAGTGAAGACACTTGAGAAGAGCTTCGAGTCGGGCAACAAGCTTGAGCCTGGGAGGAAAATGCAGCTGGCTCGTGCTCTCGGGCTTCAACCAAGACAGGTTGCTATATGGTTTCAAAACAGACGGGCTAGGTGGAAAACTAAGCAATTGGAGAAAGATTATCAACTTCTTAAGAAACAATTTGAAGGTGTAAAAGCAGAAAATGACACTCTTCAAGTACAGAACCAGAAACTCCGAGCACAGGTAATCTAATATTAATTTACCACTGGGTGAAATTTTATGTAATGATCACGGACTTTCACCTATAAGCATCTCGCTTAGGTACTATTTTGTACACTATTAGCTTACGTATTATCTACTGGGTTTTGCTCCAAACTAAATTTCTTTCACATCCTGAGTTATTTGAACCCTTGATCTCCCCCTTTAAGATAAATTTAGCTAGATTGAATAGCCTCTTGTCTAATGGTGTACGAAATATCCCCTAAGCGAGAGGTTCATAGAGAAAAGTTCGTGATCGTTATATTTTAACTTTAACATTTTCTACTCTCATATCACGTTAAACAATCTCGTCTAATTCCATTTGATGAACAAATTGATGGTTGTAGGTATTAGCACTGAAGAATAGGGAGCCAACAGAATCCATAAACCTCAACAAAGAAACAGAAGGTTCTTGCAGTAATAGAAGTGAAAACAGCTCTGATTTCAAAATGGACATATCAAGAACTCCAGCAATTGATAGCCCATTATCTACAAATCCAACAAGCAACAGGCCCATCTTTCCATCTTCAATGAGGCCCACTGGGTTGGCCCAGCTCTTCAACAATTCATCAAGTCAAGAAATTCAGGGCCAGAAAATGGACCAAACTGTTAAAGATGAAAGCTTCTGCAATTTGTTGTGTGTTGGCATGGATGATCAAACTGGATTTTGGCCTTGGCTTGAGCACCAACATTTCGGTTAATAGCCTAAAAATTGCGATAATTTGTGCTTGCAGAATTTTTTGTGGAAGAATAAACGAATATATAATCATATTTGCTTAGATAACATGATCAGTTCGTTACTTTTCAAGTCGAATTGGCCGGTCCACATACTATTGCTTCGTCAAAAATCTGCCTTAAATGTCGGCGAGAAGCAACTTTTGATTGATTTTGTTTCAAGATCACGCAAGTTTCTAATCAATATGTTTTCACGTACCATAGAATATGCAAAATGATATATGAACTTGCTAGGCACAGAAGCGATATCTTAGTGCAAATGATGTCGGCTCAATACGACTCTAAGATAAAATCTAATAAGCTTGCAGTGCTATTATCTCATACTATGTGATGAATCGAGCGTGTCTTCTCGTTGATGAATATATATCTATTAAATTTAATAAAACATTTATCTTGTATATCAATACTTAATATATATTGTAACAACCTGGTTATTTTGACCTGCTTAATTTTGTAGAATGATCTTTAATTAGGTTATTTATTAAACCTCATATAATCACGAAATTATAAGTTATAGGAAGTTGATATTTAGTCGTAGCAACTTAGAATTTAAGTCTCTTAACTTTTAACAGCATTTAGGATTTAAATTGCAAACAATAATTTTAATGTGGCCGAAATAATAAATTAACAAAAGTTATGGTAGCCTAAGTGCAAATTCCAACCCAAGTGTACGGACTAGAATTAGTGCATGGCCAGAATAGCTACATTTTGACCATTAAATAAGTGACAGGTTAATTTTACTGAAGTTTCAACAAAATTACAAGACGAATATCAAAATTATAAAGTTTTAGTATCGATTACTGAAGTATACTAATGCGTTCACCGATGGTCACTCTATCAAATTTCCAACGTAAATTGATGGCGTGTCACCGTTAAGTCTTCACTTGGCACAAAATCGATCGACATTTTAGAAAAATTGATGCCACATATAGACTTAATATACTAATAACAATAAACTAAGACCACAAAAAATCCACATAAAACATGAAGATCTAGCTGCAATTTTTGGACATGAATTTAGGATCCACAATTTCCCATCATTTCAAACCCGATTCTCACCCCTAAATTCTTTCCAAAACCCTAATTTCCCCCCAATTGCTAAAATACTCAATTAATCCATCCTAAATACCTAATTCTCATGTTTTAGGGGCATTCTTTATGGTCTGAATTTATTGTTATTAATAAATTTGGTCCACGTAGCGTCAGTTTTTGTCAAATGTTGATCAATTGTGTGTCAGACCACGTGGACACTTAACAGTTACACGTCATCAATTGACACTTGAAATTTAACAGAGTGACTGTCGGTGAACATGTTAGTACACTTTTAGTGACCATCACTGAAACTTTGTAAATTTAGTGACCTTTTTGTAATTTCATTCAAATTTCAGTGATCATCAGTAAAATTAACCCATAAGTGAAACTTGGCAGACTTAGAAGGTCACAATTCATCCTTAAGAAAAGAGACGATTGTCATGATAAGAAAGGTGTTAAGTGATGACAAGCAGCTTATATGTTACTACAAAGTCATGACAAAATCAATATTAGCCATATTGCTTATTTGATTTAGATTTTAATCTGTTAAAAAAGTGTAACAATTTATAATCCAAAATAATTTGTAATAAAGCCAAGCATGCAGAAGTAAAAGATTAAATACAAGATATGATGACCCACTTCAACCAAAAGGCTTAATCTGGGAGGCTCAGTTGAGGCAGCCTATGCACGAAAGATTTCACTATGACCCTATCAGAATAGTTTAGAATACAACAAAGATGACAAATCTTATCAGATCTGGCATAAACCAAACGGAACATCAGCTGATTTAAACTACCAACACAAAGTACTGTTCATCACTAACACTGCGAAAATACACGAATATATTAGTTAGATTCTGTATTTTCTTGTCAAGAAAAGAAGCGTATTTCAGCCTCAAAGACTTTAGAGATGAAAAAGAAAAAGAGAATGAGGATTTCCCTTTGAATCCTAACCCAGAAAGGGAAGAAGATGAAGAACACAGCCGAGGGAATTTCTGTAAAAGAAAAATCTAACAACTTATCTGATAATGAAACTGTTCACGTCAATTTATATCAGAAGTCAGTGGAGTCCAGGTGTCACGCTTTCATTTGTAAGTTGAACAGTTGAATAATTCACAAAGTGCTTCCAAGACCAAACACGTTTTCATTAATGACCACAACTTTTCCTTCAATCTTCACCTTGGTTCATAGACTGAAAGCTCCTCAATTCGATTATGTGACTCTACTTTCATGCAAGACCACTCCTCAATACCATCATAGCCTCTGCAAAAAATTCAACCATTATCAATATGTAAAAAACTTTAAACAACTTGCAAATTTACTTACACTTATTGTTTTTGTTCCCAACATCTATATTTTTGGTTCTTTTATGATATATAGGATTTTTGCTTAAATATAAAGCACTTTGACTATTAGAAAAGATGCAAACTTTATCACTTAACAAGTTTAATTCAAACATCAAATTTTGTAACCAAATGCCTTTCTTTATAGCATTAGATAATGCAATGTATTCAGCTTCAGTACTAGATGTCAGCGATTTTATGTGTTTAATAATTCTGCAAGTGTACGAATCGCACAAATAATAAAGTGGATTATGAGTCCAAGTATCGTTCCCACATGGATTTACATAATTCAATTGCAATTATAGTAACCTTAACTGAATCTGTTAACTTTGAAGGTTTGATGATTAAGAACTAATTAAACTATAAACTAAGAACAATTAACTAATTATAATTCAAACAAACAAGAGATTAAATTAAAGAAGAATTATTTTAAAATTAGAAAAGAAAAATGTACTAAAATCCCGATTCCACTTATATCAATTCTCTTTAACCCGAACCGTTGAATTTGATAACATAATTCAATTATGAAGATCAATATTCCTAATTTGTTTAACAATCTCTATCGAGTAGAATTAAACATATCCCTATATATGACACGACTATATCTCTAGGCCGAATGCGAACATACAAGAATGCATTAGAATTTATGAATACTTAAAGATCACGTAAAGCATATCAGTATATCTCTATCTCCCTATCGGACTTTACGACAATTGATATTATGTATAATTTATTTTTCATCTCTCGAAGGTAAAACAAGCCACAAGAATCATACATGTGCACATAATTGTGGATGAAGAGAAATCAATATCAATTATTCAAAATTAAAACTATGATTAAATATCGAAAATTAAGTCCAAACAATTAAAGGATCATGGTACAAGTTTCATTATGATCCTAGCACTAAAAGAATTAACCTAACATACTAAGAAGAAGAAAATGAAAGAGAAATAAAATATGGAAGCCATCACCCAGATCGGAAGAAACTTGAAAGAGAAAAAATCTTGAAATTGATCTTCATTGAATTGTTACAAAGATAAATCTTGATTTTCATTCTTGTTTCTCTTCTTGTTTTTCTCCCAAATCGGCTCTCAAATTGGCTCTAAATCTGGCTCTCTTGTTATGAGTTAATAATTCATATTTATAATTTCATCATAATGTCCAAAAGGATCCAAAAAAATTATTAAAATCGCGTCTCAAAAGGTTTCCTAATTGGAGTCGAACACAAAAAAAGAAACAAAATCTGTGTCTACCAAAAATACACTGGGTGACTGTTTTTCAAATGGTAATAACTTCTTGTAGAAAGCTCCAAATTGAGATCCGTAGAAACTGCTAAACTCATAATTCGATTATCTTTCCAACGGTATATCATTTACTCGTTGATTTTATTAAATTGTTACTCTTTCTGTCTATTCTCCAATTACTTATAAACAGGTTCAAAACTGAAATAGGAAGAATAATACAATAAATTAAGTAAAATTTCAATAAAATGACGGGATAAAAGCTTAGTTTAAAGGCTCAAATAAGTGTATAAAATACACTTATCAAAACACAAATTAAACTACAACTTTAAACTAAGCTAAAAGAATTAATGGGAATTGAGTTAATGTTAAATTTCTTACCATATGCCTCAAGTTCGAATTTAAATCAACACTTTTATAAATATATTAAACAACACAACAAATAAATTTTTACTTATCCGATACTCGACCTTTTGTGAGTGTGTGAATAGCCTGATATTGAACTTATACATATATTATACTAAGACCAATATTGTGTTGTTGATATTTTTACAAACTCGAACTTTTTGTAGTCATTTATTCCTTACACATCTCGTAAATTATCATTCTTCTAAAGCTTTTCTCTCTAATCCTGAGGTGTTCTAGCGAATTTGATTCCTACTCAACACAATGCTTTTTCAAATAAAGTGGTAAAAATTAGAAACTTGTATTCTTAGAACTAGGATGGTGAGTGATTTTTCATCTTTAGTCTCTTAGGTTCTAACCTAGCAATCCTTACCGAGTACTTCTAACTCTTTTTATTTATTTTACTCATGTTAATAGTCTTACATCATGTGCAGTACTTTTATTTCACAAGCTTTCTATGTGACCCTTATAGCGAGCATTGGGCTGATGACTCCCAAGTCAGATGACTATAGGGCACCAAGTTTTAAAATACCCTAACAAACTTAATTGCTCGAGTCCCACAAGCTATAAGAAAAGTGCAGATGTAAAATTTATTTTTATTTTTATTTTTTTTAAGAATGACCCATGTAGCGAGCTTTGGGCCAATAACTCCCAAATGATCACCTGGTTTTAAGATACCCTAATATCCTTAATTGCTCGAGTTAGATATTTTATTTTATTTTTATCAGCATTGGGTAGTGCTCAGTTTAAATTCATTGACTACAACCTATTCAACAAAAGATAAGATCTAGAAAACCCAAACTAACAAAATTCTACAAAAACGTGTACTAACTTTAACACCTCCAAACTGTTCTCAAACAGTTTGGTTACTAGTCTAAGAATTTAGGAACAGAATTTTTCACAATGATCTAAGTCAATAATATCAACATATACACTCAAGTCATGTTTTCAATAAGTGATAAGTCAACACTGGCTACGTGCTTCAAATATAGTCTAACATAGATAAGTATTCAGGTAAAATTACAAGTTAAAGTATTGTCTAATATTCTAATTAAAAACGTACTTAAATTCAAACAAATATTATCATTGGCGATAAGATATTCAACAATAACGATTTTTTTTGAAAGACGAAAAAATAATAATAAATTTTTTTTCTTTTTTTTTTTAAAACAAAATTTAATTTTTTTTTGCAGTTATATAGACCTGAATAATAAGCAAATTCAAAATAATTAAGTATTCTAATACTTAACCCACCCCCAAACTAAAACATTATATTATACCCAATGTAATAGTAAAATAAAGTAAATAATGGAGGAAAGATATCAGTTACTCCCCGGAGATAAATGTGGAGAAGATGGATTTGGCTGATTGAAGGTTCGGTTGAAGTGGACTCAGATGTAGTGTTGGGACTCTTAGTCGAAGAATATGATGTCACAGATATTTTCCATGCAGCTCACAAAGTGGGACATCTTGCGATTGACATGGTGAAGCTTTATAAGTGCATTAAACAATAAATAAAATAAAACCTAATGAATTATTTAAACTACTTAAAATTACTACCTATAAAGCAAGTAAATAAAATGGTTAGAAAATATGTTGCCTCTCATTAAGCGCTTATTTATAGTCGTTGCTTGACTTATTGTCTGGTTGCTTTACGGCACTCTAAATAGTGTTTTGGAGGACTTGATTTGCTTGCATCTATTGACTTTGTATCATTTTTTGTTTATCCTCACAAATTTGAATTTGTGTTCCTCATAAAAATAGGATTTTAGTGTAGCACCTTGCTCGAATACAACTACGAAAACTTTAACTTCTTCATCGACCTTGATCACAAAATCAATTTTAGAAGAAAGATGAAAGTTGGAGAAGTGATTGTCTAACTTGTACTTTTGTAATCTCTGAGGAAATGGGATTGGAGGTTCATATGGTTTGATACGAACTGTTGCCTTAACCTGTGGTGTACATGAACTCTCTTTAATATCTGTTGTATGCTCAGTCTGTTCCACGTGCTCCTTATAGTGGATGGTTCCTTTTCTTTATTTGCAACTGACTTTTTTACATGGATTTCTAGTAATTGAACCATACTTCTGGTAGTAACAGTTGTAACACTTTTCTTGGGATTCACATCTGTATTGCTTGGCAACGTACCTGGTACTCTAGTTGATATAGCAATTGCCATCTGACCCATCTATATTTCCAAATTTTTTTATTGAAGCGCCTTGATTTTTTAAATTGATCTCTATCTATCTCATAAACTGATAAGTTTTTTTGATGAATTTACTAAGAATATCTTCTTGTGAAGTTCTTTTTTCTGGCTGCTGAAACTGAGGACCTTGTGGTCTGATATTATTGTAATTATCATTCCAAGAGAAATTTGGATGATCTGCGATGAATTTTCCAACAAACATGTTGTCCTCATCAATCTCAGAAGTAGCCTCATATCTCGCTATATTGGCATACTACATTGCAAGGAAATCTCCAAAAATCATGTTGTCCTCATCAATTTCAGAAGTAGCCTCATATCTCACTATATTGGCATGCTACATTGCAAGAAAATCTCCAAAAAAACATGTTGTCCTCATCAATTTCAGAAGTAGCCTCATATCTCGCTATATTGGCATACTGCATTGCAAGGAAATCTCCAAAAAGCATGTTGTCCTTATCAATTATAGATTGGCTCTGGATGATCTACGTAGTCATAAAATCTCCAACTAGCATATTGTCTTCATTGATATCCCAGTATTCCATCTTGTGTTATGGTCTAAAAAACAAGAAGAGAACACTGAAATACTAAAAAGAAATAATAATAATAATAAATTAAATTAAATTAAATAAATAAAGTTCGAATTAGTGTTAAAATAATTGAAAAAGAACTAAAACTAAATACCCGGCAACGGAGCCAAAAACTTGTTAGCGATTTTATGTATTTAATAATTCCGCAAGTGTACGGATCACATAAGTAATAAAGTTGATTATGAGTCCAAGTATCGTTACCATAGGGATTTAGATAATTCAATTGCAATTATACTAACATTAACCAAATCTGTTAACTTTGAAGGTTTGATGATTAAGAACTAATTAAACTATAAACTAAGAACAATTAACTAATTATAATTCAAACAAACAAGATATTAAATTAAAGAAGAATTACTTTAAAATTAGAAAAGAAAAACGTGCTAGAATCCCAAATCCACTTATACTAATTTCCTTTAACCCAAACCGTTGAATTTGATAACATGATTCAATTATAAAGATCAATATTCCTAATTTGTTTAACAATCTCGTTCGAGTAGAATTAAACATATCCCTATATATGACCCGACTATATCTATATGCCGAATTCGAACATACAAGAATGCATTACAATTTGTGAATACTTAAAGATCACGTGAAGCATAGTGGTATATCTCTATCCCCTATTGGACTATACGACAATTGATATTATGTATAACCTATTTTCTATCTTTCGAATGTAAAACAAGCCACAAGAATCATACAACTATTGCGCACATAATTGTAGATGAAGAGAATCAATATCAATTATTCAAAATTAAAACTATGCTTAAATATCAAAAATTAGATTCAAACAATTAAAGGATCATGATACAAGTTTCATCATGATCCTAGCACTAAAAGAATTAACATAACATACTAAGAAGAAGAAAATAAAAGAGAAATAAAATATGGAAGCCATCACCCGGATCGGACGAAACTTGAAAGAGAAAAAATCTTGAACTTGATCTTCGTTGAGTTGTTGCAAAGATAAATCTTGATTTTCATTCTTGTTTCTCTTCTTGTTTTTCTCCCAAATCGGCCCTCAAATTGGCTCTCTTGTTATGAGTTAATAACTCATATTTATAATTCTATAATAATGTCCAAAAGGATCCCAAAAAATCATTAAAATCGTATCCCAGAAGGTTTTCTAATTGGAGTCGAACACAAAAAGGAAACAAAATCCGCGTCTGCCAATAATACACTAGGCAGCTGTTTTTCGAATGGCCATAACTTCTTATAAAAAGCTCCAAATTGAGATCCGTAAAAAATGGTGGACTCGTAATTCGATTATCTTTCCAATGGTATATCATTTACACATTGATTTTTATCAAATTATTGCTCTTTCTATCTATTCTCCAATTACTTATAAACGAGTTCAAAACTGAAATGAAGAATAATACAATAAATTAAGTAAAATTTCAATAAAATGACGAGATAAAAGCTTAGTTTAAATGTCCGAATAAGTGCACAACATGCACTTATCACTAGATAAAGCAACAATTGACTGAAACTGAGATTTCCAGCTTATACAGTTTCCACCTAAGGTAAAGTAATATGTAGTTATTGATTTTCTAATATCCTTATTAGCTGCAAAATCAGAATCTACAAAACCAATCAAATTTAAAACTTTACTTATATTTCATAAGTCATACCTGTATCAATGGAACCTTTTATATATCTTAGTAGCCATTTGAGAGCTGCCCAATGTGACTTATCAAGATCTGTCATAAACCCGTTGAGGAAACTTATAGCATAAGAAAGATCGGGCCTTGTGCTAACCATAGAATACATAATGGATCCAATGGTATTTGCATAAGGTATTTTATTCATTTCAATTCTTTCTTCTTCAGTCTTAGGAGACTGACTGCTGGACAACATAAAATGAGAAGCAAGAGGCACGTTTACAGATTTTGAATCTTTCATACCAAATTTGCCAACTAATTTTTCTAAGTAATGAGACTGAGAAAGAATTAGTTTAGTTTCAGATCTTTTTATAGTGATAATCATGCCTAACATTCTTTTTGCAGGACCTAAGTCCTTCATATCAAATTCAGACTTTACAGTTTCTTTAATGCTATTGATTTCAGACAACTTTGGACCAATTAGAAGCATATCATCCACATAAAGAATCAAGAAAACTTCAGAGCCTTTAGTTGTGACTTTATTATAAAGACAACTATTATAACTACTTCTTTTGAAACCAATTTTTAGAACAAAAGTATCAAACCTGATATACCATTGCCTGGGATCTTGCTTAAGCCCATAGAGAGATATTTTCAAAAGACAAACCAATTCCTTTTTACCTTTAACTTCAAAGCCAGGAGGTTGAGACATATGGATTACTTCATCTAAATTACCATGTAAGAATGCAGTTCTTACATCCATTTGCTCTAGTTCCAATCAAATTGAGCAACTAAGGCAAGCATAAATCTCATAGTTTTATACTTCACTACATGTGAAAAAACTTCATTATAGTCCACTCCTATCTTTGAGTAAAATCCTTTGCAACTAACCTTGCTTTGAACCTGATTGGTTCAATAGAATTTGACTCTTCTTTTATTTTAAACATCCATTTACAGTTAACAATCTTCTGAGATTTTTCTCTATTAACAAGAGTCCAAGTGTTATTTTTATGAAGCGATGACATTTCCTCCATCGTTGCTTTTAACCAAGAAGCCGAATATTTACTACACATTGCTTCTTCATAGGTAATCGGCTCAGATTTTTTATTTCTTCTCCAGTAATTAAAAGAAAATTCATTAATCCTTCAACTGTATATTTAGGATTTGGTTTTATAACCCTCCTATTTCTATCTCTTGTTAATTGGTAATCATCTAAAGATGTTTCTTCTTACTCTATTTTTCACTCCAAAACTGAAATTACGTCACCTATATCATTTATGTTAGGTAAGTTTTCAAGTGTATTATCTCCTATTTCACTTTGTTTAGGATCAGGATCTATGTATTCATCAAATTCAGTTTCTTCTAAAGGCTTCACCTTAATCTGATTATCGTCTTTTATTATAACAGATACAAATTTTCCCTCTTTAATTTTTGATTCAAGACATGGCATTTCTTGTTCATTAAAGATAATATCCCTACTAATTATTATCTTAACCCCTTTTTCCCCTTTTACCCACAATCTAAAACCTTTTACTCCATCATGATAACCTAAGAAAATACACTTTTTTGCTCTTGGATCTAGTTTTCTTTCTTTTTGGTGAGCATAAGCAGTGCAACCAAAAACTTTAAGGTAAGAAATATCAGGGTGTTTTCCTTTCCATAATTCTTCAGGAGTTTTAGACTGAATATCACTAGAAGGACATCTGTTTATTAGAAACACAGCAGTAGCCACTGCCTCACCCCAAAAACCCCTAGGGACACCAGAACTAATTAGTGAACATGTAACTTTGTTCATTATGGTCCTGTTCATTCTTTTAGCAACTCCATTTTGTTGAGAAATGAATCTAACTAATTTATGTCTTAAGATTCCTTTATCTTTACAGAAATTATCAAACTCCTGGTTACAAAATTCTAAACCATTGTCAGTCCTAAGAATTTTAACCTTCATTTCAATTTGATTTTCAGTTAATTTTACCCATTCTTTAAATTTCTGAAAAGCATCACTCTTTGCCTTTAGGAAATAGATCCAGGTTTTCCTAGTATAATCATCAACAATTGAGAGGAAATATTTATTTCCTCCATATGTGGGATCCTTTTCAGGACCTCAAATATCAGAATGTATATACTCTAGAGGAACTTTGGAGGAATGAGTACCAATCTTAAAACTTAACCTTGTTTGTTTACCTAGGATACAAGTTTCACAAAAATCAATTATTGACACTTTATCCTTTCCAAGCAAACTTGGTTTGCTTAACAGAGACAGGCCATTCTCATTGATGTGGCCTAATCTTTTATGCCACAGATTTGTGTGATCTGATTCAGCATTACACAAGAGATCAGAGTCTCTTGTTGTTGTTTGCCCAAGTAGAGTGTATAGTCTACCCTTTTGGACACCTTTAAAGACTACTAAAGAGCTCATAATCAGTTTCATGGTTCCATATTTAATTTTACACTCATAACCCTGATCATCAAGAGCTCCTAAGGCTATTAAATTTCTTCTAAGACAAACTATTAGTCTTACTTCCTTAAGAGTTCTAGTTGTACCATCATGTAACTCTAATTGTATGGTTCCTATTCCAACTATATGACAAGTTTGGTTGTATCTCATATAAACATCCCCACCCTCAAACTTTTCATAACAATTAAAGGCATTTATGTCAGAACACATATGATATGAACAACCAGAATCAATGATCCAATCAGTATCACATTGATAATCAGAAACAACATACACTTGCACATCATCAGTAATATTTGCTTGATTTTCAGAATTAGTACTATCTGTTTCTTTATTTTTTCTTTTAAAATCATAGCAATCTCTTTTAAAATGTCTAAGTTTTCCACAATGACAACATTTTTTTTACCACTTTTTGACTTAGACCTAGACTTTCCTTTTCTTTTCCCTTTTTGATTCTGATTATAGTAATCTATTTTTTTAGTTCTTCCTCTTACAAACAAATTTTCTTCCTTATTTGAGTGTCTGTTATCTTGTTTGACTTTTAATTCTTTAGATCTTAAAGCATCAACTATAATGGAAATGGACAAATCATCTCTACCATATTTTATCACATTTTTTACTTCTTTAAAGTGATCAGGCAGAAAATTTAACAAAATAACAGACAAATCTTCATCATCAAACTTTTTATCAACAATAGACAAATTTTGTACAAGTTTGTTGAAATAATCAAGATTTATATCAAGATCCTTTGAGAGATCCATAACAAAGAGTTTTTCAAGAAAATAAACCTTATTAGGCAAGGTTTTAATCATAAATAAATCATCTAATCTTTTCCAAAGTTCCACAGCTATTTTTTGTGCAATGACTTGTCTCAACACATTATCAGTTAAATGCAGAAAGATTGAACTATAAGCAATTTCATTCATTTCAAGTATAGAATCTGGTTTTGCTTGAGGGTTTCTGAGTACCCTTTAGGGTCCTCTAATGCTTTAGAGACTATTGTTGTACTAGAATGGCCTTCATCTTTTGTTTCCACATAGAAAAGTCCTCATTTCCATCGAACTTTTCAAGTTCAACCTTCAAACTCATAACATATTCTGTAAAAGGGTGGATTCTTGGAAACCCTAGATTTTCTAGTCAATTTTATTTAGTATTTTATAACAAAAACAAAAAAGAACCAACAATATAGTTATGAAAGCCTTTCAAAAATCAGAGTAATCACAGCATGCGGATTAAAAGTTTCAAAGTAAGTGGTCCAAAAATACAAAAGATTTCAACTATAGCAGATTCTCAACAAAAGATGCAGATATAGTCAAGATAATCTTCAATAATCAAAAGATCTTTAGTCGAAATGGACAGATCTTACCATAAACTCCAAGAAGCTACAATATTATAGAACTCCTACAAGTAACAGAAAACCCTATTAGTATTTTAACACAAAAACACCAGATTTGGTTGCCCAAGATCTATGTTCTTTAGGATCTTTGCAGATCTTAGTATCAAGAACCCTAGATCTTGTACCGGTTGTCAAAGTGAGCCCTAGAACAAGGCTTTGATACTATTGTAACGATTTATAACCCAAAATAACTTGTAATAAAGCCAAGCATGCAAAAGTAAAAGATTAAACACAAGATATGATGACCCATTTCAGCCAAAAGGCTTAATCTGGGAGGCTCAGTTGAGATAGCCCACGCACGAAAGATTTCACTATAACCGAATTGGAATAGTTCAGAATACAACAAAGATGACAAATCTTATCAGATCTGGCATAAACCAAACGGAACATCAGCTCTTTTAACCCACCAACACAAAGTAGTGTTTATCACTAACACAGCGAAAATACATGAATCTATTAGTTGGATTCTATATTTTCTTGTCAAGAAAAGAAGCGTATTTCAGCTTTAAAGACTTTAGAGGTGAAAAAGAAAAAGAGAATGAGAATTTCCCCTTTGAACCCTAACCCAGAAAGGGAAGAAGATGAAGAACAGAGACGAGGGAATTTTTGTAAAAGAAAAATCTAACAACTCATCTGATAATGAAACTGTTCAAGTCCATTTATATCAGAAGTCAGTGGAGTCCAAGTGTCACGATTTCATTTGTAAGGTGAACAGCTGAATAATTCACAAAGCGCTTCCAAGACCTAACACGTTTTCATCAATGACCACGACTTTTCCTTCAAAAAGTGTGAGTAAAAGTCAACAATTAATTTTAACCACATGTTTTATGGAACTCTTAACTTTTATTAATTTTTCAACCACTTACATTTTATCAATTTTTTATTAAAATATACTAAGAAAATTCTATCAAACAAGCTCTTAAACGATTAACCAATAATTACCTTTCTTTACCTTCAAGATTTCTTAATATATTCATATATGACCAATGGCAGCGGAGCTAGGATTTTTTTTTTTCAGGGGGCCAAAAATTTTCTTTGTCGTAACGCATCTTTCATATTAAAAAAACATCAAATAGTTAGTTCAAAAAAAACAAACTAAAGATGGCTGTTTGAAATGAATATAATAATCTTATTTTTTTATCTTTTAGTTCTTATTTTTATGTCACTTCTTTTGACTTATTTTTTAACTATATTCTTCACTCATCGAGTTCTCGATACTGTTTCTACGTGTTCACGGAAATCTTCGCAAGGCATCTTTTGGATTGAAAATGGTTAAACGGAGAATTCAAAATAACAAGCTAAAAGATTGTTGTTAGAATATATATAATAATTTGATTTTTTTATCTTTTAATTGACATGAAATCATCTCTTTCGGCTTATTTTTTTTGTTGTATTTTTCCACTCGTTGAAGTAGGTTCTTTATACCATTTGTAAGTATTCATGGCAAACTTAGTAATGCATTTTCAAATTTAAAAACTGTTAAAAAACAAATTCAAAATAACAAGTCAAATATGACAGCTAGAAATAGATTTGATAATATGATTTTTCACTTTTAATTTCTATTTTGGCATAACCTCTTTCAGATTATTTTCGGGTTATATTTCTTCACTCGTCGGTGTAAGTTCTTGATACCGTTTCAAAGTATTCATGCCAAACTTCGCAACACATATTTCAGATTGAAATATCATTAAATGACGAGTTCAAAATAATAAGTAAAAAATGACTGTAAGAATTGGATTTAATATTTCTATTTCGATTTCATTCTAAATGTCAATTTTAATTAAGATTCTACTTGACATCAATTTAATTCGTCTAGCTCATATAATTAAATATAAAAATATATAAAAAAAATTGAAATGTTATAATAAGCTACTAAGTAATTTTCTGAATTTAAAAAAATGCTGATAATATATAAGGTAATAAAGATTTAAGGGTAATGTATGAAGTCAATAAGTAGCGTACAAGGTAATAAAGATTAAGGGTCTGTTTGGCTTGTAATAGAACTTTTAGCAATAATTAGTTTATTAAAAAAATGTTGACTATTTAATTGTAAATCCAAAAAGTGATGTGAATATTAAATTGAATGTTGACAACATAACTATAAAAGTATATATTTTGTATAAACTACATATTTATTTGACCAATTATTAATTATTTATTATATATCTTATAATTTTTTCTTTCATAAATATTATATACTATAAAATTTAGTAAATTAATATTTTAATTAAATTATCATTTTAGTATATAACATATTATTTAAAAATTGTTTGATGAACATGAATTAGTTTAGGAGTTCTTTTTTTTTTTTTTTTTATGTATTAACGTGTATTTAGTGAATTTTAAAGTTCCATTAGATGTAAATTTTAGCTTCCCATAAAAGCTGCATTAAGAGCTTTTTTGAAGAAGCTCAAAATTTGAACTTTTATAAATTAGTTTTTTTTAAATAATCTTTTGTCAAAAAGTATTTATTCACTTTAGTCAAACAATTAATCAAAACCACTTTTACACCTCAAAAAGTACTTTCAAGCTTTAAATAGTTTTTCCAAACTTGATCTAAATATGTACCATGAAATAGAGATATTAGCCTCCTCCTTTCTTAGCCAATATCATTTCAAGTAATGCTAAATCAACCTCTATATAGACCATAACCTCAAGAGCTCTAAGGAATTCCTTACCCCACTTCAGAGCACACTTACAAACCTGTACAAAAGAAAAAGGCAGAAAGGTTGGAATTGGAATTAAGTGAAAGAAAACAAAGATTCTCCTTATCCATTGGTAAGAATTTCTAAAGGAGTCTATTGAGTTGAGACTTTTAAAGATCTTCAAGAATTTAAAAAGTTATGGGAGCCAACTTTCCAGCTATCAATGTCTGCCTTCTTGTATTAATGTCGCCTTTTTTTCTTATTCTTCTTTTCTTCTCTTCTGATTAAAAAAGAAAGGAAATCCGCAGGTAAGTTTCACATATCCTAGTAGTCTAGGAGAGTCTAATCGAGCGGGGGAAGTATCAATGTCTTTTTCCTAGTAGTCGATCTCCACTCAGAATGGTTACTAGACAAGAGTAGGAAAGCCACTTCGTGAAAACGTAGTTTCACTTGGATTCGGAGCCTATGATATTAAGTAGTAATTTTCCTCAAGAGATATATCCCTCATATATATAGATTTTTTAAGACTGCCTAAAAGAATTAGTGTATTCTAAAGACTTTTAGAGACTTTAAAATAGTCGTTAAAAGTCACTTGGTATTCAAATAAAACTTTTTATAAGTTTATATAAGTCATGGTGTATTTAAATTGAGAATAACTTTTAAGAAATTCTTTACTTGCCAAACTTCTGAAGATTTTTTGGTGATGGAAAGTATGAATAACAAATTATATATAAAAAAAATCTCTCGTATACTCGTGAGATTTGTGAAGACTTCAGAGTTCCAAAATAAAGAACGTCTCTTTTCTTTTCTCGTATCTTTTTTATAAGAATATGATTTTACTTTGTCTAGATACGTCATTTTCTAATTTATGTGAAATATGAACATTACTTACATGTTACTAATTCTTTTTGGTATTTATGTTATTTGTTAATCTAATTGAGGTGGCTTAATTTTTTTAATAGTTTTTTAAAAATATTTTTATTGACATGATCAAAAATATAATTTATTACTTTAGATTATTAATTGCATGTGCAGTGGATGATTCAGACAAGCGAGAAGATGTTCAAAATTACATTACATATATAGGAATTTAGCTTAACAATCTTTTTTAAATAAAAATAAAAATCTATAGAAGTCTACGGAAGTTTATAGAAAGCTTTTATTAATTTCTAACAAATTCAAAAAGCCACTTAAAACTCCACAAACTCCATAAAAGCCCCTTACTTACAAAAGTCTATAATAGTCTTTAATAGTCCTAATTGAATACAACCCACCCCCTAACTAACTTCAAGACAATTATTTATGAATTTTTAAAACCCTTGGAACAACTTTATTATGAAGGAAGTGAGAAAGAATTAGGTTCAAAATTGAAGCACATCTTGAACAATCATTAATGAAATTCACTACTCCAAATAAGGAAGAGAAAATTTTGGAACATCTCTAGAGGGTTGCTAGAATGTTCCAAACTTGTAGAAAAATCTAGATGTTAAATCCTGGCCATTGATTAGGATGAATCTTTATTGTCCATTGCAATGAAGTGATAGTATAAATAGAGGGGAGTTCATTTGTAAATGCATCCAAGTTTCCCACACTACCTTTTTTATTTTATTTCTTATTTTATTGTTTATATATATTTTTTTTTATGGAAATACATTTTCAAAATCTCAATACTCCAAAAGCTCAAGTTAGTAACATATCCCTTGTGCAAAAGCCAAATGAAGGTAACTTGGTTTGTTTCCAAACAATCCTATCTCTAGGAAATCCCCAAAATATTAAAAATTGAAACCCATAAATTGTCTCTGTATAATCTTCCTCCAAATTCATCAATCTACAATCAAATCCATGCTTATTAATTCAATTTATTATTAATTTTCTAGGACTGGGACTACCACATATATTGTGAAAATTATCCTAGTGGTAGGATTATGATAGCACCATGAGTTGATGTCATAATAAAGTTGAATTAAAATCAGAAAAACAATTTAAAGAAAATTTTATTAGATCGTTTTTAGATGTGAAAATTTATCCACAAAATCTTGCCAAGAGAGATGAAGCAACCAAACTACAAGGAAATGTGATTTAAAATTGGTAAGAGGTACTCTGAGATTTTCGATGGAGGTATTTTGCTTTGATATAAGATTGAAATGCATTGGCAGTGATGATTTTTCAAACTATTCATTGCCCCCAATCTTACTCACAACAAATTATTTTAGTCATTTGCGGGTTGTATACAAAAAAGATTTTGAATTAGTTTTCCTCGATCTGCCTGCTTGTACAATGACTTATGACTCTATCTATCATCATAACATCTCTATACAACTATGTACGCAAAATAGGTTTTGGATTCAACCATGAAGATTTAGAGGAATTGGACAATTTTCCATGGGCAAAAGAGTTATTCGAGTATGAGACTTGCATTGAATAATAAGGCCGATGATGAAGGTAGAGTCACATATAGGCTATGTGGCTTTACAATTGCCTTTCAAGTGTGGATTTACGAAACACTAAAATAGAATAGTATGCTAGAAGGTTTGTGGTTCATGGTCTAGAATAATTAATTGGAGAAGTAGTGGGCGTGTACTATCATCTCAATTTGAGGACAACATGCTTGACTTTCATACTCAATACTTTTTTTTATTATTATTATTTTGTGGTTTTTAATCATTCGTGTTGTATTATAGTTATATGTATTTAACTTTAAAGGCTAAACCTTTTGAGGCGTGTGAAAATGAGAAATAGGCATCATATTGTATTGAAATATTTGAAAGGCGTCTGCAGCCCTATTCATGATATCAACAGTGATTTTGTCGACCCTCCAGCACGACAAAGAAAAAACGTGGATGCAGTCTTGATGTCTAATGATTTTGTTGACCCTCCGCACATCCAGCACATCAAAGAAAAAAGTTGGATGCAACACCAATGTGTAATGATTTTGTAAACCTCATAATGCTACTGAATTGAATAGAGAAAGAGGTTCTATTTTTACTCTAGTTAATTTGCAATTTTATTTATTTCATTATATTCACTGTTCATTTTTTTGTTTTTCCATTTGTTTGTCCCCTTGTTTTTGTTAGGATCCAAGAGCCATTATAATGAATATATCTCCAATGCATTGGCAGGTGTACAAGTAAAGAAAGAACAAATATTGTCTGAAGTTAGATTGTTAAAACATGGCGTTGAATCAACGATTGTTGACTTGAGAAACAAGATAATTGAAAAATTCATGGGGATGTAACGTTTGGAGGCTGCTGAAAGGCATTTGGTTGTCCGTAAAGAAGATTTTTTGGATAATTAGTATTTATTTTTTTTATAAATTATTATAGAGGAATCACTTTCTTTATAAACTCTTATATAATTTTAATGTTTTTGTCCTTGGCTAATATGAGTATAAGAATCAATTGTTATATGTTTTCCATTAAGTATTTTTTGTTTTCTAATCATTATGTGGTTTTTTAAGGGAATTTTTTCATAAATAAGCCACTTTTTAAAAATACATTCTTGTTATATTTATTCTGAAAATAGTATTTTTTAAACATCATTATTTTAATTTATTATATTATATATTACATATAGTAACTGGAATCATTAATTATCGGATTTGATGATAATTCATATATTATAGAATCTTTTATTGTTAATTATAGTAACTAAATCCTTAAAAATCAGAATTGATTGGAATATATATATATATATATGACAAAATCTTTTATTGTTATAATTATCAAGTGTATATATTATTTGTATCAGAAATATCTATAACAACCACAAACAAAACTCATGTTCTCTTCAATTTCAACATTTGTAACAATCTGTGTTACAAATTAAGTTATAAAACATAATACTAGTTTTCACACAAAAAAAGACTCATGATATACACAATTGTATCATAAGTATCATATTAAACATTAATGTTACAAACATCATATTAAACAATAAGGTACCAATAACAAGTAGTATCATCTATATCATTCATTGTTACATAATAATCAATTGTGTAATATGTGTTATATAATATCACATAAAAATCAGTGTTACAAAATAGTGTATTGTAACATCTTTATCATTCAATGTTACATAATAAACTATTGTATAACATTTGTTACATAATATCACATAAAAATCAGTGTTACAAAACAGTATATTGTAACATCTTTATCATTCAGTGTTACATTATAATCTATTGTGTAACATTTGTTATGGAATAATCAATCGTCATAATAACATTATATAATAATCAATCGTTATAACAATCTATATTATGTAACAATCATTATAATAACTTATTATGTAACATTTGTTACCGGTGAGATATAACATAATCTATATTATGTTATAAAATTGTGAAGAATGTACTGAAATTTCGTGAAGATTTGAGGCTACATATATTTCATGAAGATTTTTTGAAAGGATTTGCGTTGATTTTAGAAGATTTTGGTGTGCTCGATTTGGGGAAGATTACCTTATTTTGAGGACGCGAATTTCAGCTATAGAAATGATTGTGTATTAATTATATTTTGTTTTAATTTTAAACCATTATTTTATTTATTAATATAATAATATAAACACAACTTTTTTAAAATAAAAGAGTTAAGTTTGCAAAAGTATAAATATTATTATAATGGTAAGTAGTGGATGTAATTTCCACTTTTTTAAGTTTCTTAATTTTTTCTAAGATAAATAGCACTGGAGGTTCCGAACATTTGAAACTTGTGACAATGGGGTCCCTAACTTTTCATTTCTAACCCTCCGGTCCCTAACTTTTAAAAAAATGTGCGAGCAAAGTTCTTCTGTTAAAGAAATAGTTAGTTTGACCGTTAAATAGTCAAAATTTGCTTAAAATGACCAATTTACCATTTTCAAATTAAAACAAAAAGAATAGAAAAGTAAACCAAAAAAAAGAGTAAAAATTACAACAAACCCCTCATTCACTTCTAATTATCCAACCAAACTCCCATCTCAAAACTTCTTCTTCTCCAAAACCTCATCTCCCTAACTTTTCATTCTCCAACCAAGTCCCCATCTCAAAACTTTCGATCTGGAGGCGATGGCTATCAGATCTATGAGAGTAGGAAATGTGAGATAGAGAGAGGGGGAAAGAGAAGGTTTTGCTAGATCGATGGAGTTAGTGGTAGTGGTGGTGGTAGTAGTAGTGGTGGTGGTGGCGGCGGCGGCGGCCGATGAGGTTTTGGAGAAGAAAAAGTTTTGAGATGGAGACTTGGTTGAAGAATTAGAAGTGAATGAGGGGTTTGTTGTAATTTGTACTTTTTTTTTGTTTATTTTTCTATTCTTTTTGTTTTAATTTAAAAAGAAAAAATTGGTCAGTTTAAGTAAATTTTGACCATTTAACGGTCAAACTAACGATTTTTTTAACAGAAGGACTTTGCTCGCACGTTTTTTTAAAGGTTAAGAACTCGAGGGTTAGAAATGAAAGGTTAGGGACCCCATCGTTACAAGGTTCAAAAGTTCGGGGACCTCCAATGCTATTTATCCTCTTTTTTATTGAAAAGTTGATGAGAATGGGACACATTTTGAGAATCCAAACGGAAATGGATTTATGAAAAAATTGACAATGAGAATGGGCCTAGATTTGAGAGTCCGAAGGAAAATAAATTTGTGGTAATGATTGACAAGAAAAGTGTAATCGTGGAAGATTGCAAGCCAATTCCTGTTTTGGATATTAAGGTATGGACATTAATTATTTTAGGTTTTTTTTTTTTTTTGGTTCTGTATTTATTTGATACGTATTATAAGCATTCATGTCAAATTATTAGTCACTAGACTTTTTATGTGGATCGTTAAAAGTTTTATGAGAAGGGGACAGGGGAAACTGAACTTGTAGAAGATATTCAAAATCAAAGTGGTATTGTGGAGAGTGCAAGTCATTTATGTTTTGGACATTAAGGTATGTACTTTAATTAGTTTAGGTATGTTATTTGTTTTTATGTTATAAGCACTGCATGTGTTTATGTCATTATGACTCACATTGTGTTTAAAAGGTTGATGACAAGGGCAAAGTTATTGATAAGAGTCTGAAAGAAGATGAATTTGTTGTAAACGCAAACAAGTAATAAAGTAGACTTATTGAATCTAAATTATCGTTCCTTCAAAGACTATCTTATTTATATATTAGTTAAATTAATCTTAATGTTAATCTATTGAAAACACTTTAAAATAATTGATTTAAGAGTTTAAATTATAACCATGAATTTTAGAAAACAATGTAATAACTTATGTGAAAGCAAATATCAAAAATTATTCAAGAATGATGGTTGAAGAATTTGGATTCACGAGTTCATTATAGTTGTTATCTCTAATTCCTCATTTCAAGATTTTTTTCTAAAGTTGTATTCTATCGAATTCACGAATTTAACCTAATTTACCTCTCTCGAGTTCAAATTAGTCCTATCTAATTAAGTTAACTTATGAAGTCAGAATGGTCCTTAATTAGAAGCATTAAATTTCCTAAGAATTCAATTCAAAACTGCAACAATAATAAAAGCGTATCTCTATATTTTATCCAATTACCGAATTTTATTACGTGGTCTAAATTAATAACTTACCTCTCGGTTCGTTACAATCCACAAATCAATAACAAATAATGGCCAATTATTTCAAGCATTAAGAGAAGAAGTAAAATCAAAACATAATTAATTGATAAGCAAAACTTGAGAGTCAAAAATAAAGAATTAAACTAGGTTACATTGTTAATCCAAACTTTAAGTTTAGCTATTCATAATTCTAGAGAAAGAAAAGATGAAGATATTTGAATACATAACCCAATCTTGAATAAGAGATGAGAAGAAGTTGAATATCTTGCACCAAAATTTTTTCGTCTTTACGTTCCAATCTTCAAGATTTTGGTCGTTCTTCGCTGTTCTTTTCTCTCTTTTCTCTAAGATTCAACAACTTTCTTTTGACTTAGGTTAGGTCTTTATATAGTGTTTTACTAATTTTGAAACCCACGTACGTGAAAAGACAAAAAAGGCCCTGACTAAAGTTGAAAATAAACCAAAAAACGTCCAGACGCGCAAACAGGATATTGCCACGGTTGAACCGTGGTCACACCGCGGCAAACAGTAAGGAATTCTTCCAAATTCAATTTCAATCCATATTTGCACACTTGGTCCTCCAAGGTTCAACATATATACGATTTGGTCTTTCTACTTTCATTGTTATGCACTTTAGTCCTTTTATTTCTTCTTTTGTTTCAATTTAATCCTTTTTTATTTGCAACTCAAGTCCTTTAACTTTTGAATATTTACAAGTTGTCCCCCTTTCTAAGTCTTTGTGCAATTTCAGTCATTCTTTGCTTATTTGATGTTGTTTTTCTCCAATTCCATTCGAACTCGAGTTTCAACGCATAATTAAGTAAAGATTCACATAAAGAATACATACAATTTTCCACTTTTGATAATTCCAATAAGTGTAAATCGACACTTATCAGTTTAAAAGGTTGATGACAAGGGCAAAGTTATTGATGAGAGTCTGAAATAAGATGAATTTGTTGTAAACGCTTTCAAAGAAGGTGCAATTTGAGGGGAAAAAAATGCAAGCCACATGGTGAGGATAACTGGCCTAGTTTTGATCTTGGGATCAATTTTTGTGATCACGATGTTTTTCCTTAGTTATCCAATGATTCATTCTATACATTTTAGCTTAATCTTTTTTCTGTTTAGTTGTTGGTTCCATTTGCTGGTTTAGTTTATGGTTCTATTTTTCCATTTGCTTGCTGGTTTAGTTGCTGAATTTTTCTTTGCTGAAATTTTTGCAAAAAAAAAAAAAAAGAAAAGAAAAAAATTGAATTGGGCCGAAGCCTAAACCGCCAACTCGCCCAACCCTTGTGCGGGTCGGGTTGGGTCGGGTTCAAAGCAATGTATGGGTTGGGTTGGGTTGAAATTTTTCTATATCGATTTTTTTGGGTTGGGTTCGGGTTGGACCCAAAATCGACCCTACCCAAGCTACGCCTAGCCCTAAGCGTGGATATTATAAATGAGTAAAAGATCAAGACCCATAAATATCTACATGTTTGAAGAAACTATATTGACAATTCGGTGTAATTCCTTTTTTCTCTTTGCCATTTGCTGCAAAAGTGAATGGATTTTTTCACATTCTTCTATTATACCCATATTGTCCACACCTTGTGATTAAATTGTGCTCTCATGGAAAAAATGACTTGATGCCCAATTTTTTTGATTTGTTATTGTTTCATGTATCGTTGTTAGTTTGTTCAATAAGCTTTATTATAGAATATGTTATTGTTCTAATATAATTTTCTTTTAAGTATTGTTATTGTGTCATTCTATGATTTTGTTGATAATATTATTATTTTATGTACAAGTTTGTATTCGTTGGCGTTTGTCTATGTTAAGAATGATGATGGTCCGCCACTAGTCACACGCATAGAGTCCAAGTCGAGCCAACTCTAGAACATTCCAACTGATTGCTTGGTCCTTAAGTCTAGCATATTTATATTTATAGTATGATATTCTTGTACCTCAAGAATTATATTTTTTTTTGTATTATGATATTCTTATATTATATTTTTCCTTGTATTAGAAGATTTCGATTTCTCACCAATTGTAAATCTCTACACGTCTGTATATATATTCGATCACTGTACATCAATAATACACAAGTTATTATTCTCCATCTCATTATTTTTACAGTCTCCACCTACGAAAAGACCACATGGAAGGTCTAAAAAGAATCGAATCAGATTAAAGGGTGAGCAAGTGCGAATAATACGATGTGGATTGTATGGAAAGTTAGGTAATCACAATAAAGAGACTCATAAAGAGCCATTGACCTAGGATTTGAACTGAATATTACTATTTTGTAATTCACGAGGATACTATTTATGTGAAAGAGTGATACTATTTTAAATTTGATAGAGATATTTTTTCTAACAAATTTTATATTGCACGAAATTATTAATGATTTTTTCCGTATTAATAGGTTATGATACTATTTATTTATAATATTGTATAAAGATGATAGAGTGGTGATCTCCTGCTCGTGACTTATCATCCACTGCTGACCTGGAACTAATCACCCACTGCTGACCTGGAACTATCCACCTAAACACTGAATACACACATCAAAATGGGGCAAATCCCATACCAATCCCAATCTGCCCCCATTTAATTACCCCAGCGAATCTACCCCATTTAATTACTTCTACAATGGCGATTTCACATTTCCATTCTCTCCATATCCGCTCGCGCCCTCGCTTCTGCGAACCCAATCTGTAGGTGATATATCTCTTGCCGGCAAAGTCGGCTCCCCTACCTTGTAGTCGCTGATATCTCTCTTGCCGGTGATTCCATTTTTCGCCTGCCCCTTTCGTGTTGTAGCTTCGGTCTGCTAAAATTTGAAAAAAAATCAGTTCCTCTTCGCGCGACTCCACCGCGGGGTAAGCCCACTTCCGGCCCTTGGTACAATTACCACATATGTTTCAGGTTTAAATAAAGAAAAAGAAAACAACAAGGTCTTCAAGCAAAACTTTTACAGTCATTTCATGAAAACAGAGAATTTACTGATTCATCAGTTCTGGAAATTCTTGCCCCAATTTGGGATCAATCTCACACAAATTTGGGGTTGGGCACTTGGGCTTTTTATAACATGAAAATGCAGTAAGAACAAAATTGCTTTAAAGTGGTGAATGGCTTTAAAATTACTGATTCATCCATTGCAACGCTGCAATTTTCGGTAACAAATAATAGTTTTGCGTCCTTATCGAGGAATTTGTTCAAGGAGGGTCAAATTGGATTGCGAAAATGAGAATTAGATTTACTTAACATAAATGGGGCAGATTGGCTGGGGTAATTAAATGGGGCAGATTGGGTTTGGTGTGGGATCTGCCCCATTTTGATGTGTGTATTCAATGTTGAGGTGGATAGTTCCAGGTCAGCAGTGGGTGGTAATTATCCTACTCCTCACGGGCAGGAGATTACCACTGAAAGATGATAATATACAGTGTTCATTATCATTAAATAGTATACAATATACAAAAATTTAAGCATGACTTCTAATATAATGTGAAATAAATATGAAATATGAAATAACAGAAATTAGAGAAAATGTTATAATATAATACAAAATAATTATGAAAAAATATATTTAAATATGAAAAAAGAAAAAGAAAAAGAGAGGTTAAATATAAAATGTTAACTTAGGGGCATAAATATATTTTTGATCATTACAGGAATATAATAAATGTATTTTTGCTTGGCCATGTGACTTAAAATGAAGATTTTTTGAGCTGAATGAGTTGAGATCCCATAAGTCCAATCAGGTCGGTCGGCCTTGAATTCCCCCATAAAACTTTACCCTTAACAATATGTCCCTAGAAGCATGGCCAAAATCGGGCTGGTGCATAGCCCATGGCAAGTAGTCCATGTAAGGTTAGCTCAAAGGCTAATTCTTACCTCTGATCCCGCTCTTAATGGGTACCACCTTTAAGTTGAAGGAAAGAAACATTCTTGATTCGCTCGTTCAGCCTTCACCACGACCGCACTAGAATTATTTGAGAAGAACGATTAAGGCCATATTCTATTATTCCTACAATATTCATGACAAAGGGTCGCTTTGGCTAAAAGACTTAGTCAAACATGTTGAATCGGAAAATAGTTTAATTTATAAAATTTAAGTTGCAAAGACCTCTTTTATAATAAAAGACTTAAATATCATCGTTGGTAAGGTCTGTTAATGCCAGTTTACATATGTTAAACTTACTTTCAATTAACCCACCTCAATATTTCACAAATGGACTCAAATTTACCTAAATTTAAAGTAAATATCACAATTCATACTCAAATATTTACATATTGTCATGATTTATACCATAAAATCTATAATTACTACCATAAATTAAAAGGAAAAGAAATAACCACACATTAGACAAGAATTTAGTTAATTTAGATTCCAACCTTAAAATGAGATTTCATATACTTGTTTGAACAATTGAACATGTTTCGAAATTAATAGAATGTCAATTTCTTTGTAAAATAGCAAAAATTGAAAGCTTCATTTTCGTAATTATGTATAAAAATATATTTGAAATGTATAAAATAGAATAAGTGGAAAAGAAAAAAATAGAAATATATTATATAATTTACTTGTAAAATAAATTAACGACTACTCAAATAAATTGATCGGGTAACCGACCATTTACTGCTATTCCCAGTTCCCACAAGGACAAAGTGTTATGCTCCTTTCGATCAAAAAAAAAAAAAAAAAAAAAAAAAGTGTTATGTTCCAAGGGCATCAGCCCAACCAGCATGTGGGCCCACAAAGTGGTTGCAAATTATACAAAATGATTGGCTAAAAATCTGCCAAGCAGACTCCAGCAGCCACTGGTCCTAAAGAGTTTTTTTTTTTTTTTTTCCTTTTTCTTTTTAGTACTATTGGGTCCTATCTAATTCTTCTAATCGAACATGCACCAAGAATTTTATCTTAAAAATGGTTTGTAAACTTTTTTTTGAAATGCTAAACTTATTGTTGAAATGCTAAATGCTAAATTTTAGCATTAATCCTCACTCACCCTAAATTAAAATTGTCTCAGACCACATGAAAATATTTATGTAACGTCATGTATCTCTATATGTAATTGTTGTAAGTAACTATATTGCTTGTCTTAATATTTAATTCTTAATTAATAAATTTATTATTTTACTATGTTGGGGGCGAAAGGCCCAAATGCAGTGGCCATGGTCGGGGACGTATCGTTGCAATTTACTTGCCAGTTTCTCCCCAGGATCCAATAATTGGAAACTGGAGATTCAAGGTCAATTTAAGTATTACTGGTGAATGTTAGAGCTAAATATTGAGTTAAAGTGACACTGCCAGTGAATGTAAACTTTATTTTGCAAAGATTTCCCTCCATCTTTTACCAATAGCTTTTGCTTTGATCATGATTACTCTTGTCCTCCACCATCAAACCTTAACATAACAGACTTTTCAGAGCCCCGTTCTTCACACAGCATACCTCAAATTACTTATCTCACAAGCGAAAAGATGCAGAGAGTGAAGAGAAGAAGCTTCATGTCTTGGCCAGAGAAAAGCTCGAATTTTTTCTGCCTCATCAATAAACAAGTCTCGTTCCAGTAGATTTAGAGTCGACTACATGAATCTTTTTTGATCTATGTGATCAGTTCATTGCCAGGTATTAAAGTAACTAGATCTCTAGACACTTCAATACATCGTGTTAGTTTTGATCTATCTCTCTATACCGAGATTACGTCACTCTTGTGAACGGGAGCCTACGAATGTTTATGCCTCGTGTAAGTAAAAACTTCTGCCCAACTCCTTCAATTAGGCTGCATGCTTCCAGATTTCTTCCACTTTTAGGCAATGTATCTTCCTCAGACAAGTAAAAGAATAGACAAAGAAGATATGTCTGCACTCAGTAATTGTATTACATTCTCCACTCCAATATGTATATGTTACATCACATGTGAAAAGAAAGGAGAAAAAATTAGGACACCATAGAAACTTATTAGAGTAAATACTCTGCACACCTAAAATACAGTAATATTGGCGAGGTGCCATTCTATTCTTACACTCTAAATGATTAAAGTATTGTAGTATAGGCTATATACAGTTTGGCCTTTCGAGCCTTGTGGAAACAGCGGAAACCATATCCGAGTTCCATGAGAAGACAAAACAAAAGAATCCGAACACAACAACAGACCACACCAGAACCAAAAGTGAGTACTAGGTAGAAAAGATCTAGAATGCTCCATAGCACCCTAAATTGCAAATCAGATCTTTAAAGGCCTGTTTTTAAAAACTCAGGTTGATATATCTAAATCTGCAGACAAAAAAGTTGAAATGGTATTGAAAAGGTCTACATTTGTTGGAAAACCTCCAGTGAGTGGTTGTAGTGACTCCGAATTCCACAGACTTTGTGAGGTTAATAGGTGAGGTTGGTCAGAGACAATGGAGGAGGGACCTTTTACAGGTCGGAGGTTTTGAAGCATTGGTGCACGGACTTGGGGATGCAGACTCCATTCCAAGTGTTTTCATCAAGAAGTGCTTCTCCTGAGGCAATAAATTGAATGGAGATTAATATTTCTACAAGATAATAATGAACTGATTTTAACCAAAATGCTTATCTCATATGCCTGACTATACATCTATTAAGAACTCCATGAAATCACATTCGTTTAGGTTTTCTATAATATTCATGGGGATGACTTAGTTAAAGATAATAATAATTTGTATGCTTAGCTTACGTCATTTCCATCTAAATGAATTATTGATCTATGTTGACCACTGCAAAATAAATCTACTGGACATTTCCTAATTTATGTTGATGCATCCTTCTTGTGGTGAGCTTTAGGAATTCTTCTTGTTAGCTTGACTAAGAATCATAGATCATTTGCTTATATCATCTTCAAAGGAAAAATTGCCTATGCATCTCTACTTCTCTAGTCACTTTTCTTTCAATTATTAATTAGGTTTAGAATTCTAGCTTGGGGTGAAAATGTGGAAACTAATGGAAATTTATTGAAGATGTCGTTTAGAAACTAAACCATTATCTTTTCTTTCTTTTTAAATTCAAATATGTAAAGTTCAAGGCCGCTGCCCACAAGATTTTCTGGCCCACGAGCTAGAAAAAACTGGGCCGTGGCTGTCATGCCTGTGTTTACATCTCTAATCAGGAGTGATGGCTTCAAACTCCAAACTAGAGTCTCTTGTGGACTGATTGATAACGAGGGAAATTATCCTATCTCTGCCAATATTGTTGCTACAGGGCATCCTATAAATAACATTGCCACTTGTAGTTTTTGTATAATACTTGTGTACTTTGGCTTATTCTTAACCAAAGAGTAAAAGATTTGATTTCTTACGCTTTCTGAAAATTTTGGGCTGGGAATTGCTGCTGCCAGTGATCTGAATAATGGAGTCACTTGAACAGGGGAACTGAATTCTGTGTTAGAATATTCATTGACAACTCCATTATCGGGTTTTATTTCATCACACGTTAACAAATTGTCCACTGCAATAAATTTAGAAATAATATCAGCTTAAGATAATATGAAAAATTAATAGCAAATGACTGTTCTTAGTAAATAGTAAATTCCATACCTTCATTCATGCATGCACCATAGGATTTTCCATTTTCGTCAGCAAGACAGCGTGAGGCATTTAATTCATTTGATAGTGATTCGGGACTGGTTTCCAGATTTGGACATAAATCAGCTTGACATGGTTCTGATTTATCACCAGATGATGCACGAGATGGCAGAGTTGATCCGGTACTATTTTCAGAGCTGGTTGGGGACACCTCATATGGATCAGATTGCCTGCATGACTGTACTTAGATATCTGGACGAGAATAAACCTTTCTGATCTGCTTGGTAAGGTAGACTGAACAATGTAGAACATTATTTAAGAAGAAAAATAAGTTAAAATCTTGTCTATTATATTGTCCAGTCTTTGTACCAAACATGCCCTTCAAGTCATATAAATGTGGTTGCCTTGTAAATTACCTCGATGGTCTACTGCCTTCATTACTACTCCTTAAATCCTCTAGCAACTCTTTCAAATCCTCAATTTGAAAATCAGTATCAGCAAAGCCAAATCGGAGCAGATCACATTCTTTGGTTTGTTTGAGAAAATCTTGGAGAACCTGAAAAAATATTCATGAGATAAAGTCAGAAAAATACAAATTGTGCCATTATAGTTAGCATTACAGTAGGCTGAACTTGCTCTTTTGCCCTTCCAAAATTTCTTTCTTGACATTTTAATTGAACTTGGACAATCTTTTGGTAATTACAAACTTTAAACCTCAAGATGAATCTAAAGAAGTTTTATCCAACACCATAAATGGGTTGGGGGGAAGGGAGGAGCACCTTCGGTTTAGTACATGACAATAACATTCCTTACCTTCCAGGCATTTTCAAGACTCTGATCCGTGTTCTCGGAATTAACTTTTATTGCAAGTGAGCTTAGAAAATCTGCTTGCTGCATCAATGCAAGCATCTTGGGATCATCCTTCTTAAGAAATGTTCCATGACTTTTGTTACTTGCAGCTGCATGAGAATCTACACTTAGTTACATTGTTATCATATTAATACTACAAGTGAATGTTTGAATTCGCACAACAGGACTGGACTGGCAGTATAAATCAAGATTTTAGTTTCTTTTTCTGCTTTAGTATTGTCTAGTGTTATCCAGTCTTGTCTACCAAATGCGCCATAAGTGCACTGGACATTTGCACCATTACACAAAGACAAATTGCCCATTTTCTTGTCTATTTCTGTCTACTGTGGCTTTTAGGTACTGATGAGCAATCTAGTAGAGTTTTTATTATCAAGAAAGTCTCGAACTCACTTCCATCAACCGTAGCCTCCTTTATGTGGTTTACACGCAGCTGAATCGACAAGTTACCCTCGCTATTATGGAAGTTCTGATTTAGTACTGCCAATGGAGGTCTCAACAGGTGATTTGCAGTTCCACATTCCCTGAGTAATTTTTCTCCGTGGTTGCAGGTTTCTGTTTGATTTGAGTCATAAGTTGTCCTACAGATCAAAATCCAATTTGTTTCGTTATGTTTTGATCCAAATGACATTTTTCAAACAAGAGGAAGCGCATTTGATTTAATATACCTTGTCTTTTTAAGAGGTGCTGTACTTGCTGTTACTCCATCTGAATTGAGCCCTGTTGAAAATATAACCCTTTTGTTGTTTAGATTGACATATGAAGTTCTGTTTTCTTTCACTAAGGCTTCACGCTTTGCTCTCTTCTTACACAGAGTCGTGAACCGATTCTTCACAGCATTATCAGTTCTACATGAGAACAGAAACAAAAGGTAGGGAATTATAAGAAATGTTACTTTTTTTACTCCAAACAAATTGGGAAAAGAAAATGCTCAATTTAATGTGTAAATTACCTGCCTGAAACAACCTTTGCAATTTCAGTCCATCTGTTTCCATATATCTTCTGTGCCTGAATCCCATTTTCGCGATCAAATCAGATTAGATCAAAAATCAACATGTAACTGTAAATTCTGATTGATTTTTACACCGTAGAGAATAATAGACAGTGCTCTTAACCCTAATGTGTGTTTGTTACCTAGTACTTGAGAATACTGCAAAAGGTGTATTAGGACATCAGATAAAATTTGAACTACTATTTATTTTCCAATCATGTCCAGTGTTGTCCAATCGAGCTTATCAAACGTGTCATAAATATTCTTATCACATAGCCACAGATAAAGAACGATAATTAAAGAAACAGTGTAAGTGAAGAGAGTACAAGATACACGAAATTATTTAAGAAAACTAAGATCTAAACTAACATAAACGATCAGCATCAACATTTTCCAGAAACCCCTAATTTATAGTACTGAGAGAATCAATAATCAACAAGTAGCAGAGCAATAATATACCTCACATAAGAGCATGTCTTCCTCAGGTGACCAGCCTCCTGTCTTGAAATCAGAATTCAGATAAGTGAACCATCTGTCCAGCAGTACAATCACACACACAAATAAGAATAAGAATCCCAAAAAACAAACAGAATTCCACAGACACAACAGAGGAAAGATGCCTCTATCACCCCCATTATGTTTTATATCAGCAAACCTTCTTCTACATTGTCTGGTTGTTTTATCCACGAATTTCGACGCGATTATTGCCCAACTGCACAAATATATCCCAAATTCAAAATCCCATCAAAATGAATTAAACTTTTTAAGTACACCTAATCACACAAAAACATGTTCTAAAGGATCAAGATTCTACTTCTCAGTTCCATGTATACGAATCTGCTCACGCAAAATATCATCCTCCTGCAATTCAAGACAACCCATATACATATATCAGATTGAGCCCTTCTCATATAAATAATTTTACCACAAATAAAAACTCACCTCTTGAGACCAAGAAACAATATGCCATTCTTTCTTCTTCATGTTGTGCATTCTTTATCAAGTTAACTTTTCTGAGGGAGCGTTATATAAAGAAAAACAAAACCCTCAAAAGATCACCTCTTTTGCCACACCCCTTTTCTCTTTACAGAAATTATTTACCTTTGAAACGGATCAGTATCAATAAAAACTATTTTTCCCTTTGCCCTTTTGCTTTCTTATATATCCTAATTAGGATTCCACAGAATTTCAAGATTTTATCAAACAAAATCTTGAATCCACGATGTGTGTGTGTGTGTGTGTGTGTTTGGGATTTTTAAATAGTAAATGGATTCTTGCTTTAGAGCGCGGGCATGAACGGTAGGTTTGAAAAATAAAAATAATAATAACACTGAAATCCATGACACTATAATTAATGATGAGAGTATAGACTTTCCCCACCACCCACCCCACGCTCACTGTCACAATGTGTATTCTATATTCTGGTGTTTACCATTATTCTTGCTCCATATGGTAGCTTCTGATTGTCTGTTTTGGGCCATTTTTTGAACGCTAGAATAGTGCGGTGACATAGTTCCTAACTGACTCAACTACTACTCCCCTAGACTTGAAGTTAGATATTGTTTTGATACTTACCGTTCTTGTAAAAATAAACGCATTTTTATATTTTTTTAGCTCGAAATAAAATAGTTGGGGAGAGAGAGATTCTTTTTTTTAATGCATTTTTAAATTTTCTTAGCTCAAAATAAAATAGTTGGGGAGAGAGAGATTCTTTTTTTTAAGGGTACTCCAAAAATAGATTATGTGAAGACGAGATGAGGCCTGTAGTTCAAAAGATTAGATCATGTGGCTATGAACTACGGTATCGAGAGTTTGAATTCCTTCTTGTCCACAACCGGCAAAAAGAGAAGTATCTTTCTCTTTTAGAGGTAGGAAAATCTTAATCGAGATAGTAAATCAAAAGTTATAATAACATATCAGTATAAACGTATCGATATATTTTAGGGGTATCTTTGGCAGTTTGGTTGAATAGCATTTGAACTTCAAGTTTTTGATAGTTTGAACTTTGAACGTCAGGTGAATGTTTTCTTGTTGGAGGGATAATTTTATTATTCAATTGCATATATGTCAGTACAAATTATATGTTTTGGAATGAAAGGGTGCAAGCCACGTGATATAAAGCAATGGTATGACTTTTCACCACTCTCGTGAGTGAATGTTAATTCTTTTTCAAAATACAAACTGTCAATTTTTAATTTATTATTTTTCTATTTTTGGGCTGAACATTGCAAGAGTCACAAATTTCTGACCTTTTCTCCATTAATTGTGGAGTCTAATTAGGAAGAAGGAAGCCCCCAAGACATATCTCCCAGTGGCAAAGGAGAGGACGGATAAGGCTCAGCGCAGCGGAGTACAGGGTTCGAATCTTGAAATATTGGATTTGTTCCATGTCGCAAGCGAGAATTACCATATGGTTAACAGCCTAGGCCTATCAATAAGCTCTCTACACTAGCTCCTGGGAGGCACATCCTGCGATTTACCTCCTCCACCAAGGATCTAGGGCAAGGTCGGTAGAGACCCTCAAGATTGGGGCTCAATTTTTTTTTTTTTTTTTTAATTAGGAAGAAGGAAAGCCTCTTCACAAATGAAATATTATGTGTGTTCAACTAATAACAATTAAATATTTCACAAATTTTATTGAATGTCTATCTATCATAATTCTCTTATCTTGTCCACCTAACATACTTCACAAGTTGGGAAGAGGATAAGAGTCTAGTTGTGAGATTTTTTTTTTTTTTTTTGGTGAGGTTTTGGTGGCACCATTTAAATATTAAAAAAATTGATGCTTATTAATTTTTTGGGGCACAAAGGAAATTGGTAGGAGCAACATATCAATGTACATATTCCAGCCCGATGAGCTAAACAGAATCTCTATTTTAAGAAGTGATTCAACTCACTGATTTTTTATGGTTTAAAAATCACCTAAGGCCATTGTAATATAATTTGGAGTGTGTTTTTCAATTTCAATGGCTTTTGACCTTTTTTCAAATTATCGTCTAATTTTGTCTTCTCTAAAACAATTATTTCAAATTAACACCAAACTTAAAATACATACTTCCTTCTTCATCTTCTCTTTAAACGCATATTTTGTCTCTTCTCTCTAAATAATAATTTTTTTATGTGCTATTGAATTATTTTTGAATTTTTTTACTACTGAATATATGTTTTTATTTTCAGATATTGATGACTCAAATTTGAGCTTTTTAATAAACTTTATTGTAAGTAATTAATGAGTAAAACAAGAAAGAAATTAGAAAACTTAGTTTAAAGGTTAGCCCATACATAATAGAAAATTATGTCAAACATACATATTTATTTCATATTATTTACACATACCTTGTTTTTTTAATATATGGGTATATATATAATTTCAGAACCGCTAAATAATAAAATCCCAAGCATGGGTTCGATTACTTCAAAAACTGCTAATAAAAACACCCAAAGTCGAACCCCTCATAAACGCCTAAAATCAATATTTAAAAAATATATATATTTACCCAAAACTCTTAAGCATGGAGATAATACCTAATTTATTGATACTAATGTGATTGCAGGTTTTTAAATTGTTTGATTTGTTCATTTAATAGCAACAGATTCTACAAATAAAAAACAAAAAAGGCATAAGATGGAATTAAAGTTGCATATTTGTGCTTAACTCTTATGTTTTCTTTTAATTAGGTATAACAATTACAATGATAATAATAACTTTCCAATACCATTAATTATATAATAATAGTGTTGTAAAAAAGAAATCTTGTTCCATAAACAGCTGCCATTGGCATTCAATGTTATATATAAAGTTCAAATTTGAGTGTAATTTTATTCTTTTCTCAAACCTTTTTGTTAAAGTCAAAAATTTTATCGCGGGTTTTTTGAAAACGAAAAATGATCCCAAACTCAATCGCGTTTATGAATGTATTTTGTTGTAATAATATCAATAAAAAAATCAACATTTTTTTTCTTGGAGATAAATCATACTATGTTTGGGGATAAAACAAATGAAAAGAATACGTAAATTTTTTTTAAAAAAAAAGGTAAACGATTTTGTTTTAATTGTTTCGTTAATTGTGGTTTATATTGAATAAGAATAGTCTAACGAATAAAAATTAATTACACATTTGTCACGTCGCAGAAGACTAGAACTAAAGAACAAAAAAAATAAAAAATAAAAGGGATAAAGTTGAAAAGTGCATAATTTCAAATTGCACACTAACAGGCAAGAGAAAGCTTTCATTCTCATTGATGCTAATTAGGACTAAATTTGTCATATAATAATTGGAAATTTATAAATGAAATTACCCAAATTAACATCACAATGTCACCATCTAGCTCAAAGTGAAAGTTCTTTTTCAATTTAAAACTAGAGACTTGTTTTGTGGGGTAACATAACGGGCCTTTGAGGTATCCAAAATTCAAGGACTCCAATAATGTAAGTTGGACTTACTTTATGGAAGGGAATAAATACACTTTTGTCAAAAAAATTTATGAGGTTATTTTTACATATTGAAAGTGAAAAATAATCGTATTTTTAAAAGTTCAATATATTTTTGACACTTCGGTACTTTACACATTGGCTTCTTCCTATTTGTTAAGGACAAGAAATATGTCAAGATGTCAAAAATATATTAAAACAGCTGTCAAGAGAACATCAAGTTTGAGACAACAAATCTCAACTCATTGTTGACTCTCGCTCTCTCCAAGCAGGTTATTTCAATCATTTTCTCCACGTTTTTCAAGAAAATGTAAAATATATTACATGGTTATGAAAACGAAAATAAGAATAATATAATTCGTTTTCTATGAAGAGTTTATAAGATAATAATTTTACTAATTACTTGTGCCACGTCATATTAAAGTGTTTTTTTAAGAAAATTTAGTATGTTGAATGATACAGTATTGAACAAAAATAAAGAAACATTCAATAAAATTATATAATTAGTTTTATACAATAGAACATTAAAAACCGCGTGATGACTTTTATGATGATCACACAACCCCTCATGAAGAGTAGAGTAAGTTAAATTTTTACTCTCGTCTTATCAAAATAATTTCATATTCAACTCAATAAATATATTATTTCTATTGTCTATATATTTGTCAATGCAAAAAGGCACTAGTTCTAATTTTTAATGGCAAATCAAGCCACGGGCACAAGAAATTTAAAAAAAGGAAAGAGATGATATATCTTCACATCTTGTCTTGTTAATCTTATAAATCAAATAGGCATGGTGGAGCCATGGTGATGTGCAAAGAAAATTGCAATCGCCGTCTCATTAGTCTCTTTCTTGATGGATAAATCTCCAGCTGGAAAGTAAGTTTTAATTCAATATTTGTAATTTATTCTTATAAAGTTTTTGAAAATTTGTAATTTCAATGTGTTCAAAATGAAAATATTAAATGTGCGTTTGATTGCTGATTGCTGTTTTCAATTTTCAATTTTATAAAACACTCAAAACTTATTTAATTTGGTATTTTTACAAATGTATATTTTTTTTTAAAAAAAAAAAGGTTAAACTTAAACAGACTTTGGACGTTTTCAGTATTTTTAATGAAAACATCAAAAACACTCAAAATAGAGAAATAAAAATTGTAAAAATAAATAAATATTCTAAAAAGATAAAAAGATAAAATTCTAGAAAATAAAAAATAAAAATAGCTCAAGCCCTTATTAGTTATTTAAATGAATATTTTCAAAAAAAAATTTAAGTAAAAACAGATAGAAATTCTCAGTCCACGACTCCATGTCATTAATTTTATTTTTTTATTTCATATTTGTTTCCAAGTCAATTTATTATTTCTATGTTAAGAAATAATTTTTCAAAATTATAAATTAAACGCATGTTTAAGAATTTTAAAATAGATTCTCAAAACAGAAATTCAAAATTCAAAATTGAAAACTAAAACAGAAACCAAACGTTCCCTAATCTTTTAAATTTTTCGTACAACAAAGGATTAAAGTAATACTTCTTTCGTCAAATAAATATAAATTTATTTTCTTTATTTATTTTTTCTAATTTGTAATCTACTTTCTTGTTACTAGTATAGTTAATTTTTTTTATTTTCTAATGTGCATTGTTGATACCCGAACTAATCTATCAAAACAATTATCAACAAATATGAACTACCATTATATTAAGACTTTTTTTGCACAAATGGTCCCTATTGTTTGTCCTTATTGCAGGTAGAGGACCTATCATTTTATTTTCGACAGTTTAGTCCCTATTTCAAACGTTTTTGGCGACAATGGTCCTTTCCGTTAGTTTCCGTTAAATTCCTCCATTAAATGAGCAAGTGTAGTGCAAATTTGACCCTGAAACAATTTTGGACAGAAAAAATAAAGGAAATTTTGCAACAAAGGTTCAAAATCTTTCAAAAAGCGTCGAGAAGCCCACAAACCTTCTAATCCTAACATATATGACTCAGACATTTTTGACAATTTTGCCCATAACTTAAATAAATTAAAAATTAACTCTTAAACCTTTTCAAAAGTACAAATAAGTCCTAAATCTTTTTAATTTTTATAGATTTGCACTTAAAATAATAAAAAAGTATCATCTAGTCTCAAAACTTTTAATTTGGTTCAATGAAATGACATTTAGAGTTAGACCGTTAAATAGTCAAAAATTTGTTAAAAGGACTATTTTACCCTTAAATTGAATGAAAAAAAATAAAAAAATAAAAATTACAACTAAACCCCAACCAACAAAAAATTACAACTAACCCCCCATCCAACCTCATCTTCTTTTCCAAATCGTCAGCGGTCACCGCCCACCAGAAAAACCATTTTCACCATTTCCAGCCCTTGCCAGAGTGCGCTTATGGATCCAATTTTCCCTCTTCCAAGGCGCAACCTACCCCTTGCCGGAGTGCACTTATGGATCCAATTTCAGTAGACAAATCCGCTCCAGTTTTCGTCGCCAGCCACCGTGGTCTGGTGGGCTCCGCCTTGGTGACCAAACTCTAGTCCCTGGGAAACAACAACATCCTCATCTGCACACATTCCGAGCTCGATCTCACCATTCAGTCCGTCATCAACACCTTCTTCACCACCCACAACCCTTATACGTCATCCTCTCCGTCCCCAAGGTCAGCGGCATCCAAGCCAACAACACTTACCCAAGCGACTTCATCACCATCAACATCCAAATCTAGACCAATGTAATCACCTCCGCCTTCAAATACAACACAAAGAAGCTTCTCTTCATCAGCTCTTCATGTATCTACCCGAAATTCGCCCTACAACCCATCCCGGAAATTCCCTTTTAACGGGTCCATTAAAGCCCATGTACTTCAATGTGCTGAGGAGTGACGGTGGTGGTGGTGGTGGTGGTGGTGATTACTAACTTCAAGGCCTAGTTGGAAATGGTGAAAATGGGTTTTCCGGTGGGTGGTGACGGGTGGTGATTTGGATAAGAAGATGAGGTTTGATGGGAGATTAGTTGCAATTTTTTCTTTTTTGTTGGTTGGGGTTTTAGTTACAATTTTTGTTTTTCTTTTGTTTTTCTATTTTTTTATCATTCAATTTTAAGGTTAAAATGTTTGGGACCCCCGTTGCTATTTACCCAATAGAATATGATAAACTATTTTGTACTTGTTAAATTGGTCAAATTTAGATAATGGGTATAATTTTTTATCAATTAACAGACTATTGGACGAAATCTGTAGAAACTCTAAATGTCATTTTGGTGAAAAAAATTAAAAGTTTTGAGATTTGATAACACATTTTTTATTATTTTAAGTGCAAATCTATAAAATTAAAAAGATTTAAGACTTATTTGTACACTTTGAAAATGTTTAGGAGTTATTTTTTTATTTATTTTAGTTCTGGGCAAAATTTTAAAAAATGTTTGGGTCATATGTGTTAGGATTAGAAGGTTTGTAGACTTTTTGACGCTTTTTGAAAGATTTTGGACATTTGCTGCAAAATTTCCTCTATTTTTTTCTGTCCAAAATTGTTTCAGGGTCAAATTTGCACTATACGGCATACGCGCTCATTTAACGGAGGAATTTAATAGAAACTAACGGAAATGACCATTGTCGCCAAAAACATTTGAAATAGAGGTTAAACTGCCAAAAATAAAATGATAGGTCGTCAACCTGCAGTAAAAGCAAACGATAGGAACCATTTGTGCAAAAAAACCATTATATTAATATAAAGGGTCGGTGATGGTTTGTCCCACATTAACTACTAGGGGTGGGCATGGATCGGGTTTAATTGACCCGACAAAAAATCGATTCGAAACTGACCCAATTGAAAAAATTCGGGTCCGAAACCGACCCAAACTAATTAGGGTCGGTTTAGATTTTTGGTATCGGGCCGATTAAAGCTTATTTAAAAAAAAAAAAAATTAAACCCGAGTCGGTTTCGAGTTGGGTTTTACCCAAACTGAAAACTAACTTGAAAAATGGACCAACCAGATCCAAGTCGAAACACCCAACCCGAAAACTGACTCGAATTTGCAAAAAATCAACCCAAACCGATCCGAGTCAGTTCGGGTCGATTTGACGATTTGGCAGTTAATTTGTCCAATCCTATTAACCAGTCCCCAAAGAATGAAATTGAACCTCTCATGGAACCCTATGCAAAAACTTTCTACATTCTCCTATTATTCTCTTTAACTTTTCGAAGTAAAAATTTTTGAGTTACTCGTTCAATATAAGATGTTTGGTCATACTTAAAAGTAACTTTTTAGCTACTGTTCTAAACAACAAACAATCTAAATTGGCATTGTTTTAAGCATGAGCGAACATATTTGACACTTTGGTATCTTTATTAGTCTATGTGGCATTAAATGATAAGTCTAATAAAATGAATTTCATATTCTACATTTCATTGGACCTATCATTTAATGACAACAAAGTTGCCACATAAACTATTGATAATCCAACGTAGTGATAAATAACATTATTTAACAAAACAAGTGCTAAAATTAAAGAATCAACTAAGTTGGAATGTGGATTTTCTTGTTTGAAATGGAGAGAAAATTTTAAGGTTAAATAAGTCGTTTAAAATTATGAGTAGAGAATGGGGTTTATATTTTACATTTGATTAATGCTATTTATAATTGTTCATTTTCGATAGTAAACTTACATGACATTACTCAATTGAAATGCCCTAATCATGAATTTGAACGCATTTAATTTTAGTTTAATCATCTATTTACATATGAATCTTTTGAATTATATTGGTATCTTGTTTAGCTCCTTCTCCTCGAGGACTAACATGGGTTGGGTGAGTATCGAATTGTTTTTTATATCACAAATTAAAGTTTGATTCGTAAATTTATAATAATTTGGGTGCTTCCTTTTTTTACAAGTCAATTTTAAAATTGATTTGACTTAATATATATATGGTTAAAAGCACACGTCCTTTTAGGATGATCTTAATTGCAGACATGGCAATCGCAGACATGGCAATCGGAGAGGACTACTTCAAGTAGAAGAATAATTATATAATTGGGAGTATGAATTACCATGTCCATCCGTTCAAAGAATGGTGGATTTAGGGATGGCAATAGATCGAATCGGGCTGCTCAGGCCATGACCATTGGGGCCAAGCTCAGGGCCGTCTCCTACAAGTGAGTTCGTTCTAGCCCATGAAGCTACGAGCTCAGCTCATTAAAAATTTTTTAATACAATATTTTTTCTAGAGACTGTTTTAAAAAATAATAGGCGAGCTTGTTAAATTTTTTTTAATACAATATTTTTTGTGGAGACTGTTAGAAAGAATTTACGCGAGTTGACCCGCCTTGTATTTTTCAAGAGCCGAGCCAGCTCAGCTCTGGTTGCAAAAGCTCGGCTCGGCTCAGCCCAAACTAGGGATGGTAAAAAAGCTCGTCGGCTCGTGGACTCGTCGGCTCAGCTCGTAAAAGCTCGGCCCAACTCGAACTCGGGCTCGTCGAGAGACGAGCATGAGCTAGGGCTGAGCTCAAAAAAAAAGAGGGCCGAGCTAGCTCGGCTCGTTGGAGCCCACGAGCCCAAAATCACGAGCCACGAGCCAGCTCGACTCGTGGCTCGTGCATTACACCATTTTTTTTATTTTTTGTTTTTTAATTTCATTATTTTTCTATAAATACTCTTATTATAAGGAGAATGGTTTTCAATCTTTAATTTTCAACATAAAAGATACGCGATATTGTATTTTTCTCTCATTTTCAAAAAAAACAAAAAAAAAATTTGAGGGCTGAGCCAAGCTCGTGGGCAGCTCTGCTCGACCCGTTCGGCCCACAAGCTCGTAGGTCGAACCGAGCTTGCTTTTTGGGGACGAGCCGAGCTCGTATTTTATGGGCCGAGCCGGCTCGGCTGGGCTCGGTCCATTGCCATGCCTAGCCCAGACCATAATGGATCAAACTTTTTTGGGCAGAGCTGCTGAACTCACAGACGACTAGGCCCAATTGACATCCCTAGGTGGATTGTTATCACTAAGCTAGGCTTGATTCGCGAGTTCATAAAAGCCACTTTGACAACCGCCATTTAGACATCGTTTTAATGATGTTGCATTTACTCTTTTTTATATATTTAAACTTCTAAATTATATGTTTTAACAAGATTATCATAGTAAGCAAATGATTGAATTCAAATTTAATCATCACTCATTTTGAAAATAAAAAAATTCACATCTCAGTCATAAAATAAATAAATAAATAAAATATACACATAGTTGTAGAAGATAAAATATCAATAGAGTGCGAAAGTGAAAGATTGCATTATCAAATTGTATATTTATTGATTTAAAAAATAATAATAATAATTTTTTATTTCTCCAGGATCCTTTATAGACGGCCAAATGCATCATTTGAAAAAGATGGTAGGGCTAACTTTAAAGTGTAAACTTTTTTTTCTTCTTTTGATATAAGGGTGTGTTTGATTCACAAATTTTCCATGGAAAATGTCACTTCCATGGAAAATCTTGTCAAATCAATGTGTTTTATTTTCCTACTTTTGTGTTTGATTGGCACATGGAAAATGGAAAATATTTTCAAGGTACAATTGTCTAAAGCACACATTTGGCCACTTCCTTGGAAAATTTTTTCTCACCCATTTGGTGGAATTTCTTTTCCAACTTACATGGAAAATATTTGCATTTTCCATGGAAAGCTATCAAACACACCCTAAATATATTATCCAAAAATAATATCTCGAGTAGACTTTTTGAATTAAATAATCTTATAGTCTTTATTTTCGAATTATTTTTTAATTGATGTAAAAATCTTATAATTTCAATTAAATAATATATTTAATAATTGATGTAAAAATATTTAATTTTTGAACAACTCTTCTTATACTTATTTCTTTAATCTTGAATAAATAAATACATTAAAATGAAACAATTCATAAATTAATTAAAAAATAGTTATTAACGTCATAATTGTTGTTAAAATAAAATTAGAATTTCGATATAGGTCATTATGGAGAGCTCTCGCTTTAATTTGAAAGTAGTAGAAGTAAAAAATTTGCATTTATAACTGTATAAACTTAGTTATTAGTGTCCTTTTTTAGAATTGTATTTATAATAGTGATGGTCGAAAATAAAAATAAAAATAAATAACTTTTTTATCAGTTTAAATTGCTAGACGAATTTGTTCAATATAATAGTTCTTCATCTTGGACCTTTAATAAAAGAAATTAGAGTCTATTTTTATTTTTATTTTTTTACGTATCTAATAAATGCATATTTTTTATAATTATTGTTAAAGAAAGTAAAAAGGTCGCACGTGGGGAATGAAAATGGAGCTTATGTACCTTTATTTGAAATTAGGGTTTATGTGCTTGGGGATTTCTACATCCATGTTGGGTACCCTACCCTATTTGTGACATTACATTAGACCTATATTTTTAAGGTCATAACATCTAAGGTGTATAAATTTTCACAATTTCATTTTCTTCCCCAATCTTTTCTAAAAGGCTCTTACAAAAGGGAGAGATTATGGGAATCCTATGCCTCCATTCAGACCTCTTTTGAATGACTAGATTCCTTGTTACAATATTAATTGTTTATGTTGCAGTACAAAGTTTCTTGAAGAAATTAAATATCCTAGTTATCATTTACATGTTTCTCTTCTTCGAAACAATAATTACATGATTTACACCCTTTGATGTCACTTTTGCGCACCAAAGGTACAACATCGAATTAGTCCACAGCTTTTGCTCGACGACGTTTCTTAGTTTTAAATTAATCATTAAACTTTCGTCTTGCTTCATTTTAAGCAATATGTCTATTAAGAGAATCTCTGATGCAACCGTGGATTGTTTAAAAAATTGTGCTATATAAGTAAAATAGAAAGTGTTGAAAACAATCATTTTAAATGCAAGTTGATATGAACTCTATCAAGTTTATCAAGTTCATGTGGCAGGAAAAAAAGGACATTATCTAAAGCTCCGTCTAAATTTAGAAGCTCTGTTAGACATACTGACTGAACAAAATTTGAATTCCTTATGCAAATTTAAATGTGATTTTATTTTTATTTTAATAAATAAAATACACCTAGATAAGATTCCATATAATGTATTGAAAATCAAATTTGAACTTGAATGTCTATTTATTAAATATCAATGACACATAAATTAGAAGTCGTTTAACATTTGTGTCACTTAGATAACAAGACATAAAATGCATTGCATATGCTCTAAAGTAACAGAAACATTGACATGGTTAATGAAAAATATGACGTGATGTTGGAAATCTGTAAATACAATGTTTTTATTAGTTATCTAGGCATAAAGGTATCTTGTAGTAAAAAGAAAAAGGAAAAAAAAAAAAAAGAAAAGGGAAAATATTAACTCGACGATGAAAACAATGCAATAACATATTTCTCATGCCTTGTCATATTTTTGTTAATTCAGCGGACGACGGAATTAATAGAAATAAAATTAGACGTAGGATAACTAACTCAAATATTATAGAAATTTTTACGTATTTTTTAATATCCATAATTTTTATTCATTTTTTTTATCCACACATTCGGTAAAATTCACGAATTATAATCTAAAGAAAAATTTCACCAACAAACATGAAAATATCAATCAAGAGCCTGGAAAGTCCTAAAGGAACTGGGAATGTGGTACATTTTGTTACCCTTCTTTAACATCTTTCAATAAAGAAACTGGCTTCTTACAGAGGAAGGGCTCTGCCCTGCAATTCTACACACGTTATGCCTCTCTCAAATTCCTAGTGCTTTTGTTCTGGGCACTGGTCAAAAGCCTCAATGAATCAGTAACCCCAGCTCTCTAGCTCATTTTAAAACTTTATTTATGCTGGTCAGTTTCGTTTATATTCTTTTAACTCATCCGAAAGTCGAGTTGGCTTATACGTATATAATACACGTACGCACAAATGTATATCTATATCTATATTTATATATAAAAGTATTTTAGTTTACACTTTGCATAGAATTTTACCAAGTGGCAATCAACGGTAAAGTCAACTATTAATTTCTCAATTTTTTTTTAATTTTAAATTAATTCATTTAATGCTTCAATTTTGTTAAAAAAAAAAATAGATCATTTCCAATATCTGAAGTCAAAATACATTAATACATTTAATATCAATCACAAAATATATATATTTACATTGTCTACGCTTCATTAATTTTTTATTTTTTATTTACTTCATTTCATGCTCTGATTTTGTAAAATTACATTAAATAAGCTTATTAATTAACTTCCTGTCCAAACGAAAGGAAAATAAAGGTCTTTGCATTTTTTTTTTCGTTTTGCAATTCAAAATTAAATTAAATAAACTTATTAATTAACTTTATGGGCTCTTGACATTTTTTATTTTGCAATTCAATCTTATCAATGTGACTTTTCATTTAACAATTAAAAAAAATTAATTCAACCTAATTACGATTCCATTGTACAAATTAAATTTTTTTTATTTTTAATTAATTCATTTAATGCTTCGATTTTGTAAAAAAATAGATCCTTTCCAATATCTAAAATCAAAATACATTAATACATTTAATATCAATCACATTATATATATATATATATATATATATATATATATATATACTACATTAATTTTTTTTTAAATTCATTTCATGATTTGATTTTGTAAAATTAAATTAAATAAGTTTATTAATTAATTTCCTCAAAAAACGAAAGCAAAATAAAGGGCTTTGCATTTTTTTCGTTTTGCAATTCAAAATTAAATTAAATAAGCTTATTAATTAACTTTCTGGTCTTTGCACATTTTTCATTTTACAATTCAATCTTATAAATGTGACTTTTCATTTTGCAATCAAAAAAACATTCATTCAACCTAATTACGATTCCATTGTACATATTAATTTTTTTATTTTTAATTAATTTATTTAATGCTTCGATTTTGTAAAAAAATAGATACTTTACAATATCTAAAATCAAAATACATTAATACACTTAATACTAATCACATTATATTTATATTTATATTATCTACGCTACATTAATATTTTTTTTTTTACTTTATTTCATGCTTCGTTTTTGTAAAATTACATTAAATAAGCTTATTAATTAACTTCCTCAAAAAACGAAAGAAAAATAAAGGGCTCTGCATTTTTTTCGTTTTGCAATTCAAAATTAAATTAAATAAGCTTATTAATTAACTTTCTAGGCTCTGTACATTTTTCATTTTGCAATTCAATCTTATTAATGTGACTTTTCATTTTGTAATTAAAAAAACATTCATTCAACCTAAATATGATACCATTGTGCAGATTAATTATTTTTATTTTTAATTAATTCATTTAATGATTTGGTTTTGTTAAAAAAATAGATCATTTCCAATATCCAAAATCAAAATACATTAATACATTTAATACCAATCACATTACATGTATATTTATATTATCTATGCTACATTAATTTATTTATTTTTTACTTGACTTCATGCTTCGATTTTTTAAAATTATATTAAATAAGCTTATTAATTAATTTCTTCAAAAAACAAAAGCAAAATAAAGGGATATGCACTTTTTTCGTTTTGCAATTCAAATTTAAATGAAATAACCTTATCAATTAACTTTATGGGTTCTGCATATTTTTTATTTTCAATTCAATCTTATCGATGTGACTTTTATTTTACAATTAAAAAAATATTCATTCAACATAATTACGATTCCATTATACATATTAATTTTTTATTACTTTTAATTAATTCATTTACTGCTTCGATTTTGTTAAAAAAATATTTCATTTCCAATATCCAAAGTCAAAATACATTAATACAATACTACATTTAATACCAATCACATTATATATATTTTTTATATTATCTACGCTACATTAAATTTTTTTTTTTTTGGATTAGCTATGTTGTTTTTAAAATTTTTAGTGACAATATCCAATAAAATATTTTTTATATAATACTTTTGTATTTGATTTCATTATAACCAATAACCAATAACCAATAAACTTTCTTAATTTTTTTTTTAAATTACTATCACGGAACACAAATTTCATGCATCGCACGGGTTAAACACTAGTTACCTCAAGAACCAAAAACCTTGCAATGTCACGTAACTTTATGTATTTTACTTAGCTCATGTTTGGTAGCGCTTAACTTATAATTTCAGCGAGTCAAACTACTCAAATATACTTTTTATCCATACATTTCATATGACACGTAATTTACAATCTACATTTTATCAACATATTTTTCAACAACTTATAATATAAGCACTTAAAAAATAATTAAAGCGGTACCAAACATTGGCTTAATATTTATCGATATTTAAAAGAACATTTGCCCTTAGTTTGGAAATGGTCCTTAATGTTTTTTTTTTGCACAGAAGTCCCTAACTTCTGTGTTTTAATACGCAATTGGTCTTTATTTGATAAAAAAAGACAAATATGCCCTTAGTTTTAATTATAAAAAATTACAATTTGATTCTTAATCTTTGTAAAAAGTACAAATGAGTCCCGTATATTTATTAAATAATATTTAATTTAGCATATTAAATATATCACTATGGTCGTCTCAATTAAATTTTTCATAAGAGAAAAATATAAAATTATTGTGCTTTAAGTATACGTAATTTCTATGTGATAGTGAAAAATTTGAATAAAAATTAAGTTATATAAATAACAAGATAGTGTGTGTAATTTTATGAAATTGAATCGATCTTATTATATTATTTTATGAATAGAGCTCCGTCTAGATTTAGAAACTCTGTTAGACATGTTGACTCAACAAAATTTGAATTTCTTATGCAAATTTAAATGTGATTTTATTTTTATTTTAATAAATAAAATACACGTAGATAGGATTCCATAGAATGTATTGAAAATCAAATTTGAACTTGAATGTCTATTTATTAAATATCAATGACACATAAATTAGAAGTCTTTTAACATTCGTATCACTTAGATAACAACTCATATAATGCATTGCATATGCTCTAAAGTAACAGAAACATTGACATGGTTAATGAAAAATATGACATGATGTTGGACATCCGTAAATACAATGTTTTTATTAGTTATCTAGGCAGAAAGGTATCTTGTAAGAAAATAAAAAATAAAAAGAAAAAGAAAAAGAAAAAGAAAAGGAAAAATATTAAATCAACGATAAAAACAATGCAATAACATATTTCTCATGCCTTGTCATATTTTTGTTAATTCAGCGGACGATGGAATTAATAGAAATAAAATTAGACGTAGGATAACTAACTCGAATATTATAGAAATTTTTATGTATTTTTTAATATCCATAATTTTTATTCATTTTTTTTATCCACACATTCGGTAAAATTCACGAATTATAATCTAAAGAAAAATTTCACCAACAAACATGAAAATATCAATCAAGAGCCTGGAAACTCCTAAAGGAACTGGGAATGTGGTACATTTTGTTACCCTTCTTTAACATCTTTCAATAAAGAAACTGGCTTCTTACAGAGGAAGGGCTCTGCCCTGCAATTCTACACACGTTCTGCCTCTCTCAAATTCCTAGTGCTTGTGCTTTTTTCTGGGCACTGGTCAAAAGCCTCAATGAATCAGTAACCCCAGCTCTCTGGCTCCTTTTAAAACTTTATGCTGGTCAGTTTTGTTTATATTCTTTTAACTCATCCGACTTATACGTATATAATACACGCACAAATAAGGACGGAGTCAAGATATGATAGAGGACTAGGCTGAGGGAGGGGGGAACTGCCCTCATAGGCTGTTCCTGAATTTTTTTTTTCAAACCACAATTACTTGGCCCATTTTTATGAGATTCTAATGTTTTTTTATAAATCATAATCTTTAAAAAGCTTACAATAACTCATTACACAAAAATATTCAAGATATAAAACTAATTCAAGAAAGTTGTGTCCGACGATTTTTTACAGTTGCGAATTCTTCTATAATAAAATCTATATTTATTTTATTAACAAGGTACTCTTAACAAAAATTGTTATGTAGTCGATGGACAAAAATTGTTTTATAATATAATATATATCTATTTTATCTAAAACTAAGTTATGTAGTCGATCTACAAAATATTTAAACCATTTAATAATGTTATATATAATTATATTATAATTCTATATTTAATGAAACGGCATACAAGTAAATCATATACGACAGAATAATATTACAACAAAATTAAAAATAAAATGATATTTCAACACCAAATAGTAAAATGCGCAACAAATTAAAAAATTTAAGCCTACTTCTGAATTTTGAACTTTTGAAGTTTGAATTTCGTGGAATTATGAAGTGCTAATATGCAATAGTCTTAGTTTGGACCATGTGAGTATTTAATTGGCCCAGAAAAAATGAATTAAAATGTTGGACTGGGCTAAACTAACATAATTTTTTTTTTAAATTATATGTATTGGGCTTTGGATCTGGACTTGGGCATCCCTGGTTGCGCACAAATGTAGGGTAAATAGCACAAAACGTCCTTACCAATTGAAGTTATTGTGGAAAACGTCCCTACCTTCTAAATTTTGGCACTTTCACCCTTACCTACTGGATTTCATGCGCAAAATGTCATTCAGTCCAAAAATCAGCCATTAACATAGGGGTAAATTAGTGCAACAACTTTTTTCACATATATATTACTTCTTTTAAAATTAGGGGACTTCCCATGCAATTTTCAAAATTGCACGGCAGGCCCCATCCCCAAATCTGCCAAAACAATTACCCAAATGTTAAAGATTGACGCCGCTACCCTCCGCCTTCTCTCTGCCAACCTCCACCTATCTCTATCATACACCATCTGCGCATTCATCTCCATTTTCACAATTGTAAAACCTGAAGTGGGTTATCATCAACATTCCTGTGACCCTGCCACCAGCGCCGTCACTGCCATTGCCCTAGACCGCCTCGGCCTCGTCGGAGAGTTAAAATTCACCACCCTTGTTCCGTTGATGTATCTCCAGAACCTCACCCTTTCCGAGAATTCCCGCACCGGCCGCCTAGTTCCGGCCGTTGGTCTAATCACCTCTCTCCAGGTCATAGATCTCTCTGGCAGTTGATATAGATTTCCACCTCTCTCCAGTCATCGAATTTCTGGAATTCTAGATCGGTCATTCCGCTGAAGCATTCATCGCAGGTATCAATGTTTGTGGAGAATGCACTGACATCCACATTGGCCTTGAAGAAATCACCGGAGGAGACATCTTCCACACTCTTCTGTATTGCATCAAGGGCGCTCTCGTAAACCTCCTGGCATTGTTGCAAGCATTCCTTGTTGGATTCGTCGGTTTTAGGATCTTTCAGGCGTTTCTCCACGACTGTTGAGATGAATTTCTCGAGCTTGTCAGCGGTGGCTTTCATGTTGGATTCCAGGAACTTGGAGTCTTTGGCATGTTCGTCCTTTGGCACGCCTCCTCCAATTTCAGCTACGGGGGTAATGTAGTACTCTATATCGTCGGCATCAGCGTCAGCATTAGCGGGTGCGTTAGCAGGTGCATATGCCGGTGCGGATATTGGCGAGGTCTCGGGGGTGGTTATGGTGTAGAAAGAAGGGGATGGAGCTTGATCGGCAGCCTCTGGTGGCATGGTGGCTTTTGTGAACTTGTAGGCCTCGCCGGACAAGGCGAAGAGGAAGATGGAGAGGGAGATTTAACATTTGAGTAATTGTTTTGGCAGATTTGGGGACGGGGGCCTGCCGGCAATTTTAAAAATTGCATGGGAAGCCCCCCAATTTTAAAAGAAATAATATATATGTGAAAAAAGTGGTTGGACTAATTTACCCCTATGTTAATGGCTGATTTTTGGACTGAAAAACGTTTTGCACAGGAAATCCAGTAGAAAAGGGTGAAAGTGCCAAAATTTAGAAGGTATTGACATTTTGTGCTATTTACCCACAAATGTATATTACCTCAAGAACCAAGAACTTTACAATATCACGTAATATTATGTATTTTACTTAGCCCATGTTTGGCAGTGCTTAACTTATAATTTTAGTCAGTCAAACTATTCAAACATACTTTCTATCAATACATTTCATAGGACACGCAACTTACAATCTATTTTTTATCAACACATTCACCAACAACTTGTAATATAAACACTTAAAAAATAATTAAAACAGTACCAAACATTGGCTTAATATTTATCTATATTTAAAATAAAAATTGGCGCAAATGGTCTCTAACATTTGCCCTTAGTTTGGAAATGGTCCTTAACGTTTGTTTTTTTGGCACAGAAGTCCCTAACCTATGTATTTTGGTGCGCAATTGGTCTTTATTTGATAAATAAGACAAATATGACATTAGTTTTAATTATAAAAAATTGCAATTGGAGTATTAAACTTTGTAAAAAGTACAAATGAGTCCCGTATATTTATTAAATAATATTTATTTTAGCATATTAAATATATCATTATGATCGTCTCAATTAAATTTTTCAAAAGAGAAAAATATAAAATTATTGTGCTTTAAGTATATGTAATTTCTATGTGATAGTGAAAAATTTGAATAAAAATTAAGTTCAATAAATAACAAAATAGCGTGTATAAGTTTATGAAATTGAACCAATCTTATTATATTGTTTGTAGCAAAAAAAATAATAATATACACATTATGTGTTCTTTAGTTTTGAACAATAATAAAACGATAAATTAAAATATAAAGAATACAGTTAGAGTTTTAATATTTATAGTTAATAAACAAATAGCTCAATTAAATAAAAGTATTTGACCATCAAGTTTGTCACAAAATTATTTTTCTTTTTATGTTGTAATGATAAAAAAATTAAATTTTAAATAATATAATTACTTAATAATAAAAAAATATTTAACATGTTTGTTAATAATTATGAACTTAAATTTTAGTTATGTTAAAATAGTTCATAAAATATATAAAACAATTTAATATATTATCAATTTGATCAATAAATGTTAATTAAAAAAACTCGTTAGTTTTCTTTAATTTTTTATAAAAAATAAAAGTATCGGACTCATTTGTACTTTTGGCTAAGGTTAGGAATTCAATTACAATTTTTTCTAATTAAAGGTAATGATATTTTTGTCTTTTAATCAGATAATGACCAATTACGCACAAAAATACATAAGTTAGGAACTTTTGTGCCAAAAATAAATGTTAGGAATCATTTCCATACTGAAGACAAAGATTATGAACCATTTGTACCACTTTCTCTATTTAAAAATCATATTAGACGTGAAATTTCAATTAAACTAGAAAAATTGAAAATTGAAACATGCTAAAGTATACATCATTAAAAATAAGGATGAGTGTGATCAATTAGCTAATTACTGGATGATCGGTCATTGATCATGCGTTTATGGGCTCTGAAGTTATATGTTCCAAACTTATTTCAATTAGAGTTATATTTTAGTGTTAAAAGACAAATGTACTCCTACAATTGCAAAACTGCTAATTCAAACACAAAACTATTTTATTATGATATTGTTAGAGGATTGATCTCCTACCCATTTATCCTACTCAGTTATAATGTCCATACTGAGGTGGCATCACATGATTGGTAATTTATGCCCCCACACTTATGATTTTTACCAATCATGTTTATCCACTTTACCGATGAACATTATATATCCTACCCACCATGGGTAGGAGATCAGGCTCCGATATTGTTATATTAAGATACTTTTTTCTATGATATTATTCTAATAATTTTATTTTGATATTGTTTTACAAAAAAATGCTTGATAATGTTTTACTTTTGATAATGTACACTAGTTTTCGTTAAAATAGAACATATTTGGCTAGATTTATTTTAAACTCTTTTTTGTCAAACTCATTTTCAAACACATATTTCATGGGACCCAGAAAATTTATCAGCTTTTCAACCACACAATTCACTAACTTTTTTTAATATTTTCAAAAAATCTACTTTTAATCTCCACCAAACAAACACTTAGACACATTCAAAATTAAATGTTTTATGGTTGAAGTAATGATATTGTTTCAAAGTGCTCTATTAGTAGTACAAGATCATTGATACAATTTTCATTCAAAATGTTTGATACTGTTTCAATTTATGATATTTGTTCTTTAATTGTGTTGTAGTTTGTATGTGTGATACTGTTTATTAAAATATTGTCATGTATGATAATGATAAATTAAGATATTTTTATCTATAATACTTTTTTATTAAGATATCGTTTTATTATGATACTATGTTATTAAGATAATGTTTTATTGATATACTGTTTTATTTAAATACTATGCTATGATTTTATGTTAAAACATAACACTTGTGCTCAACTAAGCATGTGATTGATAATAATGTGTTCTTGATACTGTTATATTTGTTTAACTTATTTACTATCTTTAACCATACGATACTGTTATCTATGATACTATTATAATGGTATTGATACAAATATGATTCTCATACTGTTTTATTATGATATTGTTCTTTTGTTGGGTTGGAATTTTCAATTTTGAGGGTGTAATATTATCATTGTTTACACAGATATTGATTCTAATGTACTTGTTATATTAATATAATAATATGATTCTGATATTGAAATAGTAAGATACTAATATACTTGTTATATTTTCAACATCTATTATATTAAGATGTTGAAAATATTAAGATATTGTTATTGTGAGATATTGTTCTTAATAAAATACTGTTTTCTATTATATAATATCAAATAACACACATAAATATATGACAATAACAATTCGAAATACATAAAAATGTTGATGTATATGAAACAAATGTTACTTTTTTTTATTCGATCAAAAAATGATTACAAAACAATTATGTTCTCATATATTAAAAAAATAATATCTTCAATAAAAACGACCTAATTCAAGTAAAATAAAAGAAATTATTCATAAAAACTGAATACACCTACATATTCACATTCAAAAAGCAAATTGTTTCCAAAATTTTGCAATTCAGGAATTGCTCATATTTCTCAAAATCTTCGTCATTATATAATAACAATAGCAGGCTGATAAAGTTTAAAATTTTATTTTTACATAATTGAAAAAAAGAAGAACAATAAAAACTGTGAATCCGCTATTATTACTCACAAAAATAGTAGAAACGGTTTGGGTGGCCAGGGGCGAGTCACGAAACGTCGGTAACAAGATGCAATAGCTGGCGGGAGGCATAGGAGACTACGGTGGTCACGTCCGTTGGTGTTGAAGTTTAAATCGAGTTTAATTTTAATTAATTTGGATCACATAGGTAATTACGAGATTAATTGAAATGTGACTGAAATAGTATAACTTAATGGCAATTTTGAAAGTATTTTGACTTAATTTGAAACAAGTCACCTACGAATGATTTATAGAAATTTTTTTTAAAAAAAATAAATAAAAAGAAAGAAATAGTTTTTTTTAAAAAAAAAAAAAACAATTCAACTTCTACTTATTCCATGCTATATTATAGGGAAATTTTTACAACTAAGCCATTTTATGTTATTATTTATAAAAAAACTGTAACATGTTTTTTATTCCAAAAATACTGGATTTCAACTAATTTGTAATTAATTATTTAATTGATTAAGTATTATAACAAAATTCTTAATTATTTCATTTACCATTTTAATTAGGATTTTATATGTAACTAATTAAGATTTTCTCTCTCATGAATCGACACACACACACACACACACACTCTCTCTCTCTCCCTCTCTCACTCATGTTTCTCTCTCTTTCATTTTTTCAAACGTGAAAAGTCTCTCTAGTTTTATCTTGCGTGTGTTACATTGCCTGATATTACAAAAATACCAGTTAATGTTGGATTGCGAGTTTGATGTTACAAAAATATGTGATAATGTTACAGTTCATAAATGGCTTCCAAGTTTGATGCTACAAAAATATGTGATAATGTTACAGTTCATATATGGCTTTCATCTTCTTTAACCTACAGTTTTGGACTGCCTTCTCCGATGTCTTTTTGGAAATATTATGAGTTTTGGGTGAATCATTCGAAGAACACGACATCATTCGACGGCGATGGCCAATATTAACACCATACCTATTCTGATCAGAGATAGTAACATTGATTGGAGTGGGCGTGTCCAGACATATGAAGTTTTGCTTGGATTGTAAATTCGTCTTCTTCCCCTGCTCTGGTGATTCTATTTTCGTGAGAGACCGAGTTAATCTTTTAGTTGGAGTATCCATGGGTCGGATTTTTCCTTCAATAACAGTGAATCAATGATTGCATATTGATAAGTGCATTTTGTGTACTTATTCAAGCATTTAAACTAAGCTTTTATTTTGTTATTTTATTAAGTTTTTACGTAATTTAGTGTATTATTGCTTCTATTTCAGTTTTGGATCCGTCTATGAGCAATTGGAGAAGAATGGACGAAATGAGCAACAATTTGGTGAAATCGACAACTAAATTGAGTTTTTGAAGTGAATATCAAGATCTAAACATTGGAGAGTGAGAAAAAAGATAAAATCAATAAGTTTAATGTGTGTTGGAGTGACAATGAATAGTTAAATCAATGGATCAAACACCAGAAAGCTAAAGAACTAAATTGAGAAACTTCCTACCAAAGCATTTGGGAATATTCGAGCACAAATTTTGATATCAAAATCTATAAAATGTAAATTATATACCATTAGAAAGATAATTGAATTACGAGTCTAACACTTTTTACGGATCTCAATTTGAAGTTTTCTACATGAAGTTATGGATATTTGAAAAACATCCGCGCAGAGAAAAAATGCTAAAGTTGGGCGATCGCCCAAGCTTAAAGAAGGGCGATCTCCCGACACCTAATTTCATCAGCAGAGTACTTTTTAGTTGTCTTGTGAGATCGCTCGGGTTTGTACTGGGAGATCGCCCAGTGTAAAATGTCCAGACGCGAATTTTTATTTTCTTTTTGAGTTCTAATTCAATTAGGAAATTTTTTGGGCACGATTTTAATGATTTTTGGTATCTTTTGGGACACAATTAGGTAACTATAAATATGAGTTATTAACTCATAACAAAAAAGGCCGACTTGGAGCCGTTTTGTGGTCGTTTTTTGTGAAGTTTTGAAGAGAACAGAAGACAAATCAAGAACGAATATCAAGATTCATCCTTTCAAGATTAAAACGAAGATCAAGTTCAAGATTTTATCTCCCAACTATTTTCTTCATATCCAGGTGATGGCTTCTATGTTTTTTTTTTTTTTTTTTCTTTTTCTTAGTATGTTAGGTTAATTCTTTTAGTGCTAGGATCGTGATAAAGTTTGTATCATGAATCTTTAATTTTTCGAACCTAATTTTTGATATTTAAGTATGTTTTAATTTTTGAATAATTGATATTGATTTTCTCTTCATCAACAATTATATGCGCAATAGTTGTATGATTCTTGTGGCTTGTTTTACATTCGAGAGATGGAAAATATGTTATACATAGTATCAATTGTCGTAAAGTACGATAAGGGATAGAGATATACCACTATACTTTACGTGATCTCTATGTATTTACAAATTATAATGCATTCTTGTATGTTCGCATTCGTCATAGAAATATAGTCGGGTCGTATATAAGAATAAGTTTAATTCTATTCGAGAGAGATTGTTAAATTAAATTAGGAATATTGATCTTTATAAGTAAATCATGTTATCAAATTTAATGGTTCGGGTTAAAGGTAATTGATATAAGTGGAATCGATATCCTAGTACGCTTTTCTTTTCTTTTCTTTTCTAATTTTAAAGTAATTCTTCTTTAATTTAATCTCTTGTTTATTTGAATTATAATGTTTAATTGTTATTTGTTTATATTTTAATTAATTTTTAATCACCAAACTTCCAAAGTTAATTTAATTCGGTTAAGGTTAATTTAATTGAATTGAACTATCTGAATTTTCGTGGGATCGATACTTGAACTCAATATCTATTTTATTACTTGAGCGATCCATACACTTGCGGAACTATCAAACACATAAAATCGCTGACAAGTTTTTGAAACTTGTCAGCGATTTTGTATCTTTAATAATTCTGCAAGTTCACGGATCGCTCAAGTAGTAAAATGGATTATGAGTCCAAGTATCGATCCCACAAAAATTTAGATAATTCAGTTCAATTAAATTAACCTTAACCGAATTAAATTAACTTTGGAAGTTTGGTGATTAAAAACTAATTAAAATATAAGCAAATAACAATTAAACATTATAATTCAAATAAACAAGAGATTAAATTAAAGAATAATTACTTTAAAATTAGAAAAGAAAAGAAAAGCGTACTAGGATCTCGATTCCACTTGTATCAATTACATTTAACCTGAATAATTAAATTTGATAAGATGATTTACTTATGAAGATCAATATTTCTAATTTAATTTAACAATCTCTCTCGAGTATAATTAAACATATTCTTATATACGACCCGACTATATTTCTATGACAAATGTGAGCATACAAGAATACATTAGAATTTGTGAATACTTATAGATCACATAAAGCATAGCAGTATATCTTTATCTCCTATCGGACTCTACGACAATTGATACTATGTATAACATATTTTCCATCTCTCGAAAGTAAAACAAGTCAGATGACTATAGGGTACCAGGTTTTGAAATACCCTAACATACTTAATTGTTCGAGTCCCATAGGCTTTAAGAGAAGTAAAGATGTAAGATTTTATTTATTTATTTATTTTTGTGACTCATGTAACGAGTTTTGGGCCAATGACTCCCAAGTCAGATGACTTTAGGGCACCAGGTTTCAAAATACCCAAACAGGCTTAATTACTCAAGTCAGATATTTTTTTTTTCAACAGTGAGTAGTGCTCGATTTGGATTTCTTGACTAAAACCTATTCAACCAAATATGAGATCCTACAAAAATATGTACTAACTTTAACACTTTTAAACTGTTCTCAAACAATTTGGTTACTAGTCTTAGAATTTAGGAACGGAATTTTTCACAATAATCTAAGTCAATAATATCAACACATACACTCAAGTCATGTTTCCAATAAGTGATAAGTCAACAGCGGCTACGTGATTCAAATCTAGTTTAAGAGCATCTCCATTGCAATAATGTCTAATATGTATATATGGCAAAAGACATTGACATTATATCAAAAAACTTCTCCAATGTAACAATGTTTATTATGCAAATGTGTCAAATTATTATTAGCTTTTTAGAAAAAAGAAAGAGAGAGAAATCTATTGATTGGTTATAAATTTTTAAATTAATGGTAGACATTGTCTTTGACAATGTCTATAATTAGACATTGTGCTAGACACTTTCTAACATTAATTGTGCCACATAAGTAATTTTTTGCCATTTGTCAAAAAAATGACTAAACATTGTACTTGACATTGTTGCATTGGAGATGCTCTAACATGGATAAGTATTTAGGTAAAAGTACGAGTTAAAGTATTGTCTAATATTCTAACTAAAAACGTACTTAAATTCAAACAAAGATTATCATTGGCGATAAGATATTCAACAATAGCTTTTTTTTTTTGAAAGACGAAAAAATAATTAAAAAAAAATTTTTTTGCTTTTCTTTTTTTTTTTTTGAATTTTTTTAAACCCGAATAATATGCAAATTCAAAATAATTAAGTATTCTGATACTTAACCCACCGCCAAACTAAAACATTACATTGCCCCCAATATAATAGCAAAATAAAGCAAATAGGGGAGGGAAAAGGTCAGTTACTCCCTGAAGATAGATATGAAGAAGATGGATCTAGCTGGCTAAAAGGTCGGTTGAAGTAGAATCAGATGTAGAGCTGGTACTCTTGCAAAGTGGGACATCCTACAATTAACATAGTAAATCTTTTTAAGGGCATAGATAAATGAAATAAAATTAATAAATTATTTAAACTAATTAAAACTATTATATATAAAGCAATTAAATAAAAATGTTAGAAAATGGATTGTCTTCCATTAAGCGCTTATTTATAGTCATTAGCTTGACTTATTATCTGATTGCTCACGGCACTCTGTATAATTCTTTAGAGGACTTGCTTTGCTTGTATCTATTGACTTTGCACCAATTTTCGTTTATCCTCAAAATTTTGAATTTGTGCTCCCCATAAAAATATGATTTTAGTGTAACATCTTGCTCGAATACAACCACGAAAATTTTAACTTCTTCATCGACCTTGATCACAAAATCAATTTTAGAAGAAATAGAAGAGTTGGAGAATTGCTTGTCTAACTCGTGCTTTTGTAATCTCTGAGAAAATGAGATCAAAAGCTCAGATGGTTTGATAGGAACGGTTGCCTTAACCTGTGGTGTATCTGAACTCTCTTTAATATCTGTTGTTTGCTCAATATATTCCACGTGCTCCTTATCAATGGATGGTTCATTTTATTTATTTGCAACTGACATCTTTACATGGATTTCTGGTAATTGAACCTCACTTTTGATAGTAATAGCCGTTACACTTTCTTTGGGATTTACCTCTGTATTACTTGGCAACATAGCTATTACTCTGGCTGATATAGCAACTGCCATCTGAACCATCTGTATTTCCAAATTTTTTATTCAAGCACATTGATTTTGAAAATTGATCTCTGTCTGTCTCATGAACTGATCAGTTTTTTCTATGAATTTAGCAGTTTTCTCGATGAATTTATTGAGAATGTTTTCAAGTGAAGTTTTCTTTTCTGGCTGCTGAAACTGAGGATCTTGTGGTCTGATATTATTGTAATTATCCTTCGAAGAGAAATTTGGATGATCTACGATAAATTCTCCAACAAGCATGTTATCCTCATCAATCTCAGAAGTAGCCTCATATCTCGTTATATTGGCCTGCTGCATTGCAAGAAAATCTCCAAAAAGCATGTTGTCTTCGTCAATATCAGAAATTGCGTCATATCTCACGGTATTTAGCCTGGTGTATTGCGAAGAAATCTCCAACAAGCATGTTGTCCTTATCAATGATAGATTGTCTTTGGATGATATATGGAGTCAAAAAGTCTCCCACTAGCATATTGTATTCATCAATCTCCTGGTCTTCCATCTTGTGTTGTGGTTTGAAACGAGACAAGTTGAACACTGAAATAAACTAAAAAAATATAATTAAATAAAGTTCGAATTAGTGCTAATATAACTGAAAAGAACTAAAACTAAATATCCGGCAACGACGCCAAAAACTTGTCAGCGATTTTATGTGTTTAATAGTTCCGCAAGTGCGCGGATTGCTCAAGTAATAAAGTGTATATTGAGTCCAAGTATCGTTCCCACGAAGATTCAGATAGTTCGATTCAATTAAATTAACCTTAATCGAATCAAATTAACTTTGAAAGTTTGTTTCTTAAACTAATTAAAATATGAACTAAAATTAATTAACTAATTATAATTTAAACAAACAAGAGATTAACTAATTATAATTTCTCTCTCTTTCATTTTTTCAAACGTGAAAATTCTCTCTCCTATTTCTTTCTCTTTCATTTTCTCAAAGGTGAACGTGGGTTGTTCTTGTTTCTCTTTCTTTCATTAAATCTGGGAGAAGTTATCATTGGGTGTTAATAAATATATATCAATTTAACAAAAGTATGTATAGTTTCATCTTGCGTGTGTTACATTGCCTGATGTTACAAAAATACTAGTTAATGTTGGATTGCGAGTTTGATGTTACAAAAATATGTGATAATGTTACAGTTCATAAATGGCTTTCGAGTTTGATGCTACAAAAATATGTGATAATGTTACAGTTCATTAATGGCTTTCATCTTCTTTAACCTATAGTTTTGGGCTGCCTTCTCCGATGTCACTTTGGAAATATTATGAGTTTTGGGTGAATCATTCGAAGAACACGACATCATTCGACGGCGATGGCCAATATTAACACCATACCTATTCTGATCAGAGTTAGTAACATTGATTAGAATGGGCATGTCCAGACATATAAAGTTTTGCTTGGATTGTAAATTCGTCTTCTTCCCCTGCTCTGATGATTCTATTTTCGTGAGAGACCGAGTTAATCTTTTAGTTGGAGTATCCATAGGTCGGATTTTGCCTTAAATAACAATGAATCAATGATTGCATATGCTTATAAAATGAAAAATCGTGGCTAGGGTTTGCAAAAATGGGACAATGAGAAGAAAGACATGTTTGAGATGTTTTTGAATATACATGAATATTGGATGATAGTACAAGAACCCTAGAAAATTAAAATTCTTGGTTCGATTTGGTCGCTGAGTTGTAGTCGGATGATTGGGGATTGAGATTCTGTTGAGAGTTATTTTGGGGATGAAGAAATTTTATTGTGATATATTGTTTTAATAGAATAATAATTTAATTACCCACTATCCAGTATTTTTGAAATAAAAAAACATAAAAAGTATAAGTGAAATTATTTTAAAAACTGATAGTAGGGGCGCAATTTCCACTATTATACCTATGAATAGTGATGAATGGGCCAAGTAATCAGATTGTTTGTGACCCAGACCAGTATTATATTCTGGGCGGGTTACCAAAATTGGGCTGAATGGCACCAGCATGGGCTTCATTACATCAAGTAATGATCACCAGATTATTTGTTATTAAATTACTAGGACAATAAATTAAGTATTATATTTTTATATTTTTTTGTCTCTATTATTTAATGTCACAATATTTATGAGAAAAACGATGCGATCGCATTTATGTATTGTGGGCACATGAGTGTATGTAGCATTAAAATTAATGTTGTAGAACTGGGTGCCGCTTAAAATAAGTCGGGAAAAAAAAATATCGAACACATTAAAATGTTTCAAAAGAATAATTTTTTTCATTACTATTGATATTGATCATCAATCTATGTATTAGTAGAGTCAATTTAAACTAATAAATTTAAGTAGATTTTACTAACATGTAGATTAGTGATATTTATCAATAATGATAAATAGTATTACTCGTCTCAAAATGTTGTGCGTTCATTAGACGTTGCAGTCACCCAATAGACACTGGTCATATGTCGTCAAGTGACTGAGTCCCAAACTCGAGAAATGATGTGATAAAATAACTAAATTTTCTTGGGTTTTTAATTCTTACAAAGCAAGTTATAATGAGTGATGGAGACTTTTGGACAGCATTAAGCAAAATGGACTTCAAACTGTAAGTCTGTATGTGAAAATTGGACTTAGTCAACGCTCCCTCCCTTGACTTGGTGCAGTCTTGTTGGTTCCACCGTGATGAATGGTATGGTCTAACCTAGTATTAATGAGTGTAGATAAGAAATAGTTTTTTAAATAAATTTTAATAAAAGTTAATTAAATACGTGATCGAAAAATTGATAAAATTTGTGAGTTTTATAAAATATAAAGTTAAAAATTAATTTAATTTTTTTTTTTAAAGAATGAATGCCAAACATGCTTCTAATAATATTTGTTATAATAAAGTATATATTTGATACATAGTAATTGTGATTATTATTATATTAGTCCAAACTATCTAATTTTTTTTTAATCAAAAATATTATACGAGTTTGTTCTATACAACACTAAACATGATTGAATAATACAATTCAAAGTCGACCAAGGACTTAAGCTTGGTTTGATATTATTGTGCTTTGCTTTTACTGTGCTGGAGAAAAAATCAATTTAGGGAAAAATCAGATAAGTGTTTTGTAAACTCTTGGTTCAAAATTAATGTATATTTCAAAATCAACATTTGAACGTCTGGTAAACAAAAGTAATTTATTGCCGTGACTCTACAAATTACTAAAATAGACATTGATTATAATAATATTCTTATATATTATTATTATTATGAGTGGTGTAAAATTCATTTCTACTTTTATAACAATATGTAATATTATCAAATAATTTTTCAAGACAATGCATTCGCCATAATTATTTTAAAATAAAAATATTGAACATCTATTAAATCTCAAAATTTATAAAAATTACAAAATAATATAGTACAAAAATCTTTTAAATTTTTTGAAGAGATATATTACAATTAGAATACTAATAAATATACTAAAAAAATTAATTTTTTAAAAAGTTATTATTTTGCTGCTTCTCAAAATTTATTGTCTCGGACACTATAAATTCTTTTATAATCATTTTTTTTTTTTTTGGGTCAAGTGTGAATGGGATATTGCATATCCCAAGAAAATCGGGTACGTGCATTGACTCTTGTAAGATGGGGCTGTCTTTTAGGCTTTTGGCGTGTTTAATAACATTTGTTTTGGGGGGTTGGATTATGGGAAACAATAAACAAGAGGCAGTAGATTTACTAAAAGACCCTCAAGGTTATTTAATACTTATAAAAATAAATAATAATTAAATTATTTGCCTTGATTGTTTGTCCTACCTTCAAGTATATAGTCGAACTAAATTAAAAAATTGTTTTATTATTTATATTTGGATAGTTATATTGGCATCACACTTTTTATTTTTGGCACTATATTTTAATTGTATTTAAAGCTAACATTTATTCATTGTAATACTTATATCTATAATTTTTTTTAATTGAATTCTCATATTCAATATTTCATTAATTAGTACATCTCATCTTTAATAATTGATTTTTTTTTTAAAAAATTATCTTTGTGCGCTGCTTCGAAATGAAGAAAAAATATTTTGTCTCATTTTCGTATTTATTATTATTTTTTAAATATGATGTGGAAATAAGTCGTTTTACGCTCTCACAACGAATTTTTTGGACAGAAACTGCTATCAAAGACAAGATGTACTAATTAATGGAAAAATAAGAATAAAAATGCGACAAAAAAAAAAGTTGAAGACATAAGTAATACAATAAGCAAATATTGATAACAAATAAAAATTGTTGTGTGAATATAATTATTTTTTATATTTTCTGGATTTCTACTAATATTACGATTTTTCATCTAATAACGATATTTATAGCCAATTTTCTTGTTTTTATTTTACAATTAAATACGAGAGACGTACAAATTACTTTTAATATTTTCTTCGTTTTCTTTATAAAAATCTCAATATCTAGATACAACATTGAAATTGAAATTTAAGGATATATATTGAAGTAAATTAGAGTTGACTCTTGAGTTGAGCCGTTGTCTTCACTATAATGATGCATTCTTGCCGACCTATTTATGCCCATCATCATAGCTTAGACATTTACACAATTTCAAAAGCATTTTCCACGATTGTTGAGTTATTGGTTCAAGTTCTGCAGTTGTCAACTTATAAAGAAGAAGAAAAAAACAGAAAACCCGCTGTGAAAGTTAATAACGTGTTTGTAATTATGCTATGTTTGGGTATACATTTGTGTGAGATTCATCTCTCCGTTGTGAAGGATAAAAATAAATTCGTGTTTTCTTTACGGGGACATCGAAATTATATGTTTATTTGTTCAAAATGATACTCAGGTGAATGAGAAATTCAAACTCAAAGTAGAGTAAAAAAAATAGTTAGAGAAAAAAAACAAGTGACTTATCTCACATTGGAGAATTGACAAACATTTAACTAGTATTTTATATGACCACACTTTATAAATGTATATTCGAGTATAACATAGAAGTTCTATTTTTCGTGTGCACGAGGTGCAAATCACGAACCAATTAACACCTTGGACACCTTGGACCGTTATCAATTTTTTAAATTAATTTCAAACCCTCCAACCAGGAGAACGACTCGGACTTGGCAGCGAGTTAATGGGTCACCGGTTCAACACCGGGTTAACGGTTGAACCGGCAGGTCAATTCTTATGTTTACAGTCTTATTTACTTTTTTAACTTATAATACAAAAATAAATCATTTTTTTAAAGTAAAATAGTAAAGACAACGTACTTTTCATTACAAGAATCATCAAAACAATTATAAAAAGTTATCAAATTGAGTTATATGGTCGATGCAAAAATTATCAAAACAATTTTTAAGCAACAAATTTGAATGAAACACGATTCTACTACTTAAAACAATAATAAAAAATTTTGTAAGTATGCCTTTGACAATTTAAAGTTGAGATGAAATCACATGTAAAAATATATTAATTTAACAAGGGTTAAAACGCATTCACATTAGAGTTTCGGTCATAAATTTTTTTGGTGAAACCTCTTTTGTTCCAAGTTAAAAAATAAAGTGTATATTCGATCAAAAAAAAAATTAAATAAATAAAGTGTATATATAAAGACAGAGAATATTTAATTTATAAAACGACACAAACTCACAACGCTTGGGATATCATCAAATATTTCAAGGTCAACTTAAAGCCTGCCATATCCAAACAAATCTTTATTATATACAAATACCAAAAAAAAAAAAAAAAATTTTTATGCCGGAACAAAAGTCAACTCTTCTAGTAAACATATATTTTTTTTAACAAAATAATAAACGTTTTTTGCCTTAAAACTAATTAAGCTACAATTTGCATTTAACATTTGTTAATTAGTTAAATACTCGTTTGGTAAAAATTATTTAACAGTATTAAAAAATGAAAAAAATAAAATAAAAATCTTATTCACACTTAGGGGTGGCAAAAAAACTCGTCAGCTCGGCTCATAAAAGTTTGGCCCAGCTTGGACTAGTCGAGGAACGAGCACGAACTAGGGCCGAGCTCGCTCGGTTCGACAAAAAAACGAGCTAGCCCACGAGCCCTTCTTATTTGAGTTCGTGGACATGAGTCCACGAGCCGGCTCGGCTCGTGGCTCGTGTAACGGTCACTTAATCGTGACCTTTGGATGATCATCCAACGGTCACAATTAAGCGACTGTTGGCCAACGATCACATTTGTGATCTTTGGTCACATTTTATTTATTTATTTATTTTTCAATTTCATTATTTTCCTATAAATACTCTTATTCTAAAATCATTTTTTTACACTTCAATATCTTATCTCTCATTTAATTATATATTTAATCCATTAGCAATTCCCAAATTTTATTATCTCAATATTAGTGTTATAATTAGTATCAGTATCTCATTATCTAGATATTACTTTACAATTTTAAGTTATATTTTTTCACTTCTATTAATTCTCTACATTTTTACTTTCAAGTTTCTACTATATCTTCATCTTCTCATATTCTCTTTATTATATTATTCCAAATGGCATACAATCGAAGTGATGATTTCAGTGGTCTTAATGATATTCAAATTCCAAACGATATTCTTAATCAGTTTGGTGGTAGCACTGATTCAATTGATTTGGAAGACTTTCAAGAATATGCCGATACACAAACTACCATCGGCTCTATCACTAAACGAAAAGCCACCAAACAAAAAGTTAAGTGCTGGCAGCATTTTGATTTGGTGCCAACTGATAAACTAGTGAACGGGGTCCCTGAGTTCAAAGCATAGTGTAAACACTGTCAAGAGAAGTTAGATTGGCACAAGGGGATGTGCATGACCCCATCTAAACATATACTTCAAAAAATGTCAATATAAACATGGAGGTTTGGATACTAATCAGGCACAACTCCAGTTTGGATCTCTGAGAGCCGGGTCCAGTAGTCCCACTCTTAACAACTAGATATATTCACAAGAATTCATGCGCCACGGAAGATTGTCAGAATTGATAGCAAATGTCGAGTTTCCACTATGCTTAGTAGACAATCCTCATTGAATGAAATTTATCCAAAAAAATCTCCAATCAAGGTACGTTAATATTTCTAAAAATACACTTCGTAAAGACACTATCGTTAATACAACAAAAGAAGATATTATTAATAATATTAATAATTACAACGGTGTTGTATCTTTTACATCAGACTTACGGACATGTTGTAACAAAAAATGATACATAGTTGCAACTGCACACTATATTGATAATAATTGGATAATGCATAAAAAAAGTAATAGCATTTAAACAAATAGACTATCCTCATAATGGAAATAATATTTATCATGTTTTATTAAGTGTGTTACATGAATTTAAATGTGATTCTAAGACTCGTAGTTTTACATTTGATAATGTATGCCCAAATAATATAGTAATTGAAAAATTAATGCAACGTTGTATTCCAGATTTTGACGGTATTTTATTTCATATTCGTTGTGTATGTCATATGTTTAATTTAATTGTATAAGATGGATTAAATATTATACAACTCCAATTAGAAAAAAATTAAATATGCTATTAATTATATTTCGTTCCCACTATAAAGAAAACAAGTTTTTGTTTCTCTATGTATAGAAAATGGGCTGCAATCAAAAAGTTTGCAATTGATGTTGCCAATAGATAGAATTCAACATATCTTATGCTTGAATCTTGTGAAGGCTACGAAGATTGTATTACTGTATATTATAATGGCCGATACTCACACGGCTCAGAATATGATTTAGAATTATATGACTGAGAAATATGTAGTCATGTTAAAAAAATTTTAAGAGTTTTTTTCAACGCAACAACTGTATGTTCTGGTGTGTATTATCCAACTACTCCACTTGTTTTAAATTATTTCTATTATATTGCTAACAAATTTAATAAGTATAAGAATTTACTCTTTTTTCTAGTATTATACATGTCATGGAGCTAAATTTAGAAAATATTGAAAAAAATTGCATATGTTATTTCTATTAATATGTATTATGGATCACAGATTTAACTTAGAGGGTACGAAAGTAACAATAATGACAATTTCAGATAAATTAACTTACGAAAATCTAGTAATGTGTGCTAATTTAGAACAAATTTTATATTCTATGTATGAGGTCTATGCTGAAAAGGCCAGTACAAAGATTGTACGACCCCCTAATCTAATATATATTTCATCATCAACTGATGACATTAACTTATAGAATTACGTCAGTGCACATAAGAGTGGTCAATGTCAATAATCAGTTGGTTCTTCTTCTAGTTATTTCTTTCCTCGTTCTAATAATACACCTGTAGAGTTAGTTATGTATTTTGCACATAATATGCTTAGTATGTTAGATGACGAAAAGAGAATTTTTTTTTGATAAACTACGATGGTAGAGATAACATCAATGTAGTTATCCAATTCTTTTAAAAATGGCACGTGATCTACTTGTTGGGATTTTTGTGATCTCAAATAAACCCGGGGCAGTGATGATTAATAGACCCGTTATATCTTCATAGGCTTTGAGCTCAGGATTGAATGATAATTGTATAGTCCACTCCACAAGTGTGTTAGCCCAAATGAATGAAGGACGTGTGTGGGTCACTTGGAGGTTTTAATGTACCTTTGGGTCGTTGCTCAGTGGCCCAGTGTGTTTGACCCGGTTGAAAGTAGGACGGCTAGGTTTAGGGTATAATATATTTGGGGTATATATATTTAGGGTATAATATATTATGTGTTAATATATTATACTATTTCCATACCTATATATTATATTATACCATATATAATATATATTATTACACTATATATATATTAGTTGGTTTGGCAGAATTGAACACCACGAGAATTAATCACCAATACAGCCATTATATTCACACACGTGAAACTGTGACAGAAAAGCCAAAACCAAGAAGAATAAGTCAGCCATTGTTAATTGGATTTCCTTTGTGGAAATTGCAACCCCTTTCCTCCTTTTATTTCCTTTGGTGAAATATGTCCTTCTTAGTTTGTCCTTGTAATTTGGTGTTACCTTTGTGGAGTTGGACAGTATTAATCTGAGCCCTGCCAATTGTTCTTACAAGAATCAACGATCCGGTGAACTATTTTTCCCAACAATTGGTATCAGAGCCTCGGTGGCATTCCGTAGTGCAAGAAAATTAATTTTGGGTCGTCAGATTAACGAAGAAGAAGAAGCACAAATCTGCCCAGATCTGTCCGTTCATTTTCCGGCCAAAGGAGACGTCATCTTTGTGAACGGAGACCATATTCCAGTTTCTGACGTCGAGGAGGAGCAGGCTGAGCGGCGCGTGAGGCAGAGGAGGCGGCGCGTGGGTGGCGCGTGAAATTTGGCTGCAGTTTTCTTCAAGCGGCGCGTGGGGGCGCGTGTGAGGGTATTCCGGCGAGTGGCTGGTGGCGTTGTGATCCTCGTCCTATTTCTGACCTTCTGTGGTGGTCAGTTATAATTTTGGTGGTCCGGACAGCTTGAACAGCGGTTTGATAGTGAACGTATTCGGCGTTTGCAAAACCTTCATGGTTTTTCCAGCTTGTGTGGTTGCTGTTGCTGCTGGATTTCTTTTTTAATTTGTTTCGCATCTCTCCTATTTAATACGGACCGTCAGATTTGGTCCGCTCTGGTAAATTGGCTAATCTCTTTTACATTCCAGTACTAGCAGGTCATCGTGTGGGGTGGCCAGTAGGTTTTGGGGTTACCGTGTGAGATAACCATTGCCTGTTGCTAGGAATTTTATGTGCTCATTATTGTGACTTGTGTTAGCTTTTGTTTGGTGCTGATTATTTGCGATACTTTATTTTTGTGCATTATTTTTTAGAACTGTCACCTGGACTTTACCCGTTTGACAATTTCCTTGATCTGAGATCGCGAATCTCACGAAACCCTGGAAATCTAAAACGGTGTATATTGAGGCCTTAGGTATTTCTGCGTGATTATCTTAAAGTGCTTGTTGGTGTGTATTCTTATTTGTTAAGATGTCTGTACATCATTTTGACTTGAGTGTCTTTACTGGTAAATGTGATTTTTCTATTTGGCAACAAAAAATGAAAGGTATTTTGGTTCAGCAAAAGGTTTCAAAAGCTATTGATAATTCTTATGGTCCTAATGTTACTGAGGATCAGAAAAAGGATTTTGATGAACTTGCTTACACTTCTATTATATTGCATTTGTCGGACTCTGTTTTGCGAAAAGTTGGAAAATTTGATTCCACAAAAAAGCTTTGGAAAAAATTAGAAGAGCTTTATTTAATCCAATCCACTCCAAATAAAATTTATCTCCTTGAAAATTTTTTCAGCTTCAAAATTGATCCCTCAAGGGATTTGGATGACAATCTTGATGTTTTTAATAAGCTTGTGCAAGATATTACAAACTGTGGTGAAACGGTCCCTGAAATTAACAAAGCTATCATTTTGTTAAATGTCATTCCTGATTCATATAAGGAAGTCAAGAATGCCATTAAGTATGGGAGGGAGACCCTTACACCTGACATTGTCATAGACTCTTTAAAAAGTAAGGAGAGAGAGTTGAAGTTCGAGAAAAAAGAGAGAAAAAATGGTGAAGTCCATTTTGTGAGGGGTAGACCTCAGTCGGGGGGATGGGAGTGGAAGTGGTGGTGGGCAAAACAGTGGTAGCAATAGAAATGGTAGAAGTCGTTCTAAGTCACATGGGAGGGCTAAAGGAAAGAAATGTTACGGGTGTGGGAAAATAGAACATTTTATTAGTGAGTGTTATAAAGAGAAGAACAAACAGAGAGGAGAAGATCAGAGAGAGACAAATTTAGTGACCTCTAGTGATGAGTCTGGTGAGGTTTACATGCTTTTAAATTCCAAGCCTGGTGAGATTAACCTGTCTATGAACTCCCATATACATGAGTGGATTCTTGACTCCGGTGCATCTTTTCATGTCACTTCAAATAAGTTTTGGTTTGATCATTTGCATGAGGCTGATCATGGACATGTAGTTGCATGTGATGGAGTTGCATATAGAATTACTGGTGTTGGTAATGTAACTGTTAAGTTTGACAGTGGTTTTGTGCATACATTAAAAGAAGTCAAATATGTTCCGCATATGGGTAGGAATTTGATTTCTATAGGGGAATTAGAGAGTACAGGTTTCATGGGTAGGTTTGGTGATGGCATGATTAGAATGTGTAAGGGTGCACTTAGAGCTTTTAAAGCTACTAGGAGAAATGGCATATATGTTACACATGCTGAAGTGATGAGTGGTCTAAATTCCACTATCTCTTCCATTAACACTGATCACACACAAATGTGGCACAATAGGTTAGCTCACATTAGTGTTAAAGGACTTAAGTTCCTTAACGACAAGGGTGTGTTTGGTAAGGATCAGGTGTCTGACATCCCATTTTGTGATCATTGTGTGCTTGGAAAACATCGTAGGATATCGTTTTCATCTTGCACACACAAGACAAGTAGAGTGTTAGAATACATTCATACTGATTTGTGGGGTCCCGAGAGCAATCCCACTTTTGGTGGCAACAAATATTTTTTGTCTATTGTTGATGATTTCTCCAGACATGTGTGGGTTTATCTATTGAAAGATAAAAGTGAAACTTTCATTAAATTTAAAAATTGGAAAGTTCAGGTGGAGAATCAAACAGGTAGAAAGATTAAATATTTGCGTAATGATAATGGTCTTGAATTCTGCAATGTTGACTTTGATAATTTGTGTTATGAGTGTGGCATTACTAGATATAAAACTGTGCCTTACTCTCCCCAACAGAATGGGGTTGCTGAAAGGATGAATCGTACTTTGCTTGATAAGGTTAAATGTATGATGTTGAGTTCTGGTATGCCTGAATCGTTTTGGGGTGAAGCTGTTATGACTGCTTGCTATTTGACTAATATGACTCCTTCTATTGTTTTAAATGGTGATACACCGTATGAAAAATGGTATGGTAAATGTGCTGATTACTCCATACTTAAGACTTTTGGCTGTGCTGCTTTCTTTCATCAGAGTGAGGAAAAAATAGATCCCAAGACTAGGAAATGTGTTTTCTTAGGATACCCAGAGAGTGATAAGGGGTATAGGTTGTGGGATAGGAGCCAAAAGGGTGTGAAAATCATCATTAGTAAGGATGTCATTTTTGATGAGTCAGATATGCCTTGTTTAGAGAGTGAAAAACAGCAAGAAACTATTAGGGAAGAGTCCCTAGTTGAGGTGGAGAAAGTGAGTACCCACATCCCCATCACCCTTAGTGAGGTGGAGAGTGACACACATCAAAATCAGCAGAACATAGATGCAGTAGGTAACGAGGATGTGATAGAGGAAAATCCCGTTGACCAAAATCCTTTGGCTAATTATCAATTGGCCAGAGATAGAGAGAGGAGACCATGTAGGGAACATCAAAGACTATTCGATTTCACTATAGCATATGCTAGTTATCAGGAACTAGTTGATAAGGAGCCAAATACCTTTGTGGAGGCTATAAAGAGTGAGAAGTCCATAGAATGGTTTAGTACCATGAGAGGAGAGATGAGTTCTCTTGTTAGGAATCAAACTTGGGATTTAGTTCCTAAACCTAAGGATAAATCCATAGTGGGATGCAAATGGGTTTATAAGGTGAAAAAGGGTACCACTGAGAGTGAGCCTGTGAGATACGAGGCTAGGCTAGTAGCCAAGGGTCAGTGGTATAGAATGTTTGATTCACATGTTTTTGGTTACAAGAGGAATGAGTTTGATAATTGCTTGTATTACCTGCACCACAGCACAAATGATGATTGTGTGTATTTGTTACTTTATGTGGATGACATGTTATTTGATGGATTTAACATGAAAGTGGTAAACAAGATAAGTGTTGAGTTAAGTAAAGAATTTGACATGAAATACCTAGGACATTCTAGAAGGTTCCTTGGTATGATTGATAGAGATAGGTCAAATTCATGCTTATATGTGTATCAAACTCCGTATGTGCTTAAATTTTTTAAGAAATTTGGCATTGTTAATTGCAAACCCACTTATGTGCCTCTTGGTAACCAATTTATCTTATCTGAGGAACAGGATAAGAAAAAGGAGTTTATGAGTAAAAACTCCTACTCAAATGTTATTAGTTTCGTTATGTACTTGATGGTTCGCACTAGGCCAGTCTTGGCCTTTACTGTTAGTGTTTTAAGCAGGTACATGTTTGATCCAGGTCCCAAACATTGGGAAGCTTTAAAGTTGTTGTTTAGGTATTTGAAGGTTTATAACCTTGCAAATATGGGCACTATAGTGCTCACAATGGTAAAGTTTAGAAGTTGGCTGACACTTCTAAACTTCGGTAAAGGTATATTTGGATCAAGGTGGAGGTTTGTTGGGATTTTTGTGATCTCAAATAAACCCGGGGCAGTGATGATTAATAGACCCGTTATATCTTCATAGGCTTTGAGCCCATGATTGAATGATAATTGTATAGTCCACTCCACAAGTGTGTTAGCCCAAATTAATGAAGGACGTGTGTGGGTCACTTGGAGGTTTTAATGTACCTTTGGGTCGTTGCTCAGTGGCCCAGTGTGTTTGACCCGGTTGAAAGTGGGACGGCTAGGTTTAGGGTATAATATATTTGGGGTATATATATTTAGGGTATAATATATTATGTGTTAATATATTATACTATTTCCATACCTATATATTATATTATACCATATATAATATTTATTATTACACTATATATATTAGTTGGTTTGGCAGAATTGAACACCACGAGAATTAATCACCAATACAGCCATTATATTCACACACGTGAAACTGTGACAGAAAAGCCAAAACCAAGAAGAAGAAGTCAGCCATTGTTAATTGGATTTCCTTTGTGGAAATTGCAACCCCTTTCCTCCTTTTATTTCCTTTGGTGAAATAGGTCCTTCTTAGTTTGTCCTTGTAATTTGGTGTTACCTTTGTGGAGTTGGACAGTATTAATTTGAGCCCTGTCAATTGTTCTTGCAAGAATCAACGATCCGGTGAACTATTTTCCCCAACACTACTAACACATTCGGTCTCAATTGTAGTATCGGAGGCTGTATTTAGTACAAGTGGTAGGGTTTTGTCTGATATCAGGTCCAGACTCAAAGCTGACATTTAGAAAGCTTACTGTGTCTAAAGGATTGGGATGACGCCGAATTTCGAATCTAAGACAAAGTGGATAGAATAATGTCCAAAGAACTTGAAGATTTGAATATGTATTAATCAGATTTGTTGTAAATATAATTTTGTATTAGTATTTGATATTTTTTTTCTTATTTTAATAAAAAAAATGTCACGTAACATCTTATTCGTGTACAATTTTAATTCCGCCTACTTTCAAAGTTGCCGTTCCCAAGCCCGGAAAAAATATGAGAGTTTTCAATTTTTAATTTTTAACATAAATGATTCTCGATATTGTATTTCTTTTTTATTTTCAAATTTTAAATTAAATTTTTTTTGATAGAACTCTTCATGGTCCCGCCTTACGAACCTCTACAACCGAGCTACCTAGCTCAAGTGAAGAGACAAACCTAGACTAAAGCCGACTCAAGCAGTTTGCAGACATTAGGCAAAATCGTTGAGGATGCATTTTCTAGAAAATAAAAAAAAAAAATTAATGCAGCAAATCATCAGTGATGGAAATTAATATATATATATATATATATATCGGTAGTGCAGACATAATTACTAATGGAGCCTGAGTGTGGGGTGGTTAAACATTATTGGTAGAAATCATGAGTGTAGGGTCATGAACTATCAATCATGTGATGCCACCTCAGTGTGGGCATTATAAGTAGGTATGAGATCAATACCAAATTACTAATGGAGAGAGTGATATTGTCGCTGATCACCGGTGTTGAAAGTAGACTTTTAATGCATTTTTAATATTTTGGATCGAATAAAATTAAAGAAAAAGGTCGTGTAACATAAATTTTCATATGTGACATAAAACATATTTAATTATGTTTAAACAACACTATTTTAAAATGTTAGTTGTCGATAACAGCAATTAAAAAATTATTTTTAAATATGACAAAACATTTTATATTTAACGAGTATGTCAAAGTTTTTCAACTTTGAAAGATTAAAGAGATTTGCGTTCTATGAGACGTTCAATTTCTAGCGAGAGATTTCTCTATCAAGAAAGAGACGAATGATACCGCAAATGCAATTTTCTTTTCATATTGCTATGGCTCCACTATGCCTACTGATTTATAAGATGAACAAGACAAGGTATATCATCTCTTTCCTTTTTTAAATTTCTTGTGCACGTGGTTTGACATCCCATTCAAAATTAGAACTGGTGTCTTTTTGCATTGATTGACACATATTAATAGACAATAGACATAATAGTTTTGTTGGTAACATGTTTATAAAATAAGTAAAAATTAATTTATATTCTTTTTAATTACGTGCAGAAAATTGGATAGAAATTCGACTTACTTAGATGTAAAATTAACGTACAATATAAATTGATTGAGGTAAGAGTTTGATTTTTTTTCTTAAGACGATAATTCTTCGCACTGGTTCTGACGGTTCTCCGCCACTCGTCTCCAAGACACAACAACGACACCTTGTAATAGTAGTACTTCAAATTATAAGACCAACGAACCTACTAATATTTTGATCTCTCTAAATTGAACTTGAAATAAGGTCCTTAAAATGCAGAATATAATATTTGAGGACCGAAATGAAGAACACGGAATAGTGCAGGGAAGAAAAGATTATACCGTAGAAAATAATTTTGAATAAATGAAATCTTTAAACTGGAGCCCTTTATATAGGAGTCAGAAAGTTGATTCTCAAAAGAATCAACTCTCCAACTCCCTTTGTATGGTCACTTCGTCCTTAGAACAATCAGCCCCCTTAGCTCAACTTTCTCCACTTGAAAGACTGATACGATTGTTTTCGAGTAGATGGATTGGCTGGAAGTGATTTAGAAAGATTCTTCTTTATCGATGGTAATCGATCATGGTATCCATAGCCTCCATCTCATCTTTCAGTGGATATGTTGGTATGTCCACCCCTACTATGAAGAACCATTGGCTTTTATGAGTTAGTCGTGTATTGAGGAAAGAAACGGGTGTATCGTCTAAGAGATTCATTAAATCTATTTACTGCAAGTCTAGTTGTTGAGATACAACTTATTTTGAACATAAATGTCTAACTGTCATATTCTATAAAAATATATATATCAACTTACGACTAAGTCCAAACACCACCCGTGACCCGTGCTCAACCTGATCGACATTGCGCATGTTATTTTTAGCCCAATCTAATAACATATAAGTCATCTCTCCTCCAAAGACAAGTAGTATCCCTTGGAGTTCAAACTCAAGTGTCGAACTTGAGTTATTTTAATTGAACAACTTGCTTAAAGTTTTTCAATATGGGATGGACACTCCATTTTTCCACAATTTTAATTCCAACTTATTCAAATTTTAAGTGGCTTACTTTGACTTTAATTTCTCATTCATCCAAAATTGATTTTGATAAAGTAAATAAACTACGTTAATCTACTCCTATAATATAATACACTTGGCTAAAAAAATCTTGTACCCCACTATTGAAACTCAATTAAATAATTGATCAAACCAACTTGTAAAAACTAATTTTCAACAAGTTATTGGACAATTTCCACGTATGGGTTTTGGTTAAAGCATGCCTAGTGCATGAATTTTGTTGAATGAATAATTAAGCATCCAAGATATAAATTAGAGCCTTTAAAAAGTTTGATCATCATTTTCCAAAACTCTCCAAAAAGGATGGCATTATCATAATTTCATTATACGGCTTTTTCCATCGTACTCTATAGAGCTTAATATCGAAATTAATAAATGTTATTGAATGTTTTATTTATTTATTCTTGTCAAATGCCGTATAGTTCAACATATCAAACATTCCCTAAAAAAACTTTAATATTATGCGGCATAAGTAATTAGTAGATTAATTATTTTATAAACTCTTTATACAAAAAAAAATATGTTATTCATATTTTCGTCATCATAATGTTATATATTTTAAATTCTCCCAAAAAACGTAGAGAAAATGATTGAAAAGACCTGCTTGCATCTTGCAGAGAGAAAGAGTGACTAAATAATGAGTTGAGATTTGTTGTCTCAAATTTTATATTTTCGCGATAATCTTTGTAATACATTTTTAATATTTCAATACAATTTTTTTTTTTATAACAAATAAAAAGCCGTCGATATGTAATGTGGTGAAGTGTCATATATTTACCTTTTCAAATGTATGATCATTTTTCACACTCAACACGTGGATGGGCTCTATAAATTTTTTGACAAAAATGTATTTATTCCCTTCCATAAAAAGTGAGTCCAACTTTCATTAGTGCTTGAATTTTTATACTTCAAAGGCCGGTCATGTTACCCCACAAAACAAGTCTTAAGGTTACAAATTGAACAAGAACTTTCACACTATTAGGGTTAATTTTACAAACGATCACTCAAGTTTAAGCAAAATTTCAAAAAGGTCATTAAAGTTCAAAATTTGCATCAATGGTCACTAACGTTTGCAGCGCTTACTATGTTGGTCACCTATTTAACGATATTCACCTTTTTTGCTGATGTGGCGCCGTTTATTGTACACTTGGCACTAACCTTGTCAAATTTAACACCATGTTGGATAACTAGGTGACCAATTATTGCAAACGTTAGTGACCATTGTTGTAAAATTTGAACTTTAATGACCTTTTTGAAATTTCGCTCGAACTTGAGTGACCGTTTATAAAATCAACCCACACTATTACGGACAAAGTTTCATTATTTCTATCCTTTTGTATGAGTTACCAACTTATGAGTTATTGAGTGAGTAATTTTTTTTTCTTTATAATATTATTGATCGATAAATTATTTTATTCCCACATAATATTTCGTTAATATTTATTTTTTATTTTTTTACTTTATTTATTGGCAAAATTTTCATCAAGAAAATTAAATTTATTAAACTATTTATATTTTTAATATTATTATCTTAACTTATTTTTTAAGAGACATGGACATGTTTCAAGAAATTAGAAGAAAATAAAAAATAAAAATTAGAAAATGAAACAATTTACTTATAGTATATTTATGTGTGTTTATAAGTACTTATAAGTCGGTCAAACATCATTTTTATCCACACATTTCGTAGGACTCACTGTTTATCATCTACAAAAATCTTTACCAAACATACACTTATTTAAACATCCAACTTCTTAGTTTCCCGAGATGTCACATCTATAGAATGAAAGGTGCTTGCTATTGTGGCACATTCCTTTACCGGCTCTCGCAGCATCCTCAAAAAGTCTAATCTTGCTCAAGCTCGTGAACTTCTTATCCAGATCGACATGTAGAATCATCACCAGCTCCACTTGGTCGACCAGGACAAGAATCACCATTCTTTGAATATTTTGCAACGAAAGCTCGATGAAGCTTAGCACTTTCAGATACGACTTAAGCAATTTACGTGTCTTAGGCAAAATCGCTAAAAGAGCTTTTTCTAGAACAACAAAAAGAATAATCAATAATGCATCAAATGATCACCGACGTAAAATCAATATTTATCAGTGATCATTGACGCATTCCCGTCAGAGATTGCTGATAATAATGTAGTTGGTGATGTTGGCAATCATGATAGTGCTTCGATCGCTGATCGCTAATGGGAAGCCATCATTATTTGAACGAAAATTTATTATTTTCGATATATTTTTATAAGTTATCAACTAATAAGTTGTTTGGTTGATAAAATATATTTTTATTTTTTCTTTCAAATACTACTAATGGAAAAGATATTTTTAACTACTATTATATTCTCGGCATAATTTTTTGTTAGCATTTAATTTTATATTTTTGTTACTTTATTATTAGCGAAATTTTTATAAAAAAAATAAATTTATTGAATTATTTATATTTTTAATATTACTAACTACGTTGTTTGAAATTTTAAATTATTTTTTAAGAGACATTGACTAGTTTAAAAAATTCTAAGAAAATTAAAATTCCAAAACAGAAAATGAAACAAAACTGTTAAGAATGTTTTCCAGATTAATAAAAAAATTAATGAAGCAAACGATCACTGATACAAAACAATATCTTTCAGTTATGCAGACATAATTACTAATAATAATTTTTTTAGTGAGCCCCGACAACAGTAATGTTGCCAATGATGTAGTCGACTGATAGTGCTTTGGTCACTGATTGCTGACGGGAAGCTGTCAGTGTTATCGACAAATTTTAATATTGCTATATATATTTTTTATAATATTTAGTAAATTATTCAGTAAAATATCTTTTATTTTTTCTTTATAATATTATCGACGGATAAATTGTATCTTTTTAACTGTTATGAAATCTGGCCACGCTCTAAAACATACTCATTGCAAATGAATAACTTTCTACATCACGTGCTCAACTAAATTTTTTTCAATAAAAAATTTTCTCATAATTGAAAATGGTTACATAAATTCATGTATACGTTTCCAATACTGTATCTGAACATAAAAGTTTCTCAAATCCTTCTTTACATCAGAGTTGGTGTAGCACATCGATAACGGATAGCGATGCTGAATTCTTAAAATTTGACCCATCTACACCTTTAACTCGACACAAATTAAAAAATAAAAAATAAAAATTTCCAAATATAAGTTAAAGAAAGGTAAACTGCGCTCTAAGTAGCTTTCCGCCCCACAATTTTAGAAGGAAATAGAGTTGGGGCGTACCTTTCCATATCTTTAATAAGTTAGCTCTTGAGTTCTTCTTTCTTACTAGCTAAATGAGTTCAGATAGTCTTTTATGCATCTTTAGACCTTTAAATGACTAGTTTCTAGTAATTTAGTCTCTTTTGAGGCTATTCACCAATTTTGAGAGGGTATATAGAATAAGAGTAATACTCATTTGCTTTGTATGACACACTTATTAATTCCTAAATATTATTTTGAAGCTTGGTTTTAAGAGAAAAGTAACGGACTTCCAAGAATTGCACTACATGAAAGTCAAGAAATTGCTATAAATAAAAGCAAGTGTTTGAAAAATTTGTTTGAAATTTTGATTGATTTGAGGAAAACATATTTTGAATTTGGGTCTTTTTATAGTAGATTGGAGTATTTCAATCAAACTTGTGTTATTGAGGTAAGAATATATGAATAACCAATATTTATGGATGAATTATATTTTTTAATTGTTACTATATTAGTTACAGCGGTGATGATCTAATGCCCACTATGGACATTAGATCTCCCTTAGTTACAGAATGATATGTTAGTATTTAATTTTTATATTTTTGTTACTTTATGTGGCGAAAGTTTAATCGAGAAACTAAATTTATTAAACTATTTATGCTTTTAATATTACTAACCAAGTTGTTTGTAATCTTAAATTAAAAATCAATATTATTTAATTATCGACAAATGAATGTAATATTTAGTTTTTATATTTTTACTACTTTATTTAATTACGAAAGTTCTATTAATAATTTATATTAATTAAGATTTTTTTAGAAAAATATCCTCAATGAAAACTCCATTGTTATTATTAAAATATTTTAATTATTTTTGTTTCCTATGAATTTAATTATTTTATTTTTATTACTTTATTTAACAATTGAATATCTTTCTATAAATTAAATTTAATAAGTATCTTTAATTATTATTGACATAAAACTTTGACTTGAAAATTCCATTAGGGTGTGTTTGATTGGTAGCATGGAAAAAGGGTGGAAAATGAAAATATTTTCTATGTAAGTGGGAAAATCAATTTCACTATCTAGCCAAGAAAATATTTTCCAAGAAACAAGGCAAATCCATGCTTTAATTGGTTGTACCTAGAAAATGTATTAGATTTTTCATGTGCCAATCAAACAACAAAGTGGGAAAATAAAAGTCATGGATTTGACAAGATTTTCCATGGAAGTGACATTTTCTATGGAAAATGTTTGAATCAAACACACCCTTAGTAAAATTGTTTGACAAAGACATCTAACCGTTTCAATTCTCTCTTCTTTTAGCATAATCTTTTAAATTGGTAGAATACAAATTTTCTCATGTCATTGCAAGTAAAATTTATGTTTGACTTTGTTTTTTATGAACTTTTTTTAAAATTCATTTTCAATCACATATTTCGTAGAATTTACAAATTTTATTAATTTTTCAATCATATATTTTATCAATTTGTTTTTTAAAATCTCATAAAAAATTACTTTTAAACCATACCAAACAAGTACTTAAAAAATTTAATCAACCACACTTCCAAATTAATGTGTTAAAATGAATTTGATGAGTTGTGTTGACATGGTTAAGAGCAGTTAAGAGCATTTCCAATACAACTGTAGGTTACACTAAAAGTTGTGTCATGTAACTTTAAATTGCTTACATTAAAAAAAAAAAAGTGAAGGATTTGTAACTAACCTTCTACATTTGAACAATGCGCTAGACATCTTCAATTTATTTATTTTAACAATAAATGTGTATTAAGCATCTTTTATTTAATTTTTTTTTATAATTTATCTATATTAGAATGTGTGCTAATCATCTTTTATAATTTATCTACATTCTTTCATTTCTATAATTGGACCACAATTTTTCCGATCCACAATGCTATTGGAAATGTTTTTTTCTGTGCCTCTATTTTATTTGCTAAATACACAATTAATGTTCTAAAAAGCGTAAAGTGTAAAACGTAGTTAAACATGGAAGTCGAGTTTTAAGTTTTTTGAATCTAGGCGAGAACAATGTAAGAGTAAGACGAGGGTGATGTGTGAGACGTGACTAGGCATAGAGGATGCGTTTCACACTTAGATGGAGTCTAAACGAAATTTAGATAGACTTTTTATAACACTACACATAACAATTCACATCTACCTATAATAAAATAGCCAAACTTTTTTACTATTTATTTCGCCACGTGTCGGCTTCACATGTGGCTGTCTTCCTCTTTTTTTTTTTTTTTTTGTTCATTTTTTTATTGAGTAATTATATTTAAACCACATTTTTTTAACCACACCACATTTTATATAATTGTAATAAAAATCCTCTACAATATCTAATTTTCACATTTATGTCCATAACTATTTGTTATCACATTTTTTATCATCAACCTATTAATTAGTACATCTTATCTTTGCCTTTGATAATGATTTCTGTTCAAAAAATTAATTAAGGTGGCATAACAAATTTTTTTTTTTACCACACTACATTTTATAATTGTAATAAAAATTCTCAACAATATCTAATTTTCACATTTATGTCTCTAACTATTTGTTATCACATTTTTTCCTATAGTAAAAGAGCAAAACTTTTTTACTATTCATTTTGCCACGTGTCAGCTTCACACGTAGCAGTCTTCCTCTTATTCTTTTTTTTTTCCCATTTTTTTGTTCATTTTTTGTTTGGGTAATTATATTTAAACTACATTTTTTTTTAACCACACCACATTTTATATAATTGTAATAAAAGTCCTCAACTATATCTAATTTTTACATTTTTGTCCATAACTATTTGTTCCTATTTTTTGAGGTCCCCATGAATCTTTAGTATTCGTGTTCGTGAATTCCTTAACTCGGCTTCCCAGGTACCACAGCAGTTTTACCAGCCACTTACACACCTCTTATATTTAGTAAAACAAAGGGAACCCTAACCTAAGTCTTTCTTCTTCCATCATAACCTTTTTCGACTTTTCTGCTTTCCTACTCTTGTCCAGTAACCATTCTGAGTGGAGGTCGACTACTAGGAAAAAGACATTGATGCTTCCGTCGCTCTATTAGACTCTCCTAGACTAATAGGGCGTGAAACTTACTTGCGGATTTCCTTTCTTTTTTAATCAAAAGAGAAGAAAAGAATCACATTTTTTTATCATTAACCTATTAATTAGTACATCTTATCTTTGTCTTTGATGGTGATTTCTGTTTACAAAATTAATTAAGGGGGCGTAAACATATTTTTTTTAACCACACCACATTTTATAATTGTAATAAAAATCTTCAACAATATCTAATTTTTACATTTATGTCCATAACTATTTGTTATCACATTTTTTTATCATAGATCTATTAATTAATATATCTTATCTTTGTCTTTGATGATGATTTCTGTTCCAAAAATTAATTAAAAGGGCGTACAAATATTTTTTTATCTGTCATATTTTTAAATAAACAAAATAAATAACAAATACAAAAGTTTGACAAAATATTTGTCCCTCATTTTAATACACATAAAGTCCTCAACAATATCTAATTTTCACATTTATGTCAATAACTATTTGTTTTCATATTTTTTTATCATCAATCCATTAATTAGTACATCTTATCTTTGTCTTTGATGATGATTTATGTTCAAAAAATTAATTAAAGGGGTGTACAAATATTTTTTTTGTCTATCGTATTTTTAAATAAACAAAATAAATAACAAATACAAAAGTTTGACAAAATATTTGTCCCTCATTTTAATGCACAAGTCCTCAACAATATCTAATTTTCACATTTATGTCCCTAACTATTTGTTATCACATTTTTTATCATCAATATATTAATTAGTACATCTTATCTTTGTCTTTGATGATGATTTTTGTTCAAAAAATTAATTAAATGGGCGTAAATATCATATTTTTAAATAAACAAAATAAATAACAAATATAAAAGTTTGACAAAATATTTGTCCTTCATTTTAATGCATATTAAAGTCCTCAACAATATCTAATTTTCACATTTTTGTCTCTAACTATTTGTTATCACATTTGTTATCATCAACAGATTAATTAGTACATCTTATCTTTGTCTTTAATGGTGATTTCTGTTCAAAAAATTAATCAAAGGGGTGTAAAAATATTTTTTATTTTAACCACACCACATTTTATAATTGTAATAAAAATCTTCAACAATATCTAATTTTTACATTTATGTCCATAACTATTTGTTATCACATTTTTTATCATCAATATATATATTAATTAGTACATCTTATGTTTGTCTTTGATGATAATTTCTGTTCAAAAAATTAATTAAGGGGGCATAAAAATATTTTTTTTACTATCATATTTTTAAATAAACAAAATAAATAACAAATACAAAAGTTTGACAAAATATTTGCCCTCATTTTAATGCAAATTAAAGTCCTCAACAATATCTAATTTTCACATTTATATCCATAACTATTTGTTATCACATTTTTTATCATTAATCTACTAATTGGTGCATCTTATTTTTGTCTTTGATGATGATTTATGTTCAAAAAATTAATTAAATGGGCGTAAAAATATTTTTTTTGTCTATCATATTTTTAAATAAACAAAATAAATAACAAATACAAAAGTTTGACAAAATATTTGTTCCTCATTTTAATGTACAAGTCCTCAACAATATCTAATTTTCACATTTATGTCCCTAACTATTTTTTTTGATCATCAATCTATTAATTAATACATCTTATCTTGTCTCTGATGATGATTATGTTCAAAAAATTAATTAAATGGGCGTAAGAATATTTTTTTTGTTTATCATATTTTTAAATAAACAAAATAAATAACAAATACAAAAGTTTGACAAAATATTTGTCTCTCATTTTAATGCACATTAAAATCCTCAACAATATTTAATTTTCATATTTATATCTCTAATTATTTGTTATCACATTTTTTATCATCAACCTATTAATTAATACATCTTATCTTTGTCTTTGATGATGATTCTTGTTCAAAAAATTAGGACCTACAAACCTACAATTTACAACTCACTTTTTATCCACACATTTACTCTCAACTTATAATATAAACACTTAAAAAATAAATTCAGTACTACTAAACATATGCTTAATATTTCTCAAGTTCTATTATTTTGCTTAATAAACAATTTAAAAACAATTATGCAATCAACCACAAGTTCTTCTAGGTTGTAAATTGTGATTTGTTTAAATAACTGTTTGCTTGTTATATTTATATTTAAGAAGTGTATCTTTTGATTATCCATCTTATATTTATTGAGTGCTAATTTTCTTAGATTATTTACTATAAATTATACTCAGACTATTTTATATATGTATAAATTATAAATTAAAATACAAAAACATAATAATCATACGAACCATCTTACATTGTTCTACAACTAGTTATTTCATTGAAGATGCTTAAGGGGCAAATTAGGGTATTAAACATTTTGAGTACGGGAAAACACGCTAACCCGAAATACACAAATATCTCGTCATTTTCGGAGGTGGGACACCCCCCACCCCACTCCCTCACCCTCACCCTCGAACATATGAATGAATGGCAAAACTGGGTACTGAAGGCAGCCTGACATTTATTTGCATTTTCTATTCTTCTTCCTTTCATTTCTGCGTGTAAGGTACTTTCTTTTTCTGTTGCTGTATCTTCTTTTCATTAATTCCACCTCAAATGCCTCTATAGGACAAACATAGATATATTCAAGAAAAAAGAGTTCATTTGAAGACTGTTATTCATTTTGTTTTTGATTTTTTTCTTAATAATTTAAGTTTTTGATATTTACTGAAGAGGGTTATAAAGAACCACTTTTTCTTGCTCTGATCGGAGCACCATATTATGGGAAACTGTTTTGGTTCTTCAGCTAGAGTTGATGCATCTCTGAGCACCCCATCTGGTATTTTTCCTCTCATATCCTCTGTATGATAATGGAGAAATTATTATCCTGTTTATTTTATTTTTTTATTAAGTTCAAAATTTCTGATTATATTGGTTGGAACTTGGAAAGCTGTTCTTTATATTTGAAAAATTGAATCTTGGTTAGCTTGGATTGATTAAGTGTTTGACCTATGGCCAAAGTCAAAATCTTTTCACCTCGTAAAACATATTTGGATTTGGGTCTTTGTTTTCTGGAGTTTTGCACTTAGATTATAATGACTTCAAATGATGCCTGGCTTAAAATCATGGACTTTTTGGGTTTCTTGTTGACATTCTTGTGTCTTTTATTTATTCCCATTTGATTTTTAATCTTTGAGATTTTTTTCTCTCTCTCTCTCTTTTTTTTTTTTTTGTTCTTTTCTTGTGTTTTTTGTCCAATTAATAATATGGAATCTGTGTCTAATAACTTTCCTTGATTTTCATTGTTTGTAGTTTCAAACTTCGAGTGGATAATGGATTGTTCGTATTTTGTTTCCAGTGATGATTTTCACTTCATCAAAAGGAGGAATAAAATTAGAAAGAGTTATGTATTGGTAAATGAAGAAAAGATGATGGGATTAGTGTTAAAAGTTTGTAAAATCAATGTTCTAAAAAGCGTAAAGCGTGGTTAGGCGTCGAGGTCAAGTTTCAAACTTTTCAGGCCTAGGCGAGGGCGAGGGCGAGGGCGTGACTAGGTGTGGAGGCCAAGCTTCACGCCAAGGGGGAGCCTAAGCGAAATTTAGGCGGGCTTTTTAGAATAATAGTAAAAATGCTTAAGAATACATGGTAATAAATGTGGGGCTTAATAAATGCTTTCTCCCATACGGTTTAAGATGGTTTAAGATTTTAGATGAGTTCATTCAACTAAAAACACCTCAAATATTGTTTTCTTTTCAAATCAAATGAAGTTAACTTTTTTCTTCTTCTTCTTCTTCTTATTATTATTTTAATTTTCTCCTTTTGTTTTGCTCCCTAACTGATCAATTCAAGTTTTCAGTCTGAGTATCCAAGCTTTATCTGTTAGGAACTGCTACTCTGCACTAGTAAACGTAATTTTGGCCTCAAAGAGTAGTGGACAAACTTAGTTTAAGTGCATGTTTGGTAGTGTTGAAATTATTTTTTAAGTGCTGAAATTATAAATTGTTGGTGAATGTGTAGATAAAAAGTAGGTTGTAAGTTGGGTCCTATGAAATATGTGGATAAAAAATATGTTTCACTAGCTTGACCAACTGAAATTATAATTTATATTATAATTTAAGCAACTCTAAACATGTACTAAATATTGTTGTCCTTTGAAATTAAATGATGATAACTTTATTTGATTTCCTCTTTATGTTTCTCTACCAAACCGATAATTTCAAGTTTTCAATATCCGCGCTTTAAAATTGATGGGATTATTTGAGTTTCTTCTGAGGATTTATAGAGAATATTGCGACTACTTTAGCACTCCCTCGTATGGAACATGGAGAAGTATTGAAGTTTTTACTATTTTAATAATTCACCAGAATGGCCTACTTATCAAATGAATGCAATTTATTTTTGGGTTTTTTCTGCAAGCTACAGCAGCTTCAAGAGTTCTCAGCAAAACCAGCAATTCATCTGATCGTTCCAGCATTAGCATTCCCACTTACAGTGGAAAAAGCAGCATTGACAGCCTTCCTACTCCAAGATCCGAAGCTGAAATTTTGTCATCTGCTAATGTTAAGTCGTTCTCATTCAATGAATTAAAAAATGCAACTAGAAACTTTCGACCCGACAGTCTTCTTGGGGAAGGAGGATTTGGCTACGTTTTCAAAGGATGGATTGATGAGAACACTCTTACCGCTGCAAAGCCGGGATCCGGAATCGTCATTGCTGTCAAGAAGTTGAAGCCTGAGGGTTTCCAAGGCCACAAGGAGTGGTTGGTATGTTCTTTTCTTTCTATTGTGCAAGTCAATTTATATCTGTTTTTGGCCCTTTTATAACTAGACTATAATTTCCAGACAGAAGTTAATTATTTGGGACAACTTCATCATCCAAACCTGGTTAAACTTATTGGATACTGCTCTGAGGGTGACAATCGGCTTTTGGTGTATGAATTCATGCCGAAAGGAAGCCTGGAGAATCATTTATTCAGAAGTACGCACTGAAATGAACTTTCTCTCTTTGGTGCATAACTGTTTAATCTCTCCTAATGAACCACACTTAGTTTTCAATTTTTATATATCTTATTATTTATTTCGATTATCCGTGATATTATGGCCTTATCAAATCTGCCCCCCTTCTTTACCTTTTCCCATTCTGTTCGCTGTGTAATCAGAGACTGCAGTACTTGCATCGCATGAATTGTTGCGTTTCTATTGTATGCACATCCAATATAAAAATTTAATTGACTGCAAATCTTTGCATGGTTTCTTGTGCTATATAATCTTGTTGGATCTTGGAAAGAGTTATTACTTGATGAGTATATACAGATCTACCTAGATGTATTGTTAGACAATTTAAATTGGGAAAATACCAAAAACGTCTCTAAAAAAATAATTAATCCAAAAACCCTATAGAATGTTTGATTGTCCAAAGAGTTTGAGAGGAGAAATGCCAAATCCCCCGACATTTCATTCCATCCTAAGTGTTCAGAAATACTTTTTCCATTTGGAATGCAAAATTCATTCATCACCAATCATGATTGCATTTCCGCTGAAGCAACACTTGAACGGACCGGTAGAAAAGCATATTCAGATGTGAGTATGCATTTGGTTAAATTACTGTATGTTTATGTGCAACTTCACGTTATCTTCACCACTCAAGTTATCTGTGCACCACTCAAGTTATCTGTGCTAGTTCCTCGTGCTCCTGTTTCTGTGGAGCCAGCTGTTGTTTCAGATGATGCATACACTATGTCTCCATCAGGACCTCAGCATTGATATGATGTTGGAGAGGTTGTCTAATTTTGTCCCTTGTTTCTTTGCAATCCTTTGGGGACCCAAGTGGGTTATGCCTTTAATTTTTGGTCCATGTGTAAATTGGCTTTTATGTCATGGACCACATAAATCACATAGTATAATCAAATTAAATTTTATGTGCTAATATGTGATTAAGTGTATGTTTGGTAGAGTTTAAAAGTAGTTTTTATGAAATTTTGATTAAAGTTGTGGGTCCCATGAAATATGTGTTTGAAAATGAGTTTGAGAAAAAAAGAGTTTATTTTAAATTCTACCTAACATGCACTAATTAGCTCAAAAAATTTGACACCACTTTTAGATGTGGATCGATAAGCATGAGGTGACATTCGTCATTTCCTTTTGCAGGAGGACCTCAGCCCCTTTCTTGGGCTACAAGAATGAAGGTAGCTATAGGGGCTGCCCGAGGCCTTTCTTTCCTGCATGAAGCTGAAGAACAAGTGATATATCGAGATTTCAAGGCTTCTAACATTCTTTTAGATGCGGTATGTTCAATTAATATAGTCGCTCTCTCTTTTTTTACTGGCTTTCTTCCAAACAGTTCGTTTGCATAGATACTAGATAACATTGTTACACTCGGTCGATTCTGCACTGGGATGCAGGAATTTAATGCCAAGTTGTCCGACTTTGGTTTGGCCAAGGCTGGTCCGACTGGTGATAGGACTCACGTATCGACACAAGTAATGGGTACGCAGGGCTATGCTGCACCAGAGTATGTTGCTACAGGTTCATCAAATTGAAATGCTTCTCCTCCTCTCACTCTCATTTTTTTACAAGCATAAGCTACTATAAGTATCTTTATTGATCAAAGTTTGAAATAAGCAAAGTGTGTTAAAAGTAACATCTATCTTACTATCAAAATAAGTAGTTTTTTATTTACTTTGGACTGCTCTTTCATTATTAGTTAGGACTTAGAACTGCCATTAAAAATGGGTTTATCCAAGCCTAATGGTCGACAACATTAAACATTCAAAATCATGGGTTGGGCTCCTTTTATAGGATAACAAATTCTACCTTTAAGGGGTCTCTCTTTCAATCTTACAGTCGATGAAAGGTCAAAGAAATTAAAAAGTAACTTGGTGCATGTTTGGTCAGCTTAAACTATAATTTTATTTGGTCAAAACGCATTTTTTATCCACATATTTCGTAAGATCCACAACTTACTACTACTTATTATCCACACATTCTATAGGATCCACAATTTATAAGTAGTTAAGAAATAATTTCAGCACTCCCAAATATGTGCCAAATGTGTATGGGAAGAATAAATAAATTTGCTTTTAAGATTTTACCCGGACTATGTAACTAACTGAAGGTCTTGATGATGAACAGGCCGATTGACAGCAAAAAGTGATGTGTATAGCTTTGGAGTTGTTTTGCTAGAATTACTATCTGGACGTCGTGCTCTTGATAAAACGAAGGTAGGCATTGAGCAGAATCTTGTAGATTGGGCAAAACCATATTTGGGGGACAAGAGAAAATTGTTTCGGATTATGGACATCAAATTGGAAGGCCAATATCCGCAGAAAGCAGCATATACTGCTGCTTCCCTCGCTTTGCAATGCCTAAGCTACGAGCCAAAACCCAGACCACGAATGGCGGAGGTTTTAGCCAAACTCGAAGAACTCAAATCTTCAAAAGTTGCATCTAGACGATCAATAGTAGAGAATCGACCCTCGACTGATTCTGTTGGTACACCATTGGCATCTCCATTTCCATCCTACCAAAAATCTCCACGCATAAGATGAGACGAAGTAACATGTTGTCCTCTCGAGTCTGTCATTTTCTTTCTCATTTTATATGTAAATCTCGAATTGGCTTCCAAATTTTGTTGATTGTATGTATTGCTGCATTTGCTGGATCCTGGTTTATTCATACTGAAGATCAAAATAGTTCTTGATAATGATTTTAATAGATGATGTTAGTATCAATTGCAACTTCATGAAATCTTCATAAAGTGACATTATCAGTGCAACTGCATGAATTTTCACAAAGCAGATCTTAAAGCTCTACTTTGTAATTCTTGGTAACTAGGTCAAGAATCAGTATAAAAGTATAAAAGTATTCGAAACGGACGCTCCCCAAAGCAGATATCTGCTAGAAATGTTTTTTTTTTTTGTTTTTTTTTTTTTTCAAGTTAGTTGTTCTATCTTGGGAGCTAGTCGAACAAGGTCAAGGATCGATTGTTAAAATCAATTTTGAGCAACATGGAAAAGTAAAGATGTAAAAGGAAATTGACGTTGTAGAGTATGTTTGCCCGTAGTTCATATAAGTATTTTTAAGTTGGTGAAAACATTATTTTTATCTGCACATTTTGTAGAATCTATAATTTTTATCTATTTTTTATCCACACATTCTGTATAACATACGGCTTATAATCTACAAATTTTTTTACTAAACATACTAACAATTAAGTATAATAATATTGTTCATGTACATGAGCAAGAATTGTACTTTATACAAATGGAAAAAATAAATTATTTAGTAGATACTTATTTAAAATAATTATATGAGTTTTTTTTTTTTATATAAAATTAATTATTATTAATTTTTTGTCAACAAATACAGAAAAAAAAAAAAAAAGAAATTCAGAAAGAACTTAGAGATTTATATATATATATAAAATAGGTCTAGGATGTACCATAAGCAACATATATAAATTCTGCAATTATTGGACCGCCAATTTCTGGGCTATATAACTGGGTAGAGGCAAACGACCCTATTTATTGGCCTAAGCAGCATTTATCCACGCCATAACAAAACAAAAAAAGATGTACCATAAGCAACATATATAAATTCTGCAATTATTGGACCGCCAATTTCTGGGCTATATAACTGGGTAGAGGCAAACGACCCTATTTATTGGCCTAAGCAGCATTTATCCACGCCATAACAAAACAAAAAAAAAAAAAAAAAAAGGAACAAAAAAGCATGAAGAGTGAAAAGATTAGAACGTCTCTCTCATGGTATGAGAGTAGACACAAGTCTTTTGGTTCAACTTTTGTCGACATTTATTTAATAAAATTGTGTACGTGTCAGATTTAGATGGGAAAAAATTAACTGTCTTCACGTATAAATATGTTGAAAACAAGATTTAAATGATATTTACGTAGTTTTCTCTAACAGTTTGAGCTTTCGATAAAGTGGTTCATCAATGTGTTCCCTTCGCCTTTCCCCACTATGTAATAGTAGGCCCTTATTGTGTCCCTGTTGGTGAGAAATGCTCATTTGTAATGACTTGCTTATAAAAGGAGTAGATTTTGTCCCTCAATAAAGAGTCTACAAGGAATCCAAATAAGTCTCTAAGACACAATGGAATCAACGAAGTGTTTGTTGGTGTTTATGCACTAATGACAACAAATTCGAACACAAAGTGTTAGCATTAGAACAATAAAAAAGGGCAAAAAATAAAGAACATAAAGATTTATACAGGTTCGTCTCAATGTAAGACTACGTCATGTTTTCATTTACTACAGTATTTTCACTATAATAAATGATGATTGTTGTTTACAAGAAATGAATTTTATATATAACGATTCAATGAAGGTTCTCTAGTAATAATGAAATTCTAAGGCAACCAAATGAATGTCCTAGTAATAATGAAATTTTAAGCCAACTCAATGAAGGTTCCTAGTTATAATAAAAATACTAGAACAATCTAATTACAAATAAAAAATCTCATAAATACCATTACTTACATAAATAGAAATACCATGGGAGGAGGGCCGCCTGCCCCCTTCCAACCCCCACGGCGACGCGCTTAGCTGCGTTGACAATAAATTAGGTTCTACAGCTTAACACAAAGATGAAGAGAATATTTATGAAAGTTTTTTTATTTTGATTCTACAATATATCGAAGTACAAAGCAAAATATATTTGAAAGAAAAATTTAACAAAAGAAATCGAAAATGACAGAAGAATTTTTTTCTGAGCCGTTTTATTAATCTCATGATCAAAGAAATTACATCAATCCTTTTATAGAATTGTTACAATAGATACAATCATTGAATGATGTCATTACATTCAAATTATAATATAAATAATTGAAAAAAAAAATCAAGCGGTCCACGAGAAAAAAACCAGTCAAGAGTTGAACATAGCACGAAATTACAGCAATCCTTTCATAGAATTTTTGAGCTTTCCGCGTTGGCAACAGAAGAAAGCTGGCGAGTGTCAGCGCGCTCATTTCCTTCTTTGCTTCCAAATTTGGACCCGGTTCGACCCTTCCTGTTATTCACATCTTTAAGTATGTAATGTCCATCTTTTATCTCCACAAACTATATAATGCCCGAAACCGACATTTATTGAAAATCTTCTCTAACAGTTCCCTTCTGCTTTCCCCCACATTCGAGCCCTCTGGGTCCTCATGGGTTAATTTGACAAGATGATGGAGAAATGAAGGTCTATTTGGCTAGAAGTGTATTTGTAAATGTTTGTATCAAGTGAACCCGGGAGTTCCCCCAAACACTTCAGGAGGCTACATGACTGCATTGCTACTGCAGCTACCAAGAGCCACCGTGAAGTGGTCGGAGGAACTCTAGGGAACGTCTGATGTTGCATGCAATGTGGTAACCTAATTCTGTTGACACACCTATTTATATAATCGATGTGGCCTTCTTTGCAATGCAGGAAGACAATGAACTTGATAAGGAAAACTGCTAAGCATTGTACCTAGATACAAATGTAGGTAATGTTCAAGTTTGAGAATATTAATGAATAGTCAGTTCTCTTTTGTTTCCTTGTCTTCTCTAGAACCTCGGTTCTATTTCGATAATGTTACTATTTCTGGTAATAACGAAGGGCATGCAATGACAATATATATTTAAACAACATAACAAGACTATTATAATGATGTTCAACCTAATAATCCTTTCTGTTTTATCTATATTTATGCGATAATGGCTCAAATCTGTCTAATTTATAGGGATGTTTATGAGTTTGTCTATTAGTTAACATAATTTTCACATATTCACATCAGTTAAACAGCATTTTATCCATTGAAAAGAGGATGAGAGAGAAAGATAGTACTTTTACAGATGTTCAGATATGAAATACCAAAGAATATATGGTCACATGCTAAGAAGAATGATTCTCCACTCTTAACTTGTCACACAATACCGACCAGGTTCAAGATTTATACTCATGGGATTTGAGTTATATGATTTGTATAGGCAAGACAACACAGATATTAGTCTTATGAAAAACCCATGATTCAAATTAAGCTTTTACCGCATGTACTTGTTATGTCGGAACTAGATAGAGATAAGGGACTTGAGATATTTGTTGGTTACTATATAGTCGGATGTGTAATGTTACCAATGCAGAGTAAGATAAATTCATGGGGTTAAACATGCAAAAAGCTTCAAACAGGACCAGTTCGTCATGAATAAAACTTGGATCAATTCTGTCTACTTGAACCTGGTCAGGAATGATGAAAACAGAATAAATGACTAATAACATCTCTCGATCCATAATTAAGCATCCTCGAATAAGTCCGAATGCATGAAATTAAGGAATCAATTAAGAGGTTGAATTAAGCACAAGAATGATACTAGAAATCTACAACACTTTTTTTATTATTACTTTACATATAAGTAAGAGTATAAATCAATAAGGAATTAAGTTTTGAATATACAATTTTGGTTTTTGTTTCTCTAAGCTCAAACCAGCGAATTCTTGGTAGATCAAAGCAAAAAGATTTCCTTCTAACTCATTGAAAAATCAAAAACAAATTGGTGTTCAAGATACAATTCCATATCTTGCTTAATCTACTTGGCGTGAAGTTAAGAATGAGGGGTTATTAATTCAAGTGGTGGTTATAGTCAAGTACAATAGGAAAGTTACAATAAAGTCAAAATTGGTGAGTTTGATTTCACTTCGTAAACAAGTCAAAAGAAGAAGTATCAAAAGAGAGTTGATCTATATTCTTTTGAATGTTATTTTGTTAATTTTGCGAAATTACAAAAATCGATATTATTTTATTTTTAATCAAGATTATTAGTGGATTATTTCAACACATGGCATGGGGGACCTATGGATGTTTCCCTTCAGAGTTTACTATGTTACATCTTGTGTTTATATTTAATTCTTTAAAATTCCGCTCTAAACAAATTAGGTAAACGAACACTGCTTTGATTTGGTAGTACGCGTCAAAACTGCTTTTCAATACAACGCGCCAGTTCTGACTGCTTGTCTCTCCACTGCTCACTTAATTAAGATTAAAATTATTTTTAATTTAATTAATCTAAGTTTTAGAATTTTCAATTGGTATCAGAGAGGGTACAGTTCTATAAGTGTGATCCGAAAAACCTAACTATGGATAGAGCTCCGTTTAGACCACCAGTTTTAGATGGTACTAATTATGCCTATTAGAAAATTAAGATTTAGGTCTATATCCAATCCTTGATGAAAAATCTTGGTATTCTATTGTCTATGGCTATAAAACTCCTACCATTTTTGAAAATTGTGTAGAAAGAGAGAAAAAAAGCAGACGAGTGGGTAACGACTGATTTTAATTATACTAATTGAAATTCCAAAGCTTTAAATGCCATATTCTCTTTTGTAAATTCTAATTAATTTTATTTTATTTCTACTTGTTAGGTCGCTAAAGAAGCTTGTGACATCTTACAGATGGCTCACGAGGGAACCTTTATTGTCAAGTCATCCAAGCTTCAAATACTTACTTTTGAATTTGAACATCTGATCATGAGAGATGATGAACAATTCAATGACTTCTATGCAAAACTCAGTTACATCACTAATTTAGCTTATACCTTGGGAAAGAAATGCTCGGAGAGTATAATTGTAAAGAAAATTCTCATATCTTCGCCTGACCGTTTTCACTCCAAAGTAACTGCCATTGAAGAAAGTAATGAGATTGAAAAAATGAAGGTTGACGAATTTGTGGGATCATTGATGACATATGAACTACATCTACAAACGAGGAAGAAAGAAAAGGGATCTGGTATTGCCTTCAAAATCGAAAAAGATGAATAAGAGATTGATGATGAGAAAAGTGAAACCAATGAAAACATGGCCATACTCACCAAGCAATTCAAAAAATTTCTAAAAGAAAATCAGAAAGACAAAAACTTGAATACCCCACTTCAACAAAAGAAGAGATTTTCGAACAACACAAAACAAAATTCTACTAGATTTATGAATAGATCTGACAATCGGATTCAATGTCATGAGTGTGAGGGCTTTGGTCACATTGCCTTTGAATGTGCAAATATTCTAAAGAAATCTCGTACCAAGAAGTCTATGAATATTACTTAGAGTGAAGATGATGAAAAGGATCCCGACTCAGATGAGGACGACTAGACTACTGATGATCAGGTAATGTCTTTAACTGTGAACTTACAGTCTGGTACTGATTTTGTGCAAAAATTGACTGCAGGTTTTGACTTCTTGACTATAACATCTGAAGGACCAAACCGTGTGTGTCCTAAGTACATCAGTGTGAACAAACAATTAAAAGACGAACATGATAATAATATTTCTATTCATGTCATGATGAAATTATTGGAAGATGATAAGTTAGCAATTGATACTAAAAATGACACTCTAACCAATTTCTTAAAAGAGAAGGACGATCAAATTGTGAATCTTCTTGATGAATTAGAAAAATCAAAAGAAAGGGTCAAGCAACTAAAGTTGGGATTGGGATATGTTGGAAAAGGTAAAGGAAAAGTTGGGAATCAGATCAATTTTGTCAAAGAAACATAGTCTACTTTATTTCTGGACAAATTTGCTCCCACTGTCGTCAGTACTGATGCTGACTTGCCTATGCAGGTTCTGACTAATGCCAAGACTCATAAACAGTCACGACCATTCGTTAGACAACAAATGTATCAATTCTCAATGTAGAGAGATAAATCAAAATACTTTGCAAAATGTAGTATTTGTGGTAATATAGGACATGACTCATTTCATTGTTTATCTAATAAGAACTTGGTTAATAGACAAATGAGGCACTACAACAACACTAAAGTAAGATAAATTTAGGTTTAAAAAGTAGAGATGGTAAGAAAAAAAAAAAACCCGCACCTGCACCCGACCCGACCCACCCCACCCCACCTTGCCTCTCCCCTAATGGGGCAGGGAATCCCTGCCCAGATTACTAAACGGGGCGGAGACTGGAATTATGGTCCCCGTCCTGAATTCTTCGAACTCGTCCCGAATATTTTTTTAAAATTTAAATTGTATGTAAAAAAATAAAAAAATATATTAAAAATTAATTAATTAATTAAACGGGACGATAAATGAGTATTTATCTATACCCGCCCCACCTCGACCCTACCCCGCATCCCAAAAATCCCCAACGGGGTGGGGATTGTAATGGCCGCCTTGCCTACCCGGTCCCGCCCGGACCCGGCTTGTTGCTATCTCTAAGAAAAAGTGATTTAAATTGTTATATGATTGATGTTACTTATAAAACTTTTATTACTGACACATAGTATTTTGATAGTGGTTGTTCTAGCATATGATTGGTAATCGATCTCTTCTAACTAACTACAATAGTCATGCAGGTGGTCTTGTTACCTTTGGTGATGGAGTACAAGGTAAAATTGAAGGTCTACGCGCTATCCTAATTGATAGATTTTCTCTGTTAAAAGAAGTTCTTTTTGTTGTAGGTTTAAAAACTAACTTGATTAGTATAGACCAACTTTGTGATGATTAACACTTAGTTATGTTCACAAAAAAATCTTGTAAAGTCTTAAAATATGATGGTACTTGTATTCTACATGGTACTAGGTCTAGTGATAAATGTTATTTTCTTGACACTAAAATTACTTGTCCTAATTCAAAGACTGACTCTACCAAGTTATGGCACAAGCGGTTGGGACATTTGAACTTATTGATCTGTTGAGACTCACAAAATTAAATGCAGTACGAAGTGTTCCTAAGCTTACTATAAAATCTGAAGAATTATTTTGTTCATGCCTAAAAGGTAAGCAATCCAAAAGTACTCACAAGCAAAGTAGGTTTCTTGCTACATCTCATGTTTTAGAATTACTTCACATGGATTTGATGGGACTTATTCAAACTGAAATTATTGGTGGCAAGAAATATATATATGTCTGCGTGGATGATTTTTCTAGATATACTTGGGTAGATTTCTTAAGAGAAAAGTTTGACGTTTTTGAAAGATTTAAATTTTTGTACCTAAAAATAACGACAAAAAAACACTTTCAGGGAATAAAAGTAATGATGATTAGAAATGCTCATGAGAGGGAGTTTGAAAATGTTACATTCTCTACATTATGTGAACCAATGACATTTTTCATGAATTCTCTGTTCCTAAAACTCCTGAACAAAATGGAGCTGTGGAAAAAAAAAATGTCTTTATAAGAGATGGCTAGAGTAATGCTAAACAGTAAAAAATATTCTGTTAAATTGTGGGATGAATCTATTAGTACTGCTTGTTATATTTTGAATTGTGTGTCATTAAGAACACGTACCACTCAAACTCTCTATGAAATTTGGAAAGGATGAAAACCGAACCTCAAGTATTTCGATATTCTCGGTAGCAAAAATTATGTGTTAAATGATCGGGAACACTTGGATACATTTCAATTTAAAAAGTGATGAGATAGTGTTTATTGGTTATTCTGAAAACAGCCGAGCTTACAGAATTTATAACGTGTGTACTCAAACTATCATTGAATCTATAAATGTAAAAATTGATGACATTGATGATTTTTTCTCTTATTCACAAGAACTTAATATTCAGACTTTGGAAAAACATGTTGATGGACGTCAAAATACTCAAGACAACTATGTGTCTGTTCCAGATAGAGATAGACAGACTGAAAAGCCATCATCAAGTTTTGATATCTCTGTCCTGCTCATGGAAGTTCTGACGTAACAAGTACAAATAACAAACAGAACACGAAAAGGTAACCACCATCCTAGATATAAAAGGCACACCCATTGGACAATATACTCTTAGATTCCAGCAAATGAATGGTAACTAGGAGGAAGCTTGCAAATGAATTTGGAAATGTTTGCTACACTTCACAAATTGAACCCAAAAATATAAATGAAGCAATGATGATGAAAATTGGATTCTAGCAATGCATGCAGAACTATCTCAATTTGAGAGAAATGAATTCTTAGAATTTGTACCTTGACCAAATGATACAAATGTGATCAGGAAAAAGTGGATATTCAAAAATAAATCTGATAAACATGGCAACATAGTTAGAAACAAGGCACGCTTAGTTGCACAGGGATATACTCAAGTGGAATGAGTGCATTTTGATGAAACATTTGCACATGTTGCTCGACTTGAATCCATTAGACTCTTATTATCTTTGGCATGTCAAATGAGGTTTAAACTCTACCAAATGGATGCCAAAAGTGTCTTTCTAAATGTGATTCTAAATGAAGAACTCTATATTGAGAAGCCTAAGAGATTTGTTAATCCTTATTCTCCAAATCATGTGTTCAGACTCAAAAAGGTCTCATACAGACTAAAACAAGCTCTACGTGCTTGGTATGAATGACTGAACATGTTCTTGTTGGAACAAGAATACATAAGAGGGGGAGCTGACAAAACTTTATTCATCAAACACCTCAAAAATGGATTAACAATTGCACAAATCTACGTCGATGATATTGTGTTTGGTTCTTCCTTAGAAACAAAATCCAGGAAGTTTGTTACACTTGTGCAAAATGAATTCGAAATGAGTATGGTTAGTGAACTGAACTTCTTTTTAGGTTTGCAGATCAAACATGTTGGATCATAGATATTTATCTCACATGCCAAGTATGCTAAAAATCTGGTGAAGAAGTTCGATCTTGAACAGACCTAGTCAGTCAAAACTCCAATGACCACGTCTTTGAAAATCTCCAGAGATGACCAGGGTAAGGAGGTTGACTATAGTTTGTACCGAAGCATGATAGACAATTTGCTATACCTAACTGCAAGCTGTCCTAACTTATCATTCAGTATTGGAGTCTGTGCGCATTATCAGGCCAAACCAAAAGAATCACATCTTGCGGCTGTAAAGTGAATTATTTGCCATATTAACCGTACTTCTGATTTTGGTTTATGGTATATTAATGATACTAACTCTCATCTTACCAGAGACAATGATGCTGACTGGGCTAAAAACATGGATTTTAGGAAAAGTATGAGTAGACGATGTTTTTACATTGGTAATAATCTTATTGCATAGTTAAGTAAGAAACAAAACTCTATTTCTTTATCTACTGCAGAAGCTGAGTATACACTATTTCTAAAAATCTTGTTCAGCACTCGAGGATCATATATATTGACATTAGATATTATTTTATTAGAGATTTGGTCGAGGACAAAGTAATTACATTGGAACATATTCAGACTGAATATCAGTTGATTGATTTGCTTACTAAGCTCTTAGATTCTGCTAGATTTGAGATAATACGAAAAGCCGTGGCATTTACTTGATGCATTAATAATAATAATAAAAAATGTATACTTAGTAGAAGTAACATTTTTCTTTTTGTTTGAATTTATCATGTGTGTTTGTTTTACATTTACTTTCCAATTTAAATTTAATAAATAAATAAATAAATAAATAAATAAATAAATAAAAAAGAGAGTTCTTGCAAATAACATATGAAATAAATGTATGATAGGTCTATGAATATTGGGATTAACTTGGATTAACCAATTAGTATTGTATACTCATTAAACTTATGGTAAAATATGCTTAGATAAATACACTTTGAGAATATATTGACTTGTTTGATTGTGCCTTACTACTGACTGAGTTGTTATCTTTAAAATAGTTTTGTACTTTGTTGTAGATCTATGGTCAGTATCTATGTCTCTTGGCATTATAGTATGTTGTTGTGTTAACAAACAAATTCATTGAAGGAGAGGGCTACCCCCATAGATGTGTGCAGCCGTTCTTGATAATGAACATATACGTAGAAAAGGGCTACCTCTATGGCTACGAGAAAGTCAACTCAATAAACTTAAAAATTCAGTACTTTGACCAAAAAAAAAAAAATACATATATAATGAAAAAGAGTCAACATTCCTAGTACTCAAAAGAAAATTTCTATGGTACTCCTGTCTGGAATGAACATATTTTTTTTTTTATTTAAAGAGATATATTTAGATAATGACTGGTTTGAAATACATCTCTGTACTTATCTTCTTGACAATGTTCAATTTGGTTTAGTAAGACATGTTATGATTGATTGGTCTAGTATGTCATATCACACACCTATATCTTAAATATGATAAAATAATTGAATATAATTATGCGCATATATCTGATTGGAATATTCTTGTTTATTTTGATATTTTTGAACTGATTGTATAATTTGTGGACTGTGAAATTTGCGCATAAATTTTTTTTTATTTTTATCTCATAAAATATTCTCATTAATTTTGTGTGATGACCTGTGTGAGATTTTTTGTAGGATTCTTAATCAACAGTCTAATCTTGACAATATAATCAGTATCAACTGAGAAAATATATGGATGTAGGCGGTTAAATTCGAATTGGAAATATTTGGTTAAGGGAGGTTTTATGTTTTTAACTGCCAATCAATGGTAACTGCTCTACACACGTCAGAAATAAATGGTTCCCTTATTGTGCAATTTTATACAATTCATTCCTTATTAAACTACGACCTAGGGTTTGCTTTCATCTTTCACATTTGATTTTTAATTTCCAGAAATCAAACTCTCTTACACTTGATTTCGGAGTTGTGTTAAGTTTTTCAATTTAGATTCAAATATGGTAAAAACTAAGATGCCAAAATCAGAGAAAAATTCTGGTGGTTCATCCTAGGACACTGTTGCTTCATTGTCTGCTGCTGAATCTGAGAAGGGCCCACAAATGTCGCCGTTGAAGAGTTCCTGGTGAAGTGCACGAAGACTGGAATAGTCCAAAACCATGACACTCCTCTATCCCCTGTTGTGCCTCCGGTTAAAACATCTACTGACATTATTACTTATCATTTTTTGATCAATCACTCAAAATCATAGTCATGTCAAACATCTAAAGATCTAGTCACTTTTTTGAGCAAGAAGGTATCCCTAAGTGTCCAAGAATATGATGAAGAAAGAGATGAAGATGACGGCTCTGGAACTGGTGATAGTGAGTCTGCACATAATGACATAGAAGAAGAAGGTCATAAGGATAAGGGAACAGGAGATGAGGAGTCTGAACGTCCTCCCCCAGTTGCTGAAGGTTTAAGTAAGCCCTTTTCTCAAAAATCTGATTCAGATTTCACCGTTAAATCTAAAGAGTCTTCAGAGTCTACTCCTACCCCACTCCAACAAGAAGAGCCACGAGGGCTGAAAAAGGAAAAGGTAAAATTGGAGAGGGTACTGAAGAGCCTACATAGGTCAGAACATGCCACACACTGCCTTAGGGGGTGCCTACAGATTACTGTCTATATCTAATTCAGATCCGAAGATGTTTATACTTGAAACCTTAACATTTAACAGAGGTAGACACTCTGTTAACCCTATAAATTATTGTTTTCTGTCTGAGGCTACTGAGAGCCTATTTATTTTGTTTACTTCATATCGCAAGTTCATCGTTGAATGCAAAGTTGCTATTCATGAGTTTGGTTCGTTTGATCTAGTTGAAATTGTTGGTTTTCATAAACTACATAATTTGTTAAGTTTTTCTGGTCTGTTTAATGAGACTCTTGTCAAGGAATTTATGGCAAATGGTCCCAAAAATTTGGGCAAAGCTGGAAATGAATTTATGTGGCAAGTATATGTCAGAGGAAGACATATTACTTTCAGTCCTAACTCTCTAAGAGAATGGCTTGGTTTGGATGACGTGGCTATCACTAGTGATGAGGAATTGACCAAGGACAGTATTGCCCAGGAGATGACTTGCTCTACCTGGCCAGAAATTGGCGAACTGACTTCTTCCAGAGTTCTGCCAAAATACAAAGTTCTCCACCGGATATTAATCAACAATATTAACCCCTTGACTCATAGATTTGACATTTCAGGACACATGGCTGTTATACTGTATAAGTTGGGGATGAGATTGACCGTTGATTGGGCCAAAATGATTTTTGATAGAATTGCCTATGAAGGGCCAAGCAGTACAGACTACCACATTCAACTCTCATCCATGACTTTCTTGCCTACCAAGATGTGTTTCCTAAGGGTTCAGACAGATTTTCAGAAGATATTACTATCTCGGGTGTTCATGAATTTTCAAATTTAAGTAGAATACCACATCCCACTCCCAGGATTCCAAAGCACGTTATATCTTCTTTAGACTAGTCTGGCCATTTAGATGCTTTAGAGAAGCAGTTGGGGCTAGTCAGAACTTAGGTAGAACAACTTTTTACCTTAACCAAAAGTTTCTCCGATGAGTTTGATTTCATACGTAGGGTCTTGACTAAAATTGAATATCTAGGAGATGCACATATCAAGTCTGCGTACCACATAGTCACACCGGAATTCTCTGCACACCCTGAAGGTTAAGTAGAGATTTTGGATACTGATCCTGTGATTATGCCAACTGCCCTTCCACCTACCGCTCAATAGAGACGGAAGACCATCTGTGTCTAGTGCAAAGAAGTCCAAACCCTCTTAGAACTGACTGTATCCGGTTCTAACTTCTAACTCTCTAACTATTTGGTTTTGACTGATCTTGGATACATGCATTAACTATTACACTCTGCTTTGTTCTACCTTCTCTCCCTCTCTTACTATTTTATTTGGCTGTTTTATTACAAAATGGGGGAGCAGTAGTAACTTTTGAATTTTTGGTGGTAATACTTTAAACTTTGATGGTGTTTTGGTAATTTGTTAATTTGTTAAGGGGGAGCAATATTATGTTAAAGTCTAATGTGTGTAGTGTTTGGAAATGTTGTTTACTCATATGATTTGTGAGCACAACTTCTTTGCATGAGTTTTTTTGGTTTACACACTAAGGGGGAGCAATAACCCTTCTACGGTGATACTCATGTTTTCTTTAATTGATCACATGATTAACACACATCACATATGCATTAAAAATTCGATAGTTATGTTTTGTGATTAAGCAACGCCAAAGGGGGAGATTGTTGGAAAAAATATGGTGTCATATTTTTTCATCTTTTTTATTGGCTCACTTAATTAATATTATTGATTTTTTAATGACAAAAGAGAATGTTATCATTTACGTTTTAACTGGTCACGTTGCTTCCAGTTCTGACTGACTGAAATGATAAGCAGATTATTTTTTCAGATTAGTGGTTGCAGATTTTATTCTGTTTACTTACATAAATCAATATGATCACGTCAGATCTCTTGTAGGTTACAATATCTTTTCTTATTCTCTTGGATTTATTTAGGAAATAAATATTTAAAGATAATCTTGAGTTTTCCAAATACCTCCATTCTACAAATTTTAGAATATCTTTTTATATATTCTTTCATACTAATTGTCTTACCATTCTTATTGTACATTTTTAGGTAAGAAATAATTCATAATTTGATTATTAATTTACCTATAAGTAAGAGTACAAATCAATAAAAAATTAATCTTTGAATATACAAATTTGGTTCTTGTTTCTCCAAGCTCAAACTAGCTGAATTCTTGGTGGATGAACAAGACACAAAGCTTAATTGATTTAGTTTCAAGGCAAAAAATATTTCTTCAAACTCATTGAAGAATAAAAAACAAATAGGTACACAAGGAACAATTCCATATCTTGTTTAATTTACTTTGTGTGAAGTTAAGAACTGGGTGGGAGGGGGTTCTTAATTCAAGTGGTGGTTGCGGTCAAGTTTAATAGGGAAGTGACGATAAAGTTAAGACCGGTGTATTTGATTCCACTTCATCAACAAGTCAAAAGAAGAAGTATCAAAAGGGAGTTGATCTATATTCTTTTGATTGTTATTTTTTTAATTTTGCGAAATTACAAAAATCGATACTATTGTATTTTTAATCAAGATTATTAGTAGATTATTTTTATCCATGGCATGGGGCTCCGTAGATGTTTCTCTTTGGAGTTTACTACATTACATCTCGTATTCATATTTAATTCTTTAAAATTCCTCTCTAAACAAATTAGGTAAACAAACACTGCTTTGATATGTCAGTACGAGTCAGAACTGCATTTATGTCCACTGCTCATTTAATTAAGATTAAAATTGTTTTTATTTAATTAATTTAGGTTTTAGAACTTTCACATGGTATATATATTGCATTTGCTCCACAGTTGGGGCTAGGTTAAAGGGCTAGTCCTATAATACTCAGTTTTGATTATGTAGAGAATTGAAATATCGGCCGACAGTTCCTCGATACGAACAAAAGCTGCTGTATACATACTAGTATTTGTGGACATCAGCTTACAAATCCGAACTGATGTAAAGAGTCTGAGTTAAGAAGCATATCAAGTTTACACTAGAGTTCCCTTGACCACTTTATTGAGTAATCATTGGTACCAACTTGCTGAAGTGTTTTGGGAGAATTTGTTGATTAAATAAGGATGATGAAGAACAAAACAATAGATAGCAACTAAAAATCAACCAAAAGAAAGGTTTGAATACGAAGTAGAATTGCTGTCTTTAAACGATATTTTCTTGCCATCGGGATGAGTGCTTGAAGGCTTTAATGTCAAATAGTTTGCAGGAGTAAACAAACTTTGAATCTATGTTCAAATCAAGCAATAAGATAATGAATAAGAACTTGAAGAACACTTTATGAAATCTGGGTTTTATCTTTGATTTGGATGTAAGTTTGTGTATTTGATGTTAATGATATGTTTTACAACATAAAAACCATCCAGATATTTATAATATAAAGTCCGATGCACGAATATGTGCCAAAATCAAGCCAAAAGGTGCCAAAACCATTCAAAACGCTGCCAAATTTTCAAATGCAACGGTCATAGAAATTTGTACTGGGCAGTCTGGGCAATCGCCCAGTACAATAAGAAGGCTGCGCAGCCTAAAATAGTTTCTCCATTTTTTGTTTTTTCGAGTTTTGATTCGGGTGTTTTCCCACCTACTTGACATGCTCACATAGATGTTTGATTAATCCAAAATGTTTCTCATTATATGTTGAACAATATTACAACAGAATTCCCATGGTTATTTGATATTTCTTTCCCAAAGTTTATTGCCAATAATAGAGTCTTCGACTTGTAGAATATTTTTCCAGCCAGACTTGTGTAGAAAACTTAAAGCAATGCCTACAGTGCCTTGATACTATTAATCAACAACATTGGATACTATATATATTAGTATCAGTAGACATTGACTTATCAGCAGGAAGTGACAGAATTGAGTCGAATAACAAAGCAGATCGGGCTTCCCCAAGAGTTCCTTGGACCACTTCATTGAGTACTCAATGCCAACTCAATGAAGTGTTCAGGTGAACTCCATTTGATGTCGAATATAGCATGGTTTTCAAGATCAGCTATGCAATGGTTTAATCGTTGATCAGACGGTGACAAGTTGTCAATTGAAGGTGAGCCACCAAAGCTTGTAATTACACCAAATCCTCCCCGCGAACACAGACAATGTAATTTTTCCTTGCTTGTGATTGACATCTCTCTGTCGTTAAATGTAAACATATTGCATTATCTAAGAATTTCTGAAACATTTGAAAGATTTGAGAAAAAATATGTATAATCTATAGTATACATATTTATGCACATACAATTTAGAGATATGTCAAAGTGAATCGAGTCTCCCAAACTCAGGACGACCCAAACTGATCACAAAGCCCAATCCACCGTTAAAGACGAGCAGTAGAAAAATGTGACGAAGGTTGGCAAATACTGCAAAACTCATGCTAACCCAAGTCCGTAATAGGTCGTCCCGGGCACTGCAAGTTTACTAGCTATCAGATTGATCCTATTTGATTGAGTTTACTAGCTATCTGCCTCACCAGGCACTGCAAGTTATAGGTTAAAGAAGAGAGAAAAGAGGCATGGCCAATTTAAACATTAATCCTGGCTCGGCACATGTACTTGCACGCTCAAAATAAGATAAAAAAATTCAAGAAATTGTCATTTTCTTGACAAAACTTGAAAATCATGTTATATAAAATAACCAATTTTAAAACAAGTTTAAATTACTATCTGCACGTCGTGCTTTGATCTGTACAGCTAAGGAATTATTTTCTAGAATTACTATGTGGATGTCATGCTCTTCATAAATCGAAGGTAGGTGTCGAGCAAAATCTTGTAATTTGGGAAAAACCATATTTGGGGGACTAGAGAAAATTGTTCCAGATATCAAACTAGAATATGCCAATATCCACAGAAAAGAGCGTATACCACTGCTTTCATTGGTTTGCAATGTAGCTACAATCTGAAACTCAGACCACAAATGGTAGAGGTTTTAGCGAACTCGGAGAACTCCAATCTCCAAAAGTTGCATCTAGACGTTCAATGATAGAGAATCGACCCTCGACTAATACTACTGATACACCATTGACATCTCCATTTCCAACCCACCAAATATCTCCAGGCACAACGTGTCGTCCATTTAGAGCCGACTTAACCTCTAAAGAAACGAGACGGTCCAAATAGTTATACCATCAAAATCTTCGAGTCATATTTTTCCTTCTCTAACTTATTTTCATAAATTTAATCTTACGGACTGAAACTATGTCGCAAAATAAGAATAAAAAATATTATTGATGGAAAAATCTCTTGGTAACAAAGTATTTATTTAATATTAACAATAGTGCTTTTTGTCGTTTATATTTTAAAAAAAAAATCTCAATAAATTTAATATGTATTTGAAGGCTGCTTCTTCGCATGGGTTATTTGATTTATAGTGATGCATCTAAGAATAGTTTGGATTGTGTATTTATGCAGCATAGAAAAGTGATAGTCTATGCTTCAAGGCAACTAAAACAATATGAGTAGAATTATCCGACGCATGATCCTGAGCTTGGTGGTGGTCCATGCCTTGAAAATTTATTGCCATTATCTATATGGAAGCAAGTGTGAGATTTACACTGACTAGAAGAGTCACAAGTACTTCTTGATCTAGAAAGAGTTGAATATGAAACAGTGACGGTGGTTGGAGTTAGTGAAGGACTACGATTGTACCATCTTGTACCATCGGGTAAGGCTAATGTAGTCGTAGATGCTCTGAGTAGAAAGAACATGTGTCAATTGTCAACATTGCAAACAAAACAAGAGAAATTGATAAAGGATTTTGAGAATTTAAAAATTGAAGTACTAGCACCGCCAGTACGGGAATCAACAATGATAGCAAGTTTGACATTAAAACTGACACTCAGGGATAGAATTATGGCTGCTTAGAAACACGATCCATTTATGGAAAAGATCAGACGTAGGAATTGAGAAGAGGAAAAGATTCGAAATAGCTGAGGACAAATCTTTTATGTTCAAAGGCCGGTTATGTGTACCTAAGGATGAAAAACTGACGAATGAGATTTTATCTGAAACGCCGCATACCCAGATGGAACCAAAATGTATAAGGATTTACATAACATATTTTGGTGGAGAAATATGAAAGGAAAAATAGCATAGTTTATGTCTAAGTGCTTAGTTTTCTAGCAAGTGAAAATAGAACATCAAAGGCCGTCAGGGCCATTGAATCCCATGGATATACCTGAGTGGAAGTGTGGAGAAGATATCAATGGATTTTGTCGTGGATTTTTCTAGATTGGCAAGAGGTCACGATGCCATCTGGGTTATAGTAGAGTGATTTATGAAACCGGCTCCTTTTCTTCCCATTCGAATGAATTGCAGTTTAGAGCAGCTAGCACTCTTATACGCTAGAGAAATTGTCCAGATTCATGGATCACCGGTCCATTGTTTCAAACTGAGACCCGGTGTTTACTTCTAAATTTTGGAGAAGTCTTCAAGGAGCTATGGAAACCAAATTGACTTTTAGTACGGCTTATCACCCTCAACTGACAGGAAGTAAGAACGAACAATTCAGATCTTTTACGATATGTTGAGGGCATGTGTTTTGGATTTGGGTGCTAAATGGAAAATCACCTGCTGTTGGTGGAGTTTGTCTATAATAGAAATTTCCAAGATAACATCGGTATGGCAACATATGAAACACTTTATGGTCGTCAATATCGTTCGCCAATTTGTTGGGATGAGGTTGGCGAAAGGAGAATTTGGGTCCTTAATTGGTTGAGAAAATGGTAGCAGAGATACACATGATCAGATCTAGAATTAAGAAAGCGCAAGACCATCAGAAAAATTATGCCCACAAAAGGAGAAATGAATTGGATTTCAAAGTCGGCGAGAAAGTTTTGCTTAAGGTGTCTCCGATGAAAGGCATTTTACAATTTGAAAAGAAAGGAAATTGACACCAAGGTTCATTGGCCCCGTTCCAGATTCTTGAGAGAATTGGAAAGGTGGCATATCATCTGGTATTGCCACTTGAACTCTCGACAGTACACGACGTATTCTATACTACACATGTGGTAAATTTTCGGTTGTTGGATGTACAGAATGATATGACATATGAAGAGGCGCTGGCGGTAGTTGTAGATAGAAGAATCCATGTTCTAAGAAACCGAGAAGTCCTTTTAGTCAAAGTTAAATGGGTAGACACTGAGGGGATGAAGTCACCTGGAAAAGAGAAGAATGTGTCTTAGCTAAGTACCCAAATCCCCTAAACCAAGTAAGTTAAGTTTCTATGATAAAATTATTTTAAGTAGGAGGGTTGTAGCTAGGCATGGCAATGTTCGGCTCGGCCATAAAAAATGAGCTCGGCTCGTCCCCAAAGTGGGCGCTCATTCAAAAAACGATCTCATGGGCCGAACGGATCGAGTCGAGCCGAGTCGAGCTACCCACAAGCTCAGCTCGCTCTCAATTTTTTTTAAAATTTGAAAACAAAAAAGAAATACAATTACGAGAATCCTTAATGTTAAAAATTAAAGATTGAAAATCCTCATCCTTTTTCTGGGCTTGGGACCTGCTACTTTGAAAGTAGGTGGAGTTAAAATTCTATACGAACAAGATGTTATGTGTACAATTTTTTTTATTAAAATAAGAAAAAAAATCAAATATTAATGCAAAATAATACTTATTACGAATCTGATTAATCCATATTCAAATCTTCAAGTTATTCGGACATTATTCTATCCACTTTGTCTTGGATTTGAAGTTCGGATTCATCCCAATCTTTTAGATACAGTAAGCTTTCTAAAATGTTAGCTTTGAGTCTTGACCTGATATCAGACAAAATCCTGCCACTTGTACTAAATACAGCATCCAATGCTACATTTGAGATTGGAGGTGTTAGTAGATCACGTGCCATTTTTGAAAGAACTGGGTAACTACATTGATGTTGCCTCCACCATCATAGTATATCAAAATTTTCTCTCTCTTCGTCATCTAACATACTAAGCACATCATGCGCAAAATATCTAACTAACTCTACAGGTGTATCATTAGAACAGGGAAGAGAAGAACTAGAAGAAGAACCAACTGATTGTTGACCTTGACCACTCCTATGTGTACTGACATAACTCCATAATTCAATGTTATCAGTTGATGACGAAGTATATGTTGGATTAGGGGGTCATACAACGTTCGTACCAATTTTTTCAGCATAGACCTCATACATAGAACATACAGTTTGTTCTAAATTAGCATACGTTACTGGATTTTCGTAAGTTAATTTTTCTAAAATTGCTATTATTGTTACTTTTGTACCCTCTAAGTTAAGTCTAGGATCCATTATACATGCTAATGAAAATAACATAGGCAATTTTTTCCAATATTTTCTAAATTTAGCTTTCATGACCTGTATGATACTAGAAAAAAGAGTAAAATTCTTATACCTATTAAAATTGTTAGCAATATAATATAAATGATTTAAAACAAGTGGAGTAGTTGGATATTACACACCAGAACATGCAATTGTTGTATCATAAAAAAACTTTTAAAATTTTTCTAACATGACCATATATTTTTCAGTCATGTAATTCTAAATCATATTCTTAGTCGTGTGAGTGTTGGCCATTATAATATATATTAATACAATCTTCGTAGCATTAACAAGATTCAAGCATAAGATATGTTGAATTACATCTATTAGCAACATCAGTTGCAAAACGTTTTGATTGCAGACCATTTTCTATACATAGAGCGGCAAAAACTTGTCTTCTTGATAGTGAGACCAAAATATAATTAATAGCATATCTAATTTTTTCTAATTGGGGTTGTATAAATTTTAATCCATCTTGTACAATTAAATTAAACACATGATATACACAACGAATATAAAATAAAATACCATCAAAATCTGGACTACAATGTTGCATTAATTTTTCAATTACTATATTATTTGGGCATGCATTAACAAATATAAAACTACGAGTCTTAAAATCACATTTAAATTTATGTAACACACCTAATAAAACATAATATATATTATTTCTATTACGAGGACAATCTATTTGTTTAAATACTATTACTTTTGTATGCATTATTCAATTATTATTAATATAGTGTATAGTTGCAATTATGTATCCTTTTTGGTTACAACCTATCCATAAGTCTGATGTAAAAAATACAACATCGTTGTAAATATCATTAATAATAGCTTTTTTATTTGTATTATATCTAACAATAGTGTCTTTACGAAATGTATTTCTAGAAATATTAACATACATTGGTTAGAAATATTTTTGGATGAATTTCGTCCAATGAGGATTGTCCACCAAGCATAGTGGAAACTCGACATTTACTATCAATTCCGACAGTCCTTCGTGGCACATGAGTTCTTGTGAATATATCTAGTTGTTGAGAATGAGACTACTGGACCCAGCTCCCGGATATCCAAACTGGAGTTATGCCTGATTTGTATCCAAACCTCCATGTTTGTATTGACACTTTTTGAAGTGTCTGTTTAGACAGGTCGTGCCTATCCCCTTGTGCCAAGCTAACTTCTCTTGACAGTGTTTGCACTGTGCTTTGAACTCAGGAAATCCGTCCACTAGTTTACCAGTCGGCACCAACTAGCACTTAGCCTTTTGTTTGTTGTCTTTTCGTTTATTGATAGAGCTGGTGGTAGTTTGTGTATCGGCATCTTCTTGAAAGTCTTCAAAATCAATTGGATCAGTGCTACCACCAAACTGATTAATAATATCGTCTGGAATTTGAATATCATTAAGACCACTGAAATCATCATCACTTCGATTGTATGCCATTTGGAATAATAGAATAAAGAGAATAGGAGAAGATGAAGATGTGGTAGAAACTAGAAAATAGAAATATAGAGAATTAGTAGAAGTAAAAAATTACAACTTAAAATTATAGAGTAATATCAAGATAATGAGATATTAGATACTAATTATAACACTAATATTGAGAGAATGAAATTTGAGAATTGTTAATGGATTGAGTATATAATTGAATGAGAGATAAGAGATTGAAGTGTGAAAAAATGAGTTTAGAATATGAGTATTTATAGGAAAATAATGAAATTAAAAAAAAAAAAAAGGTGTAACCAACGGTCACAAATGTGACCGTTGGCCAATGGTCACTTAATCGTGACCGTTGCACGAGCCACAAGCCGACCAGTTCGTGGCTCGTGATTTTGGGCTAATGGGCTGATGTCCACGAGCCCAAACGAGCTAAGCTCGTGGAGAAGCCGGGTCATTGGGCGAACCCACGAGCCGGCTCGTTTTTTGGCCGAGCCGAGTAAACTCGACCCTCCTTTTTTTTGGGCTCGGCTCTAGCTCGTGCTCGTCCCTCGACGAGCCCGAGACCGAGTTGGGCCGAGCTTTTATGGGCTGAGTCGGCGAGTCGACGAGCTTTTTTGCCACCCCTAGTTGTAGCGACCGAAAATTTTCTTTTTTTTTTTTTAATTTTTTGAAAATAAAATTTATTATTTCTTCGCGTTTCTATGAACTTCCTATCACGAATTTAATCATTTTGGTCACATCGAAAGTTTTATGTGTTGCTTGTATTTTTCTACGAACATAGAATATTTTTAATTTAAAATGTACTTTGTTATTTTTTGAAATGTGGTAAAATTTAAATTTAATGTAGTATGAAGTTGTCGCATGTATTTAGAATTATTTTGGTTCGACTTCTTTAGCTAAAAATCTCGGCTCTCTATTTTCGATTTTATTAGCCAAAGCCCGACACATTCTAGCCCAAATCTTAGTTTGTAACACAATCTAAAATTCATCCCAATTAAAGTTCAAAAATCGTCCATCTTTGCTGCCCAAAAACTTTCTCCCTTAAGCCTAAAAATCGCCTCCCTTTGCTGTCCGAAAAACTGTCCCCCATGTTCAGCTAACTACCCCATTTTTCCACCACTTAAACCACATCCCATGAAACTCCAAAACTACCCCACCTCTTTCCCACTTTCCCTCACACTTCAACCCTCATCTCAAACTTCCCCCACTCCCCCCTTCCTGTTCCAAAAATTCAGCCATACACTCCCCCATTTCTCCCTCTACAAATTCAGCCATCAGGCCCCTCCACTCCCCATTTTTCAGTTAGTTTTCCCAGCAACTTTCTCCTAATTTTCCCATCACTTTCGTCGTGGATCGCCGGGGTGTCTAGAAATTAGTGGTCGTCCCTATCTATTTCGTTACCTGACCTCCCAAGTCATTTTTTTCTCATCTTTATCCTCTCCCCTTCAGTCATTCACTCCCATTTTCCCTATATTTTTGGTCTCCATTTTTCTCTGCAATTTCAGCCCCTATGGTCCCAACTTTTCCTTATTAGTTCAGCCTTGAAATCCCAGCTTTGTTTCAGTTTGTCTCCATTTTCTATGTAGATTTTGGCCCGCCCTTTAGTTTCCTCAACAAGTTGTCCCTTTTTCTTCTCTCAATTCCTAGCAAATAAACCTCACTTCTTTCTCCCAAAATCAGTCCACAAAAGTTCCAAGACACTATTTTCCCCTCTAAATCCTTTTTCCTCTCAACCATTAGAAAGAGATATAAAAGGTGAGATATAAAAGAAGAAAGTTCAAAGAAGACGTTGAATCTATTTCCAATTGATATTATTTTCTTGCTTTTCTGGTTTGCATACTTTGGTCCACAATTATCTCATTTTCTAACACCCTCATTCTAACTGGAGGAAGTTTCAATTACTCCAAGTTTGCTATATAGATATAAGTGTCTGGTATTCATCAAAGGTTTGGTCAGTATATCTGCAGTTTGGTCTGCTGTAGGAACATAGCTTATCACCAATTGTTTAGCTAGGACCTTGTCTCGAACAAAGTGCATGTCAAGTTCTATATGCTTGGTTCTTGCATGGTAGACTGGATTAGATGCCAAGGCACTGGCTCTTAAGTTGTCACACCAGATTTTTGGAACTTCAGTCTGTGTTTTATTCAGTTCTTGCAAAAGGGATTGAATCTAGATGATTTCTGCAGTGGTCTGAGCTAGAGTCCTATACTTTGCCTCAGTACTTGATCTTGCCACAACTTGTTGTTTTTTTGAGCACCAGAGATTATCACCTAGATACACATAGTAGCCCACGGTGGATTTCCTATCATCTAGACATGATGCCCAGTCAGCATCTCTATATGCCACAATGTTGAGATTATGTGCTTCATGAATGATTAATCCCATATCAAGAGTTCTATTTATGTACCTGAAGATTTGTTTTAGCACATTCCAGTGAGCATCTGTAGGAATTTGGAGATATTGACTAACTCTATTCACTGCAAAGGTAATGTATGGTCTTGTGTGAGTCAGGTATTGAAGAGCCCCTACTGCATTTCTAAATTGAGTTGGGTTTTTCAGGTTTATTCTTTCTGTTTTTCCTACCAGTTTTGTAGCTGCCATAGGAGTAACACTAGGCTTCAAATTCACAAAATTAAACCTCTTTAATATATCCATAGCATATCTCCTTTGTGACAAATGAAGTCCAATCTCATCCCTGTAAAACTCAATTCCTAAGAATTTCTTCAGATTGCCCATATCCTTTAAAGCAAATGATGCAATTAACTTCTCAATTTGTTTTTGTAGTGCTGTTCTGCAGTTCCCAGTCACTATAATATCATCAACATATACTAGGAGATAGGTGATATGATCTTGTGATACTTGATAGAAAACTGAGTTAATAGCCTTTGATTGCTTAAATTCCCACTTCAATAACGTTTCCTTCAGTGTGTCATGCCAAGCTCTAGGAGTTTGTTTGAGTCCATATAGAGCTTTGCTGAGTTTGCAAATTCCTTTTGATCTACAAACCCCTGAGGCTGCTCCATATACAATGTTTCCTCTAGCTTTCCATTAAGAAATGCATTATTGATATCTATTTGCCTTATCTCCCATCCTTTTGAAACTGCTACTATAAGAATTACCTTCAAGGTTGGTGCTTTAGCCACTGGACTAAAGGTTTCATAGTAGTCAATATCTGAGGTTTGTGAGTAACCTTTTGCCACTAGCCTGGCCTTATGTCTCTGGATTTCAACATTTGCATCAAATTTCAATTTGTATACCCATCTGCATCCTATGACTTTCATTGTAGATTCATAAGGCACCAACACCCATGTTTAATTCTTCATCAAGGCATCATATTCTTCCTTCATTGCCTTGCACCACTTTTCACTCTTTAATGCCTCATTTAGATTGACTGGTTCCATTTCATCTAGAGAAGATAAAGTGACAGTAGTGGTATACACTCTAGGTTTCACTATCCATGCCTTGGATCTAGTTACCATAGGATGACCATATTTGTCAGCATCATCACCTCCATACTCAACTGCATCATTGCCAACTTCTGATATTTCATCATTCATTTTGTACTTATCTGCATCATTAACAACTTTTGGCATTTCAACCCAGATTTTGATTCCAGCTTGAGAATCTGAAGATTCAGATTGTATATCCTCATGTTCACTCTGTTGTGGCAGTTTATTAACCATTCTTTCATCTTTTTCTATCATCTCATCATTTTCAACAGAAATTCTATGTACAAGTTCACTTGCAGAATGTCTTATATCAATTGAATCTGGGATTGTTTTGCTGGAACTAATTTCGAAAGGGAGATGATGAAGAGTAGGAATGGGAAGAAAGTACTTGGACTGATGTGTTTTGTTAAGAAAACCTTGTTTGAAAGGAAATGAATTCTCATTAAATACAACATGTCTTGAGACATAAATTCTACCATTAGAGCTTAAGCACTTGAATCCTTTGTAAGATGTACTAGGTCTTAGATAGACACACCTTTGGGTATGAAAATCAAATTTATGTTTCTGGTAATGTCTTAAACAGGGGTAGTAGGCACATTCAAACACCTTAAGGGATTTATAGCCTGTGATGTGTTTGAACAATGTTTCATAAGGTGATTTTTGTTGAAGGAGTAAGGTAGGCATTCTGTTTATGAGATATGTTGCAGTTAAGAAGGCTTCCCACCAATAATACAAGGGCATATGTGCTTGAGCTAATAGGGTCAGACCAGTTTCTGTAATGTGTCTATGTTTTCTTTCAGCTCTTCCATTTTGAGCTGATGTATGTGGGCATGAGTATCTGATATTTATGCCTGTTTCAGAGGCTAGTTTATCTAAGCTTTTTTATTTTCTTCCCATATCAGATTGTAGGGCTTTAATCTTCCTTTCAAATTGATTCTCAACTAGTCTTTTGAATTGTGTAAAGTAATACAGCACTTCAGATTTTTGTTTTAAAGGGTAAATCCAAGTGTATCTAGTACAATCATCTACAAATAACACATAGTACTTAAACCCTGAGATAGAATTAATGGAGAATGGTCCCCAAACATCAGTATAGATTAAATCAAGTGGTATTTGTGCATGAGATGAAGATGGTTTAAAAGGTAGTGCATGTGATTTGCCAAATTGACAAGCTTCACAGAATGGAGAACTTTTATTATCACTGACTTTGAAGCTATTACAGGACTTAAGAATCTGATGTAGCACAGATGCAAGAGGGTGTCCTAGCCTTCTGTGCCAGACTTCAGCCTTAGACTCGAGAGACTTGTTACTGGTAAACTTAGAAGGTTGATTTAAACTGGTGTTGAGAAGAGTATGATTGCTGTTAGATTGATGATGAATAGTTGAGCTTGAATTTTGATGTCTAGAGTTGTGGTTAGGCAGATTCAATTGATATAATCCATCTTCAAGTTTCCCTTGCAACACAGCCTTCCTTGTTGGTAGATCCTTCACAACACAACCATTAGGAAAAAATTCAACAGAGACATTATTATCAGCCGTTAGTTTTGAAACGCTTATGAGATTTTTTTTGATTCTAGGAACATGCAGTAACTTCTTCAGAACCAGAGTTTTATCATATTTCACATTAAAGCTTTTAGTGCCAATATGGGATATTTGTAGTGAAGCGCCATTACCTACAACCATTTTCTTCTTACCTCCATATTCTTTTGCTTCATCTACATTCGCTTTGTCAGTGGTGACATGATGACTAGCTCCAGAGTCAGCATACCAGGCTTGATCATCTACTGAGATTGGACTTGTAGTGTAGGCTGAAGGATTAAGACTGCAATTCTGATCAGTTGGTCTTTTTACCATATACTTTTCATCAAATCTGTTGTAACACCAGGCAGCTGTATGATTATTCAGACCAAAAATCTGGCAGGGATTTCTTACTTCATTTGGCCTTCCAAATCTGCCTTTGCCTCTTGTTCTTCCTCTGAAGTTTGAACCTCTTCCACCTCTATTTCCCCTTCCATTATATGGATTTGAGTTCTGAATGTTTCCTTGCAGCAGATTGATTGATCCAAAACTGCTCCTCACTTGATTAAGATATTCTAATCTGCTTTCAAATGTCATGAGTGTAGAAGACAACTCATGCCATGAAACCTGATCTCTGCTATTTATCTATACTACAATGGGGGTGTATTCTTCATCAAGTCCAGCTAAAACTTAGGTCACCAGATCAACATGATCAATCTTCTTTCCAGCAATTTCTAGATTATCAGCAAGCTGTTTGATAGCACTGAGATACCGATCCATTGACATAGACCCCTTCCTGATTCTCTGCAACTCAGAGGTAAGAAAGGTCACTCTAGACCTATTGAGAATTCCATAGTTCTCATTTATAGCCTTCCAAAGCTCACTTGAGCTATTACACCCCATGATATGCATCACAATTTCTGATGTCATGGAGGAATACATCCATCCCATAAGAAGCTGATCCACAGAAATCCACCTAGAATACTCTGGATTGGGACACATCTCCACTGTTTCTCCAGTTGCAGCAGTAACTTGTATGTTAGTGAATTGTGGAGGACATTCCTTGGTGCCTAGTAGGTATCCTTCCAGGCCGTGACCTCTTACAACAGACATGATAACATTCTTCCACAGAAGGAAGTTATCTCTACCTAATTTCACAGATGCTGCCTGTGTTAGATTCATGCCAAAGGGAGATAGGTTGTTTATAAGAGCTGGAACTTGAGTTGTGGGGTTAGAGTTTGAGCTATGGGATTGATTACTGAAGTTGAAATTCGCCATTGAGGAGGCTCTGATACCAAGAAAAAGATATAGAAGGTGAGATATAAAAGAAGAAAGTTCAGAGAAGACGTTGAATCTATTTCCAATTGATATTATTTTCTTGCTTTTCTGGTTTGCATACTTTGGTCCACAATTATCTCCTTTTCTAACACCCTTTGCTCTCCCTCTTTTTATTTTTTTAGCACTTAACTCTCCAACACTTATTCCTTTATTTCCCCAAGATCTCAGCCCCCAGTTTTCTCTCTTGTTCCACACTAAATGTTTTCCAAATCACACACCTTCGTGCATAATTTTACACAAATAAAAGGCAAGCGTGATTGATTATTTGAAAAGTGCAGCAATATTTCATCCTCCATTTCAATTTCAACGAAAAACTCTATTTTGAGGTAGTTTTTATACTGCTATATTTACATGAATTTATGAAGTTTAACACGATAAAATTTTATGTAAACACATATGCCATGTTAATTGTTTTTGACGTCGTCGTGCCTTTTTGGATGCATTTAATTGATCTAGCATAGTTTGGGCATGTCCATAATACAACATTATGTGGGTGATTGAAGGAAATTACCTAGAATGTTTAATGATTGAAGGTAATCACTTAAAAATTATGTGGTGCAGGTTACCAAATTTATATTTGTTCCCTATGATAGTTTTGGCGCTTGGCATGTCGCGTTTGTGGTTACTTAAATTTTTTCACATGCATGTATATTTACTAATGAGTATTTCCTTCGAAATTTCACGCCCCAAAAATTTTTACTCTCAAGATTGAAAGGCTTGGCGGCGGCACAACGGTGAAAAAGTAGCGATAGAAAATTTTCTAAGTTTATTGTGATTTCAGCATCGATATAATTGAGGCTTTTATATGTAAATTAAATTACCATGTATTGAATATGTGTAAGTGGTATAAATTTGAACAACAACATTAGCTATATTAGTTTCCCTGATTGAAAGTTAAATATGAAATTTCAGCTTTCTGCTCCTGTTTTCAAAATAGTATAAGTTTTTGCATATTGTGAATTTTTGAGTGACACTAGTGGGATAGGTTGATAAGTTGTGAGTTAGGAGAATTTGGAATCACTTTAAAATCATATCGGATTAATTATTTATGACTGTTTTACTGGGCATTGCTAGTTGTACCCGAGACTTAGTTTATCGGCTATTTTGGTCACTTATTTCACATACCAAATGACTAGATAGAATTCTAAATTTTTTATATGCTGTTCCTTAAAGTATTAAGTATTTACATGTAAAAAATCATAACATACATCAAATTTTTTTTTGGGTGACTGTTGTGAAAATAATTGCAAGTGCACAATAATATTACAAACAAGTAATAAAGTGGACTTAATGTGTCCGGATTATCATTCCCACGAAGACTATTTTATTTAGATATTAGCTCAAATAATCTTAATCGTAATCTATTGAAAACAGAAATAATTTATTTTAACTATCAATCTATAACTATTAAATAAATAAAAAAACAATATAATAATGTATGTGAACATAAATATCAAGGACTGATCAAGAATGATGGTTAAAGTGTAGGTATTTACGATTTTACCATAGTTATAATCTCCAATCTCTCTTCTCAAGTTTTTTCCTAACGTTGTACTAGGTCGAATTCACGAATTTAACCCAATTTACCTCTATTGAGTTCAAATTAGTTATATCTAATTAAGTCAACCCACTATATTTCTATGTGAAGTCAGAATAATCCTTAACTAGATGCATTAAATCTCATAACAATTCAATTTAAAACAGCAATAATAACAAAATGATATCTCTACCTTTTATTCAATTGCTGGATTTTACTATGTGGTTTATATTAATAACTTACCTCTCAGTTTGTTACAATCTACAATTCAATGAAATAAATGCCAATTATTTCAAGCATTACGAGAACAAGTAAAATCAATACATAATCAACATATATTCAAAACTTGAGAATTTAAATTGAAGAATCTAAACTAGGTTATATCGTTCATCCCAACTATAAGTTTAGCTACTCATTATACGGGAAAAAGAAAACATGAAGAGTTTGGAATACATAACTAGATTTAAATAAAGGACGAGAAAAAGTTAAATATCTTTCACGAAAAATTCTCCGTTTTCACGTCCCAATCTTCGAAGCTTCGCCGGTCTTCCTTTATCTTTTAGTTGTCTATTGTGTCTTTTATTCTCAAACCTCTAATCTGACATATATTAGGTATTTATATAATGTTTACGCCCCTTAAACTCGTTTTAATTGAAAATAACACAAATACCCCTGAGTTACAACTTAAAAAATAAACATAAAATACTTTACACAAGCCATGGTCTGGCCGCAGTTTGCAAACCGTTGTCGGACCATGGCAAACATAATTTTTTTCATCAATTTGCAATGGTCCCTGAACTTTCAAAGTTGTACAATTGGGTCTATTTTTGCTCCAATTCCTTCAAGATTGATCTCAAAACTTCCAAGAGCTTCCAAATTGGTCCCAAAACCTTTTTAGTCATCCGAATTTGGTCCTTCAAAAGTTTTAGAAGTGTTCAATTCAGTCCTTAAACTTACTGTAAGTTAAAATTCACTCCTGAAACTTGTGACATTCCTCCAATGGCTTTTTTAATGCTTTTTATCACTCCCATTCTATCATTTCAATCTTCACATGCTTTTGATCAACTCCTATTTAGCTCGAATTCTCTCTTTTTACTCAATTTACCTCTATTTTTGAGTTTTATCTACAATGACAATATTTATACTAAATTAAGTAAAACCCACTTAAATTACAATTATATATCAAGTTATAAGATAAGATAAGCGCGTAAAAATACTTATGAGTGACATCTAAAGTTACCGGTGAAACTATAATTTATTTGACATCCATTGAATTTTTCTTGCGCGCTTGTTATTTTTTCCATGCAGATAAAATTGAAAACTACTCACGGGCTCACTGGAAATTTAATTTGAAGTCATCAAGTATTATTTTAAGACTATTAGTAACCTTCTAGGTTAAAAAAATACGGGGCATTATAGAAATGATCGCTACTAAGATCTCTTTATGGGTTTATAGTTGGGGGAGCTAGATTCATAAACGTTCTAATTGACAGGCCTGCTGCTCTACTAACTGGGTCAATAGATCAATAGTTCAATTTGTTAGGGCCATGTTTGATTATCTCAACAAGATTTTTGAAAATTCGTTTAGAAATTTGATTCTTCATTTTCAAACAACAAGTATTAATTCTTCATTAGTAGCTATTAATATGTTACAGGAAATAATATTGGATTCAAACTTTTAAGACTTAGAAAAGCTTAAAAAAAAAAAATCTTTAGGATGATATTGGTACCCAATTTTATAGCTAACATGACCCATCACTGAATTTTAGATTTGAAAATCCCCTTTCATTTTTTTTTTTTGAAAAATGGGGGTAAAATTCCATTTTGATCGAGCCCTAAACTTTTACCATTAATCAATTTCTCGACTTTCTATATCTCTTTCTTCTCCCGCTCATATTCTCTTATTCCCCAAATTACAAAAATTTCAATTTCTTCCAAAAATCCCAAATTGCTTCATTGTTCCTTTGAAGAAAGCTTGTACTAGGGGTAAGGGTGCCAATTCTACAGTTGCTAAGGTGAAATCCACCAAATCCATGGTGGTGGGGATGACGGTAGGGAGCAGAACAATCGTGGGGCCTTCCTGGACTGAACTCCGGCCAATGAGGAGAAAATTTCTTCTATTTGGTTTCAAAACATAGCTTCTTTCATTGGGTATTCTTATTTTGCTAGCCAAGAAATCCTACTGTGTCGGGAAATTGATTTTTCTTTCCTTGAATCTTTAACTTTTGCTTATCTACAACAGTTTCAAAATTATGGATGGATGTGTAACACCCTAAAATTTCATTAGTAATAGTTAAATTGGAATTTAACACTTAATTGCACAAACACGAAGTCTAGGGGATCAAATTATAGGTTTGCTCATAGTTGAGGACCTAACTGCAATTATTAGATATATGCAGATTTTTGCCCCATGAATAGTGTCGTGAACAGTAATCTTGCCTGCTAATAATTTGTTAAAAATAGACATATTTAATGTCATATTACATATATATAGTAGATAAAATAGTTGATTAGATGTTAATGTTTATATGATTATATGTACATACATATGATTATGTGATTATCTTAAATTATGCATGTAATTTAAGGTATGCATATATATACATATATATACATTTAATGCTTTGTTGAATATATATGGTAGATAAAATAGTGATTAGATACTAAAATGTATATGATTGCATATGATTATATGATTAGCTTAAATTAATTTTTAGTCATGCATGCATGTAATTAGATACTAATATGTATATAATTGCATATGATTATGTAATTAGCTTAAATTAGCATTTAATCATGCATATAATTTAAGGTAATAATCTATATTTTCCTAATAATGCATACGTGTAATATATGAAAGTAATTAATAAAATTTAAAGTTTTCATGCATGACAAACCTCAACATCTCCTATAAATACTCACTCCTTGTGTAAACAAGAAATACACAAACACACAATCTTATTCTTTTCCTTAGAATAAGAGAGAAAAGAGAAAATAATTTCAAGTTCTTGAAGTGATATTACTTTATTTTAAGTTTCAAGTATGAGGTAAGTGTACTATTATGTTGACTAGGAGTAATTCTTTTTATATGTTATTTTACGGCTATGTTTAAGTTATGGTCCACATTAAGCAATGTATGTTAAGAACGGACTGAAGTTTAGTAGCACTACGCACGAAAATTTGGTACCATCTAAGTTCGGTCCAATTTCCATGTCTCCCTATGCAAGTATGATTTTTTCTTTGAAATATATATACAAGAAAAAAATATTACTCACGCACACGTATTGAGATTTTATCTCACGATATGTTTGTTTCACTTTTTTCAGAAAATTAGCAGTTCGAGGTGGTCGGTATGAAGATGGCTTATGGTTACAGGAGTTCTTAATAAATTATATTTATGGAGCCAATGTTATTTTTTTTAGATTTAAGTATTAAAGATATTTAAGTTAAATTTATTGAATTCATTATGCTATTTGAAAGATTGGTCTGTTATGATAAATGCTTTTATTATTAGTTTATTGTGTTAATAATTCTATTTATACTTTAAGTCCCTTCAAAGTAGTTTTAATTTACGATTTAGTGGCACTTGGATTGTGAAGGATTCGGGTCGTCACATGATGGCTTTTCTAGGTTTAACTAGAGGTTACTTTGAAAATGTGGTGAAGCTTTTATAGACTAATGCTGAAATTGTTGAATCTAATGCCGAACAACTTAGGACTTTTGTGAAGGGTAATGCCAATGTGGTTGATGAAAATCTGTTTTCAAGACTCCATGGAATTCCTACTAGGGGTGAGTTTTATGTTGGGATCTTTAATCGTCTTGAAGCTTGTCATATTATTTATAAAAATGAGGCAATGATTGAACCTTCTAGGAATGTGTCATCTTGAATCGAGATATGAGGTTAATTCATTTGATTGTTATTCATGGGCTTATGTCTTGTGCATGGAAACTTTCATCTTTAACTAATAAGGATACGTGGATGATGTGGAAAATTGCATTAGGTCAAAGAATTGATTTGTGTAATTTGACTGTTTCGGATATGGTATGGTGTCGGAATAAACATGAGTTGAGACTAATTTTTGGTTGCTCGATCACTAATATGGTGATCAAATTAGGAGTGAATTTAGGAAAGAAAAGTTAATCTCAATGCATCCAAATACTAAAATATGGGCATGCCTTTTTATAAAAGTCCGATTTGAACTTGTGAATGGGGTTTGGACAAAACCCGGGGTAGATGTTGGAGGCTTAGGGATTGCAGGGACTGCTCCTTTCATGCCGCCTTCACGGGTTGATTGGGGTGCATTCATAAACCATTTTTGAACTTTCAAAGCTAACATGATGGACAATCTCTTGGAGTTGCGTGCACAAAACTGAGAGCTAATGGCTAGGCAAGATCATTTGGATGAAATGATCCAAAGTTTGAATTATTCGTAGGATGAAGATAGTTAGTTGTTCTCCCACCCCCATTATGTATCCCGGCCCTTAAGTATTCAACTACTTTTGTCTTTAAGCAATGCCTTAGGATTTCGACTTATTATTCTCTTTAAGCAATACTTTTTCATTAATTTAACTTTGTTTGGTTGTAAGCTAGCCTTGAATCACGTCTTATGCTTTCTTATGCTTTTGATGAATGTCTCTTTTGCTTTCTTTGCTACTTTTTACTCTATTTTAGATACATACCAATTTTATCTTCATAGGCTCTAAGTTCCTATGTTGATCTGTTGGGTCCAAGCAAATAAGCAAGTAGACACCTATACATATAAAATGACCGTCATAGCCACTTAACCACGCATAAAACTTGTAAAACTTTAACTATTAGAAATAGAAAGAGGTCGTGAAGTATCCAAGGTGGAAGTTCGATGGTGGAATATATACCATCAATCAAAGTAAGCAGAACCCTTAAACCGAAGGTTTGATACCAAGCCTTGAGGCGACCCCGAAATTTTGTTAGAATTTATTTTTATATATTGTGTCCAGGAGGGTATTAGGAACCTGTTAAGAGGGTATTAGTACCCTTATAAGAAGAAAATATTTTTTGTTCCTTATTTATTTAGAGAATGAATTGAATTGTTTTTTGTACTAATTTTCAACACCTTCTTCTAATCAAACCAGTTAGAAATAATCAGAAAATGCATCGTACGTTTCCCTTTTCTCTTTTGCTTTGAGTTTGTCTTGTTTAGAGTGAGTTAAGCGGGTATACTTAGTAATACCCAAAAACAAAATATTTAGACATATATTCAAATAAACATAGCGGAAGAAGATAATAAGTAGATCTCATCTTTTGATTCATTATACCTCCATTACAAGAGACCATTATTCAAAACATGGGCTTGAGCCAAAAGCTTGAGGTACATCCATTACAGCATTGTTTCCAAAATGACACATGACAAATCATTACGTTTTATTCATGACTCGCATGTTTTTAGCCCATATTCAAAAGTTCTTCAAAAATCAAAAGAGGAGGTTCACTTAGTTTCCTAAAAACGAGTTATCTGTGTTTTGCATAAGATACTCCATAGTCCAAGCGTTATAAATGTTTACAAAAAGGTATGTTATTTCATATTTTTGTAGTCCGGGTTGATGTCGGTAGTACGTCGACCATACATCTATCCCGGTGATCAAATGGTATTCTTGCCTATCCAAAGCTAGTTCCACCTTTTCTCCACAACTTCAAAGAAATCTCGTTCCATTTTCTACAAGATCCATGAAACAACTATGAATGGTGACATTCAATAAGTAAAATACGGTGCATGTGTGATATTGCACATAAATATAGTTTTTCTCATTCTTAGGACCCTTCCCATAAGAAATATTTGTACACCGAGCATTCAACTTAAAAATCTATGTACAACTTTTGCACTTTGGCCAAACTTGGTGGACAACTCTCTTCTTCTTATGGGATACTCATGCCCTCTCGTGGGTTACTCTAACTTTTGGCCATAGTTGATAAACTATTTCTTTGGAGAACTCTCATCCTCTTTTGGGCTACTCATGCCCTCTCGTGGGTTACTCTAACCCTTGGCTATAGTTGATTAAATTTTCTTTCAACAACTCCGTCCTCTTGTGGATTACTTATGCCTTCTTCTAGGTTACTCAAACCCTTGGCCATAGTTGATCAAATTTTCTTTGGACAACTTTCGTTCTCTAGGGTGTACAAATAGGCTTAGGAATCTTATTGTGTTATAAAGAAACTTTCTTTGTATATATTTTATTTTAATAACTCAAGTTGAACTTGTATAACACACAAATAAGCTTCTGACGCTATTTCTTTCTTCATTTTGCACAAATAACAAGTAGGCTCAAAATGCTCACACTGTCTCATATGTTTACTTCGATCAATCTCATCAAAATAATTGAATAAAACATAAGGCAAATAGCGTAATTTACTCACAACTTGTTGGAGATTGTCATGATAAACCTGAAAATAAAACATTCTCCCAACTTTGTGGAAGATGAGTTTTAATCAAGTCCTTAAGCAGGGGTATTGAAATCCCACTGAAACAATTTCAGGCCTTCAAGTTGTAGGGGATTCTGTGGGTACTCATCCTAATTTTAAACAGAGGATTTGAGGTACCAATACCCTCAGGAACACGGGTATTTGAAATGTGTTGTTGTTTTGAAAACTAAGTTTCAGCCCTTGAAACCCAATCTTCTTCTCCACCATGAAACATGATACTTTGGTCCATTTTTGGCTACTACCCCTTTAGGGTTCTTGATGCTCGGGTGTGGAGGATGCTCTATTAACTAAGGGACCTCTACACCAAGTTCATTATGACTCACCTTTGTCTCTTAGATAAATTATTCTCTCTTTCTACCTTAAAGTGTTAGTATATAAGTGTATGTATATGTATATAATTGTGAAAGTTGTAGATAATTGAAGGGTAAAATGGGAAGCCTATGTTTGGGAGGTATTTATAGAAAAGTCCTACCTTCACCTACACATGTACACACACGGTTCCAAACATGTTTATACCGATTTATAATTATTTTATGTACATTCCCTTATGATTTCAATCAATTTCATTGGGCCACTTGTAACCCTTTTCTTGATTTTTTTAAAGATTTCACTTGGCCTCCAAGCAACCTCTTCACATTCTCCTACTTTTGTAAGGCACAATAGGGACAATAGGGAGGCAAATCTCTGAGGAAAATTCCACTTGGCCCACTTGACAATTGTTTCATACAAAATTGACATAATTTTAGTTTCTTGGGCCTTTTTATGGGCTGTGATTTGGAGGTCGATTATCAACTATTTTTCGACGTCTTTTATACCACCTCCAAGATCTTACGAATATCATCACAACACACCTTGAATCGTAGAAAAATGACAACCACAATGGTCATACGGTCACTCCAAAAATGGCAATTTGAACACAAGTTGGTGGAATTTCCAATGTTTCAAGATTTGCCAGTTTTTGGAACACTTTTGGCAATCGATTTTGGGACTTATTTCTTAGTCGAATGTATGCATATTTTTTGTACCATTTCGAAGGTCTCATTGCGTACTTCGCAACACCACTATAAGAATTGTAAAATTTTGACAAACATAGAAGTAGTACGATTGCCTCACAAATGGCTGCTCGATTTGGTTAAAAAGGATTAAAACTTCACTATTCAACTTTTTGGTCCCCAACCCAACTTTTACACTTTTATTCAATCAAGTCCTAACATAAATTATTTAATCTTAATTTATTTCAACCTTAGATAATTTATTTAAATCTGATTTTCTCTTTTAATTTTTGCGATCTAAATTACATAATAATTGTTACAAAGTATGAGTCACTTTGCGGCAATTTTCATATCAAAAAATTTGTGTTCTTTGAATTCAAAGTCCATATTTGACTTTTCAAACATTGAAAAATGTTAAGAACATGAATAGTAGATCTTGTAAAAATTGTTATGTTGTTGATTTATAACTAATTACTTTCATACTAGTGCATGCCTAACCCCAAGTTCTTATCAAGTAAGAAACACGAACATAACCAAATATTAGTATGTTTGTGTTAGAATTTGTTGACCTTCTTGTCCTCCTCCCTCTCTACATACTAACCGTTGTGAGCAAGAAATTTTGAAACATTAATTGTGACGAAGCCTTTGAAGAAGGGAATGCAAATATTGAAGGATATTGTCTGCATCTAAATCATAAATTGAACTATCTTAACACTTACAGATAAAAAAAAAAAATGTTGTTGCTTAAATAGAGATTTTGTCGCAAAATTAATTTAGCAACAAGTTGTTTGTTGCGGGCATTGTCGTGCTATAAGAGCCACAAAATGTATTCTGCGACAACTATCAGTCACTCGTTGCATAAGCAAACTTGCAACATTTTTTGTTTGCCGCGGAAAGTATGAAATAGCGACAACATATTTGTCGCCATAATGTCGTTGCAATACATAGATGTTGCGAAAAATTAAAAGGGCAACAAGTCAATTTGTCGCAACGTTTATTCCAAAACACAATTTGCGAGGAGAAATGTTTGTTGCGAAAACTATTTTAAAAGTATAACGCTTGTTACATATTCTATTTTGAAACAAAACATGCTTGTAGTAATATACATTTTATAATAGGTCATGTTTGTCACGTAAGTTATTTTACAATGAGATTGCTTCGTTGCATAATATATTATAAGACATTCAATGTTTGTAGTATAATTTATTATGTAACAAGTTTTGTGTGTAATTAAATTCATCCAGCAACATAGAGAGTTTGTCAATGGATATTCGTTCAGCAACACAAATTTATTTTACAATGTATAGTTGTTGCCTAATTTATGTGGCAACTATTTATATAGGTCGTGTATTATAATTTACAACATAAAATATTGTTACAAATATTATTTGGTAACAATGGATATTCGTTTATATGACAAGTTGTGTCTAAAGTTGAATATATTCTCCAACACAGAGAGTTTGTCGCGTGTCAAGTTGTTGCGCAATTTAGTTTATCTGTACTTATGTATGTCATGTATTCTATTTTACAACAAATAAAATAATTGCAAATATTATTTTGTGACAATGAATATTTGTTTATGTTACAATTTGTATTTGTAGTAGAATTTATTTTACAACACAAAATTTGTCGCATCAACATTTATGCAATGCTCTATAATTATTGCGAAATTTATTTTGTAATTATTTATGTATATCGCGTATTCTATTTCACAACATGTAAATATTATTTTGTGACAATATGAATTTTCATTGCATAATACTTTCAATAACAATAAATTTTTAATTCTTGCATTGCAGTAGAATTGTTGAAAGATACACATTTATTTCAAAAATGTAACTTACAGCATTAAAGTTTGTACAATTAATCAAATATAAATAATATTATTGTATTAAAATTGTAATACTAAAGCTTGTGAAGATAGTGCCACAATAATCTTCAATTTCTTATCGACTCTCAATAGATTCATCATCTGTGCTCAAATCTACATAGAAAAGGGAAAATGTGTAAATAATCAATAAAAGACGAAATAGAAAGACATTTCGTAATAAAATATATATATATATATATAAAAAGTCTCCAACTAGTGGAATCTCTAGAAAATATTTGGATCTGATACATGAAGAGCAGGTCATATCCCTCAAACAGAAGGTCCCCTACATAATTTTTGCTGGTTATAGGACAATTATCTTCATCCAAGTCCATATGCAGAAATGATGCTATTAAATATCTTTTGTGTCACAAAAGTATAGGCCATACTCCAATCCATAATACTAATGATCTGGTAAAAGTAGATTAGCAATGATTTTAATAATCAAAGAAAAGATTTTGAGGCTTAATATTTTTTGTTCCAGTTCATTTTGTTAACATACGAATGAAAAAAGAAAGAGGGAAAAATACATTTTCTTTGGCTGCGTCTAGTTCTGCATCTTTAATGTTAGACGCTGAGTTTGCATAGACAATTCCAGTTGATCTGATTAGAAAATATATGAACGTGAATCTAAATCTCAATTAAATTATAACTACTACAATATAAGTGAGTAAATACTTCGCATCTTTGCTACTTCAACTTCTGCACGAAAACAAGTACTCTCTACAGTCTCTAGTTTCATTCTCATGGACTGAGAAGCAGCTTCCCAAATCTCTCTTTCTTTCTCCTGAATGCAGTAAAAACATTTTGCATGTCTATCAAAAAAAATAGTTGAGCCAATGTTTTACCATTCCAATTCATTTCGAAGACAGGAAAGACAAGTGCGGAAAAGTTGGTCTATCTTTACTTATACTATGGTTGGTTAGCAGAAAAGTTGTGGAAACTTCCTTGAATATTACATCCAGTAAAAAACACTAAATCATAAAATAATAATTCATGTCACCTACGAATTGTTCTTCACCTACTCGACACCTAAAATGTTATCTCTTGAAAGCATTTGATATACTGCCTAATCCAAAAACAAACAACGAAGTTTCAGTACCCACTCCTGCCTGTCTGAAGTAAACTTTATTGAGTTGTTATGAAGAGCATTCTTCAGTACATGACATTCTCATCCATTTTCATCTGGCTTATAAATTATCTGGCATTACTCAGGATTGTCTTTATAGAATTTCCAAACAAACCATTTGAGCATACTTGAGCTTACTAAATGAACTAGGTTGAACTAGTTTATTCTTGTTGTCACATAATTGATTCATTTTTGTTTCTTAGGAACCAGACCTAACTGGCAAGCCAGTTTGTCTAATCTAGGGATTTTCGTCCACCCCTAATTTCTCCCATGTGATATGATAGTTCATTATGATTTTATGCAAGTTTTGATCCATAATTATATGTTAAGCACTTTGAATACAGAATTTTACACCTCCACCATAATTGCATATTAAAATATCTATTACATCGTTGTTTTCAGGAGGGTAACGCCCTGCCCAAATACGTTCTCCACTATTGTGTTTTCCAATGCTTCATTTAAGGTAAAATGTATTTAAGACTTTGCAAAAGTCCAGTAACTTTACAAGAGAACATTTAAGGTTCTCCATAACTTGCCTGGGCAAGGGCTGGAAGAACAGGCTTGCCTGTACTTTCAAGAACCCACTAGAGTTAGCAATTGCAAACACATCTTGCATGGAAGGGGCTCGTAATAATTCATCGATTCTAATCCTGCAGTAACATGCATGTAGTCATCTTTCAGTTAAGGCAACTGAAATTATCAAACAAATTGAAATGGATTTCAGTAACAAATAAATTACATATGACAGAACATTTCAGAAAATCAAGAAAAGATGACAACGAGAAAGATAGTAATGAAGTAATTATCTAAGTAAAAAGAAATGACCTTCCCAGTAAAGACAAGCATGAAGTCCCCACAAGAAACAGCCGATTACATAGATAGAACTATATCACAGTGACTGTGTTTGGTCACGCCAACATTTTATAGGTTATCTCGGTTTTCTAATGCCAATGCAATGAAATTCGACCACAATAACAGTTCTTCAGTAGTACCAATGTTGACCAAATCAAGATTTCAACCACGTGCACATAAGTTTCTCCTTAGTATTTCATCAAACACGTGGAAAGCAACAACTTTTGTCTAGAGTTTCAATGATTTGGGAATTTGAATCTAGCCCAAAAATTTATGGTTCAAAACACAAAATCAATAATCCAACATCTACCTAAGCCCATTCTTCTCAATTTATCAAGAATAAATCAAAGAAATTCTAGCCATAAAGCATAACCGAGAAAAGAGGATGAAAAAGCATACATTGGAAGTTTAAGCTTTGCCACAAGATAAATTAAATGTTAATGCAATGTGATGATAAGCGAATTTGATTGAAATTTGATATGTATGGAAGGAGATGAAAAATGGAGCTAAGACTGTGTTTGAAAAGGAATTTTTTTTTCTTTTGTGTTGAATGGCTCGAGGGATGAGGTTTTTTAATCCCAGCGTGAGCCTGGGCGAATGCCCAGTTATAACCTGGGCGATCGCCCAGGTATACCAGTAAACTATTTTTTTTCTTTATTTCTTTCTTAGGATGCATGCCAAAATATATGTGGGATTATTTCAGTATGTCTAACTCATATTAGTGTTAGTAAGCCAACGATGAACTATTTAAAATCAATAAGCAAATAAAAACGAGTAAAAAAACAAAACGGAACGAAGATACGTCTAAAATCTGAGGTAGGCACTATTCATATGCTATTGCTGAATCCCCAAGACTAGTTTCTTAATTCTTAAGCAATTCAAATAGAAAGCAAGGTAATAATAATATTCAAAACACAAGTGCCAAAATCTTGCTAGTAGCTTACTGTTGCATCCTTTATCCAAAGTTCAAAAACCAAATTTTCACTTCAACAAATGTAGAGCCCATTTCAAGTCAAACTTGTATATCATGATTCATGACAATATGGATCATGGAACATAGCTTCAAAATTACATTATTAGCTACATTGCAACCGGATTAAAGACTAATTATTTGTCAAACTAAGAACTCAACCTAAATAGCAGTATTAATCCTTTAACAGGAGAAAAGAAATGGCATTTGTTGAAATAAATTAATTTCATATCAAATGTGCAACTACAAGTTCATCACAGCATCACATTCTTTCAATAATTCCCATTAGTTAACTACCACGTTCCATTCACCAATATTGTATAAAACTAATGAAACAAATTATAACAGTCAACCTAAAGACAATAACTACATGTACATTTGGTTCCAATTGCTGGCAATATCTAGAGCAGGCAACGACAAGAAAATGAAGCCAAGTCTGGAAGAAATTGGGAAGAGAACCTCATATATGCAATCGATTGTCAATCTCTTATAAACTCTCACTAGATGCATCATCTGTACTAGACTATATATATAAAAAGAAAAATGTAAATAGTCATTAAAAAATAGAGTAGAAGTACATTATATAAACAAACAGAATAAACTGACAAACATAATTTACTTACCAATATCACTATCATCACTATCTTCTTGACTATTTAGACATTTCTCATCTTCACTGTAATATTTATTCCACGTATCATCTTCCTCTTCTAAAGGATGATAGATAACTTCATTCGTATTTTCATATATTGATTCTACGTCATTTTGTAGCGTTGTATTTTCTATAATATCTGGAGTAGCATCTCCTCTATGGCATACATGAGTATCAAGATCTTTCTGTTGTATTGTCCAGACAATATCTGATGATTCATTTTCTAGGAATACTTCTTGCTCCGTATCACCATTATCATTTTTCCTAGAATGTCCCAAATGCCTCTATGTTGCACATTTTGCACAACCTTCTATTGTGGACCCAAGAGTAGATCATCCATATAAAACACTTGTTGTGCTTGGATGGCAAGTATATATGAATCATCCACATACCATTTACAATTTACATTGATAGAAGTAAGATGGTAATCTTCCACAGTTCTTTTCTGATTTGGATTATTATCGTACCAATTACATTGGAACAAAGTGACGTGGTAGTAAAAAACATATATCAACTCAACAACATCACAAAACACACTATATAAGTTAGTGTTTTCATCTCGTGGCACCATCACTCACTATTTTGGGTTGTACGACAATTATCTCGTTCTATAAAAAGAAATCGTACCCCATTAACTATACAACCCGAAAAGGAAAGTACTCTAAAATCCAATTTTCATGCTAATGCGTACAATTCTTTGCTCACATCTGAATCTTTTTTATTATATAATTTCATTATCTGTACCGAAAAAATATATAATTAATATAACTTTTGGTATTAATGTTATGTTTAAATAATAAATAAATCAGACATGCATTATAACTTATATGTGAAGTAAACCATTGAGGAAACAATTCTTCTTGTTTTCGTTCCAAATCATTGTGATTTTGTCGTTGCAACAGCTCCATGTGCTCACTACAAAAGAACATGTAGACAAATATTATAACACATAACTAATTAATAGACAAATAAGTTAAAATTTTAATAAGTACTTACTTTAAATATTGTCGAACTTCATCACAATTATTTAGGACATACCAATGAACTCTATCAATCTCCTGTTTTGTTTTGAAAGAAACTTTGGTTCTATACTACCTAATTGTCTAGTATTTTTAGAGAAGATTGACAGGCTTGCAGTTGGTGTCCCACCATGGTCATTCTGCCTAGGTCGATTAAATCTTGTTTCAATGTCATAGAGATACATTGAACAAAAACTCAAAGACTCATTAACAATGTATGCTTTCGTGATTGACCCTTCAGGTCGGGCTTTTTTCTTAACATATCTCTTATATCGACCTAATATTTTGTCTGAAAAAATATAATAAAATATTAAGTAAATTAACAAGATTAGTACTAAAGTAAATGTGTGCAATAATAGTAATTACTTTTCAATTGGATACATCCATCTAAATACTACGGGACCTCCAAGTTTTGCTTCCTTGGGTAGGTGAATAACTAAATGAACCATGACATCAAATAATGCTGGTGGAAATATTCGTTCAAGTTTACATAAAATTATAACAATTCTATCTTCCAATTTCTCTAAATCACTTATATTCAATGTTCTTGAACATAATTTTTGAAAAAAGCAAGAAAAAGCTCTACAGTTGTAGTACACACCTCCTTTTGCAAAAACTTTCGAATTCCAACTGGAAGAAGTTGTTGTAACAACATGTGATAATCATGAGTTTTCAAACCTAATATTTTGCCTTCAGTTTCTCGAACACAATTAGAAATATTCGATGCATATCCATCATAAAACTTCACAGATTTCAAAAACTTACATAATTTTTTTCCCTCCAATGTTAATGTGTAAGAAGCATTATGTTTCAAAAACCCACTACCCTGTGGTTGTAAATGCAATTCTTTTCTAATCTTCATATCCTACAAATCTAATATAGTCTTATCCGTATCTTTTGTCTTCCCTTCAATATTCAACAATATCCCAACAATATTATCACACACGTTCTTCTTAATATGCATCACATCTAAATTGTGTCTTATTTTCAATTTAGAGCAATACTCCAACTCAAAAAAAATGCTTTTTTTTGGGACCAATTTAACTCATTCGGAGTTCGTTTCATTTTTCTATCTTTATTATTTGGGTGCTTTCCAGGCTTCCCATATCTCACAACCTCTAATTGCTTTAAAATATCATCTTCTGATAATTTGTTTGGTAGTGGTCGTAATTTCCATTTACCATCATGTAATTTACTTTTTCTTCAAGGATGGTTATTTGGCAAATAACATCGATGACCCATAAAATATATTTTACTGTTACCCTATGAAGAAGTATTCTCATTGCATGTTGGACAAGCTTTGTACCTTTTAGTACTCTATCCAGATAGATTTCCATATGCAGGAAAATCATTAATGGTCCACATTATAGCTGCACGCATAGAAAATATTTGACCACTATAAGCATCAAATGTGTCAACACCAACTCCATATAATTCTTTCAATTCATCTACTAGAGGTCTCAAATAAACATCTATATCTCTTCCTAGTGCATGTGGCCCTGTAATTAAGAGTGACATAATCATAAACGGTTCTTTCATGCACTTCCATGGTGGCATATTGTATTGCACAATAATAACATGCCATATACTATAGGAATTATGCATGTTGCCAAATGGATTGAAGCCATCCGTTGCAAGACCCAACCTAATATTGAGGGGATCTCGCATAAATTCTGGATATAACTTATCAAATTCTTTCCATGCCTCATCGTCAGCTGAATATCTTAGAACACCTTCTACTTCAACATGTCTTTTTTTGTGCCATCTCATATCTATTGTAGTGTGTTTTGATATGAATAGTCTATGTAATCTTGTTTTTAACAGAAAATATAGCAACACTTTTTGAGGCACCTTCTTTTCCTTTCTCGAATTGGGTTTGTATCGTGGTTCATCACATTCTGGGCATCTACTAGCAAATTCATGCTCTCCAAAATAATGCACAATCATACTTGCATGCATGAATAGCCTCATAACCCAATCCCAACTCACTCAACATTTTTTTGGCATTGAAAGTTGATTTTGGTAATGCAGTATCTTCTGGAAAAACATCTTCAAGTAATTCCAACAACATATTAAAAGATTTGTTACTCCATTAATTAAGAACTTTTATGTGCATCAACTTCACCACAAAGTTCAATAATGACAATTTACAACCAGGAAACAATGGCCGTTGAGCTTTATTCAAAATCCCTACAAACTTGTTAATCTCTTTATTATGTATTTGAGGTAAGGAATTATGATTCCTTCTATCTTCTTCCTCATCCTGATGTTGGTCATCTTCAAATGACATGGGAGCACAAAGATCTTCTAACATAGTATTCATCTCATCATCATTTTCTTCTTCTTCCAATTCAGTTGTATTTGGTTCATCGCCATCTTTATCAATCTTAATTTCTTCTCCATGAAAAATCCATCTCTTGTAACTTGTAGACATTTCAGGGAGGTATAAATGAGACCCAAGCACATCTAATGATTGAAAGAATGCATTTTGACAATTTTGACATGGACAACGAACTTCATTGTTCTCGTCCAAACATAGTTTTGCTACCTCCATAAATGAATTAACACCGTCTAAATATTTATTACTTAATCTATTACCAAGTCGCATCAATCTCTTATCCATCATGTATATCACGATTTCACTGAGATACTACAATAAAAAATGTTTAATTAGTAATTCTTAAAATAATTAAACTGCATATACCATGTTAACTAAAACAAAGAGAATAAGTTAATGACAATCTATTGATTAAACATTAATATGACACAAACTGCAAGTGTTTATCCTATTCATATAATGGTTTGGAGATGATATTGGTAGAGGCTCGACCTTTCTTTTGTAACTTCTGAAAAATGCAAATAAACAAAAAAAATCTAACAATTCAACAATAAGTCGGCAAGGCACAACAAAACACATGAATGTATATTAAAAATAAAAACAAATTAATCAAGCATGTATATTCTAGTTTAACCAAATTAGCATTTACAATCAGGAAGTTTTGCTCACAATAGTAAATGGATAAACCAAATAAACTATATAATTCTGATTGAAACAGAAAAATTCAAAGTATAGTGCAATAGAAGCAATGGACTGATTTTATCTAAAAGAAAGCTTATATATAGTTACTATCATAGGATAAAGTAGGTTTCCTTCTCCATCTTCCAATTCATAATATCATATACATGCACTAGAGGTGATAACACATGCATACAAAATGAAGGCAATTCAGCAATCATTTTCCTAATATAGCAGATACACGCATTGGAGTTTTCTTCAACAATCAGCCCAAAACCATCCATTGAAACTGAATTTTTGACTATTTTATAATTAGATCATTTTTCTATGAAATAAATTGAATCAACCAAATGAACATTAGTTTACACTCACAAACGAAATAATTCAGAAGTCAGAAAAGGCCTCTATGTCACAAACTAAATCTGGAAATCCAACTTTAATTGGATGCTGGGACAGGATTGGGCCTGGGAGTGGGAGTTCTTGCTTCCTTCTTTTGGTGAGAATAGATAGAGAGAGTCAGCAGCCAGATGAAGGTAGATAGAGAAGGAAAATCGTGAGAGGGCGGGATGGAGAGAGATAACCAGAGAATCGTGAGAAGGAGGGAGGGTTGGAGCAGAGGAGGGAAAAACGTTTTGTGTCAATACTATTGTTTACTTTGTTAGTTTAATTTAATGGGCTATATCTAGTTTGGGTTATAATGATTGAAAAAATGGGCTATTTTACCTTTGTTAATTCAACCCATTATGCTTCTTTGCCCTTTTTTTTTACTGGTTTTATTTACATTTTTCAACTAAAAATTCATAATACTAAAATTGAATTATATGATTAAGTTGAGATATAGTTATTGTTATCCCATACATCAATTGAAAAAAAAAAATTAAACAACATATTATAATAAAAGGAACAGTGAACAAATAGTAAACTGTAGGATACAAATTGAACAAAGAACGACAAGAAAATACAAACTGAGGCCTGTAAAAGTATAATCTCCTTAAAACAAATTCATCCCATACTGTAGGTTATGAACGACTGTTTCCTAGGATACAACAGAAGAATTGGCTTTATCAGCGAATCGAGCTACTGCAAAAACAATATCACCGCGAGAAAATTTGAATGCTAAAGAGGAAAATTGAATGCTAAAGAACAAATGGATGAAATGTTGAATTGTTGTGTAGATTGAAGAAATTTGGACCTCCTTATATAGGCTCTCGAATGACCTTCCAATTCCAATTCCACCATTAATAGGTAAGTTACAAGAGGTTATACTCATTAACCCACAACTAACTACTCATTAACAACATATGAAATAAGTTGAGAAGTTGGAAGGTCTAAAAAAAAAAAAAAAAACGATGAGCTTTAATTTTTCATTCACCTAAAATTACTTATTTTCCAACAATCTCCCACATGAATGAAAATTAATAGAGACACGGAAGATTTGGTGATAAAGTTCAACGTCCGAAACCTGCATAGGATAGGTAGGTGTTACCCTTTGAACATTCCCTCGTGAAAATATATTTATTTTACTAGCTGGCCAGTAGATGCGATATCCTTGAACTGTTCTGCCGTTTGTGTAAACGATGATATATTTTACACAGAATTCTTCCTGACATAGTTCAGTTCTGATTGTTATGTTCATTTATGTCCGTGAACATATACTTGGTTCGGCAAGAGGTTTTAAGAATTGCGCCTTACACAATTCTCTTAGAAGCGGCCCCACTTCTCTCTCTCACATAGGTGATTTCTTATTAAGAGTAGCCCGTTCTACTCTTCGCGTAAGAATCATTAAAAGCCTATTGCTTATCCTTTTCTCTACGGGTATCACTGTTTCATCATAGGAATGGATAGGAGAGAACTCCCACAGTGATCTGATTAAGTATTCACAATTAGGTTGTCCCTTTGAACCTAGATCTTGGGATCTCCCAGTCAACTAGGTTGAGTTTCCATTGTATTAACTTATTCTTCCAAAGGCTTAAGTCTCATTCCTTTCGACGATTTTTCAACTAACTCATTATTCAAACCTTTAGTTAGTAGATCCGCAATATTATCTTTTGACTTCACATAGTCAATAGAGATAACTCCAGTTGAGAGTAGTTCTCTTATGGTATTATGTCTCCGACGTATGTGTCTAGACTTACCATTGTACATGTTATTCTTTGCCTTACTAATTGTAGATTGTCTATCACAATGTATGCAAATTACCGGCACAGGCTTTGGCCATATAGGAATATCCTCTAAGAAGTGAGATAACCACTCAACCTCTTCACCACACTTGTCTAAGGCTATAAACTTAGATTCTATAGTGGATTTGGCTATAACCGTCTGTTTAGAAGATTTCCATGATGTAGCTGCACCTCCCAGTGTGAACACAAATCCACTTGTAGACTTTGAGTCTTTTATATCAGATATCCAATTAGCGTCAATGTATCCTTCAATAACTGCCGAATATCTGGTATAGTGCAATCCATAATCACGAGTATATCTCAAATACCTTAGTATTCTTATTATTCCTTTCCAGTGGTCAGCTCCTGGATTACTCGTGTATTTACTCAGTTTGTTAACTGTGTAGGCTATGTCTGGTCTTGTACAACTCATCAAGTACATCAGACTTTCGATAATTTTAGAGTATTCTACTTGAGAGATATTCTTGCCTCTGTTCTTTGATAGATGTTGACTGGTATCTATCGGTGTTTTAGCCATGCCAGAATTATCCTTGTTAAATTTGTCAAGAATTTTGTCCACGTAGTGTGATTGACTTAGGACAATTCTCTCTGATGTTCTTGAAATTTTAATTCCAAGTATCACATCCGCTAGACCCATATCTTTCATGTCAAATCTTGAATTTAACACGTCTTTAATAGATTTAATCATTTTATTGTTGCTTCCAACAATAAGCATGTCATCAACATAAATACGTAAAATGACATAGCCATTTCTAGTGTTTTTGATATAAACGCATTTGTCGCACTCGTTGATTTTAAATCCACATTCCATCATGACATGATCAAACTTTTCATGCCATTGTTTTGGAACTTGATTCAAGCCATACAATGAATTCACCAATTTAAAGACTTTGTTTTCTTGCCCTGGAGCAGAAAAACCCTCAGGATGTAGATTTCTTCATCTAAATCTCCATTTAGAAAGGTAGTTTTTACATTCATTTGATGTATTTCGAGATTTCGCAAAGCTGCAATTGCAAGTATCATCCTGATGGATATTATTCTCATTACTGGAGAATATGTATCAAAGTAGCGGTGGCAAAAAAGCTCGTCGACTCAGGGCTCGCTGGCTCGGCTCGTAAAAGCTCGGCCTGGCTTGGGCTCATCGAGAGACAAGCATGAGCTAGGGTTGAGCTAAAAAAAAGAGGGCCGAGCTCGCTTGATTCGGCCAAAAAACGAGCCGACTTGTTGGCTCGTCAACGGTCACAACAATTTTTTTTTTTTGGTTTTTTACTTTCATTATTTTCCTATAAATACTCCTATTCTAAACTCATTTTTTCACACTTCAATGTCTTATCTCTCATTCAATTATATACTCAAAGTCTTAATCCATTAACAATTCTCAAATTACATTCTCTCAATATTAGTGTTCCAATTAGTATCTATTATCTCATTATCTAGATATTATTCTATAATTTTAAGTTGCAATTTTCTACTTCTACTAATTCTCTACATTTCTATTTTCTAGTTTTTAGTTTCTACTACATCTTCATCTTGTCCTATTTTCTTTATTCTATTATTCCAAATGGCATACAACCAAAGTGATGATCATTTCAGTGGTCTTAATGACATTCCAATTCCATACAATATTATTGATCAGTTTGGTGGTAGCGCTGATCCAATTGATTTGGAAGACGTTCATGAAGACGCCGATACACAAACTACCATTGGCTTTAGCACTAAACGAAAAGTTACTAAACAAAAGGCTAAGTGCTGGCAGCATTTTGAGTTGGTGCCGACTAGTAAACTAGTGAACGGGGTCCCTGAGTTCAAAGCACAATCTAAACACTGTTAGGAGAAGTTTTCTTGGCAAAAGGGGATATGCACGACCTATCTAAACAGACATTTTAAAAAGTGTCAATACAAATATGGAGGTTTGGATACAAATCAGGCACAACTCCAATTTGGATCTCCAGGAGCCGGGTCCAGTAGTCCCGCTCTCAAAAACTAGATATACTCACAAGAACTCATGTGCCACGAAGGACTGCTGGAATTGATAGCAAATGTTGAGTTTTCACTATGCTTGGTGGACAATCCTCATTGGACGTCATTCGTCCAAAAATATCTACAACCAAGATATGTTAGTATTTCTAGAAATACACTTCGTAAAGACACTATTGTTAGATATAATATAAAGAAAGAAGCTATAATTAATGATATTAATAATTATAACGGTGTTGTATCTTTTATATCAGACTTATGGACAAGTTGTAACCAAAAAGGATACATGGTTGCAACTGTACACTATATTGATAATAATTAGATAATACATAAAAAAGTAATAACATTTAAACAAATAGACTATCTTCATAATGGAAACAATATTTATCAAGTTTTATTAGGTGTGTTACATGAATTTAAATGTGATTCTAAGGCTTGTAGTTTTACATTTGATAATGCAGGCCCAAATAATACAATAATTGAAAAATTAATGCAACATTGTAGTCTAGATTTTGATGATATTTTATTTCATATTCGTTGTGTATGTCATGTATTTAATTTAATTGTACAAGATGGATTAAAATTTATACAACCTTAATTAGAAAAAGTTAGATATGCTATTAATTATATTTCGGTATCACTATCAAGAAAACAAGTTTTTGCTGCTCTATGTACAGAAAATGGACTGCAATAAAAAAAGTTTTGCAATTGATGTTGCTAATAGATGGAATTCAACATATCTTATGCTTGAATCGTGTGAAGGTTATGAAGATTGCATTACTGTCTACTATAATGGCCGACACTCACACGGCTCAGAATATGATTTAAAATTATATGATTGAGAAATATGTGGTCATGTTAGAAAATTTTTAAAAGTTTTTTACGACGCAACAACTGCATGTTCTGGTGTGTATTACCCAACTACCCCACTTGTTTTAAATTATTTCTATTATATTGCTAACAATTTTAATAGATATAAGAATTTTGCTTTTTTTTATTCGTATTATATATATTATGAAAGCTAAATTTAAGAAATATTGGGAACAATTGCCTATGTTATTTCCATTAGCATGTTTCATGGATCCTCGACTTAACTTAGAGGGTACGAAAGTAACAATAATGGCAATTTCAGATAAATTAACTTACAAAAATCCAGTCACGTTTACTAATTTAGAACAAACTTTATGTTCTATGTATAAGGTCTATGCTGAAAAGGCAGGTACGAACATTGTACGACCCCCTAATCCAACATATACTTCGTCATCAACTGATGACATTGACTTATGCAGTTACGTCAGTACACATATGAGTTGTCCAGGTCAACAATTAGTTGGTTCTTCTTCTAGTTATCCCATTCTCCATTCTAATGATACACCTGTAGAGTTAGTTAGGTATTTTGCGGATGATGTGCTTGGTATGTTAGATGATGAAGAGAAAAAAACTTTGATATACTACGATGGTGGAGACAACATCAACGTAGCTACCCAATTCTTTCAAAAATAGAACGTGATCTACTAACACCTCTGGTCTCTACTGTAGTATCGGAAGCTGCATTTAGTACAAGTGGCAGGGTTTTATCTGATATCAGGTCAAGACTCAAAGTCAAAATTTTAGAAAGCTTACTGTGTCTAAAGGATTGGGATGACGCCGAACTTTGAATCTAAGACAAAGTGGATAGAATAATGTCCGAAAAACTTGAAGATTTAAATATGGATTAATCATATTCGTAGTAAGTATTATTTTGCATTTGTATTTATGTATTTGATATTTTTATTCTTATTTTAATAGAAAATTGTACACGTAACATCTTGTTCGTGTACAATTTTAACTTCGTCTACTTTTAAAGTAGCCGGTCCCAAGTCCAAAAAAATGAAGAGGGTTTTAAATAATTAATTTTTAACATAAAAGATTCTCGATATGGTAGTTATTTTTTATTTTCAAATTAAAAAAAAAAAAATAAAAACAAAAAGTGAGGAGGGTATTAAATCTTTAATTTTTAACATAAGGGATTCTCGATATTGTATTTCTTTTTTATTTTCAAATTAAAAAAATTAGGGCTGAGCTGAGCTCCGTTCGGCCCACGAGCTCGTGGAGAAATCGAGCTCCAAAATTGGGGACGAGTCGAGCCCATCTCGTCTTTAGGGACGAGTCGAGCTCGTCTTTTATGGGCCCATTGCCATGCCTAATTACCTTCTCGTTGTCTGTATCCTTTGATAACAAGCCTGGCCTTATACTTTTCGATTGTTCCATCCACTTTTATTTTCTTCTTGAAAATCCATTTGTAGCCTAGTGGTTTGCATCCCGAAGGAAGATCTACTAGCTCCCATGTATGGTTTTGCAGAATAGAATCTATCTTACTTTTAATTGCCTCTTTCTATTGAGGTCCTTCTGAAGAGTTCACATCTTCTTTAAAGCTTTGAGGTTCACTTTCTAGCATATAAGTTAGAAAATCTGGACCAAAAGATTTTTCAGTTCTAGCTCTTTTACTTACGTCTTGATTCAACCTCATCTTCTTCTTATTGTTGTTCTTCTTGGTCTATTACTTCATGTGTCCGTTTAAAGGAACTTGCTTCCTCTATGGATCTGTACGGAAATATATGTTCAAAAAATAAAGCATTTCTCGATTCTATTATCTTATTTTTGTGTATGTTCGAGATTTTAGATTCATGCACAAGAAACTGATAAGCACTACTGTTATGTGCATAGCCAATAAAAATACAATCAACAGTTTTTGGACCTATCTTCACTTTTTTCGGTGTAGGTACAGCTACTTTGGCAAGAAACCCCCACACTCGCAAGTATTTATAGGAATGCTTTATTTCTGTCCATAACTCGTATGGGGGTCTTATCTTTTTTCTTTCGGGGCACCTTATTTAAAAGGTAATTAGCTGATAAAACAGCTTCTCTCCACATGTTCTGAGGTAACCCAGAACTTAATAGCATTGTATTCATCATTTCTTTTAAGGTACGGTTTTTTCATTCAACAACACCGTTTTGTTGAGGTGAATAAGGTGCTGTGGTTTCATGTGTGATTCCGCTTTGTGCACATAATTCAACAAATGGTGATTCATATTCACCACATCGGTCACTTCTCAACACCTTAATTTTCTTGTTGAGTTGACTCTCAACTTCATTTTTATAAAGAAAAAATTTTTCTATAGCTTCGTCTTTACTTTCAAGTAGATAGATATAACAATATTTTGTACTATCATCAACAAAAGTAATGAAGTACTTGTTGCCACCTCTTGTTTGTACAAATTTTAAATCACACACGTTAGTGTATCAAGTGGTTCAGCTTCTTTCAATAGTTTGAAATGACGACCTTGTCAATTTTGCCTTAATGCACGTTTCACACTTGTGTTTAGAATCAATATGGAATGAAGGTATGTAATTCATGTTAAATTCATTTACGTAAAGTATCATAATTAACATGTCCTAGTTTACTATGCCACAAATTGGAAGACTCAAGCAAGTAAGCAGACGAATTACTCACTTTATTAATTTTCGACTTAACCGTCATTATATTGAGCTTAAAAAGCCCATCAGACACATAACCTTTTCCAATAAACATTCTCCTTTTAGACAAAATGACTTTATCTGACTTAAACACCATACAAAAACCATGCTTGTTCAGCAGCGACCCGGACACCAGGTTCTTGCGAATTTCTGTCACAAAAAGTACATTGTTAAGAGTCAGCTCTTTCCCAGATGTTATCTTCAAAACCACTTTGCCTTAGCCTTTGATTATAGATGTAGCTGAATTTTCCATAAACAACTTCTTTCCATTCTCAGTTGCTTCAAAAGAACTCAATAGCTCTTTATCCGAGCAAACATGTCGAGTAGCACCGGTGTCAATCCACCATTCTCTTAGATTTGATCCCACCAGATTCACTTCAGAAATGACTGCAGCGAGGTTCATTTCAGACACATCATGTGTGATGTCATCAACAACATTTTCTTCTTTCTTATTGTTTTTTCTTGGCAATCAACTCTCCGAAGATTTATGACGTACTTTGTCACAATTGTAGTATTTTCCTGGAAATTTCTTGTTGGAAACTCCTCTTTTTGGACCCAGTTTTGTCCCTTTCCTAGATAGTCCAAACTTGCTCTTGTTTGATTTAGGGCTTTGACCATGCTGCACAACATTTGCTTTGGCCATTGGAGGATTGAACCCCTTTTTTTCAGAACCTTTGTTGTCTTCTTCAATTCAAAATCTGACAATCAGTTATTCAATGTTCATTTTCTTTTGCTTATGCTTCAGGTAATTCTTGAAATCTTTCCAAGCCAAAGGCAACTTCTCAATCATTGCTCCCACTTGGAAATTTTCACTTAAAACCATCACCTTGGCATGAATCTCATGCAAGATTACTTGAAGTTCATGTACTTAATTGATTACAGTTTTTGAGTTCACCATTTTATAATCCAGGAAGCGGCCGACAATAAATTTCTTAGCCCCTTCATCCTTGGTTTTATATTTTCGGTCTAGAGTCTCCCATAATTCCTTCGCCATTTTCATTGTACTGTACATGTTGTATAGTGAATCTGCCAAGTCATTCATGAAATAATTTTGGCATAGGAAATCAGAATGTTTCCAAGCTGCAACAGCACTGACAGCTTGTATATCTTCCTTACACTGTTTGAGTTTCGGAGCATCTTCAGTCGAGAATCTCGTAAGATTCAAGGTGGTTAGATAAAATAGCATTTTCTGCTGCCACCTTTTAAAATTCAATCCATTGAACTTCTCAGGTTTTTCTCCATGATTAACTTGAACAGTTACATGACCAGTTGGAGCCACAGTTTGGGTCACAGCAAAACTTGGCACTTGTGCCATAGTCTGGTTCACGGATGGACTTGGCACAGTAGCCACAACTTCAGTAATCGGACCAGTTACCATTTTCTGAAATAAGAAGAAAATCAGTTCCACTTTTAAATAAAAAATTGAACAGTATAAACAATGCTGTTTATGGAAACTTGTTTTCCAATTTAGTTATACTTGTAATCTTAATTAAAGAGCAAGAGGTTAATTAAAACAAATATTAACTTAATATTAACTAAGTCCAGGCAGGTAATAGGTTAATAGGGACTGTAAGAGAAATTTAATGGAAACAAAGATTTTTTTTAAAAAATACAGAGATAAAGCATGATCTAAACACGATAACATTTCATTTGTTAATTTTTTTTCTCTCACTGAAATCATTTGTTAACTACCAATTAAATGTAATAATTGGAATCAAAGAAATCTAAACTTAAAAAGTGTAATCACTTTAAAAAATTGTAATTACCGAAATCTGCCAATGAAATGTTATCACTGGAATCTGCCAAAAAAAATTCTACAAATGAAAATATTTAATTTTCTAAAAATTGTTTGGAACACTATTTTTAGTATAATATCGGTTTAGTTAATCTATTTTAAGATTGTTATCCCATACGTCAATTGAAAAAAAAAATTAAACAGCATATTATAATAAAAAGAACAGTGAACAAATAGTATAAATGTAGAATACAAATTGAATAAAGAAGGACAAGAAAATGTAAACCGAGGCCTGTACAAGTATAGTTTTCTTAAAACAGATTCGTCCCATACCGTAGGTTATGAACGACTGTTTCCTAAGATACAACAAAAGAACTGGCTTTACCAGCGAATCGAGCTACTGCCAGAACAATATCACCGTGAGAAAATTCGAATGCTAAAGAGAAAAATCGAATGCTAAATATCAGAAGGAGGAAATGTTGAATTGTTGTGTAGATTGAAGAAATTTGGACCTCCTTATATAGGCTCTCGAATTACCATCCAATTCCAATTCCACCATTAACAGGTAAGTTACAAGAGTTATACTCATTAACCCACCACTAACTATCCATTAACAACATATGAAATAAGGAAGTTGGAAGGTCTCATAAAAAAAATGATGAGCTTTAATTTTTCATTCACCTAAAATTACTTATTTTCCAACAGTTATTGTATACAATACTGATACTAAAGCGATTAAGATGTCAAGACTATGGGTAGGAATATGGTTCAGTTCTAAAGAGACTCGAACCGAACATAGTAGTATGAGTATATTCAAAATGGAATATTAGGTTCTATCTTCTAAGTATGGGACCAATAAAGAACTGAATAGATCAACTCTACATCTATTTCGGTCTAATTTATTTTCTTTAATTCGAGTTCTCAAATTCATTAACTCGTGCAATAGGAGTGTCCACATATAAAAATTCTTGGGCGCTCTTTCTCTCTTCTTCTTTTGTTCTCTATTATATCTTTAATTCAACAACCCATAATCTGACCTATATTAGGTCTTTATATAGTCTTACGCCCCTTCGATTTGTACGTGGCTGCAGTTTGCAAATTCCACATTTTGAAACTTCTGAAATTCCTCTAATGGCTTTCTCAGTAGTTCTTATCACTCTCGTGCCATCAAGTCAATCTTCAACTACACCCGATCAATTATATTGGAATACTGGTGAAATTTGTAAAAGAACAAAGACCTCTGGTAAAACAAGGCTTTAGAATTTTGTGGTGAAACAAAGACTATTTTTTTCGGCCAAATTGTTTGGGTTGCAGAGAATGGGTATGGGCTGTTTTTTTGAACTCTCTGCACTTGCAAATAAAATGTTCGTAAGTTCGAAGAATTGGAGAATTCCTGGCTGCTGCTCTTCAATCACCGGAACCATTGGCTTTAGAGCAGCAGCCAGGAATTCTCTCTCGAATTGCCTACAGACTCGCTGGTTTGCTACAAAAGTCGCTTTTCTGGTCTAAGCTCGGCTTCCCTATGTCTTATCCTTGGAAAATTTCTGTTGTGCTACATAAATCACTTTTCCTCACTCTATTCGCTTCAATACTACATCTGCTAAAATATCAAAAGCAACTAACATGCACCTCTTCTAATCAATCTGAAAATTTCGCAACAATTTAATTTTCGAAACACAAGAACTATATATGTTCTTGCTACAAGGGAAACTAAGGGAGATAACTCTTTGCCTAAATGACAACATCTGTTCTTAAGTTGTTAAAATTTAAGACAGAAGCAAAATATTGCAACTTTGCATAAGGTACATCTAGCATCTGTTCTCCTTTGCTGATACATCAGACATCTAACAAAAATGGCAAAATAAAATAACAAGAGAGTACTTAAACCAATATGTTCACAACAGGGCACCCATTGAATCTTTATTTCCAGTACTTTTTTTCCAAAAGCAACTTCAGCAATATGCATCATTCCCAATTAGAATTCTGATCTCCAAACTGAAACAGATATCAATTGAGCTTCTTCAGCTATAGGCGGTTGATAAATCTATGGTGATGAGTTCTGAAACATACACTTTGAACAAGAACAAATTGAAAAAACAAGAAAAATAGAATTTTCGACTTTTTTAAACACCCCATTTTTATCTTTTTTCTCCACATGTAGCTATAGTGTTTCCTTTCTTTGTCTCTTTGTGTGTGCATGTGTGCCCTTAAGCAGAAATCCAAAGGCATCACATTTTCAAATTTGATTACATAATAAAACCATATAATTACGTTGATACCCGCAAGCTGTTGGTCTAATAATAACACCATATAATTCCAAATGTTCATGGGATTACTTGTTTGCTTGTGGATTTTTAGGTCAAAATATATATATGAATTTTTTTTCTTTGCAGATAATGGCATCTCGACCAAGACATGGCAAGAAAAAGAGAGTTGTTGCCACATCGTGCGAGTTGACTGCAGAAGTTCCGTTATCAAAGGCATCATACAAGGTTCATTATCCCAGACAACTCCTCAAGCTAAGATCCCTACTTCACTGTCCCAAAATACTAATGTTCAGGTTCCTACTCCATTACCTCACCCTCTTCAAGTTCCTGTCCCATTATCTCAACCTCAGACTCAGGCTCCATCTCAACATATGTCATCACATGAAACAACATTGGCACCTGAGACCACTCTTAATTCTGCCGGTATTAATTTATCTTAATATATATGATATAAAATTATCTTAACGTATACTTTAAATTGATACAATTGTTTTGTATTATTTAATTTGTTTATAGAATCTCATTCTTTAAATATTGTGTTTTATAGATTCTGATCATTATTTGAAGAGGAAGCGACGTGGCCCTACAAGAGGCAAGGGCACTGATGATATCATCACTGCAGCAGGCAAAATATCATTATATATTCTAAAAAGTCAGAAAGAGCTATTGGAAATCAGCAAGCACGTTTGGCTAGTGAGTCTGGCTACATAGTTCGATCCTTTGCTCCACTCCGCTACAAAAGGTGGATCGACATACCTAAAGAAGAGAAAAATACCTTATATGTCACTAATTAAAAAATAGTTAAAAATAATCTAAGATTACAAGCTAATTTTTAGCTTGTAAAAAAAAAATTATAAATTTAATTTATCGTAAAAAATATCATCTATAAATAAGGTAATAAAAAATAAAAATACTAATGCCAGAAAATTTTGTCGATAATGAACATTTAGAAAAATAACTTATCCGGAAATATTATTATAAATAAAAAACCCACAATTACCTTTCAAGATCAACCACTCCAGAGCGCAAACCTCACAGGGAATAACAAAGATTAAAGAATATCTTAAGTTACCAACATAATATCACGTCAAAAACTTATTAAAAAATAAAAAAGAATAAAGAACTAACTATTGTCGTTGATAACAATAACTTCTTAACCAGCGCTCAATGATTGAAGCACCATATGTGATTACATACGACATCATCAATGACACTGCCATCGGTAAGCAATGTCTGGGGTATCAGTGAATATCGATAATGCTTGGAATGGTAATTCCATATGAAATTGCTGACAAATATTGATTTCTATCAGAATCACCTACAAAAATACTATCGACATCACCCACGTAATTTTTGTTGTTACTTATTTGCTCATTTAAATTTATTATTATTATTTTTGAATAGGCATCCTTAATTTTTTCCTAAGACCTTGAGCCGCATCTGTGTCCATTCAAGTATGTCATTCTCTTCACATTATATGTAAATGTCGAATTGGCTTACAACTTTTGTTGATTATTATGTATTGCTAAATAGTTGGATCCTTGTATATTCAAACCGTAGATTGAAATAGTTCCTGATAATGGTTTTAATACATAATGTTACTATCACTTGCAATTGCATGACTCTTCAGATCGTGGTTAGAGCTTTTTAATTCTTGGTAACAAAGACAATAACCAGTCTAAAAGTACTCATATCGGATGCTTCAGGGAGCTGTAAGAATTAATGTCCAAGCTCTAATTAGTTATATTAACTTAATTATTTATTAGACCAAATTAATTAATTGTACCCCTTTGTTGTTGGCTAACAAAGTTCTAGTAAAACTAGAACACACAATTCTAGTTGGACTAAAACTAAGGTTAGAGTTGGCGACGCCTATAAATAGGAAGGCCACAACAGATTAAATTAATTTGTCTTCATTACTTGCTACCTCAAGCAAGAGATAGAACCCAATGGAATTACTCCCAAAGTTTTATTTTTATCTGTTCTTGATCTTGAAAGTCCAGATCTGTTCTTGATCTTGAAAGTCCAGATCTGTTCTTGATGTGTGGATTACCATTTGAGGCTGGACAATTGGACAGTCGTGGTATTGAAGATTGCACCTCCAACTAATCAGATAATTAGATTTTACGATGTTCATCAAGGTAAACATCTATCTGAATTTTATCTAAATACAAGGTTGATCTGGCTTATAGGAATTGCATATTTAATTTCTGCTATGCACGTATACGTCAATTTCTTATAGTGGTATCAGAGCCTACCTTGTTACTTGTTAGAATTTGTTAGACTGCTTTGATGAATTGAACAATAATTGTTATTGATGTATTAATTTGATTTGAGTTTTGACAGTTTAAAATGAAATTGTGATTATTTTTAAAAAAAGAAATCTGAAATTGTATTCAATTTGTTTGGAATGAATTTAATCGGCTAGAAAACAATCAACCGGTAGCGATGCTTTGGAAGCGACTGACGCTGGTAGATCGATGGCAGTAGATGGCAGATCCACTGCTTTGCAAAGACAGCGGACTGGCGTTGTGAAATCGCCGTTGATTTCGCAGCAGCACACGCAGCAGCACACACCATGCGCCGCTGCTAGAAGTAGCAACAGTAATGGGAAAAGTCGAACAACAGTGATTAGTTGATGGTAGACATTAAAAGTCGGTGGCCGTGTTAAACCCAGGAAATTGATTTAATGAGTTCTGGCAATTTGAGAAGCCAGCAAACCTCCACAGATGTTCACAGAACAATTGAGATTCAAACGATGGTTTTCATTTATAATAATCTGGCCTTAAATAAGCATTAACAGACTTGCAAAGAATTAGGAAATAAGTGACCCACTACGCATAGACTGGTGCGTATAAAAATACCAACCTATTGACTTAGTCTAGACCCAACTGAATAAAGAACATGCATAACCAAAAATACCCTTTAAGAATTCTGGGTGTGTAACATAACCCTCCACTTCAGAAGAACTCACCCTCGAGTTCGGGATATGTCTTGCACAGCTCATTTCCATCAACCCAGGTGGCATCTTCTTCGTTAGCTCCCTTCCATTGAACCAAAAAATCAATTCCTGCACAATTTCTTTTTTTCTTGAGCCTTCTTTCTAATATTTTCTCTTGTTCTGGAGCGATTGTGCCCGTTTACATCACTATCGGCAGTCTAGGATTATGATTTATCTGAGTTACAATCTTCTTCTTGAGGTAGGAGATGTGAAATACTGGGTAAATCTTGGATTCTTTGGGTAAATCGAGATTGTATGCAACTTTCCCAATTTTTTGAATGATTTGGAAAGGTTCGAAATACCTTGGAGAAAAGCTTCAAGCTTTTCCTCAATACGACCGTCATCTGTCTATAGGGTCTTAACCTTAAATAGACCCAATCCCCCACGCTATATTCCTTCTCAGTTCTCTTTTTATCTACGTATGACTTCATCCCATTTGAGCTTCTTGCAGGTTTTCCTGTGCCAAGGTAAGGATGAAGTCTCGGCTTCTCATTTCATCTTCAACTACTTGTACTGTCGTGGTCCCAAGCTCATATGGGAGGAGTCGTGGTGGCTCTTGTCCGTATACTATCTCAAAGGGGGTAAACCCTGTGGAGGAGTGCTATGAGGTATTGTATGTCCATTCGGGTAAAGCTAGCCAATTGGCCCAATCTTTGGGTCTATCACTAGTAAAGCATCTGATGTACCCTTCTAACCATTTGTTCATTACCTCTGTCTGCCTGTCCGTTTGAGGGTGATATGCCGAACTCATTAGCAGCTTGGTACCAATTAAATGGAATATTTCTTTCCAAAAGTTGCTTGTGAATATTGCATCTCGATCACTGACTATGCTCTGTGGTATGCCGTGTAATTTGAATATGTTTTCCATGAATGCCTTTGCTATTGTTGCTGCTGTGTATGGACGTGACATTGGTATGAAGTGACTGTATTTGCTAACTTGTCTACGATCACCATGATTACACTATATCCCTTGGACAGAGGCAACCCCTTTATGAAGTCCATACTAATATCCACCCACACTTTACTTGGTATTGGCAGAGGCTGCAAAGCTCCAGCTGGTTTGAGATTTTCTGTTTTGTTTCTTTAGCATACCCCGCATTCTCTAATAAATTTTCTAATGTTTTTTCTCATGCCATGCCAGAAGAATTCTCTCTTGAGCCTGGAGTGAGTCTTCTGTGAACCTGTATGTCCTCCCATGGGGATACTATGGAATTGATGCATGACTTGCTCCTGTTGCTCCTTTAAGGTTCACAAGTGTAGCCTCCATTTGTAGAATAAGACTGCTCATGTAAGTTGGTACTTAAGGTGATCAAGATCACCTTAATAGTGGTGGTTGAGTAACTACTGCAACTGGGGATCCTAGTGATATACTTGATTGAGCCCGTCCCACTGATTAAAGGTAACCATACTGATATCCTTGGCTTCTCCATAATTAATCATGGTCCCTTCTGGCCCTGAACTGTTACCCTGGTCTGTAACCTGGATAGAGCGTCTGCTGCTTTATTTCTCTTGCCACTGCGATATTCTACACTAAAATCAAAGCCTAACAGCTTTGTTATCCATCTTTGTTGAAAAGGTATTCCAACCTTTTACTCCAACAGGTGCTTCAGAGCTTGTTGATCAGTCCTTACTTTAAATATGTGCCCCAGCAGATAATGTCTCTATTTTTGAACTGCTAACACAAGAACTAAAAATTATTTTTCATAAGTGGATAAGAACAAATTTTTACCTTTTAATGCTTGGCTTAAATAGGCTAGAGGCCTTCCTTCCTGCATTAAAACAGCTCCCAACCCATTTCCAGAAGCATCACATTCTACCACGAACATTTTGGAAAAATCGGGTAAGGCAAGAACGGGGGGGTCACCATGGCTGCCTTTAATGCTACAAATGCTTGGCTGGACTCTTCACTCCATTTAAAGGAATTTTTCTTGAGTAAAGCGGTTAGAAGGGTTGCAATACTTCCATAGCCTTTAATAAACATCCTGTAATAAACTGTTAATCCCGAAAATCCCCTCAGGGCCTTAGGATTCTTAGGTTCAGGCCACTCCATCATTGCTGTAATCTTTGACTCCCTCTTTGGAAATAAGATGGCTCAAATACTCCACTTCCCGACAGCCAAAAACACATTTTGAGGCCTTAGCATACAACTAATGGTGTTTCAAAACTTCTAAGATAGCTTTTAGATGCCCTACATGTTCGCCAACAGATTTTCCGTACACAAGTATGTCATCAAGAACGACAAGCACAAATTTTCTGAGATATGGCCTGAATATTCCATTCATCAACCCTTGAAAGGTTGATGGAGCATTGGCGAGCCCAAACAGAATTACTAAAAACTCATAATGCCCCTCATGTGTACGGAGGCACTTTTTGGCACATCTTGCTTCATCCTGATTTGATGGTATCCCGATTACAAGTCAAGTTTAGAAAACAACTCAACACCATTAAGCTCATCCAATACCTCATCTATGTTAGGAATGGGAAACTTATCTTTGGTGGTATCTTTGTTGAGAGCCCGATAATTAATGCACATGCGCCAACTCCCATCTGCCTTCCTCACCAAGAGAACTGGTGAAGAGTATGGACTTTGACTTGGTTGGATGATCTCAGCCTTTATCATTTTCCTTACTAGCTTCTCAATTTCTTCTTTCTAATAATAAGGGTATCGATAAGGTCTAACACATGTTGTCCTAGCTGCTTCTTGGAGTTGGATCTGATGGTCGTGACTCTTAGGGGTGGGAGTCCACTGGTTCATCAAACACTGTTTTGAATTCATTCAAAACAGCTTGTATAGTAGGCTCTACTGGTGCTCCTCCTGGGCTGTCACTGGTTTCCATAAATGCAGCCATATTCCTCTTTCTTCTACAAGGGCAGCCTTGCTCAAACTATGTTCTTCCTCTATGGCCTTCTCGGGTAACCTTAAGCCCTGCAGAAATAAATTCTTCCATTCCACAAAGAAACTCATACTTAAATCAGTAAAATTCCACTGAATAGTTCCCAAACTTCTTAACCAATCCACCCCTATCACAACATCACACCCTCCCAGGGTTAATAAAAAGAGGTTGGCTAAAATGTTACAGCTTTGTAACTTGAAAAGAACTGCCTTACAGCAACCAAGGCAAGGAAGGGTGTCCCCATTAGCAATTTGGGCTGCCAAGTTGCCCTCCTCCATTGGTAGTTTTGCCCTTCTTGCCACATTCACATCAATAAAACTCTATGTACTACCAGTATCAATGAGAACAATAACTGAACATGTACCAATTTTCCCAACTAACCTCATGGTTTTGGGAGAAGGTGCCCCTGCAATGGCATGTAAGGATATGCCCAGTAGTTCAGCTTGCTGGACAGTAGGAATAATCTCTGTATCATATTGGTTAAAGGTCTCTTCTTCTTCCAAATCTTATTCTCATTCCCCTTCAAATTCCATTCCCTCCAGTAAGTATATTTTGGGCCTGCTGCATTTGTCCTTGGTGACCTTTTTCTCTTCTTTCCTGCATTTGGTTGGGACTTATACGCTTGATGGGGTATGGGTTTCTTCTCTGGACTGGTAGGTTAGGTCTCGGGGAGTTGGGTGGATAGAAGTCTAAGAATTGGATTTGGGGTTGGTAATTTGGGTATGGGATTTTGTCCAAGTAATCGGAGAGGAGTGGGCTTGAATGAGGAGTTATATGGGCTATTTTGGGCTTGAGTGTTTCGGTAAGGTTTCTGCTTTCTGATCACTTCTTCTTCTTGTAACTGAGCCAAACCAAGAGCAGTAGCAATAGTATTTGGTTTGAACATGGTAACAATAATTCGTAATTCATCTTATAAACCACTTAGAAATGTACTTATTCGAAACTCTTCACTTACTCCACTTATTTTGTTGGACAGGATCTCAAAGGCTGTCTGGTAATCCTCTATGTTTTCTGTCTACCTCAATTTGGTGAAAGCACCCACTGGATCCTTATACGCTGAAGGCCCGAATCTAGTGTGAAGAGCCTCCACAAAGTCACCCCATCTTGTCACTGAGCTTGATTATTTCAGCCAATAATACCAAGTTAGTGCCTTCCATTCCATGTGGAAAGAAGCAATTTCCAGCTTGTGGTCCTTTGGAGTCTTAAAATAATTGAAGAATTGCTGCGCCTTCAAGATCCATTCGCTGGGATCTCCCCCATCGAAAAGAGGAAAATCCAATCGAAGAGATCAAGCCTGAATTCCCTTGTGTCCATCAAACAGAGGGTTATCATTTACTTTAACATTGTTAGAAGTCCCTTCCGTTGATCTGAGTTTTGTTGTAATTTGTACCAGGCTATCATAGCTTGATACCAAATTATTGAGGAGTTGTAGCACACATTCTATTAGCATTCCATGCCTAGATTGCTCTTCCTTCAGGGCAGTGGTTACCCCTTGTAAATTGTTTACTGTTTCAGATAACTGTAATAGCCGTGTTCCCTCATCCATGTCGTAAGAACCTGGCTCTGATACCAACTTGTTAAACCCAGGGAATTGATTTAATGAGTTCTGGCAATTTGAGGAGCCAACAAACCTCCACAGATGTTCATAGAACAATTGAGATTGAAATGATGGTTTTCATTCATAATAATCTGGCCTTAAATAGGCATTAACAGACTTGCAAAGAATTAGGAAATAAGTCACTATGCACGGACTGGTGCGTATAAAAATACCAACTTATTGACTTAGTCTAGACCCAACTGAATAAAGAACATGCATAACCAAAAATACCCTTTAACAACTCTGGGCGTGTAACAGGCCGCACAAGGATTGTGGTGCGCGTCGGTAGAAACCCGAAAAGGGTTTCAGTGTGATTTTTTTTCTGGGGATGAGGGTGTCCTATGCAATTTTAAAAATTGCATGGAAAGCCCCCTAATTTCAAAAAAGATTTAAATGGGCGTTCTATGCAATTTCAAAAATTGCATAGAATGACCCACTGTTTTAAGATTTATGGGAATGAGTGTGTAATTTTAGAAATTGCAGAGTAAGTCCTCAATTTTAAAATGAAAATAAGGTCTTAAATGCAATTCTAAATTTTTTTAGAAAACTTGTAATTAATTAATTTTTAATGCTGGTCAAATATTCATTATTGACTAAAATTATTTTTAAAACAATATTTTGAATTTTTGATCGGATTAAATTTTGACCTTTTATATTATAAAATTACAATTTGGCATTATGCTAATTTTATCCTCGATTTAGGGTATGACTTTAGATTGGAATATAAAATAAAATTTTAAAATCTCCTTTACTAATAAAATTTATTGATTAAATGGATTAATTGCTTAATTTTATTGTTGAAATTTAATTAATTATTTAATTCTGTCTAGTTCGTTCCAAAATGTCTAAAATGTTTAGATTTACATTGTCAAAGCTGCAAATTTAGAAATTAATATATTTTTAATATTAGTTATTAAAATGGATGTTTAGTGGATGATTATGGATTCGACCCATGTGATTGGTTGTATGGTTAATTATTCTCGTTGATTGTTGGTTGGGCATGTAAGCCGATTATTTAATTAAACGGGCATGTGAACCTATTATTTAATTAGGTTTTCGAACTTTTTATTTAATATAGACATCTGTATTCATTTATTTGGGCATGTGTGCCAATTAGTATAAGATACATGTTGCATCAAGAGATGAAGATGATTGCATTTAGCATTCGATGATTGAATACAACGTCCCCTAGGAATTAACTGACTAGTCTTCCTTTTGGCTCAGGAAGACTAGATAGATAAAGTCCATAATCATCTATGTATGATTGATTGCATGTCAGATGTTAGTTAATATACATAAATGTGATGAGACAAACTCCTCTTTATAAAAATATTAAATTCGTATTAAATGGTTAATACAACGTGTCTTCTATTATTATAGTGAAAAACTAGAATCCATTATCGGTGTTAGTATGTTGACTCACCCAAGGATGCTCCCTCATTGATATGTTTGTCACTATGAAACATTTGATATTTTTGAACAATGGGTCGAATTTAACTAAAATTATATATTTTGTTGAGTCACTCAAGGAAATAAAATTTTAGGGGCACAATCAAGTAAACATATAAGATGTGTGCGACAATAAGTTGTCTACTTGATGATATAGGAGTCACATAAAGATGTGATTGATAGGATTATCTACCTAGATATTTTATTAGGATTTTTTGAGTCACTCAAGATTCTAATAAAACCAAATGGATCGTAGCCCACTGAGAATCTAATATGTTCTATTGATTAATGCTTGAGGGTCATTAATTCAATTTAAATAGTGGGAGTATAATTAATTTAATATAAGTCCATCATTAAATTAATTTTCTATATTTAATTAATTTTCTGTCTTGTCTCAGTATTGAATCACGAGTGACTCCATGAATTTGAGAGGCATATTGGATACCAACAAATTTACCGGGCTAAATTTTTCTAGATTGGAACCGCAATCTGAGAATTTTTCTCAGGCATGAAAAAATTAAATATGTCATTGAGCAACCAATGCCAGAAGCTCCTACTAAGAAAGCTACGCCTGATGAAGTGCAGGCTTACAATAAACACAGTGATGACGATAATACTGCGATATGTGCGATATGTGTGATGCTTGCAACTATGTCACCTGAGTTACAAAAGCAGCACGAGAGTATGGATGCTCATACCATTATAATTTATCTCACGGAGTTGTATGATGAATAGTCACGTACCAAAAGGTATGAAGCATCCAAAAAGTTATACGGATGTATTATGGTATAAGGATCTTCAATATGTGCTCATGTGTTGAAGATGATTGGTTATATTGAAAAAATAAACCAATTGGGTTTTGCCATGGACTACGAGCTTAGTATTAACTTGGTTCTACAATCCTTACCTGATAGCATTTCGCAGTTCATTATGAACTTCAACATGAATAAGATTCAATGTACCCTGTCTGAGTTGCTGAATATGCTGAAAACTGTTGAGCCTAATACAAATGAAGGGAAGGGGCAAATTTTGGCCATTGACACCTATAAGGACACTAAGGAAAAATAAAAAAGGGCCTTTCAGAAAGGATCTAAGAAGGCCAAATGTATTAGAAAAACAGTCAACATAGACAAGGAAAAATCCAAGTTTGATGATCTGTGTTTTCATTATGGAAACAAAGGACATTGGAAAAGGAATTGTAAGGCATACCTCGCTACCTTGAAGGGAAAGTAGTCTAATGAGGCTTCTACTTCAAGTATTTTTTTTTCATTGAAATAAATTTGTCTACTCCTTCAGTTTCTTGGGTATTAGATACTGGAGGTAGACCTCATATTTGCACAAATATGCATGGACTGAAGAACAGTAGATTACTGCAAACAAGAAAAGTGGACCTACGCATTAGAAATAGAGTAAGAGTTGTTGCCTTGGCTATAGGGACATACTTTTTAACGTTGCCTTCGGGCCTTGTTTAGAATTAAAAGACTGCTATTACTAAAAAAAATCATTTCTATTTCATGTTTGGACATGGATGGATTTTTCATTAAGATTAAGGATAGACGTTGTTCTTTTTATCTTGATGATGTGTTTTATGGATATGAGATTTTTTTAATGGCATCTATATTCTAGACTTGGAATGTCTTATAATGAGAACAAATAACAAAAGGCATAAATGCGATAAAGTTAACAACTCATATATTTGGCATTGCAGACTCAATCATATAAATGAAAAACGTATCACCAAGTTACATAAAGATAGATACTTGGATTCATGTGATTATGAATTATTTGATAAATGTGAGTCTTGTCTGATAGGCAAAATGACCAAGACTCCATTTTCTAGAAAAAGAATCAGGGCAGTAGATATTTTGGGACTTGTACATACTAATGTTTGTGGACCAATGTATATTGATGCTAGATGTGGCTTTTCTTATTTCATCACGTTTACCGATGATCATTCTAGATATGGTTTCATCTACTTGATGAAATTCAAGCATAAAACCTTTGAAAAGTTCAAGTAATTCAAGCAAGAAGTAGAAAGGCAAACTGGGAAAAATGTTCTAACACTTAGATCTGATCAAGGTGGAGAATATTTGAAGAGTGAGTTTTTAGACTATCTAAAAGACAATGGAATTCTCTCGCATTGGACTCCACTGTATACACCACAACACAATGGTGTATCTGAAAGGAGAAACTGCACATTACTAGATATGGTGCGGTCAATGATAAGCCGTGCAATTCTCCCAAAATCGTTTTGGGGATATGCACTTAACACTGTATGTCACATACTAAACCGTGTGCCATTTAAATTGGTCGATAAAACTTCATACGAGTTATGGAAAGGAAAAAGACCCAATCTTTCATACATAAAAGTTTGGAGATGCGACGCTTATGTGAAGCGCGTAGAATCGGATAAGCTATGAGCTAAATATTTATTTGTGGGGTATCCAAAGGAAACTGTTGGATACTATTTCTACAATCCCATCGAGATGAAAGTCATCATATCAAAACATGCTATATTCTTAGAGAAAGAATTCATTCTAAGAGAGGCTAGTAGGAGAAAAGTAGATCTTGAAGAGGTTCAAGAAACCAAAAATGAAATAGACCAATTAGATGAGCCAATAGTTGAGCCTGTATTTGATGAGATGTAGTTGTCAGTCTCCAAGGACATACCAGCTCTCCATAAGTCGAGCAGGGTCATTCGTCCTCCTCGAAGATCTTCTGATTACCAATGATGCATTGATAATCAAGGAAGATGAACCCACTACTTATGTAAAATCAAAGTCAAATGTTAACTCAAAGAAATGGCAGGAAGCCATGGAATACGAAATCCATGTACGAAAACAAGGTTTTGACCTTATTTGGCCCGTGCTGAAGGGTAAAACTAATAGGCTATAAATGGGTTTACAAGAAAAGGCCAACATGCATGGTAATGTTCATACTTACAATGCAAGATTGGTTGCGAAGGGTTGCAAGCAAAGATAAAGAATTGACTTTGACGAAATTTTCTCACCAGTAGCCATGTCTAAATCAATTCAGATTTTGCTAGCGAAAGCAGCATAACATGACTATGAGATCTGAAAAATAGATGTTAAAACTGCATTCTTTAACGAGAATCTTAGTGAGGATGTGTACATGACACATCCCAAAGATTTTGAATTCATAGAGCCAAACAAAGTATGCAAACTTCAGAAAATCCATATATGGATTAAAGCAAACCTCTCGGAGTTGGAATCTTCGTTTTGATGAGACAATCAAAATGTTTAATTTTATCAAGAATGAAGATAAACCACGTATGTATAAAAAGGGTAGTGGGAGTAAATCCGTGTTTCTAATTTTGTATATGGATGACATACTATTATTAGAAAACGATGTCCCAATGCTAAAATCAGTAAACTGTAGTTATCCAAAAATTTCTCTGTGAAGGATATGGAAGAGGCATCGTACATTCTCGGTATAAAGAACTATAGAGATTAATCTAATAAAATGCTTAGCGTATCTCAATCTACGTACATAGATAAAATCTAGAGAAAATTTAGCTTGGAAGAGTCCAAGAAAGGACTCTATCCCATTGGATATGGGATATATCTCTCAAAAGAGATGTGTCCAAAGACACAAATTGAAAGATATCGCATAGATATAATTCCTTATGCATTAGCAATAAGATTTATCATATATGCCATGCTATATACTCGACTGGATGTTTCATATGCTTTGAGTGTTACAAGCAGGTTCCAAGCAAACCCTGGTGATTGGATCGCAGTCAAGAACATTCTTAAGTACTTAAGAAGGACTAAAGACATATTCTTGGTGTACAGAAGAAATGAACTTAGAGTTCAAGGATATGCTGATGCCAGCTTTCAGTCTCATAAAAACGATAGCAAATCTCAATTTGGATATGTATTTACTCTAAATGGTGGTACAGTCAGTTGGAAAAGTTCCAAACAAAAAACGACCGCTGATTCAACTACAGAAGCTAAATATATAGTTACTTCAGAAGCAGCAAATGAAAGGTCTAGATCAAGAAGTTCATTTCAGAACTTGGAGTGGTTTATAACATTATTGATCCAATATCTTTGTATTGCGATAACAATGGAGCCATCGCACAAGCGAATGATCCCAAGTCTTATCAACGATCCAAACATATTTTGAGGCAATATCATCTCATCAGGGAGATAATCTTGAGAAATGACATAAAGATAGAACGAGTCTCGACTAATGACAATGTAGCAAATCTTTTGACAATGTCGTTGTCCTAGCACAAGCATGCTAGTTGTGCTCAATTCATTGGTATTAGGAGATGTTTTATGATATACTCTTTGTTGGACATCGAAATGTATGAACCATTTTATTAATTAAATATTTTGTCTACATTATAATGACATATTTAATGACAATGTAGCAGATCTTTTGACAATGTCGTTGTCCTAGCACAAGCATGCTAGTTGTGCTCAATTCATTGGTATTAGGAGATGTTTTATGATATACTCTTTGTTGGACATCGAAATGTATGAACCATTTTATTAATTAAATATTTTGTCTACATTATAATGACATATTTGTTATTATTTAAATTTTATTATAATAGAGTCCGAAAAAAAGTTCATAATAAATTATTAATCATAAGGTGTTGTGATTGAAAGATACAAGTTATAAATAACTTGTTCTTGAAATATCCATAGTCATAGTAATAATGAGATACATATATAATTATTGCGGATAGACTAGCATGTATTGTATTTCTTTTTAAGAAAGTAGCTGATGTCATGAGCTAAGATGTAGAGGGACATCTGAATGAACACATGAATGCATTTTTATGATAACATGACATTGGATGACCCGCCTAGAGATTCCACATGGATAACTATCCAACCGTCAGTGGTAAATCTCTAATGCGTGGTAGTGGATTTTGTTCTTTGACTTGAGGAAATTATATAATCTTATGTGAGGACTTTTATACTTTGGCGAGTGCTTGATGGGGATCTAAGATTATAAGTCATCAGGATGACGTCGTATGGGTATAGTGAGAATCATATGAAGGTTGTGAATATCAAATATGAGGATTCGTCACTCTTGAAAAGTAGGAGATTATAACCTGAATTTTGCCAACTTAAATTGACATAAATTTCCTCGGCTAGGGTGGTGTTGTGAGTTGAAAATGTTTCAATCACAACTAGATTAGATTAACGAAGAGATAAGGTGAATAATATAATTGGTTGAAATGAGATTGACGTTGATCTATATCATTTAACTAATTGAGTTATATTGATGAAGATATTATATTTCCATGGTAACCGCACATATAATGGTTTTGTCATACCACATAACATTTTCCTTCATATAGATTGTCTTGACACATTGCTAGATGTCAATCTTCGACGGCGACATAAATTGATCGATTTAGGTGAATCGATGAGAATATCACTGCGTTTGCCATCGTGAATGGGAACCTAATGGGTCATACACATAAGGCGATAATTGACCATCTGGAGTTGGACCTTGTACAAGTGGAAGATTATAAGAATTAATGTCCAAGGTCCAATTAGTTAGGTCGGATTTAATTACTTATTGGACTAAATTAATTAATTGGGCCCATTTTTTGTTGGCTAACAAATTTCTAGTAAGACTAAAACACACAATTCTAGTTGGACTAGAACTAGGGTTAGGGTTAGTGCCGTCTATTAATACAAAGACCACAACATATTAAATTAACCTGTCTTCGTTACTTGCTAGCACAAGCAAGAGATAGAAGCGAATACAATTACTCCCAAAGTTTTGCTTTCATATGTTCTTGATCGTGAAAGTCCGTATATGTTCTTGCTGTGTGGATTACCATTGGAGGCTGGACAATTGGACATTTGTGGTATTGAAGATCGCACCTCTAGCTAATCAGATTTCATGGTGTTCATCAAAGTAAACCTCTATCACAAATTCTATATAAGTACGAGGTTGATCTGACTTATAGGAATTGCAGATTTAATTTCCACTATGTATGTATACGTCAATTCCTTACAGAAGCAAGTCTTCGTAAAATAGCTTTATCTCGCTGGCTGCTCGAATTCCACAATTCAAGTTAGTTGTTCTCATCCTACCTTGAGGGCCAAGCAAACAAGGTTAAGAATCAATGGGTAAAAACAATCTCAAGCAACATAGAAAAGAGAAGATGTTTGTGCCTCTAGTGTTGACTAGAGAAACGTTATGGGATTTCTTCTTTGAGATGATGAGACATTGTTATTGTGCCAAGACTTGTATGCTTGAGGTTTGGTTATACCTCTAGTATTAACTAGAGAGAACATTGTAGATTTCCATCTTTGTTAGATAACAGTTTATTATTGGTGTCAAGACATGTTTTCTTGACGACTAAAGAAAAAATTGTTGAACCCGCCATTATTGATTGTAGTGAAATATGAAAGATTATATGGAATTGGGTAGTAGACATAGGCACATTAACCACGTTAAATATTACGTCGTTAATTTCGCGCATTATTATTTTCGTTATTGCTATATTTGATTAATTTATATTATATTTGTGTGAGAAGGGAAAATTAATTATATTTCGTTGCATGATTTTTTTAAATTGGTATTTTTTTTCATCATGTGGTTTCTTAAGTAGCATTATTCCTCTTAAATACATCTAAATACAATGTGTAATTAACGAATGAATATGGGGAATACAATGTACCTTATCCATAAACATATAGTAAGGGTGTGTTTGATTTTGATTAAAATCAAATTTTTTTGTAAAAGTTTATAAAAGTTGGTGAAATGTGTGGTTGAAAACTTGTGGGCCCATAAAATGGGTGGTTAAAATTAAGGGAAAATTGCCTATAAGTCACTTCTACATGACTTGTTTTAAATTAGGTCAAAAAGTTTTTTTAAATTGTGATTAAGTTATACTTTCAATAATATTTTAAATTAATTCCAAAATCACCCCTATAATCCATATTTTTCTATCCACGAGTTCTTCCACCCCAACAAACCTCCTCCACCTCCACCTCCACCTCCGGTAACAACCTTCTCCACCTTCGGCGACCTCCGACGAGTGCTTCTACGGTGCAATGTCACTTTTTAATTCCCTGCGCGTTCAGTGGAGGAGGTCACTTTTTAATTCCGCCGCGATTTGGGTACTATTTTTTGGCGTGGGGGCTGAATTTGATAGTGTGAGGTTGGGTATGGGTACAATGAGGATGACCGAATGTGGTCCAGTGAAGTCCGGGTCCGGTGGTATTGGGTCGGGTTTACCATAAGAAATCTGGTTCTGGTTTCTTCTTTTCTGATCATTTTGCACACATGAATAGAAATCAAGTTGTGTTTATTAGTTGTTGGAGTCAGATGGGCTTTTGTCTATGATTCAAATTTCAGACGTCTGGATGAATATTTATATAATGGAAGATTATGCAAGAGAAGAATGGCATATGGTTGACAAGGATGGTGCCTGGCATTTTTTCAATCTGTCAGACTAGTGAATATGTTTTTCTTGCAACACACAAGCAAGTATTGGTTTATCAAAAAAATAGCTGAGTTTGGAAGGAGATGTATTCTGTGAAGAACAATGCCACCCTGCCATTGTGGTTCTCTACACATGTTTTCCAGAGTACAATTTTATCTTGTCAATAAGGTATAAGGTGTAGATGCTGGATTGCATACTTGATGTTGGTGATTTAAATTTTGAATGTACATGTCTAATTGGGGTTTTTTTTTTCTTATAGTCTTTGATACTGTTAATGTATCCGTGACTGACTTGCAAAGTTTGCAATTTAGTCATTAACCAAAAGCTTTGAAGTAGTGCTAGATTGTGTAAATCAAGGATGGTGATAGTTTCATAAAAACATGTTTTATGGTTCTATGATGAAAGTTGGCCATTATATTATTTCTCTGTGTTGTTAATTAGTCATGAAAGTTGTTTATACAATACAGTATCACAAAAATAGTATCACAATAGTAATGGGTATAGAATTCGCATACGTGCTCAGAATTTTTATTATAATATGTTTTCGAAATGGTCTCGACTAGCCGGTCAAGACCAGTCGCTTCGCCACTGCGTATGATGGATTTTAGCTTTGAAGTCGTCTCTTTAACTTAAAATGACAATCTTTAATTTTTCTTGTCAAAACAGTATCATACATATTAAAACAGTATCACAAAATATTATCATAATAGAAATGACATAGAATTCACATATGTACTCGAAATTTTTATTATAATATGTTTTTGAAATTGTCTCGACGAGACGGTCAAGACCAGTTCATTTGCCACTATGTCCTCTAAAATAGTATTACAGATAAATGTTATACATGAAAATATGTTGTTCAAGTCCATTGATACTGTTTGCATTCAATAACATTATCATAGATTAAAATAGTATCATAGATGTTTTACTAGTTGAAGTAATTAAACTGTTCTTAAAATACTCCATTAGTATTATAAGACCATTGATACTATATGCACTCAATAACATTATCATATATTAAAACAGTATCATAGATTAAAAGTAAGACATTCAAACAATATCATATGAACCTGTTTTAACCCATGATATTGTTTAATTATGGCAATGTTTGAACCTGTGATATTGTTTGAATGTCTTAATTTTAATCCATGATACTATTTTAATGTCTTAGTTTTAATCTATGATACTATTTTAATATCTTAGTTTTAATTCATGATATTATTTAATTATGGTAAGGTTTAATAGGTTGAAACTTTGTCATAAACCTGCGATACTGTTTGAATGTCTTAATTTTAATCCATGATACTGTTTTAATCATATGATACTGTTTGAATGTTTTAGTTTTAATCCATGATACTGTTTTGTCTAGGTAATGTGCATTAGTATATTTTGATATTGTTTTAATCCATGTTACTGTTTTAACCATATGATACTGTTTGAATGTCTTAGTTTTAATCCATGATACTGTTTTGTTTATGTAATGTGCATTAGTATATTTTGATATTGTTTTAATCCATAATACTGTTTTAATCATATGATACTGTTTGAATGTCTTAGTTTTAATCCATGATACTGTTTTGTTTAGATAATGTATATTAGTATATTTTGATATTGTTTTAATCCATGATACTGTTTTAATCCATGATATTGTTTGAATCTATGTGGAATGAATTTTATTTATGATACCGTGCTTTTATCTTTGATATTGTTTAATTATGACAATGTTTGAACCCATGATACTGTTTGAATGTCTTTGTTTTTGTCTATGATACTGTTTTAATCTATGATAATGTTTAGTTTAGGTAATGTGCATTAATATAAATTGATATTGTTTTAATCTATGATACTGTTTTGCATAATACAGTATCAAACAAAATATATGACCAATTAAACAGTATCAAAGATAAAAGCATGATATCATAGTCATGTGTGTTGTTTGATACTGTATCATGTAAAATAGTATCACAAAAAACAGTATCACAATAGAAATGATCATAGAATTTGCACACGTGCTCAGAGTTTTTATTATAATATGTTTTCGGAATGGTCTCGACGAGACGGTCAAGACTAGTCGCTTTGCCACTGCCTATGATGGATTTTACACGTTTGAAGTCGTCTCTTTCGCTTAAAATGACAATCTTTAATTTTTTTTTTCAAAATAGTATCACAAATCCTCTAAAATAGTATCACGGATTAATGTACATCCTTTTGCTGCAAATTAAAGCTCTTCCAAGGTATCTGAGTCCCTTAAAAGCAAGCAAACACATACTTCAGAGCAATGCCAAAATGAAGAAAGAATAACTGCTCACTATCATTAAAAACAGAGAAAAAAAAAATCAGCAAATTTCACTATCATTAGAAACAGTATCATATATTGAAACACATCTATTGAAACGGTATCAAGCATTTTACATGTTCTAACATAAAATCCTAACTCACAACAACTGCATTATCAAAAACTAGTTGAATCAGTTTATCCAAACTCTATTTATTAACTATATTGCATATGTTTCAATTGGAACAATATTTCAATATTTTCATGATTATTTTTAACCGAAAATGGTTACTTTATACAAAAAATAAAAAATAAAAAAATATTTTCGTCATTGAAATATCAACTTTCGAATTGTTTGTATGTGGTTACAAGTTACGGTGAGAAGAATCAAACACAAGAAGAAGATGAAAATTGTTAAAAGTAAATGAAGGAGTTTCTAAACAGCTATTGAAATGATTTTGTTGGTTTTTACGTGTTTAAATGACAGTTTTTACAATTAGAGGGTATATTGGTCTTTTAGTAATAAAATATGACTTTAGTTGAATTAAGATTATATCATATGACTTTTCAACCCACTATGGCGTTAGTGACCGGCCCAAAATTTTTCCTAAAATTAAATATTGACTTTGATTTAGCTTTTTAGCAAAATTTTAATTCTTTACAAACAAAGCCTAAAGTGGGTAAACAAATGAAAAGATATATTTGTCAATTAATAAAATCAAAACTAAAAAAGGTACTATTGGAATAGTCATAAAATGATTTTCATTTCATGGGGCTTTAAATATTGGACAATTATATTCACATCACAATTTTTATTTGTTGTAGGACATTTTATTTTTACTTAAGGTTCTCAATCTTTGAACATTGTAACATTCATCTCCTCAACTTTTTTTTTATCGCACTCTCTTCCTTAACTTTTCCTTAATTAATACATCTTATTTGATAACGGTTTCCATTCAAAAAATCTATTGGGAGGATATAAAATGACTTATTTGCCCATCATATATTTAAAAATAAATAAATACAAGTGTGACAAAATATTCTTTTCTCATTTCAAAGCACGTAAACAGAATATCTTGTCAAACTATCATTAAGAATGAGATGTGTTAATTAATAATAGTTGAAGATAAAAACTTCACAAGAAAAAGTTAAGAACACAAGTGCTACAATGAATAAAAGTTGAGACCTTTAGTGCAATTAAAATATAGTAAACTTATAAAACTTGTAGTGGCAATATAGCCACCCTTTAATATATTATAGATTATAGATATCAATATATATATATATATATATATATATATATATATATATATATAGATTGTCTACCAGTTAGACTTTGATGGGACAAAATGAACCTAGCCTACACATGACGGGGGATGTTGAAAACAAATTTGAATGATAAACACGTGGTCTTCTCTAACAACTTGAGCTTTAATTAATCAAGTGGTTAATCAGTGCGTTCCCTTCCCCTTCCCCCATTAGTAATAGGCCAATCTGGTTCGTCCTTTCCCTTGCGTTCTAGCCCTCTAGGTCCTCACGTGTTGATTTGATGAGACGATAGAAAAATGAAGGTCTATTTAGCTATATAATGTATATATCAAGTGAACCCGGGAGTTCCCCCAAACACTTCAGGAGGCTACATGACTGCATTCCTATTGCAGCTACCAAGAGCCACCATGAAGCGGTCGGAGGAACTCTAGGGAACGCCTGATGTTCCTCAATACTCTCCTTGTGCAGCCTGCAATGTGGTAACATAATTCTGTTCACACAGCTATTTATATAATCAATGCAGCATTCTTTGCAATGCAGGAAGACAATGTACCTGATAAGCAAAACCCTTGAGCATTGTACCTGGATACAAATGTAGGTTATGTTCAATTTCCAGAATATTGTTGAATAGTCATTTCTCTTTTGTTTCCTTGTCTTTTCTAGAACCTCAGTAGTCAGTTCTATTTTGATAATGTCACTATTTCTGGTAATAATGAAGGGCATGTAATGTCAGTACATATTTAACAAACATAACAAGACTACTTAATGATGTTAATCTCGTCTGTTTTACACATATATATGCGAAAATAGACCTAATCTGTCTAAATTCTAATTAATCCGGATGTTTATGAGTTTGTCTATTAGTTAACATAACTTGCACAGATTCACATCAGTTAAACAGCCTTTTATCCATATGAGAAGAGAGAAAAAGATAGTACTTTTTCAGAGATTCAGATATGAAATACCAAAGAATATCTGGCCACATGCTAAGAAGAAAGATTCTCCACTCTTAACTTATCACACAATACTGATCAGGTTCAAAATTTAAAAATCATGGGATTTAAGTTATATGATTTGTATAAGAAAGACAACACAGAGATTAATACTGTCTAATGAAAAACCCAGGATTCAAATTAAGCTTTTACGGCATGTACTTGATTTATGTATCGGTTACCGTATAGTCAGATGTGTAACGTTACCAATGCAGAGTAAAGTTAAATTCATGGGTTAAACATGCAAAAAGCTTTAAGCAGGACCGCTTTTACATGAATAAAACTTGGATAACAACATTCTGTGTCCTTGAACCTGGTCAGGAATGTAGGCCAAATGACGAAAACAGAATAAATGACTAATAACATATTTGGATCCATATTGCTTTCTAACTTTCACATGGCTTTCTTCAAATGCATAAATTTTTACGTGTATGTGATATCATAATTAAGCATCCTTGAATATGTCTGAATCACCGAATGCATGAAATTAAGTGATCTATCTTGCATTTGGTCCACAGTTGGGGCTTGCTTAAAGGCTAGTCTTATATAATCCCCAGGTTTGATTCTGTAGAGAACTGAAATCTCGGCCAAGAGTACCTATGACTCAACAAACACTACAGTATACATACTAGTATTTGTGGATATCGGCTTACAAACCGGAGCTGATGTAAAGAGTCGAGTGAAGAAGCAGATCAGGTTTACACTAGAATTCCCTCAACCATTTCATTGAGTAATTGTTGGTGCCAACTAGCTTAATTGTTTGGGTGAACTCCCGTGGTTATCTGACATAACATGGTTTACAAGATTAGCTGATGAATTATCAACTCAAGAAGGCGTCTATTTCTTTCCGAAAGTTCACTGCTAGTTTTAGAGAGTCTTCGACTAGTTGTAGAATATTTTTCCTGCCAGACTTGTGTAGAGTGCCTTGATACTATTAATTAACAACACGTGATACTATATATACTATTATCAGGAAGAATGATTAACATTTATTCAATTGAATTCTGTATACAATATGAAAGTATATATAGCTAACATCTTCTCTATTAACTCCTACAAATCCACTACTAATTTGATGGTATATTACAAAGAAGGAAAGTAATATATTACAATAGATTTGAATAGATTCTTTGATATTATAATATATTTTCAACACTCCCCCTCAAGTTGGTGAGTAAATGTTGTGAACTCTCAACTTGATCAATAAGGAATGAAATATTTCCTTCTCGAGAGCTTTAGTGAATATGTCATTGTGATATGGATGGAACAAACTTCATCATGATTTTCCTTCCATAGTTTTATCTCGAACAAAATGACAATCAATCTTTGTGTCTTGTTCGTTCGTGAAATACTGGATTTGTTGCAATATGAAGAGCAGCTTGATTGTCCCAGAACAAAGTAGTTGACCCTTGAACTTGAATTCGAAGGTCTCGAAAAAGGTTTTGCAGCCATGCAAACTCACAACATGTTGCTACCATGAATGTGTACTCGGCTTCGGCAGAGGATAGGAATACAATTTTCTGGAGTTTGCTTTTCCATGAAATAAGACAATTTACAAGGAAAACACAATAACCAGTAGTTGAACGCCGAGTAGTTGGACATCGTGCCCAGTCAGAGTCACAATATGCTTTCAACTTCAATGTATTTTGGAAAGAGAACATCATGCCTTGTCCCGGTGTGCCTTTTAGATATTTCAAGATTCGTAGTGCAGCTTCATAATGAGGCTTTCGAGGTGACTGCATGAATCTACTCAATAAATGAATAAAATATGTAATGTTTGGCCATGTAATAGTGAGATATATCAATCGACCAACCAATCTTCTATACTTGGCCGGATCATCCAATGGATCACCATCATCAGTAAGCAAGATAAGATTTTGCTCCATAGGAAAGTTTGTGGGTCGTGATCCTAGAAACCCAACATCATTCAGAATATCCAACAGATATTTTTTTTGTGAAATGAAAATACCTTGTTTTGAGTGTGCCACCTCGATTCCCAAAAAATATTTTAAATCACCAAGGTCTTTGATAAGAAACTTGGTATTTAAATACTTTTTGAGTTCACTGACTGTTATTAAATCATTCCCCGTTATTAGTATGTCGTCAACATATATGAGTAGCATAGTTACTAATTCTCCCTTTCTCTTAGTAAAAAGCGAGTAGTCTTCTTGGATTGAACATAACCGGCATATTGGTTGGCTAGTGAAAATTTGAATAGCCATTGATGAGAGGCTTGCTTCAACCCATAAAATGATTTGTTGAGGCGACACACTAAATTCTCCTCCTTCTGCAGTAGACTTGGCGATGGAAGCATATAGATTTCCTCCATGAGATCACAATGAAGGAAGGCGTACTGAACATCGAGTTGATCGAGGAACTATGAGTGAGCGGCAGTGAGAGCAAGTAAATTGCAGAAAGTAGCAAGTTTAGCAGTTGGAGAAAATGTGTCATGATAGTCAATACCTTCTAGTTGAGATTCATAATAAATTTTTTTAATTCAAATCAAACAAACCCTTAAAGAGTAGCCATAGAAAAATGTGACGAAGGTTAGCTCACTGCAAAACTCAGGCCAACCCAAGTCCATAAATGGGTCGTCCCTACAATATTAGATTGATCTGATTTGATTGACATTACTAGCAAAAACTAATTATATTCCGTTTCATGAATTATTCAAATTGTTGTTTTTTCTCATGTGGTTCCTTAAATACATCAATATATCTAGTAAATAAAATGTGTAATTAACGAATGAATATAGGGAATACAATATACCTAATCTATGGAATTAAATTTTTTAGTACAAATGAAAAAGTATGTGTCAATTAATAAAATAAAAAATAAAAAGTGTACTATTGGAATAGTGAAAGTCTTGTTTGGATAAAATCGTCCATAAAACTAATTTCATTTTATTGAGCTTTTAATATATACATAAATAGATTGTGTACGTGTTAGACTTTGAAAAGGAAAATTGAACCCAGCCTACACGTGACTTGTTGAAAACAAAATTTGAATAATATACATGTGGTCTTCTCTAACAACTTGAACTTTTCATCCCGTGATTCGTCAGTGTGTTCCCTTCCCCTTCCCCCACTAGTAATAGGCCCTTATGGCTTCCCTTTTTACTCCACGTTCCAGCCCTCAAGGTCCTCGTGTTGATTGGACAAGACGATAGAAAAATGAAGGTATATTCAAATGTGTTTCAAAATGTACATATCAAGTGAACCCGGGAGTTCCCCCAAACACTTCAGGAGGCTGCATGACTGCATTGTCGTTGCAGCTACCAAGAGCCACCGTGAAGCGGTCGGAGGAACTCTAGGGAACTCCTGATGTTTCTCAACACTCTCCTTACGCAGCATGCAATGTGGTAACCTAATTCTGTAGACACGGCTATTTATATAATCAATGCAGCCTTCTTTGCAATGCAGGAAGACAATGTACCTGACAAGCAAAACCCTTGAGCATTGTACCTGGATACAAATGTAGGTTATGTTCAAGTTCTAGAATATTGATGAATATTCAGTTCTCTTTTTGTTTCCATGTTTTCTCTAGAACCTCGGTTCTATTCCCATAATGTTACTATTTCTGGTAATAATGAAGAGCATGCAATGAAATATATATTTTACCAGCATAACAAGACTATTTAATGATGTTCAACGTAATACTGGTCTGATTATATTTACTCAAAAATTTCCCAAATGTGTCTAATTAATTCGGATGTTTACGAGTTTGACTGTCAGCAAATATAACTTGCACATATTCACATCAGTGAAAAAATCATTTTATCCATTGAAAAGAGTGAAAAAGGTAGTATTTTTTCAGAGATTCAGAGATGAAATACGAAAGAATATATGGCCACATGCTAAGAAAAATGATTCTCCACTCTTAACTTGTCACACAATACTGACCAGGTTCAAGATTTAAAAATCATGGAATTTGAGTTACATGGTAAGTATAGGCAAGACAGCATGAAGATATGAGTTTTATGAAAAAACCCATGATTCAGATTAAGCTTTTACAGCATGCAGGCAAGAAGCCACGAATACAGTTTGCACACCAGAGTTTCGAGGTTGCGACAAGGCTCGGTCGTTATTCGTGGTATGTAAAACGGGTACACTTAGTAGTAGTAAAAACCAAAGATTGTGACCTAATCAATTAAACATAACACAAGAGGATAATATGTAGACCCTGTCTTTTGATTCATTACACTTCCATTACAATAGGTCGTTATATGAACATATGTTTAACTAAAAGCTTGAGATACAACCATTATGACCTTGTTTCACCATGGCACATGACAAATCATTACGTCTCATTAATGCCACACGCATTTTCAGCCCATTTCAAAAGCTCTACAAAATACTTCAACAAAAAAGGAGGTTCACATAAGTTCCTAAAGATGAGTTCATCTAGGCTCTTGTATTACATCACGTAAGTGCGGGTTACAAGAGGTTCCATTGTTCGTAAGTCATAAATTTCTATAAAAAGATAGGTTAATTCATAATTTTGGAGCCTGGGTCAATGAGAGTAATATGACAATACATCTATCTTTGTGATCAAATGTTACTCTGGGCTATATGAATCTTGCTCCCACCTTCGCCCCATGACTTCAAAGAAATCTCGGTCCATTTCTTAAAATTGTCATGTAACTATTGTGCGATTTCAATCCCGCAAGTGGACGGATCGTTACAAGTAATAAAGTGATGTGAAAGATGCCGAACCCACGAGGACTAGATATTAATTTAAACTATTAATTTATAACTTAAATTTTAACAATATAAAGAAATACAGATTTGTTTTGGTTTGTGATTCTAAAACTATTTTAATTAAATTTAAATTATCAAACAATTAAAGTAAATTTATGAGAACGAAATCGAATTATACCAACACTAGAATTCACGAATCCACCTACACGTTCTTTAATCAATTATCCGTTTAATCGCTTTAACCTATAATTATCTTGGATTGAAAATCGGTGATCATAAAATAATCAAAAGTCTCTCTCGATGGTCAATCAATTCTATACGATATGCGAACCTAATTATCTCCAATTAAGCTTCGAACATAAACATATGCATTAACATCTCAAGAACACCTAAATAGATTTCATAAAGCATAATAGTAATCTTTATCTATTATTGGACTCTATGTTATTCAATACCACGTGCTTAATCTATATTGAATCTTTCGACTTCAATATAGATCACAATATATTCTAATGGTGATCAATCATTAAAATATTAGAAATAATGAATAAGGAAAAATCAACCCAAAGTAATTAATTACTAAAACGGAAAAACTTCTAATTAATTAAACATGAGGTTTCATTGTTCATCTTAGAAATAAGTAAATTAGCCAGACATGATTTCATTAGTTAAAGAAAGAATTGTATCAATCATGTTCCGGCGAAAGAAAAAGAAGAAAAATTTAATAAAACCCGTGATCTTGGCTGAAGAATCTTCAATTTCGTGTCTTGATCTTCGATTCTCCTCTTGTATCTTGTTCCCAAAATTTGTCTCCCTTCTGTTCTGGTTATTAACAACCTTATATATTCCTTCCAAAATCCTCCAAGATGTGAATTAAGTAGTTGAATTAATTTGGACTTGGTAGAATTATAATCCCATCAGAAAACTGCCAAGTAGCTGTCATGTACAGCCTTGCGATCGCATGGCTTTACCTATTTGCGTTATGTAGAATATTTTGGTGTCTTGCGATCGCAGATATGTATAACCATGCGATCACATGGTTGTTTATTGTGATTTCCTGCGTTTTCTCTTTGGTAATTGAATGCCAAGTCCCTCAAGTCTCTTTATATGTTCAATTGAGTCCCTTTTTCTTCTATTTGCTCTATTTTCGTCTTTTCGTCAAGTTGACACTTAATTTTGGTTATTATCCTTTAATGAACAAAAACAACACGACATCATACTGAAAACAAATAATTTTACTCATAATCGTACCTTTTTGTGAGCTCCAATAAGTACAAAATTGTACTTATCAGTAACGACTATAAATAGTGACATTCAATAAGTAAAATACGGTGCTTGCCATATTGCTCATAAATGTATCGTTTGTCTTTTCTTAGTGCCCTTCCCATAAGAAACATTTGTACACCAAGCGCTCAACTTAAAAAAAAAAATTTGTGCACTTTCGCACGATGGCCAAACTTCTTTGGACCTTGCATCCTCTTATGGGCTACTTATGTCGTCGGCCACTGTTGACCAATTCTTTTCTTTGGACCTTGTGTCCTCTTATAAGCTACTATTGCCCTTGTCCATTAATTAAACTTTAATATGACCTTGTCTCCTCATATAGGTCGATCTAAGAAAATATTAATTGCCAAAATAGTAATTAAAAGTCCACAAATCCAATTCATGGTCATCCAAATGTAAAGCTCATTATTTATTTACTGATAAATTGGTCTCTTTTATACACTTTTCCTTCAACGTACTTATTTAAAGAATTCGATATGGGATTACTGTCACACATTTATTGTTTAAATTGAGGGACTTAACTAAGATATTTCACTTTGTCCCAAATCGAAAAAATATCCGTTAGAAAAGAAAGCTCTATAAATAATGTAATTTTGTTATATATTTTTAATATCTTAATAATTCAAGTATTTTTTATTTTAATAATTTACTTTAACATTTAAATATAATATTAAAAAGAAAAATAAATAAATTGAAAATTAAACATGGTAAGGGGTTTCCCTTCCTCAGCCCCGCTTTAAGTGGGGATTCGGGCTGGGACAGGGCAGAAAATCCCCCACACCGTGCCTCGCCCTGCCCTGTTGTCATCCCTACATGATACCTTTTATATATGAGTCCATTGTTATAACCAAATGCACACTTTCTCTCTCAATTCTATTCTCTTATTCTCACACTTTTATAACATAAATAAATTTGATGGGTCTTGATATATATTATTATCTACGTGGAATTTTCTCATAAAATTATCAATGGGAAAAGTCCATTAGTAAATTTTATCAATGGATGTACCATCGGTAAAATGGATATTTTCATATAGTGGTGTCATAATTAAAGTAAAGTTGATCTTGAGTTCCAAATTTATAAAGTTGTCTACATATATAACAATATATTGCCTGTGCAAATTTCATAACAAAAATTTGTATTCTTTGAATTCAAAGTCTATAGTTGACTATTTAAACATAAAAAATGTTAAGAACATGTATAGTAGATTTTGTAAAAAATGTTATGTTCATTAACTTAGAACTAATTACTTTCATTATAGTGCATGCCTGACCCCAAGTTCTTATCAAGTAATTAACTTTAATGTACAAATATTTGTATGTTTGTGTTAGAATTTGTTGACCTTCTTGTTTTCCTCCCTTTCTACATACTATCCATTTTGAGCAAAAAATTTCTGAACATTGTGATGCCGATGTCGAAGAAAGGAATGCACACATTGAAGGACATTGATATATATATTTAAATAGCTCGTACAGATACTACTTTATACATGATATGGGTTGAAACAAATCCACATAGATAGCAGAGGAAAGGTATGGCCATTTTTCTATTCTTTCGTCCGATTTACGAAGAGCCGGCGGGGAACTTCCTTCGGATGAGATTTAGGCCGGGTCATTACAAACTATGGTTGTCCTATCGAACAAGTCATTTGTATAAGCAAACATTTAAACCAAGAAAAAATACAGTTAAGAAAGAAAGAATAATCTCTAAAACCAAAGTCTTGTAAACATATTTCTTGTTTGTGTACATAATTAAGATCAAAACTTGTTATATATCTTTGATTCACGTTGCATTCTATTCCACGGAACATCCTAAAGAAAAAGTACTTATTGATTCTTTGCTTCCAGTCAAAAGTGATGAAGTACATTGCAATTGCAATTTATTGTATCTATAAGAAGCTTCTACATAAGCCTCGATTAACCTCATTCAACTACATTCTTCACACTTAGACATGTGGTGTTGGGTGTCCACCCCTTGTCTTGGGGTGGACAAATGGTCGAAACCCAATGAATTAGACCAATTAAGAAGGTCCAACGGCCATTTTGATTGAGAATGTGGATTAACTAGCAATTTTAGTTAAAGTCCAAAACAATTGTAGTAAGGAACCCATAGGAAAAAGAAAAAGGAGAATCCCACTTGGACTTTAATTCGATGCCCTTAATTATAATTCTAAATTGGGGCGTTGAGGAGTAGAATCAAGGGGTGAGTGCATGAAAGAAAAAACCAATTCACCCAAAAATAGAGAGAAAATATGATAGCAACAATGCGGAAAATTAGCAGAATTTGGGCAGCAAATGCAATGTTGATCAAACAGTGATATCAGAGTGGTATGGGGTCCGATCAACATGAAATTTGAATAGAAATTTAACAATTCATTTTTATTAAAATCCAAAAGTTAAGATCATGACCCAACGGTTCATTTGTGAAAACATTATATTTGAACAGTGGGAAAGTTTTGTTAACATCTGATCTTTGTTATTTTTGAGTAGCATTGCCAAGAACTTTTTCTTGAGATAGTTGTGACTGGGGGCATTGTTATTGTTGCTTTTGAGAGATTCCGTCTTTGATAGATGAGGATTATTTGTTTGCCAAGACTTGTGTTCTTTATGTTGGTTAATGTGCATCTAGTGTTGACTAGAGAGGCTTAATGGGATTTCATCTTTTGAGTTGATGAGACGTTGTTAGCCTGCCATGACTCGTGTTCTTGAGGTTGGTTGTACCGTACCTCTAGTATTGACTAGGGAGAAAATTATGAGTTTCCATCTTTGTTAGATGGTGGTTTATTATCGGTGCCAAGACGTGTTCTTGATGTAGTTAGGTTTTGCCTCTAGTATTGACAAGAGAAAAAAATGTTGTACCCATTATTATTGATATAATAGAAGAATATTCGGAGTTAGGTGGTGGACGTATGCACATTGTTCAACCACGTTAAATTTAACCGTTAATTTCACGGATTATTTAATTTGCACGAGAGGAAAATTTAATTATATTCTGTTTCATGAATTATTCAAATTGTTGTTTTTTTTTCATGTGGTTCCTTAAATACATCAATATATCTAGTAAATACAGTGTGTAATTTACGAATGAATACAGAGAATACAATATACCTTATCTATGTAATTAAAAATTTTAGTGAATGAAAAAATATGTGTCAATTAATAAAATCAAAACTAAAAACGGAACTATTGGAATAGTTAAAGTATGGTTTTGGATAAAATCGTCCATAAAATGATTTTCATTTTATTGAGCTTTTAATATATTATAGATTATATATACATAAATAGATTGTGTACCTGTTAGACTTTGAATAGGAAAATTAAACCAGCTTACACGTGACTTGTTGAACACAAAATATGAATGATATACACGTGGTCTTCTCTAACAACTTGAACTTTTCATCATGTGATTCATCAGTGTGTTCCCTTCCCTTTCCCCCACTAGTAATTGGCCCTTACGGCTTCCCTTTATACCCTGAGTTCCAACCAGCAAGGTCCTCGTGTTGATTTGACAAAATGATAGAAAAATGAAGGTATATTCGAATGTGTTTCAAAATGTACATATCAAGTGAACCCGGGAGTTCCCCCAAACACTTCAGGAGGCTGCATGACTGCATGGCTGTTGCAGCTACCAAGAGCCACCGTGAAGTGGTCGGAGGAACTCTAGGGAACTCCTGATGTTTCTCAACATTCTCCTTATTCAGCATGCAATGTGGTAATCTAATTCTGTAGACACGGCTATTTATATAATCAATTCAGCCTTCTTTGCAACGCAGGAAGACAATGTACCTGACAAGCAAAACCCTTGAGCATTGTACCTGGATACAAATGTAGGTTATGTTCAAGTTCTAGAATATTGATGAATATTCGTTACTCTTTTTGTTTTCTTGTCTTCTCTAGAACCTCGGTTCTATTCCCTTAATGTTACTATTTCTGGTAATAATGAAGAGCATGCAATGAAATATATATTTTTCCAACATAACAAGACTATTTAATGATGTTCAACCTAATACTCGTCTGATTTACATATATTTACACGAAAATATCCCCAATATGTCTAATTAATTGGGATGTTTATCAGTTTTCCTATTAGCTAATATAACTTGCACAGATTCACATTAGTGAAAAAAGTACTTTATCCATTGAAAAGACAGAAAGGTTGTATTTTTTCAGAGATTCAGAGATGAAATACAAAAGAATATATGGCCACATGCTAAGAAAAATGATTCTCCACTCTTAACTTGTCACACAATACTGACCGTGTTCAAGATTTAAAAATTATCGGATTTGAGTTACATGGTATGTATAGGCAAGGCGGCATGAAGATATGAGTTTTATGAAAAACCCATGATTCAGATTAAGCTTTTATGGCAAGTAGGCAAGAAGACACGAATAGAGTTTTGCACGCCAGAGTTTTGAGATTAGGACAAGGCTTGGTCGTTATTCATAGTGGTTGATACGGGTACAATTAGTAGTACGTAGTAAAAACCAAAGATTGTGACATAATCAATTAAACATAGCACAAGAGGATAATATGTAGACCCTGTCTTTTGATTCATTACACTTCCATTACAATAGGTCGTTATATGAGCATAGGTTTAACTAAAAGCTTGAGATACAACCATTATGACCTTGTTTCACCATGGCACATGACAAATCATTACGTCTCATTAATGCCACAAGTATTTTTAGCCCATTTCAAAAGATCTACAAAAGACTTCAACAAAAAGGGAGGTTCACATACACTACAAGAAATTTCTCTTTTAAGAATGAAATTTTTTGTCGTGGAAAGTCATTTTTATGTTATTTTGTCAAAAAATGGTCATCGAGAGACTTTACAAGACCAAAATTTTCGTTTTTAAAAGTGAAATTTCTTGTAGTTATAAGATCCTAAAGATGTGTTCATCTAGGCTCTTGTATTACAACACTTAAGAGCGGATTACAAGAGGTTCCATAGTCCATATGTCATAAATGGCTATAAAAAGGTAGGTAAATTCATAATTTTGGAGCCTGGGTCAATGAGGGTAATATGACCATACATCTATCTTGGAGATCAAATGGTACTCTTGGCTATATGAATCGGGCTCCCACCTTTTACCCCACGACTTCAAAGAAATCTCGGACCATTTCCTAAAATTGTCATGGAACGACACTGAATAGTGATTCAATGAGTAAAATACGGTACCTGCCATATTGCACATAAATGTATCGTTCGTCTTTCTTAGTGCCCTTCCCATAAGAACCATTTGTACACCAGGCGCTCAACTTTAAAAAAAAATGTTCACTTTTGCACGATGGCCAAACTTCTTTGGACCTTGCATCCTCTTATGGGCTACTTATGCCATCGGCCATTGTTGATCAATTCTTTTCTTCGGACCTTGTGTCCTCTTATAGGCTACTCTTTCCCTTGCCATTAATTAAACTTTAATCTGACCTTGTCTCCATCATATAGGCCGATCTAAGAAAATATTAATTGCCAAAATATTAATTAAAAGTCCACAAATCCAATTCATGGTCATCCAAATGTAAAGCTTATTATTTATTTACTGATAAATTGGTCTCTTTTTTACACTCTTCCTTCAACGTACTTATTTAAAGAATTCGTATGGGATTACTGTCATACATGTATTGTTGAAATGTAGGGACTTAACTAAGATATTTCACTTTGTCCTAAATCGAAAAAATATCCTTTAGAAAAGAAAGCTCTATAAATAATGTAATTTTGTTATATATTTTTAATATCTTAATAATTCAAGTATTTTTTATTTTAATAATTTACTTTGACATTTAAATATAATATTAAAATAAAAATAAATAAATTGAAAATTAAACAAGGTAAGGGGTTTCCCTTCCTTTGTCTCGCTTTAAGTGGGGATCTGGGTTGGGACAGGGCAGAAAATCCCCCACGCCCCGTCTTGCCCTGCCCTGTTGTCATCCCTACATGATACCCTTTATTTATGAGTCCATTGTCATAATGAAATACACACTTTCTCTCTCAATTCTATTCTCTTATTCTCACAGTTTTATAACATAAATAAATTTTTTGGGTCTTGATATATATTATTATCTACGTGGATTTTTCTCATAAAATTATCAATGGGAAAAGTCCATTAGTAAATTTTATCAATGGATGAACCGTCGGTAAAATGGATATTTTCATATAGTGTTGTCATAATTAAAGTAAAGTTGTACTTGAGTTCCAAATTTATAAAGTTGTCTACATATATATCAATATATTGCCAGTGCAAATTTCATAACAAAAATTTGTATTCTTTGAATTCAAAGTTTATATTTGACAATTTAAACATAAAAAATGTTAAGAAAATTGTTGGGATTTTTGTGATCTCAAATAAACTCTGGGCAATGATGATTAATAGATCTGTTATATCTTCATAGGCTTTGAGCCCAGAATTGAAAGATAATTGTAAAGTCCACTCTACAAGTGTGTCAGTCCAAATTAATGAAGGACATATGTAGATCACTTAGAGGTTTTAATGTACCTTTGGGTCATTTCTCAATAACCCAGTGTGTTTGACCCAGTTTATAGTGGGACGGCTAGGTTTAGGGTATAATATATATTTGGGGTATAATATATTATGTGTTAATATATTATACCATATACATTAATATATATTACCATATATACACATATATTATACATATATATATTTCTTGGTTGGGCAGTAGAAACATCACAACCACCATTACACGCACGAAAATCAGCAGAGCAGCCAAACCAAACCTTCAGCCAACCTTGATATTTTCTTTATGAAATTTACAGCCCCTTTCGTCCCTTAATTTCATTTGGTGAAATTGGTCCTTCTTAGTTTGTCTTTTAACTTGGTGTTACTTTTGTGGAGTTGGAAAATATTAATCTGTGAGCCCTGTTGATAGTTCTTGCAAGTAAATAAAAATTCGGTGAACTATTTTCCCCAACAATTGGTATCAGAGCCTCAGTGGCATTTCGTAGTACAATAAAATTAATTTTGGGTTGTCGGATTAACAAATAAGAAGAAGCACAAATTTGCCCGAATCTGTCCGTCCCTTTTTCGGCTAAAGCAGAAGTCAACTTTGTGAACAGAGATCATATTCCAGCTCCTGACGTCAAGGCAGAGCTGACGGTGGAGCGCGTGGAGACGCGTGTGAGGGTTTTTCAGTGAGTGGCTGGTGGCGTTGTGATCCTCGTCCTATTTCTGACCTTTTGTGGTGGTCAGTTATAATTTTGGTGGTCTGAACAGCTTGGACAGCGGTTCAATAGTGATCGTATTCGGTGTTCGCAAAATCTTCGTGGTTTTTCCAACTTGTGTGGTTGCTGGAATTCTTTTAATTTGTTTCGCATCTCTCATATTTAATCGGGACCGTCACACTTGGTCCGCTCTGGTAAATTGGCTAATCTTTTTTACATTCTAGTACTAGCAGGTTATCGTGTAGGGTGGCTAGTAGGTTTTGGGGTTATCGTGTGGGATAACCATTGCCTATTTCTAGGAATTTTATGTGCCCATTTTTGTGACTAGTATTAGCTTTTGTTTGGTGCTGATTATTTGCGATACTTTGTTTATGTGCATTATTACTTAGAACTGTCACCTGGACTTTACCCGTTTGACAATTCTCTTGATCTGAGATCGCAAATCTCACAAAATCCTGTGAATCTAAAATGGTGTATATTGAGGCCTTCGAATTTTTCTGCGTGATTATCTTGAGATGCTTGTTGGTGTGTATTCTTATTGTTAAGATGTCTGCACATCGTTTTGACTTGAGTGTCTTTACTAGTAAAAGTGATTTTTCTATTTGACAACAGAAAATAAAAGGTATTTTGGTTCAGCAAAAGGTTTCAAAAGCTATTAATAATTTTTATGGTCTTAATGTTAATGAGGATCAGAAAAAAGATTTTGATGAACTTGCTTACACTTCTATCATATTACATTTATTAGACCCTGTTTTGCGAAAAATTGGAAAATTTGATTCCACAGAAAAGCTTTGGAAAAAATTAGAAGAGCTTTATTTAATCTAATCTACTCCAAATAAAATTTATCTCCTTGAAAATTTTTTCAGCTACAAAATTGATCCCTCAAGGGATTTAGATGACAATCTTGATGTTTTTAATAAGCGTGTGCAAGATATTACAAACTGTGGTGAAACGGTCCCTGAAATTAACTAAGCTATAATTTTGTTAAATGCCATTCCTGATTCATATAAAGAAGTCAAGAATGCAATTAAGTATAGGAGGAAGATCCTTACACATGACATTGTCATAGACTCTTTAAAAAGTAAGGAGAGAGAGTTGAAGTTCGAGAAAAAATGGTGAAGTCCATTTTGTGAGGAGTAAACCTCAGTCGGGGGAATGGGAGTGGAAGTGGATATGGGCAAAACAGTGTTACCAATAGAAAGGGTAGAGTCGTTCTAAGTCACATGGGAGGGCAATAGAAAAGAAATGTTACGGGTATGGGAAAATAGGACATTTCATTAGTGAATGCTATAAAGAGAAGAACAAACAGAGAGGATAAGATCATAGAGAGACAAACGTAATGACCTCTAGTGATGAGTTTGGTGAGGTTTACATACTTTTAAATTTCGAGCCTGGTAAGATTAACCTGTCTATGAACTCCCATATACATGAGTGGATTCTTGACTCCGGTGAATCTTTTCATGTCACTTCTAATAAATTTTGGTTTGATCATTTGCATGAGTCTGATCATGGATATGTAGTTGCATGGGGTGGAGTTGCATATAGAATTACTGGTGTTGGTAATGTAACTATTAAGTTTGACGGTGGCTTTGTGCATAGTAAGGGAAGTCAGATATGTTTCGCATATGGGTAGAATTTGATTTCTGTAGGGGAGTTAGAGAGTATATGTTTCAGGGGTAGGCTTGGTGATGGCATGATTAGAATGTGTAAGGGTGCACTTAGAGCTTTTAAAGCTACTAGGAGAAATGGTATATATATTACACATGCTGAAGTGATGAGTGGTCTAAATTCCACTATCTCTTCCATTGACACTGATCAAACACAAATGTGGCACAATAGGTTAGCACATTAGTGTTAAGGGACTTAAGTTCCTTAACGACAAGGGTGTGTTTGGTAAGGATTAGGTGTCTGACATCTCATTTTGTGATCATTGTGTACTTGGAAAACATCGTAGGATATTGTTTTTATCTAGCACACACAAGACAAGTAGAGTGTTAGAATACATTCATACTGATTTATGAGGCCCTAGGAGCAATCCCACTTTTGGTGGTAACAAATATTTTTTGTCTATTGTTGATGATTTCTACAAACGTGTGTGGGTTTATGTATTGAAAGATAAAAGTGAAACTTTCATTATATTTAAAAATTGGAAAGTTCAAGTGGAGAATCAGACAGGTAAAAAGATAAAATATTTGTGTAATGATAATGGGCTTGAATTCTGCAAAGCTGACTTTGATAATTTGTGTAATGAGTATGGCATCACTAGACATAAAAATGTGCCTTACACTCCCCAACAGAATGGGGTTGCTGAAAGGATGAATCGTACTTTGCTTGATAAGGTTAGATGTATGATGTTGAGTTTTGGTATGTTTAAATCGTTTTGGGGTGAAGCTGTTATGACTGCTTGCTATTTGACTAATATGACTCATTCTATTATTTTAAATGGTGATATACCGTATGAAAAATGGTATGGTAAATGTGCTGATTATTCTATACTTAAGACTTTTGGTTGTATTGCTTTCTTTCATCAGAGTGAGAGAAAAATAGATCCCAAGACTAAGAAATGTTATTTCTTAGGATACCCAGAGGGTGATAAACGGTATAGGTTGTGAGATAGGAGCCAAAAGGGTGTGAAAATCATCATTAGTCAAAGTGTCATTTTTAATGAGTCAGATATGCTTTGTTTAGAGAGTGAAAAGTAGCAAGAAACCATTAGGGAAGAGTCCCTAGTTGAGATGGAGAAAATGAGTACTCACATCCCCATCACCCTTAGCGAGATGGAGAGTGACACACATCAAATTCAGCAAAACATAGATGCAGAAGGTAACGAGGATGTGATGGAGGAAAATCCCGTTGACCAAAATCCTTTGGCTGATTATTAATTAACCAAAGATAGAGAGAGGAGACCATGTAGGGAACCCTAAAGACTATCCGACTTCACTATATCATATGCTAGTTATCAGGAACTAGTTGATAACTAGCCAAATACCTTTGTGGAGGCTATAAAGAGTGAGAAGTTTATAAAATGGTTTAGTACCATAAGAGGAGAGATGAGTTCTCTTGTTAGGAATCAAACATAGGATTTAGTTCCTAAACCTAAGGATAAATCCATAGTGGGATGCAAACGGTTTTATAAGGTGAAAGAGGGAACCACTAAAAGTGAGCATATGAAATACGAGGCTAGGCTAATAGCCAAGGGACAGTGGTATAGAATGTTTGATTCGCATGTTTTTTATATTGGTTACAAGAGGAATGAGTTTGATATTTGCTTGTATTACTTGCACCACAGCACAAATAATGATTGCGTGTATTTGTTACTTTATATGGATGACATGTTATTGGATGGACTTAACATGAAAGTGGTAAACAAGATAAGTGTTGAATTAAGTAAAGAATTTGACATAAAATACCTAGAACATTCTAGAAGGTTCGTTGGTATGATTGATATAAATAGGTCAAATTCATGCTTATTTGTATTCTTTGAATTCATAGTCTATATTTGACTATTTAAACATAAAAAATGTTAAGAACATTGTTGGGATTTTTGTGATCTCAAATAAATTCGGGGCAGTGATGATTAATAGACCCGTTATATCTTCATAAACTTTGAGCCCATAATTGAAAAATAATTGTATAGTCCACTCCACAAGTGTGTCAGCCCAAATTAATGAAGGACGTGCGTGGGTCACTTAGAGATTTTAATATACCTTTGGGTTGTTGCTCAGTGACCCAGTGTGTTTGACCCGGTTTATAGTGGGACGGCTAGGTTTATGTTATAATATATATTTGGGGTATAATATATTATACCATATACATTAATATATATTACCATATATACACATATATTATACATATATATATTTCTTGGTTGGGCAGCAAAAACATCACCACCACCATTACACACTCGGAAATCAGCAGATCAGCCAAAGAAAGCTTCAGCCAACCTTGATATTTTCTTTGTGAAAATTGTAGCCCCTTTCCTCCCTTAATTTCCTTTGGTGAAATTGGTCCTTCTTAGTTTGTCATTTAACTTGGTGTTACCTTTGTGGAGTTGGACATTATTAATCTGAGCCCTGTTGATAGTTCTTGCAAGTAAAAAAAGATCCGGTGAACTATTTTCCCCAACAAACATGTATAGTATTTGTAAAAAATGTTATGTTCATTGACTTCTAACTAATTACTTTCATTATAGTGCATGCCTGACCCCAAGTTCTTATCAAGTAATTAACTTTAACGTACAAATATTTGTATGTTTGTGTTAGAATTTGTTGACCTTCTTGTTTTCCTCCCTCTATACATACTATCCATTTTGAGCAAAAAATTTCTAAACATTGCGACGCCGATGTCGAAGAAGGGAATGCACACATTGAAGGACATTGATATATATATTTAACTAGCTCGTACAGATACTACGTTACACATGCTATGGGTCGCAACAAATCCACATAGATAGCAGAGGAAAGGTATGGCCATTATTCTATTCTTTCGTCCGATTTACTATGAGCGGGCGGGGAACTTCCTTCGGATAAGATTTAGGCCGGGTCATTACAAACTTTGGTTGTCCTATTGAACAAGTCATTTGTATAAGCAAACATTTAAACCAAGAAAAAATACAGTTAAGAAAGAAAGAATAATCTCTAAAACCAAAGTCTTGTAAACATATTTCTTGTTTGTGTACATAATTAAGATCAAGACTTGTTATATATCTTTGATTCATGCTGCATTCTATTCCACGGAACATCCTAAAGAAAAAGTACTTATTGATTCTTTGCTTCCAGTCAAAAGTGATGAAGTACATTGCAATTGCAATTTATTGTATATATAAGAAGCTTCTACAAAAGCCTCAATGAACCTCATTCAACTACATTCTTCACACTTAGACATGTGGTATTGGGTGTCCACCCCTGGTCTTGGGGTGGATCAATGGTTGGAACCCAATAAATTAGACCAATTAAGAAGGTACAATGCCCATATTGATTGAGAATGTGGATTAACTAGCAATTTTAATTAAAGTCCAAAACTATTGTAGTAAGGAACCCATTGGAAAAAGAAAAAGGAGAATCCCACTAGGACTTTAATTCGATGCCCTTAATTATAATTTTAAATTGGGACATTGTGGAGTAGAATCAAGGGTTGAGTGCATGAAAGAAAAAACCAATTCACCCAAAAATAGAGAGAAAATATGAGAGCAACAATGCGGAAAATTAGTAGAATCTGGGCAGCAAACGCAATAGTGATCAAACATTGATATAAGAGTGGTATGGGGTCCGATCAACATGAAATTTAGATAGAAATTTAACAATTCATTTTTATTAAAATCCAAAAGTTAAGATCATGACCCAACGGTTCATTTGTGAAAACATGGTTCATTTGTGAAAACATTCTATCTGAATAGTGGGAAAATTTTGTTAACATCTAATTAATCTTTGTTATTTTTGAGTAGTATTGCCAAGAACATTTTCTTGAGATAGTTGTGATTGGGCTAATTGTTATAGTGTTGACTAGAAAGGCTTAATGAGATTTCATCTTTTGAGTTGATGAGATGTTGTTAGCTTGCCATGACTCGTGTTCTTGAGGTTGAGGTTGGTTGTACCATACTCTAGTATTAACTAAGGAGAAAATTATGAGTTTCCATCTTTGTTAGATGGTGGTATATTATCGGTGCCAAGACGTGTTCTTGATATAGTTAGGTTTTGCCTCTAGTATTGACTAGAGAAAAAAATATTGTACCCATTATTATAGATATAATAGAAGAATATTCGGAGTTAGGTGGTGGACGTATGCACATTGTTGAACCACGTTAAATATTAATCATTAATTTCACGGATTATGTATTTTGCATGAGAGGAAAAATTAATTATATTCCGTTTCATGAATTATTCAATTTGTTGTTTTTTTTTTTTCATGTGGTTCCTTGAATACATCAATATATCTAGTAAATACAGTGTGTAATTTACGAATGAATGTAGGGAATACAATATACCTTATCTATAGAATTAAAATTTTTAGTACCAATGAAAAAATATGTGTCAATTAATAAAATCAAAACTAAAAATGGAACTATTGGAATAGTTAAAGTATGGTTTGGATAAAATCGTCCATAAAATGATTTTCATTTTATTGAGCTTTTAATATATTATAGATTATATATACATAAATAGATTGTGTACCTGTTAAACTTTGAATAGGAAAATTAAACCAGCTTACACGTGACTTGTTGAAAACAAAATTTGAATGATATACACGTGGTCTTCTCTAACAACTTGAACTTTTCATCCTGTGATTCATCAGTGTGTTCCCTTCCCCTTCCCCCACTAGTAATAGGCCCTTATGGCTTCCCTTTGTACCCCGCGTTCCAACCCGCAAGGTCCTCGTGTTGATTTGACAAGATGATAGAAAAATGAAGGTATATTCGAATGTGTTTCAAAATGTACATATCAAGTGAACCCGGGAGTTCCCCCAAACACTTCAGGAGGCTGCATGACTGCATAGCTGTTGCAGCTACCAGAAGCCACCGTGAAGCGGTCGGAGGAACTCTAGGGAACTCCTGATGTTTCTCAACACTCTCCTTATGCAGCATGCAATATGGTAACCTAATTCTGTAGACACAGCTATTTATATAATCAATGCAGCCTTGCAACGCAGGAAGACAATGTACCTGACAAGAAAAACCCATGAGCATTGTACCTGGATACAAATGTAGGTTATGTTCTAGTTCTAGAATATTGATGAATATTCGTTACTCTTTTTGTTTCCTTGTCTTCTCTAGAACCTCGGTTCTATTCCCTTAATGTTACTATTTCTGGTAATAATGAAGAGCATGCAATGAAATATAAATTTTACCAACATAACAAGACTATTTAATGATGTTCAACCTAATACTCGTCTGATTTACATATATTTACACGAAAATTTCCCCAATCTGTCTAATTAATTGGGATGTTTATGAGTTTTCCTATTAGCTAATATAACATGCACAGATTCACATCAGTGAAAAAAGTATTTTATCCATTAAAAAGACAGAATGGTTGTATTTTTTCAGAGATTCAGAGATAAAATACCAAAGAATATATGGCCACATGCTAAGAAAAATGATTCTCCACTCTTAACTTGTCACACAATACTGACCAGGTTCAAGATTTAAAAAATATGGGATTGAGTTACATGGTATGTATAGGGAAGACGGCATGAAGATATGCGTTTTATGAAAAACCAATGATTCAGATTAAGCTTTTATGGCATGTAGGCAAGAAGACACGAATACAGTTTTGCACACCAGATTTTCGAGGTTGGGACCAGGCTTGGTCGTTATTCATGGTGCGTGAAACGGGTACACATAGTAGTAGTAAAAACCAAAGATTGTGACCCAATCAATCAAACATAGCACAAGAGGATAATATGTAGACCATGTCTTTTGATTCATTACACTTCCATTACAATAGGTCGTTATATGAACATAGGTTTAACTAAAAGCTTGAGATACAACCATTATGACCGTTTTTCACCATGGCACATGACGAATCATTACGTCTCATTAATGCCACACGTATTTTCAGCCCATTTCAAAAGTTCTACAAAATACTTCAACAAAATGGGAGGTTCACATAAGTTCCTAAAGATGAGTTCATCTAGGCTCTTGTATTACATCACGTAAGTGCGGGTTATAAGAGGTTCCATAGTCCATAAGTCATAAATGTCTATAAAAAGATAGGTTAATTCATAATTTTGGTGCCTGGGTCAATGAAGGTAATATGACCATACATCTATCTTAGTGATCAAATGATACACTGGGCTATATGAATCTTGCTCCCACCTTTGCCACACGACTTCAAAGAAATCTCGGTCCATTTCCAAAAATTGTCATGAAACAACTATGAATAGTAACATTCAATAAGTAAAATACAGTGCTTGCCATATTGCTCATAAATGTATCGTTTGTATTTCTTAGTGCCCTTCCCATAAGCAACATATGTACACCAAGCGCTCAAAAAAAATAAATAAATAAATAAAAAATAAAAAATTGTGCACTTTCGCACAATGGCCAAACTTCTTTGGACCTTGCGTCCTCTTATGGGCTACTTATGCTCTCGGCCATTGTTGATCAATTGTTTTCTTTGGACCTTGTGTCCTCTTATAGGCTACTCTTGCTCTTGTCCATTAATTAAACTTTAATCTGACCTTGTCTGCTCATATAGGTCGATCTAAGAAAATATTAATTCCCAAAATATTAATTAAAAGTGCACAAATCCAATTCAAGATGTAAAGCTCATTATTTATTTACTGATAAATTGGTCTCTTTTATACACTTTTCCTTCAATGTACTTATTTAAAGAATTCAATATGGGATTACTGTCCTACATTTATTGTTTAAATGTAGGGACTTAACTAAGATATTTCACTTTCTCCCAAATCGAAAAAATATCTGTTAGAAAAGAAAGCTCCACAAATAATGTAATTTTGTTATATATTTTTAATATCTTAATAATTCAAGTATTTTTTATTTTAATAATTTACTTTAACATTTAAATATAATATTAAAA